>OY804600.1:47328437-48528437 GCA_963680895.1 Fragum sueziense
TGTTTCCGGTGCGTCGAAACTTTGTTAGTTCTCATCTTTCCTTTGATTCCATCCATTTCTGAGCGTATACATTGTATCTCTGATTGACTGACAAGAGTTGTATGACAGTTTGAATAATGCAGAAACAAACAAAAAATGTAAAAAAAAAAGAAACAAAACTAAAGAAAAGAATCGGCATAAGAAATATGAAAAGAAACTAAAATGAAATATCTAGTACCACCTATCGTTCTAATTTTTTAGAGAACGCAAAATAGTCAATGTTAATATTTGAATTTCACAATTATATCATATATGCAAAAAAAAAAAAAAAAAAAAAAAAAAAAAAAAAAAAAAATACGAACAGAACAGTATAAAATTGTGTTTGGAAAAAAATATTGTTTTCGATAAAGAACGATATTTTTCATTGTAAGAATAAGAAACAAAAGAAACTAAATTACAAAATTATCGGATCTCTGTTCAAGATAGATTTCTAAATGTCAATCAGACTATATCTACAAATGTATTTAAATTTTTAGCAATTAAATATTTTTATTCTTTTTCGATTGAAAAATACAGAAATATGTATACTCGCATCTCGCATTAAAAGATGAAAGTACACCAATGTAAAATAGCCGCCCGGTACGGAACAATTTTCGATTGTGGAAATTATATAAAAGACAAAAATGATTTTTTCACTTTAAATGTACAGGTACTCGTCCTGCATGCTCAAATAAAACGAAAAAAAAAAAAAAAAAAAAAAAAACTAGTTCTAAAAGAAAATAATGTCGTTAATGGTATACATGAATCGATTATTTTATATGGGCGAAAATTGAGCATATTAGACTGGAAAAGCCAGACCGGAAACGCATGATCTGTCTTAAAATACGCCTCCTTTTATTGTACAACCATGATATCAAAAATACAATTTAAGGATTTAATTTCACAATAATTGTAGGTTTTTATTGAACCGATTTGGCATAAAAACTGGTAACAGATTGGCAAAACCAGTAATTTTGTTTCGTCCGTATCATTGGCGAAATACCTAATTTTCCAGCAGTTTCATTTTCCTTTGGAACGATTTTTCTTTCAAATACAGGCTGAAAATGAAATATGTGGCAATATCAAAATAACATTTCCTGAAGATTACACTAGGCATATATTCGTATATTTAACATAGAAATAATTAATAAAACTTATTTTAAGGAAAGAATCTCGGAAAAAGGAAATGCATATTTTTTTCTCAATAGATCTACATGTTGTAGGTTTTGAAAATCATTTTCAAAACGGATGATAAATTATGTACAAACAAGAGATAATGAAAGTAATAAAAATAAAAGAAAGAAAAAAAAAGTAGAGTTAGCAATATGATACACTTAAAAAAAGTCTTTCTTTGCAAATTCAATCTAAGTACGAAAATAGTTAGAAAATAGATAATAACGGGTGGAGGGAATTATGATGGCCAGCATTTTCTTCTCATTAGTTTCAATTAATTTTTATTTGCCTCAATTTTGTCATTATCTAATTTATTCATTTTTCAAGGCAAATAGAATGAAAATATAAATCAGTGAACGAAATTACTAGAATTGCATTTTTGTAAGAAAATAATTCTTATAGCACAGAACGATGCTTTGTAAATGCAAAACTTAAGTAATTCATAATTGTACAAAAAAAAAAAAAAAAAAAAAAAAAAAAAAAAAAAAAAAAAAAAAAAAAAAAAAACCCAAAAAAACGGGTATATTGAAGTCAGCGAAAAGTATCCCTTGAACCGATTCAAAATAAACAAGAAATTATTTTATTGTTGCTTCACCAACACAATGCCGTAACTTTATCGTCTTTTACTCATTCAATATATATACAAGACGGCAACATTTTCAGAATTGTCCAAATAAGAATATAATTATTGCAGACGATATTTTCCTGTCATTGCATTTTTACATCTTGTGGTCTTTCTGGGTAGAAAATATTGTGGAAAATGAATAATTTGCTTGTAACAAGCAATCTATTCATTTTCCACAATAGTTTCCAAAGACTTTTTATTGTAAAGCGTTAACAAACGTCATTATGTTGGAACGGGTTAAGCTGTAGTTAGGACATTTTATCGCTCAACGAAAACCTGAGGACATTACCAAACAACAAAATTCAACAACACTTCCAATTTGTAAGGTGTTTCAGACGACGATTTAAGTTGATGAAATTTTAAAAATATTTCCATTTTTGGTTAGAAAACATTGTGAAAAATGAAGAAATTGCTTGTCACAAGCAATTTCTTTATTTTCCACAATGTTTTCCACAGCCATTATCTTGAATGGAGTTAAAAGGAGTTATTGTGTGGTAATAGATTAAGTCCAAAAATGAAAATTGACGAATAGGAAAAAATGATATATATCCACCATCCCACCCACAATGTATCCAAATGAAAAAAGTAAAAACTGCGACTTGTATTTGTGATATTTCGCCGTTACTTTTTAGTGGAGAAATTTATGAATATTTTAAAACAAAAGAAGGCCTTATGGCGGAATATCGCGTGAACACCTGTTGTGACCTTTTCTCTTAACGAACATATTTCATCAACACTTTTTTTTCTAAATATATAGACGTTTGTAATAAATGTTTTTACAAAATAAGCTTTTAAGATAAAAAGCACAAATGATAAAGGGCGAACGTACTGCATCCGCCACTAATTTATTCCGACATGTTTTTTAATTGCAGTGAAAAGCGAGCATTTAGGAACATGTCCATTAGCACTCGACAGCTTCTTTTGTTGGTTTTCATGATTTTATATCATTTTCAATAGTAGGCCTAATTAGTAAATGCAAGGTCGTGCATTTTTCCAAATCTTTGATATGAATTAGATATGTCAGTTTTGCGTTGCCTTATATAAATGACGAATTGTAAGTAACCATTCTCCTTTTTAAATATTTACCAACTTTTTAAAAACATTTTAGGGAACCATTAGTAATCAACGGAGAGAAATTCACTTTGTTTTCCCTTTTGAAATTTATTGTCGAAAGGGTTTTCATTTTTTATCCATTCTTTTAAATTCCACATATAGGACATTTTTCTGACTTAATACTCCGGAGAGGCTTTTTTAATTTTCTGATTCGGATTGTATGGATCGCTTGGTCAAATATTGGTGGCGGACATTACATATACCAGTATACATTATATATGTTCCCTTTTCTAAAACTTGGATAAGTTATTGGTAAAAAATGCACACATGTCTACTTGAAGGAATAATATATACCTCTTAACATAAATTACAATTATTAATATATATTTTCCTTTTATATAACAGATTACCAATTGTGTATGTGTAATGCCCCTCCCTTCATAGCACCTGACTTTGTCAGGCCTAAATTGCAGAGGACAGTCCTTGTATAATTCTGCCCTGAAGTCTTATTTTAATTCTATACACCAACAAATCACAAGATAATTTTGATGCTAATGTGGCCCCTTATGTTTTTCGTGGTATATTTCACTAAAAATGGAATATAAGTGTACACATTGTCCGATTTGAAAACTTTCTCAAAGACACTTTCCCTTTGCAATGATCTTTTTATTCAAATGATTTAGAAATTCATTGCAATATTGCAACTGCTAAAATAAATCTGCGTAAAACGAAATTGGTCCGAGCATTTTGGAAAGTTTTTTTCAAGTAATAATGATACCATACTCGTACAACAACAACATGTACTTTACTGCGTAAAATGTTTACTTTTCGACTTTAGATACATTTACTTCGAAGTTTGATTTTTGTCCACATTGCGCGAAAGGTTTCGAACTGCGAAGAAGCATTTCAGACAGACGTTACATAAACAGATATTGATCAGTTCCTTTGCATGTATAGAACAAGTTAAAACATTTCCCATTGTCTTTGTTATATTCTTCCTCGTATATCGTCGATTTTCCTTGAAAACATCGTAACTGCAGCTTGTTTAAAGCTGCAGTTACGAGGTTTTTTCGAGGAAAAGCGACGATATTTTAGTTTTGTAATACGCCAATGGACCGTCATGGGCGGATCTAGAGGGGGGGGTCGGGGGGGGGGGTCCGGACCCCCCCCCCCCTGGGATTGGCCGAAAATTAAATTTTGACTATATGAACTTAGTGTAACGTTGCATATTTATTACATTTTAAGCCATAATTTGAGCTTGGACCCCCCTGGAAAAAAATCTTGGACTTGGACCCCCCCCCCCCCCTGGAAAAAATTCCTGGGTCCGCCCTTGGACCGTCGTGTCGAAACTATTTTCGGCAAATCCCTTTTCCTGTCCTATTTGGAATGTCAATGTAATGCAAAGTTTTGGAATAACTTAAGCAGGCGACAAAATAAACAGGATGCCTACAGAAGTATTGCCAAATATCGCTGCAAAGGCGCCGGAGAAGGCGTCCATATCTAATGTACAACATGATGACATTGTGAGTCTAGCAATCAATTCTACATTAGGGTATATGGACATCCAAGTCATTATATTTGCCACGAATAAATGAGCCATATTGAAGCTCTGCAAATCAAAGATTACATAGTCGACAATAATTCGAGTTTTCTCTGATGAAATTTGCTCTTTGATTATGTTGATGTCGCTCATTTACACCAGAGCGCACTACCATTCAAAAACAACGCAAAGTTCAACACAAGTTGTGGTGCCTTGTTCACCGTCCGATCTTAAACGATATACTTTAAACGCCTTATGATACCAATCAATGAACCATTTATTGTCATGCCAGGTGAAAAATTTAAGACCAAAAAGTATTTCTAAACGGTTTAAAGGCAATGTTTTGCAACAACAGCCATTGATTATAATGACCTACTTTCCGTTGTTTTTGAGTGGTAGTGCGCTCTGATGTACATGAGTGACATCAACATATCAAAGAGCGAATTTCGCCAGAGAAAACTCGGATTAAGGTATCCAACCCCTCAAAAGCATCAAAGAGCCAGAGGTGAAAATTGAAAAGTGCAAATAATTCATAAACTGTGTTACATTTCCATTCCAAATACAAACATAAGCATTTTGCACGGTTTAGAATTTTGAATTAATGCATACTTATGGAAATACTTGACAAAAATGTTAAAAATTACCTCCCTTGCATATGAATGTGGAGTAAAATAGTACTTGTAAATTATTTTCTTCTAGAAGCATAATCTTGAAATCTGGCATGGTGAATCAACTTATATGAATAGATGACCTCGTCTTCACCAGTGGATGTACGAAAACTATGAACCACGCATTTTTTTCTAAGCCTCCGATAAGAATTCGACATAACAAGTGAAACGTCGTGCTAAAATGAATGTTTTGGGAAGTCCGTAAATAAATGAAAAAGAGATCTGCAGATGTCAACTACATATTGCGTTTCGAAAATGAATGCATAAAACATAGGAAAATATTCTGCATATTCAGCATGTAGACATCGTAGATCGAAACGTTTCAATAGGGAACGATTTTGTCCTGTCATATGTGACGTAATTTCGGACAAACAAACAGTATTTCGTTGGTGTTGTCATTATATCTCGTAACTACGGCTTGATTCTAGCCGTAGTTACGAGATTTTGTAACAACACCGTCAATTTATCAAAACATGACGTTAAACCCAGTCTATTTTTAGCACAAAAATCATTGCTATTTAGTCACTGTGTGCTTTATGCGCAGACTGACTATGGTCGTTACTTTCCAGATAGTCCCTCGTTACTTTCCAGATAGTCCCTCATAGCGTGACGGGGCACACATCAGCTGGGTTCTAAAAAAAATGTTCTATCACGATGGTTAATCACGTGACTTAGAATTTCAGAAAATCGCCGATATTTTTGTCAATACTTGACCAATTTGAATCCGGTTTGAAGCAGAGAAGTTGTGATGGTGTCAGAAATAAGCTGTACGTGGTTGATTTTTTGAAAAATCAACCGATGAAAAATTTATCGAAGATAAACCAAAATGTCGGTTTATCTTCAATAACTTTTTTATCAGTTGATTTTTCAAAAAATCGAACACGTTCATCTAATACGTGACGCATGTCCACCTTCTCGTCTCCAAAACGAATTCAAATCGATCCCGTATTAACAAAAATATTGAAGATTTTCTGAAATTGTTACATCACGTGATTATCCACCGTGTTTATTGCAAAATTTGTATATTGAGACCAACATGGGTCCCGATAATTCTGTGCATATGCACAACATTTTCATTTAGTAATCATCAGAGATGCGTGTAGATTGATAAGACTGCGCTTATTTAAAACTCTGAACTGATTATGATCCATGTATGCTTAGTTACTTTTCGTCTTTTTATATCAAACAATGTCGACATTTTTACTCTTGAACTGTTAAAAAAACACAGAGTAGAATACTGGATTTTGCAACCAAAGGGAGGCGACTGTCAGAATCATTTCATTATGCCTCTTCTTCTAACCTCCCCTTCTACGAATGCTGAAATAGATAACAAATAATTTGCATTTCAACAATACATGTAGCAAAAAATCATGACTGCTTTCAATTTTATGAAGGTTCTTGATACATCTATATTTCGTCGCTTTTTAACATAAACAATCGTAACTGCAGCTTGCAACTGCAGTTACGAGGTTTTTGTTTAAAAGCATCGATTTTAAGGTTCCATACGTTTTAGATACATTTAAGACATATACGTTTTTTCTCTATTTTTCTTCTTTCATCGTTAAGGAGCAGCCCTATTTGATAAATATTTGTAAACACGCACCTTACGTTTTAAAATCCATTTAAAGTGAAAATCGCATAAAATGGCCGCATCAAAGGGAACAAGTGCCCTTACAAATGCAAATGTCCGCTATTAATTTCCCCTATTTTATGACCAAGAATATTTGTGTCGTGTCAATTCAAAATGGGTGGGATATCGTCGCTTGTCTTAACCCATTTCCAAACAGCAAAATTTTGGACTGTTCCAAATTGAAAGATTAGACAGACGACAATTTCAAGTTAATATAACTTTATATTTTTGGTCTTTTGTGGTAGAAAACATTGTGGGAAATGAAGAAACTGCTTGTCACAAGCAATTTCTTCATTTTCCACAATGTTTTCCAAAGCAATTAACTTGTACGGAGTCAAAAAGAGTCATTGTGTGGTAATGGGTTAAAAACAACAAACATCGGAAATACATCTTGTTCTATGCTGTAAATACGCGGCTTTGGGTGGAAAGCATAGGTATTTTGTTGTCCAAATTTCTTGATAGAACAAGAACGTTTATTAATCATTACCACATAGTGACGCATTTTGATTCAACAAGATAAGGGATTTAGAAAACACCGGGGGAAACGAAGAGATTGCTTGGAACATTTATTTATTTCCCACAATGCTTTCTATCCATAAAACAAATATGAAAAAAATCAGTCCCTGGATATTGTTGTCTGTGACATCCTGCGGAAACAGGAAAGCACGTGTGGGTTGATCATGATTTGTATTTTCTACACATTCAACCGAACAAGCTTTATTTTGAGAACTCTTTCCATCGCTCATCGTTTACTTTGTTTTGCCACAAAACTATCGAATATGAGCGATAAAGTCTGTGCCGATAGTATATTTTGAGATGCCACGGCCTTATATAAGTCTATAGAGAGTGTAGGACGGGTTATTTCCATTTATGGCTTCTAACCGAATTGCCAAAAATGAATATTTGGTGATACGTTGTAAAATTGTATTCCATCAAAACAGCTACAGATAAGACAATTATAAAATGTTATTAGTTGTTCATCAAATCCTATACTGTGGGTACTCATTTGAATCGATGGAATCGTCTCGTCAAGACGATTCAAATGAGTACCAACTACAAAGGATTTGAATTTGGTATAAAATATTTAGATTTGTTTTGATTTTATTGGGGTTTTACGTCGTTTTCAACTTCTATGGTCATATCGCGGCGGCTGGAGCACCTAACCGTGAGTTCCTAGTATTTCTCCCACCAGTACAACCACAATATCCAAACCGAGCCTCCAGCTGCTCTCTCACATAGATGATTCACGCCCATTGGTGAGAGATAAATGACAACATATTTAGAATGTCTTCTCCCCGTCTTGTCTGTTGTTCTGGCTGCCAACCCTCCCAGGTCCTTGTGTAGAAACATTGGAGCATTAACCCTTTCCTAAACAGGACTCGAGTTACAAGTCTCAAATAGAATATGCTCAGGAAAACATTGAGACAAAAGAAGAAATTGCTGATAATCAGCAATTTCTCCCTTTTCCTCAATATTTTACTTGCTATATTTTATACATATTCTTTCTTTGTGTTCACCCATTTTGTCGCCTACAGTTGCATTTGTACCTCCCTAAAAATGCTGTTTGGTAAAGGATTAACAAATGATGTTCACCTTCATTTGTCTTTTTTTTCTGATCGGCGGATACACGGTGGATAATCACGTGATACAATATTTTCAGAAAATCTTAAATAATTTTTTAACATGCGACCGATTTGAATTCGGTTTGAAGCAGAGAATGTGGACAGACGTCACGCATTAGATGGACGTGGTTGATTTTTGAAAAAATCATCAGATAAAAAAGTTATTGAAGATAAACCAAAATTTTGGTTTATCTTCAATAACTTTTTTATAAGTTGATTTTTCAAATATCCAACACGTCCAGCTTATTTCTGGCATTTTCCCACCTTCTCTGCTTCAAACCGAATTCAAGTTGGTCAAGTATTAAAAAAGATTTTGAATATTATCGGAAATTCTGAGTTACGTGATTATACACCGTGGGATATAATGCCAAGAAACGTTCGGCACCTTCAACAAAGGAGTTGTAGATTCGAACCTCACTGATTAACCCGTTCCCAAATAAGAAATGGTTTTGACATCCCTTATACGGGCTTGTGAAAACAATGAGACCAAAGAATAAAACACTGCCCTGATAACCGGCATTTTCTCCTTTTGCCAGAATATTTCCTTGTCTACATTTAACGTATTTTTTTTATCTTTATCAACATTAGTTTTGTCGTCTGTAGCAGCTTTCAAATTTGACCAACATAACTATTTTTTTTTGAAGGTTTAAATTGTTTAGATTTCAATCGAAGTGCCTTTATACACGTATATTCTAACCTTACGACTAACCTTTGTCACATTTTTTTCAAGATATTCAGATTTTTGAAAAAAAGTTGCCTTTTGACCAAAGTTCTTAACATGCATAAATTTAAAACATGTCGATGTCAAGTGACCATTTCAGCTTAACGCTAGGCTATTATAATTCTAAATGGCAACACTTACCGAAAATACCAATGGACATCAATATTAAGCTAACTCATCCTATATCACACCTTCCAAAGCCATGCTTACAGATTTCATTGCTCCGTAAAGTTAGCATTTTCGATCTTGCAGTAATGAGGGTTTTGTTGGAAATCATCATCATCATCATCATCATCATCATCATCATCATCATCATCATCATCATCATCATCATCATCATCATCATCATCATCATCATCATCATCATCATCATCATCATCATCATCATCATCATCATCATCATCATCATCATCATCATCATCATCATCATCATCATCATCATCATCATCATCATCATCATCATCATCATGATTATCATCATCATCATCATCATCATCATCATCATCATCATCATCATCATCATCATCATCATCATCATCATCATCATCATCATCATCATCATCATCATCATCATCATCATCATCATCATCATCATCATCATCATCATCATCATCATCATCATCATCATCATCATCATCATCATCATCATCATCATCATCATCATCATCATCATCATCATCATCATCATCATCATCATCATCATCATCATCATCATCATCATCATCATCATCATCATCATCATCATCATCATCATCATCATCATCATCATCATCATCATCATCATCATCATCATCATCATCATCATCATCATCATCTTTAGCTCTTAACGATTTCTTACTGTGGTATTCATACGCAGACATGCAATTGCTCATAGTTACCAAAAGAGGCGTGTAGTTGTATATCGTGGCTTTTATACAAAAACTTCGCAACTGCAGCTTAAAACAAGTTGCAATTACGAGGTTTCGTAGTAAAAATGATATCGAGATAGATAGAATTGCTGAAAGCGACGTTGATTCAAACTAAAATAAATAAATCAGCACAAATCTGTTTCTGTTTCGTATTTTGATTCGGTGGTTAACCCATTACCACACGATGACTCTTTGACAACCCACAAGATAAAGGCTCTGGAAAACATAGTAGAAATTCTTCACTTTCCACAATGTTTTCTACATAGAAAGACAAAATATGTAAAAAAGAAATGCGAGTTGAAATGGCAACATTTTTGATCTGGGATCAGTCCTACATTCTACCGTCTGGTAAAGGGTTAAGGCGTTGCGCTTGTCATGTTGGCAAAAAGAGAATTGTTCGGATTTGAGACCTAGATTCATGACCAGGAAAACAAATAGACAAATGATCTTTATCTCGATATTACTGGGAATTGTTGAAAGTGACTTAACCCTTTCCCAAACAGGACCTGGTTTTGACGTACCTAACAGAAAAGGCTTGGGAAAAAATTGAAACAAAAGAAGAAACTGCTGATAACCAGCAGTTTCTCCTTTTGTCTCAATATTTTCTGTGCCATATTTTGCACAAATCCTATCTTTAATAACATCCATTTTGTCATTTGTGGCAGTTTTTGAAGTGGATCACCCTAAAAATTTGCCGATTGGGAAAGGGTTAAGAATGACAAGCCGTCATTAGGTACCAAACACTTCGTGCACCTTCGTAGGTCACCCGTAACTACGGAAACTAACGAGAGATATCTCGTCAATGTCCGGGCGCCATCCGCGGAAACAGAAATTGGTTAGGGATACCCTCGTCAATTTCCGTTGCTATGGATGACGCCCGAAGATGCACGATGTGTTTTACAGTTAATGGTAATTGTGTCTGTGAAACAAGCCACTCGTTTTCTTCCAAGGGAGAAAACTCCATATCTCATAAAAACAAACTGAAATGTTCATTTATCTCCCTTTAACCACAGAATCGCATCGTGTCTCAATATTGACAATATCTCAGACCCCGAAGTTTCAGGTACTCGTATAATAATGCCGACCAAGATTGACAGTGACGCGTGTTTGTCGCTTTCAACAAATCAACTTATTTGGTTTATATCGTCGATTTTGTAATAAAACCATGTTCGTCTGTTAAAAACCATTGAGGAAAACGGGGAAAATGCATCATTCAAAATGTGGACCTAAAACATTTGGACCATATAAATGTTAAAAACAATGTCTTGATTAGGAAAAGTTATAAAGATGCATTCGTACCCACTTTTTCGAGTGATTTTCTTTAACCCTTTTCCAAACGACAAAATTTTAGGGTAATCCAATTTGAAAATTTCTACAGATGATAAAATCAATGTTGATAAAGATAAGATTTATTCAAAATATAGCTTAGAAAACATTGAGACGAAAGGAGAAATTGCTGATTATCAGCAATTTCTTCTTTTGTCTCAATGTTTTCCAACGCATTTCATTTTAGGGACGCCAAAAGCAGGTCTTGTTTGGGAAAGGGTTAATAAATAACTTTACATCAATAAAATATGGCCTCTCTTTTTACCGTATGCCAACTTTGACTTCGTCTGAAACGTAACAGCTTAGAGTGCGACGAAGATAAAACCCAAATCGGTTTGAAAACGTTTGCGTACCCTATTGTACACTTGGCCCTTTTTATTGCTACACGATTAATCTTGTAATTTTCACTTTGAATTAAATCATATTCCATCAAAATCCAACAAAATGCTAAAAGTGACATTTCAGATTTTTTTCTCATAAATTTCACTTTTATTTTTATCTAAAAGAGCACATTTTCTTATGAAAATTCTGAAAATGTCAAGCCAAAGTATTGCGCCGTTTACGAGAAATACATATTTTTGTGTTAAAATTAAACAAAGTGTTGTCCACAACAGTTCAGATGTATATAAAATTTGTCGTTTTTGTCGGCGTGTTTATCGCTTATCATCTACAACTTAAAAAAAAACTGATAGCATTTACACCGATTAGAATAACCAATCTTGGCATCAAGACATACTTAAAAAATTGAAATGGGGATGAAATGTCCCTTTAAAGGGAACTTCTTTTTTAAAGGGGGGCAGCTAGGCTGTCGAAAATGCAAATGGCACAATAATTACAAACATAACAGAAATAACGTATGAAATTACCAACCTGAAGGGGTAGATCACTTACGTCCATTTTTAGCACGAGTCATCAAGCTTTATCAAGTATGAAAGTCCAAGTCAATTAATAACGTGCAGCCAGTTTTTATTGTCCTTGTTTTTGTTTTGTAACGGCTAC
This sequence comes from Fragum sueziense, assembly GCA_963680895.1. Classification (NCBI taxonomy): domain Eukaryota; kingdom Metazoa; phylum Mollusca; class Bivalvia; order Cardiida; family Cardiidae; genus Fragum; species Fragum sueziense. Next base: position 47,340,721 of record OY804600.1, read on the forward strand.
ATATGCCCAACCTTCAAAAATCAATTACGTCAGAGGTACGTCATCTGTGCTCAGCGAGATTCAACACACCGTACAACCGACTGCGTCGAAGGATTCGGCGTCTGATGTCATGCACATGGTAGGTCAAATGAATTAACTTTTATAAATTAATGAAATGATCTTTGGTATTCTACAGTTGATAAATACGCGTATAAATGTTCAGTGTTGGTACAAAATAAACATTTCCACGTATCCCTCACAAAAAAGGTCACAGTCATCGACACAGCCGGTTGTACGGTGTGTTAATACCGCGGAGGTGTGTCTCGTTGACCTTGACATTGTCTCGTTTTGAAGTGAAAATAGAATGTGTAAACACGCTTGTACAGGATTGATCTATAGCAAAGGAAAGGTGGTTATTCGCCATTTTTGAGGTTTTTATGCATGGCAAATTGTTTTTCCATGCACAAATATGAGTTCCCTAACAGTTCGGAAGCATAAAAACATAGAATGGCCCCCTTTAACAGAAATATATGAATCTGAATAATATTGGGTCTTAAAGCGGCAACCACATATTTGTCGAACAGAGACGAACAGAGAAGGAAAAATATGATCAGAATCAGGGCGGTACTGTTGCATATTGTATTAGAAAATATTTGATCACAACAATGTGAGTAAGCCTGTTTGGCGATTTGGCTCAGTATACATACAAAAATAATTATGTATTCGTTTTGGTGAGGACAACAGAGAGAAGTCAACGGGACAGCTTTTCTGTCCCATTCAAACGTCCGCATATCATTTTGTTATTAACCCATTACCAAACAACAAAATTTCAGATCGGCCTATTTTCAAAGACGTTGCAGACGACAATTTTAATCCAATGAAATATATAGCAAATTTTGGTCATTTGCGGTAGAAAATATTGTGGGAAATGAAGAAATTGCTTGTCACAAGCAATTTCTTCATTTTCCACAATGTTTTCCAAGGCTTTTTTCTTTAGAGGGGTCAAAAGGAGTTAATGTGTGGTAATGGGTTAATGGTTAGAATTATAAATCTGGAAAGTTCAAAAATGTAAAAACACACCGGAAGTTTGTTTACTACCGTATCTTAATATATAACATTGTATAACAATTGTTCAGTATTTTTTTCCATCGCTAACTTCCGGTTTGTTTTTACAATTTAGAACTTTCAAAATTTATAATTCTAACCATTTGTTTAAAAGTATTTTGTAAATAATATTTAATGTTGTTAAAAGTGCAAAAACGCTCAAAAAGTACTACCAGTTAATTTTAAGTATCTCAAAGCGCCATTTTACTCTTATTCCACGACCTTTGACCCCAGGAAGTGAGATATTTCGGATTGCTTTCGTTGTTGCTGTAATGTTTATGAGGGATTACGTTTCGTATATAAGTAATATCATGTGTGTATTCTTGTCAGAAAAGCAGTAAATCATTATCAGCACATTTTGCTTTATGGTCCTTTCCCAATAAAATTCAATCAAAACTCCTTCCCCGCGTGTATTTTATGCATTTTCACTCTGTTTTATGTATATTTTCAGAATGCTAGCATGTGGGAATTATTCGCTCAAAAGGAAAAGCTTTTCATTCACGCTGAAAGAAAGCCGCCATAAAACCAAGGATCTACATGTATAAAGACCACTTGCCAACAAAATGTAAGTACCAAACCAAGGGAGATAATACTGACTTCCTGTATTGATACAGACTTTATACAGGGATTGTCATAATCATAATTACATTTTTTGGAAACATTTGGAATGTCTTCTCTTACCAGAAATCTAGATACACAAAAACGCTCAGAGCCATATTCATTTACATGGTAGTTCCTCCATATACATTTCTATTTATTTCTGAGATCATTTTTTTCTTATTTTAGTTAACATCTAACATCTAAAGATCTCGAAACATAAACAAAACCGTGGTAACATTTTCAAATAGATACAAAATTGAAAGAAATGACAATGTTCGTGCTTGCAAAGATCTAATCCTGATTAAAGGGAGATCACTGCAATGGACAATGACAATAGTGATGATCATCAATAACGCATCTTCCTATTTTGCCCCAATGTCTTCCGAAGCCGTCTTTTGTGGACACGTCAAAATAAGATGTTGTATGGAAAGGGTTAAACAATAAATTTATCCACAATTATTAGCCATTTACCCTTCTACAGAAATACATATCACATGGTCTATAGTCCAGCAACCATATTATGGGACATGTTTTCCAGTTTTGCAAATATAAACCAGGAGAAATATGCTTAATTTCATTGCAATTTTGCATGCGTCGGCTCGACTCTTGCAGGTGTGGGACACCTGCAAGATTCGAACCATCACATGCAAATTTGCAGTAGTTTGGAGTTCCATATTGTGTTGTTAACGAAGGTAAATTTCGTAGACAACTGCTAGAATATGTACTCTAGCTTTGTTTCGGGAACAGCAAGGAAGGATAATCATCTACATTGAAAGGATGAGCTTATATGGTTAGAAATTCCGGGCTTTATGAGAAATTACTGACATAAAACATGAAAGAAATAGTAACTTTTATATTTTATAGGCTATTTTATCTCTTTTTGAAAAGCAGTTTGGAAATGTATCGTTTAAAATTGTCATATGGTATTCAAAGGTTTGCAACAAATGTTTAAAAATTTCGAGGTACGTGTACATGTACGAGATTAGTTCATATAGACGCTTTTGTATCATCGTCAAAGTTGATGATATTCTTGATAAGGGATAAACAAAAACATGTCAGAACATGCGACGAAAAACATATTGAAAAAGTCACATTTTGTACATGTTGTTGCTATTTCCTCGGAATTGGGGGATATCTTGGTACCGGGTATATCAATAAGTCGGAAAATAAGGCGACTACAGTACTAATTTGGTTGGTCATTCAATTTGGGTAATGAAATATTTAATTTTCTGCGTCAACTTTTCAAACGATTTGTTGCATGTACTTCTGAGGGTCTTTCTTCTGATGTATGACTTACTTGAAACCTTTTTAAACTTTTTGCAAAAAAATGGTCCAAATCGATCCGAAAAAACTCAGAATCAAAAGCCTGTATGCATCTTTTTCCAGATCTTGGCCCATTTGCATTTCACAGCAGTTTCGATTACAACCGACAGGTCCGATGATGGGTTATACGATGGCTGCGGTAGGGCTGAAGGAAGGGCAACTGTAAATTTCAGAACGTAACGCCCGAGTGATCATACTAATATAGCGGGTGTTACAAAACTACTAAAACATACACTTAACCATGTCCCTAACGAAACCAATTTTGGTGGTCCAATTCTAAATATCCCGCAAACGACTAAATATATGTTGATAAAGACAAGATTGTGTACAATGTATCACAGAAAATAATACATAGTCAAAAAAGAAAATGCTGATAACCAGAGTTTTCTTCTTTAACCGCAATATTTTTGAAAGCCCTTTCTATTTGGGACGTAAAAACAAGGCTTGCTTCGGAAAGTGTGAAAACCGTGTTAAAACTTATTTATGACTCGAAACTCTCCGAAATGATGATGTGTCTTTTTCACAGTGATACTGAGAAGAATTGCGATTATTTGGTGATAAATAAGTTTACTTTACTACCTTTGATTTACACAGCTGTTCTTTGGTAACGTAGATGAGCTCGGATCCGGAAAAAGGCCCCTTATTGTAGTACATCCCTGATGAGGTTCAGGCGACGTCGGAAATATTCGACTGACGTCGTAAATATTTGGAGGTGGAACGTTATACGTTGGCCGAAGAGGGTTGGATATGATGTAGATGTCAACGACGTCGCACAAAAAGTTCCGATGTCTCGTGAATCTCAATATAGGGATAGACTTCCAATGTTGAATCTAGTCCATCCCAAATGAGATTCACGCACATCGGAATTGTTCGGGTGTTCTGTGAATCTGTTGTCTTATTTGTGAACAGTGACGCAAATTTTGACTTTTTGTTCCTCCAAAAGGATATACGTTCTGAAAAAAGGTCAATTTTTATTCGATTTAACCCATTACCACACAGTGACGCCTTTTGACTCCACACAAGAAACTGGCTATGGAAAACATTGTGGAAAATGAAGAAATTGCTTGTGACAAGCAATTTCTTCATTTTCCACAATGTTTTCACCAAAAAAGACCAAAAGATTATTTGTTTTGTTTCATTTAAATTGTCGTCTGCAACATCTTTGAATTTGGACCAGTCAAAAAATTGTCGTTTGGTAAAGGTATTTCATCCATCACTAGAGACCAATCACATCGTGTAACATCGGGTGTTGTCTATGGCAACGGAAATTGACGAGTGTATCTAGATTTTCAGTTCCAGATACCATCGTCAATTTCCGTTGTGCGCACAAATGACGCTCGAAGTTGAACAAAGTGTTTGGTATCTAATGATAAATTCAATATCTTATTCTATCGTCGGTTCTGGATTAATTAATCAATAGGGCCGATGCCTCTGAAAGACTATTGTTGGTTACGAAGCATACTTAACCCTTTTCCAAACGACAACATTTTGAATGATCCAATTGGAAAGCCGTAAAAGACGACACAATTCATGTTAAAAAAGGAAAGGATTTGCGTATAATATGGTACAAAAAATATTGAGGCAAAAGGAGAAAATGCTGATTATCAGCATTTTCTTCTTTTGTCTCAATGTTTTCCCAAGCCTTTTGTAATAGGGACGTCAAAAGCAGATCTTCTTTGGGAAAGGGTTAAAACACACTGGTTGATGCATTTCCTAGGCATTTTTTTTACTTTAAACGTGACCGGAACTACGTCAAAAGGAACATCAGATTCAAGTCTCATCGAGCCATATTTCGTATGTTAGACTGTGTGTCATAAGTTTAAGAATAACGACCCCACTTGAAAGTCCTTGTTGGTCGATAATATTTACTTATAATCCATATCAAATAAGCAGACTGATACTCTACATTTTGCATCTTCAAAGTGCCATCTTTAAATGGAGCGGTATATATCTTAAAGTTAGACATAAAATATTGACTTCAAAGGCTTATTGCATCATCCTTGCTACACTAGTTTTTGTCAAATTCTCATATACATGAAAATTAGAACGTCTTTCCTTCTAAAGCATGTAATAGTACGAATTGAAACAACACTATAGCTACATGTACCATGTGTAACAGACTTCGAAAATTAGTAGCTGTGTGTTCTTATATGCATGAGAATTTATTGTATATAAACGACTCAAAGCCAAGTGTAAAATGTTACTGCATGTTTATTTTTCAAAAAGTTTTAAAAACTGAATCATTTTTGTACATCATATACATTGTACACGAGATTTGCTCTATTGAAAGTCGTTTTAAATGCAGGGTTAAATCTACTGTACGTATATATCATTCGTATAATGGTAGACTTGAATGTTCTAGGTAAGCTGATCACCAATATCGTTCGCATGTAGAGTATTCGAAATCTGGGATTTTTTTTAGGTTGATGTGAATATCTTCCTACATGAAAACAACTTATATGAAAACATTTTTGATTCAAATTATTTTGCAACCTAAGGGTTGCTCTTAAATAGGATTCAAGACATTTAACTTTCGTCGAATTAGCTTAAAAATCAATAAACTATTCGCCGAACAATAAAAGCGATCGAGAAAACAATGAAAGTTGCCATAAAAACGAGTTAAGCAATTTTCCAAATCATAAAGTTTTATAATTGCACCTAGTCTGTATTTGAACAAGTACCTTAATAGTTTTATTCACCAAGATAGGCGGCGCACCACGCTACGGGCACCTGTTTGCCGGTTCTTAATCTGTGTCTGGCTTCGAACATTTAACGAAAATCTAAGACTTAAACTGATGACATATCTGCTTTCAGTCTTTTGCATTCTGAATAATTTATATTTCTGAAAATTAAGGTCTTTAAAAACGACTGTAAGTGACTGAGCGTATAAGGGTAACACTGTCTTAATTTCTACAAGAATGGATTTCGTTCGTAACTATCGACATACACATGACAAGAAAATGAATGTCGATGTTTTCCAAACCTAAACAAGAACTGCTACTCTACTGCTCTGTCTAATCTACCAATCTTACTCTGTTTCTCTGCTGGTCTGCCAAGTTTGTGAACAACGTTGATTGTTTTTAGGGATGTGTTAAGGTACTGGTATGTGGTCTGGAACTTGTAATAAAGAACTGTCAAAGTCTTTTATGTCTGTGGAGAGCCATTAAGGACGTACGAAACAAGTGAACATTTGCATAATTAATCAGACTGGTTGGCCGTTTTATGTAGACCGTCTGTAATGAGCATTTGCTTCCTAATTGAATACGAGAGGACTGGACGATATGAAATGGTCTTAACCCTTTCCAAACGACAAAATTTTGGACTGTTCCAATTTGAAAGACGTTGCAGACCACAATTTCAAGTTGATGAAATTTTGAAAATATTTCCATTTTGGGTTGGAAAACATTGTGGAAAATGAAGAAATTGCTTGTCACAAGCAATTTCTTCATTTTCCACAATGTTTTCCCAAGCCTTATCTTGTGAGGGAGTCAAAAGGCGTCAATGTGTGGTAATGGGTTAAGGATTGAACAAACGGAAATTGTGAACAGACATTTCTATCATGGCCACCATATTCAAATGATTAACCCAGAACCACTCGTTGACGATTTTTGAAAAGATAAAGGCTTTGGAAAACATTGTCGAAAATGAAGAAATTGTCTGTGATAAGCAATTTCTTCATTTTCCAAAATGTTTTCTACTAAGAAAGACCAAAGCATGTTAAAAATTAATTTGGCGTGGTGTTCTGCACTTTTTCTTTATTTTATCAATTCTTTGTTTTGTCGTTAGAGAAAGGGTTAAACGATCTCCATTGTCAAACAAAATACCGTCACGTGTAGTCAGTTTCGATATCTTAGTATGTATCAACGAGACAAATGAAGACTAAAGTATTGGAGATTGCTCTCAAGAAATGTTGAATGTCGAAAAGACAATGGACCAAAATTTAATAAAAGCTGTACGTTCTTAAGACATGTATAGTATTGGTCATATTCATTCAAAATGAATTCTTTCTGCAAATTCACACCACTTGCCAATGTAACTTATGCAAGTATAGCCTTTCTACAAATTCACACCACTTGCCAATGTAACTTATGCAAGTATGGCATTTCTGCAAATTCACACCACTTGCCAATGTAACTTATGCAAGTATAGCCTTTCTACAAACTCACACCACTTGCCAATGTAACTTATGCAAGTATGGTCTTTCTGCAAATTCACATCACTTGCTAATGTAACTTATGCAAGTATGGTCTTTCTGCAAATTCACATCACTTGCTAATGTAACTTATGCAAGTATGGCATTTCTGCAAATTCACACCACTTGCCAATGTAACTTATGCAAGTATGGTCTTTCTGCAAATTCACACCACTTGCTAATGTAACTTATGCAAGTATGGTCTTTCTGCAAATTCACATCACTTGCCAATGTAACTTATGCAAGTATGGCATTTCTGCAAATTCACACCACTTGCCAATGTAACTTATGCAAGTATAGCCTTTCTACAAACTCACACCACTTGCCAATGTAACTTATGCAAGTATGGTCTTTCTGCAAATTCACATCACTTGCTAATGTAACTTATGCAAGTATGACCTTTCTGCAAATTCACATCACTTGCCAATGTAACTTATGCAAGTATGGTCTTTCTGCAAATTCACATCACTTGCCAATGCAACTGACGCAAGTATGGTCTTTCTGCAAATTCACATCACTTGCCAATGTAACTGACGCAAGTATGGTCTTTCTGCAAATTCACATCACTTGCCAATGCAACTGATGCAAGTATGACCTTTCTTTAAATTCACATCACTTGCCAATGTAACTGATGCAAGTATGGTCTTTCTGCAAATTCACATCACTTGCCAATGTAACTGACGCAAGTATGGTCTTTCTGCAAATTCACATCACTTGCCAATGTAACTGACGCAAGTATGGTCTTTCTGCAAATTCACATCACTTGCCAATGTAACTGACGCAAGTATGGTCTTTCTGCAAATTCACATCACTTGCCAATGCAACTGATGCAAGTATGACCTTTCTTTAAATTCACATCACTTGCCAATGTAACTGACGCAAGTATGGTCTTTCTGCAAATTCACATCACTTGCCAATGTAACTGATGCAAGTATGGTCTTTCTGCAAATTCACATCACTTGCCAATGTAACTGACGCAAGTATGGTCTTTCTGCAAATTCACATCACTTGCCAATGTAACTGACGCAAGTATGGTCTTTCTGCAAATTCACATCACTTGCCAATGCAACTGATGCAAGTATGACCTTTCTTTAAATTCACATCACTTGCCAATGTAACTGATGCAAGTATGGTCTTTCTGCAAATTCACATCACTTGCCAATGTAACTTACGCAAGTATGGTCTTTCTGCAAATTCACATCACTTGCCAATGTAACTTATGCAAGTATGGTCTTTCTGCAAATTCACATCACTTGACAATGCCAGGCCACTAGGAAGCAATTTCATATTGGGGGGGGGGGGGGGGCTAAAGCTTCAGTGTCTGAATATTGGGGGGGCTAATGTGGATTTTCAAAAAAATTCAGTGTGAAAAAAGGAAAATTTGGCATTTTTGGCCAACTTTGGGGGGGGCTTAACCCCCCGTAGCCCCCCCCCCCCTGTTCCTACGGGCCTGCAATGTAACTTATGCAAGTATGGTCTTTCTGCAAATTCACATCACTTGCCAATGTAACTTATGCAAGTATGGTCTTTCTGCAAATTCACATCACTTGCCAATGCAACTTATGCAAGTATGGTCTTTCTGCAAATTCACATCACTTGCCAATGCAACTTATGCAAGTATGGTCTTTCTGCAAATTCACATCACTTGCCAATGTAACTTATGCAAGTATGGTCTTTCTGCAAATTCACATCACTTGCTAATGTAACTTATGCAAGTATGGTCTTTCTGCAAATTCACATCACTTGCCAATGTAACTTATGCAAGTATGGTCTTTCTGCAAATTCACATCACTTGCCAATGTAACTTATGCAAGTATGGTCTTTCTGCAAATTCACATCATTTGCCAATGTAACTTATGCAAGTATGGTCTTTCTGCAAATTCACATCACTTGCCAATGTAACTTATGCAAGTATGGTCTTTCTGCCAATTCACACCACTTGCCAATGTAACTTATGCAAGTATAGCCATTCTACAAATTCACACCATTTGCCAACGTAACTAATGCAAGTATGTCCTTTCTATAATTTCACACCATTTCTCAATGCAACTTAATGCAACTATGGCGTTTCTACCAATTCACATCGTTTTCAAAGGGATTTATGGAAGTATGACCTTTCTACAAATTCACACTATTTTCAATGCGATTTATGTAATTATGGTCTTTCTACAAATTCTCACTACTTAACCACTCGAAAAAGATTTCAGTATGAGTCATAAGTGTCCATCAATGGTTTTCAGTGAAATAATAATTTTGGAAGATGTTCCAAATGTGTCCTCGTTGGACATGTTTCCACGTTCTTTCTGTCTTTGTTCCCTTATATGAACCTTCGTTTTCATCTGTGACAACTGAAGTAGAAAGTAGAACGTTAACCCATTCCCAAACGACAAAATTTTAGGGTGATCCAATTTGAAAGCTACTGCAGACGACAAAATGAATGTTGATGAAGATAAGATTTGTGTATGATACCGCTCAGAAAATATTGAGACAAAAGGAGAAACTGCTGGTTATCAGCAGTTTCTTCTTTTGTTTCAATGTTTTCCCAAGCCTTTTCTATCAGGGACGTCAAAACCAGGTCTTGTTTGGTCACTTACGCACAAACTTGTCTGGCATCTTGGTGGTCCAAATGTATGTCACAGTAGCCTCTTTTCTGGATCGAAGCACATATAGAAAAGGGACAGTAGAGTACAGTATATAGAACAGAGATTAGAAACCGACAGCTGGTACATCGTGTTACACTTTTGTGAGCTGCCAGAAGTTTTCTTTTTTGATATTCCCTTTGCCAAATATATCAGACGTTCTGATATGCGAACAAAAGATCTTGCACTAAGGTTTAAGAACTGTTTATGAGCAGTGGTTACTTTCAAACAGTAAGAAATATTCATTCTTTAAAGGAAGAGAATCGCAGCTGCTTACCAAATGTTCCGGTAGACATTGTATTGTGAAAATCGTCGGTTTTCGTGAAAACCCCGAACCTACAGCTTGTTTAAAAGTGTAGATAACGGGGTTTACGAAGAAAAGTAGCAATTCGGTACATTTTCAGTGCAATCTTGGTATGTTTAATTACTAAATATCATTCGAACTTTGTTGCACTGTTTCCTTAAATAGGCTACAAATATATGCCAATGGAGCAGAATCCATTGGAAAATCATAATTATATCGCCACTTAACTAGTTATGTTTTTTTAAGAGAAGCTACATTAGTTTTGTGTACCGTGTTTTTGGAATGGATAATCTTTTTCCATACAACTATTACTGGACAATATCTGGTTCTAATTTCCAAGAGGCATAAAATCCACCGTAACTCCGTTGCTCCAGACTGATTAGAACTAAACTATTTCCTGTTCAAAATACGAAACAATGTATACGACGTAGATGCATATTAAGGATATAAACAACTTTGCTAACATACAATTGTGCTGACATATTTGGTATTTAATGTCCGGCACATAAGATGATGTATTAAAGTATTGAGCAATTAAACAAGGCTTGAGACAACATTTGCAGTGAATGATAATTTTGTGTTTTTTTGTTTTTTTTTTTAAATTTCAAGTTTGCATTCTGGCTGCAGTTTTTTACTTGTTAGGTGTACATGGGCCAAGATTTGACGACTTTTTAACGAACTTGCAATCAGCAAACACAACAAAAGTTTCTGTTTAGAACATCACATCCAACAAATTCCTGACATTTTCCACATTTCATATTCGAATAAAATTGAAATCGATCACATATCAACAAATTTATTGATGAGTTTCTGCAATTATTGTTCCTCGAAAGTTCTAAGCTGTCACTTGGATTTTGCGTAGCCAAATACATATCCTGAAAATTTCATAGTTTTGTTTTGTTTAACATTGAAATGAGATGATAATCATGTTCTAATTAACTGAGAAAAAATTCTAAGAAGAATGTTAATTGAATTACACAGGATTCGCAATATCCAAAATTGTGAATTGAACGTTGTTGGGTGGCGTATTTTGTAGATGATAGGTTTATATACGAGTATAATATGGAATAGAATCAATCTTTCTTCGAAAACTACTAGTGGGGCGCACAACTCCGAAAATTTGGCCTAATCGTTCACTTTGTGATACAAGCATGAATTTTGGTATGGTAAGTCATTGAGGGTCCCTGAATCAGAAAAAAGTGCTAGCCACTTGAAATTCGCATCCGGTGGCCATTTTCCAAGATGGCCGCCATTCGGATAAATGTAGTCTATATATCAGATAGAAAGACATTCCCAATGCTGAAATCCGCCGAGATTTTTCTAATAAATCGTCCCAATATAGTCAATTTTGTAATTAATTAATAAACTAGCATGGTTTTTTTACAACATTGCGTTCGTTTATCCGAGATGGCCGCCAAAATACTCCAAAAATGGCCGTTTCTTCAATTAGATATTATTTTTTAATAAGATATTATTAATCCTTATCTTAAAATTTCAACCAGCATAATGGAATGAAACACAAACCGATTTAGCCACATGAAAATCGCATCCGGTGGCCATCTTTCAAAATAGCCGCCATTCTCATGTATTTATTAGGCCTATATATGAAAATATCAAATAGAAATGAATCCCAAGTGATGAATTTCGTCGGGAATTTTATATACCTTTCCTACATAGTCTTTTTTGTAACCAATAAAAACCATCTTGATTTCTTTATAACATGGCTGCCTTTTTCCAAGATGGCTGCCAAAATATTCAAATGTTCATAGTTTCTTCAAGGAAATCTTATTACTTTTAACAAAAAAAGATATCAACCCTCTCTTTAAGTATCCGCTAATAAAATGAATAAGATACAAACAAAATTGTTTTAAGAGAATATATATTTTGCTATTGAAATGGCGACCATTTTTGTATTATCTTAACTGTCTTATTGACCTCCATAATTAAATATCGATTTTCGCCGATTACTTAAAAAAACAGCAGCTTAATTAACGTGGTTTAAAGCACTTTCGTGTGATTAGTCGCTTTGCGCTAAGTAAGTCAAAACCTAGTGTTCAAATCATCCTTGGAATCGTCCACACCAAATATCAGAAAACTCATGCATTCTAAACCAGATAGTGTAAAAGGAAGTCTTTCTTACATTAATAATGGATGATTGTAAAAAAATCAACAAAAATATGTAAAGTAAATGTTATCCCTGCCAAGAGGACAAATCTAATGATTTGCTTATTTCTCTTCTGAGTAATTTACAGAAAGAGCAAGATCTTAGTGGATACAGATGTACAATAATACTGCAACAGATATTCCTTTATACTTTGCCTTCAATGATATACCAACTTCGTTCAATCCAGCTCTATTAGATGATAATGAGGGCAAAGAGAAAACTTTGACACTGCATAAGCCAAGTATCATAATAGATACCGTCTTTTATCTACACTATAAAGCTCAAACGGGCACAGAAACAAGATTCCATTACAGATGGAGACAGCTGTAAAAGGTCTATAGAATCTGATTTGCAAAAGATGCCACGTTTCTTATGCATTCGTACCACTATTCGTAAAATTTGAGACAAGCTTAATCAATGCGTTTAAACTATGGACAATGGGAAGTTGCTTGTAAAACTCAGCGCAGTTGTACGTGTTGTCGTTCAAGAGTTAAAGTATCACCCAAACAGCTTAGTAGAGTTGTATAACTCGACGAGGTCTTAACAAAATATGATACAACAATAGTTTTGTAAAAGATTAACAAGTATCATGTGGCTTTTTAAACTTGTTATATGCCGGTATATCATGGAATTCGTGGCTTCTGAGAAAGTCCAGTTTTCAAATTTCATGACTTAGTCCTATTGTATTAGCACCATTTCAATGCGCAAAACAGGCTGCATACAAAGCTGGCCATATTTAGAGACTGTGTAATTTTCAGCAACCGAATTATTAATGCCGGTCGAAATGGGGATTGCCAAAAGAAAATGAATGTTGGAGAGTTATTTGGACCCAGTTTCGTAATGCTGCAGAGAGATGGCTACGAATGGGTGCAAAAACTTGAAGTGGACGGTGTAAGTTCAAGAAGCCGGGTTTTTCTGCACTTCACTCTATATCTGCGTCTGTGAAATATCACATGAAAGTTAAAATCATAAATAAGCAGTGGCGGCCATCTATGTTGTACAGCTTCTTCAGTGTTGATATGACTATGTTCACAAGCACTAAACCTTGCTTGTATTCGACATACCATCTCTTGTTGTCGAGGGACCCCATATGGGGTGAGGGCTAGTTTCCTTGTAAAGGCTGTTGATTTACAGAACTATTCTGGCCAAATAACGAATACACCGGACACATGGATGTTGAAAATAGGAATCAACTGAGATGGCGTTAAAACAATAATTAGCCCCAGTGGGTTTGGCTGCCATCTCTTGTAGGCATATTGTCAAAATTGAAAATCGTCTGCTACATTTTTTAGAGACCTTCTTTGAAAAAAGTCGGTTGGCTGCCATCTCTCATGGGGATCTTATCAAATTTGAAAACTATATCACTGGGGACTTGTTCCAGATGATTGCCATCTCGGGTCCACAAACACTATATCTCACTTGTATTCTACATACCATTTCTCTTTGTTGAGGGACCCAATCTTGTAGTCTACTTGTTAAAGTAGGTTCTGTGGCTCTAAATTAATTGTATCACCAAATTGATATACACTACATATTACATTTGCAGATATCTATGGCAATCGATTAAAAGAATAAGAAAATAATGATTACACGGACTTGGCTGGCTGCCATCTGTTATCAAGTCAGTCGAATTTTATATAATTAGTCAATGAAATAAGCCAGTGGGGCTTGTAAGTCGAAAAAGCATATCAAAGATTTTTTCCTGTGGTAAAATCGCAATTTTCATATAAAAATGAAGAACTTTATATTGTATGGCAGCCGTATGAGATTTTGGTTGCCATCTGAAGCACAAATATTTTCTTTTTTACATCTGGCATTTATGTCTGAGTGTTTGAAATAAAAAATGCAAGTTTATATTAGTTTTAGTGCATCATATCATTACACAGGGAAGCTCTATAATGCCCAGATGGCAGCCATCTCAGAAAATGGCCGCCGTATTGAATCTCAAGTGGCTAGCACTTTTTTTTCTGAAAATGTACACTTGAAACTATATATATACTTATTATAGTAGGTTCTGTGGCTCTAAATTAATTGTCTCACCAAACTGATATACACTACATATTACATTTGCAGATATCTATGGCAATCAATTAAAAGAGTAAGAAAATAATGATTACACGGGCTTGGTTGGCTGCCATCTGTTATCAAGTTAGTTGATTTTTTTTTAAATTTATTAATGAAATTAGCCTGTAGAGCTTATAAGTCGAAAAAGCAAACCAAAGATTTTTTCCAGCGGTAAATTCGCAATTTTCATATAGAAATGAAGGACTTTATATTGTATGGCTGCCATATGAGATTTTGGTTGCCATTTCACGCACAAATATTGTCTTTTTTTCATTTGGCATTTATGTCTGAGTGTTTGAAATGAAAAATGCAAGTTTCTATTAGTTTTAGTGCGTCATATCATTGCACAGGGAAGCTCTATAATGCTCAGATGGCGGCCATCTCAGAAAATGGCCGCCATATTGAATTTCAAGTGGCTAGCACTTTTTTCTGAAAATATACACTTTAAACTATATATATGCCAAATTTCATGCTTGTATCACAAACTGAACGATTACATGAGTTATGCGCCCCACTATACGCACTTTTTAGTGAATTACAGCAATTTCTATCAGCTACACATGACTAAAATGACGCAAAACAGTGGTAACTACATACGCACTTACGACTGTCTTGCTCTAAATAATCGATTTCCATCTTTAGGAAATCAGTTTCGCATAATAAATACACTTTTACCGTCGAAAATGGTAAGTTGTATTGATGTGTTATATTATGGAAAATATGGTAGCGACACATATTGGTACGAAACACTTAATTCACTACAGTAATGACAGAGTGTTCCGAAAAACTGGAGCATTCCCCCTTAAGTATGATTTTATCTTGTCAAAAGTATGAACTCACGCTTTAATTTGTTGCTTTTGTGACTGTTGGATGTGATGATACCCGTCTTTCCTGCAATTTGTTTTGGATCCATGTATGTATCTTTATCTGATATTTGTGTTTGATTAATACAGTAATAGCCATTCTGGAGAAAAGCATGTAAAATCAGATGTATGTAAGTGTTTCAGAAATATAAAATTTAAACTGGCTGCTTTGAAGTTTTGTGTGTTTATATTCTTATTTTTATGAATTACAAAAATTGCAGCAGCGATGGATAAAAAATAAACCATTGGTTGTAAAGCTAGCGATAAATGACTTTGCAGAGCAACCGTAGCTAATAGCTAGGGATGCTCTGCAAGGTCATTAATCTTGGGCTATAACACCATAAATTCATAATATAAAACAACATTGGGTCTTATATATTGTTTAAAACCCAAAAACGTCCGTTTTTTGCAATTTACAAACACATACGCTTTAACAATCTTCGAATTTCGAGCAATGTACTACTTTGAGGCCCTTGTGCTTCCAGTTTGTTTTAATCGTTGAAAAGGTCTCTGGATATCAGAAACTCATTTATTTCCCACAACTCGAGCGGGTAGAATAAACTTTACAGAGTGTTTAGGGCTATAGTTTAAAGGTAAGGAAACAAATCTCTTAAAACGCCATAAAATGAGCATCCAACAGGGGCGATTTGTATATGAATGAAAGACAGCCTCGAGGCCAGTAGGCCATTGTTTAACGGAATAAAATAAATGTTTGAGAAAAGAGTTTGTGATAAAATACCACACACGTTGAACGTTTAAACCCTAAACTTGTAGTTGATGCATGTGTAGCAATACATGTATTTTCGAATTGGTGATTTATCAAACGCCTCCACTTGCTTCTCAGGCGGAATAATAATAATAATAGTATTTAATCTGGAAGAATTATTGTTCTGTGGTCACTGGCATTTCTTTTTCGCTATAACTTATGTTTAAACATTTTGTCAAGGATATTAGAGGGACACATACTAGATTGTCGTACACTCGTATATACAAACAGGTAAAAATATTCCAGAAGTATCGTATGTGATGGTCAACCTGCATAGCTAGATCATTTTTGTCCGAGGAAATTTCAAACGAAGTTCATTTAGTCATTCTTAATCAATTAACTTACATGTACTCACACTGTATATGTATAGTGACGTTTATGGGGTACCGGTCCTTGATAATGAATAACTTGGTACCATCGCTAAGAAAATTCCTTTTCATTTCTCCTTAGATTACCGGTATGCAAATGCACCACACAACAATGTTAACTCTGGCTGTCCCCATGTTGTTCTGATTATTGAAAATACACATTTTGTCTGACCATTAAATTTAGCTAGAGATGTGTCTTAGCATGTTAGTGGTTACATAAAGTGTATTCAGCTACATCATTATGAGCTTCAAAAGATAATCAGAGTGTGCAAAGTTAATGCTACATTACATGTCATACATCATGATACCAAAAACAATCCAAGTGAGCCAGGATCTGGAAAGGGTCCCTTGAGGCTTTTGAGCCAAACATTGTTCCGGATCAGCCTGTGTATACACGCAGTCTGACCAGGAACTATGTAGGTCTCCAATAGTTTTGTCATGGTCTGTAGCAAACATATGAGAGTAACGCGGATGCAGGTCAGACTGCGTGTAGGCACAGCCTGATCTTGAAACAAATGCTATAAAGGATATTTTTCCAGATTCCGGCTGAAATATTTCATGTTCGTGGTGATCAGCGTATAACAGTCGCCACAAAAGGGTCAATTTTACGAACAATGTTCCCGTATTCTAGAATTATTGTGACCGTCCATCATTTTGTATGGCATGTTTACATTCCGGCAAACCCAGGAAGCAATTGCGCAATGCAGTTTTTACGACCTCTCTCATTCATGTCGACCTGCATTTTCGCCACCGTACTTCGCGTCAAAATCTGGACCTAACGCTAGTGTCGTAATTGTTAATGACCGCTTTACGATAGGAGAGAACGCTTTACGACGTTAATTTTGATTTGCTAGTTCAAAAGTATTGTAAATGCATATAAAACTATATGCATTTACAATATTTTTTTTAACTTTACCATCGACTTGAATGATCCGGGCAGGTGAATTCGTGTCAGGCATTCCGTTGTCTTGGTAACACATTTTCTTGAAATGAGCTCATTGGATATCCAAGTCGTATATGTCATGTTGTTGAAATGGAATCAATGAAATCTGTTTCTCCAGGAAGTTGCTAAAAGCTGTTGTCAGTAACACATATTTTGCTGTAGAGAGACTGAAAATTCACGTATGGTTTTAATTGAAGACATGTCCGTTGTCGTTAAGATGATGAGAACCCAGTAAAAATACCTTCCAATATTTAAGAATAACACTGATCTAGATGATGTCTGACCAAGTTCCACACTAGTTTCTTATATATTCATGGTGAGCTTCAGAAACAATAAAAAGCTTGAGCCATGTTTGGCTAAAATGCAATAAAGGGGTTTACTATAGATTCAATCTGGTTCGTGTTTTTAAAATATGACATGTTCCAAGAAAAGAGGCCAATTTACCATTTATGGCTCGTCAAAATTGTTAGGCATCTATAATCTGAAATTTGGAATTCGTTTTCGTCTCAACGAACTACTGAAAGTTGACAATATAGCAACATTATTTAGTATGTCTTTACTGTGATCATTACCACTCAGTGACACCTTTTGACACACATAAGATTCAGGTCGTAGAAAACATCGTCGAAAATGGCGAAACTACTTGTGACAAGCAATTGCTTTATTTGCCACTTTGTGTTCTGCTAAAAAAAGGTCCAAAAATATAAAATCCTAGTTTTTGAAATTATCGCGAGCAACGTCTTTGAATCGAGACCAGTCTAAAATACATTACCATTGCACCCACGTTTCTTCTTGAAATTGATTGGGGTTAAACGGTTTGTTTTAAACTTTTTAAAATAAATGTTTGCCTTGTTGTTAAACGAAGTCCAACATATGAATACATCATCACAGAATTTAAAAGAATGTAAAATATGTCGAATGCTTCTTAGTGTACATGTTATGATAGTTAGGAGGGATAGTTTGTTTTATAGAATGTAAAGTATGTGTATTGTGTCATAGTTGGTCTTCATTATGGTCCCTCCTGAACTAATGAACCACTTTATGGCGATATTTTATTTCTTTTATTAAAGCAAATTGTCCCCAATTTCATGACATGAAACAGACCAAAGAAGAACACGTGGAATCGGCTGTTTGATACAGTTTTATGAAACATTAATATTGCATAAAACCGTGTTCTAGTTTCACACAGATCAAAGGATTCCTCCAATCCCAGGTTTAATTTTTAATACATGTTTGACAGGTTTATGTTGGTTACCATCAGAAGTTGGTAATATCGAAAATGTTCAAAGTTTAGTACCTTAATGAAGGTGTGTCTACCTAGAGAATTTGAAGTCACCAAACAGAAATATGGGGAGAAAAAGTAAAGAAGTGCAAGATTGAAGGTAACTTGCAAACTGAATAACTCTTATAACAGCGAAGCTTAAGAAAATTCGTCAGACCTAAGCAATAAACATAAAACGAAGAACTAGTCAGTATCTCAGCTAGCACCAAACCTTTCTATTCTCTGGTGTTTTCCAAACTTGTCAAATCTTATTTTACAGAATTTTTTTTCTGTTTCTTTGATGTGTTTTTTTTTTCTTCTGTAAAAAGGTCGTCAAAGACAATTGTTTGTAAAGGTTCTAAACGGTCCCATATTCGTGCTGAATAAATATTTTATCAAAACTAAAAAACAAAAAAACATTGAATCAGAATTAAAACACAATGCACCAATCTCCCACGTGAGAGTAGTGTGGTCATAATCCATGTTACTCTCCAACGGTTACAGTCGAGTCCGGTTAGTCTGCGCGTCCTGTAAGTCTGCGCACCCATTCAATTCCGTCTATCAAACTGCTACCGTCTTCATCTGATCATCAACGCAAAAAACTTAATCTGTGATCCAACTTTTCAAATATAATATGAATATTTTTCAAAGAACATAAAATCATTTAAACAAACCTCCTGATTTAACCGAGTGACACTAGTGTTTACATTTTCCTCATTGACATTCGTGTGACTTATTTTAATCGGACCCGCGGCTTCCAAATTTTTCTCTTCTGGAAACGCTTGAAAACTAAGTATGTCACCAAAAATTCCCATCAGAGAGATAAGGCTAATATAAAAATGTCTAACCTTACCGGCTTACGATGAAATACAGAAATTCCACACCAAAAGTAAACAAGACTAAACTTAGCCACATTTTACATAGCGAACGTCATCACTTCACTAAATGACGTCACTGTGTAAATAAACTACACACAGTGACATGCGAAGACTTACCGGACATAAAAATAAACTTCAAAACACGAGGGCGGGTAACTTCAATCTCTATTATTTCAGTTGTCTTGGGGAAATTTGAAGAATTTCTAGATTGTCATGTTTTAACAGATCCTATTTTGCTTTATGCCTGTCACTTGTAAGCTTAGAATCATGTTTTCAATGGCAAATATCGGTCTTGTTTGTCAAGTAAGCAGACATACCGGACAACACTGTACTTCGGGTAATTAAGAACAATATAGATCAGAATCTGCATATCGCCGCTTTTCAACAAAAACTCCTAACTGCAGCTTAAAAAAGCTGCAGTTACGAGTTTTTGATGAAAAGCAGCAATGTGTTGAATCTTCAAGAAACTAAAACAGCGATATTTATTTTTTTCTGAATTCACGATAGACACTGCTAAATCAGATTAATACATGTACACCTTAAAAGGTAATACATGGTATAATTCATGAGCTAATAAAGTAATTCAGTCAAAATATTACCGCAAAACTATTTTAGATTGTCTATAAAATATTATACAGTTACAATTGTTTAGCGATTACCCCTCGAAAGGTCTTGACGACGAGGCATTTTTTACACACATTTGTTGTTGAGTTTATTTTCCTATGAGGCCTTAACAATAGGTTTAGCTCAATAAATGTTGTAATTTCGTTGTTTATAGTCGTTCAACCTTTAGCTGTACTGGTCTTGCAAGTTTCATCCTA
Organism: Fragum sueziense; assembly: GCA_963680895.1. NCBI lineage: Eukaryota > Metazoa > Mollusca > Bivalvia > Cardiida > Cardiidae > Fragum > Fragum sueziense. The sequence goes on from OY804600.1 coordinate 47,360,990, forward strand.
TACATAAATGGCTAAGTGTAGCCTTAAGCAAACTAAAATTAATGGATATTGACCGAATTGAAACTGCCCAAGTGAATAAGCTACATAAATATATTTTCATAAATTTTCATTTATTGGTAAATATGAACAGTAACCAAGGTATTGGTTTAATTGTTTGTGTTAAAATATTCGGGATTTCTTTTCGTTTGCAATATAAGAAAACATGTGAATCATAACGAATTATTTGTTTTTAATTCGTATCGGTACCAGAAAGAAGATTAAAATAAAATGAAATATTAAAGAGAAATTTGGAATTATCTTTGTGTCATGTCTCTGTGGCATCATATGACAATCACGCTGGACATTTTAACGTTTGTCAATACTTTAATGTTCTCATATGATTAAAATAACGCAAAATTAGCTTTTCTTTAATAGTAAAAGCTCTTAAGAATTTAAATAAAGTTTGTTTTTTTTAATTAATCAAATGAATCAACATTTTAAATTCGAAAGGACCGACCGCCGTTGACTTTTTAATACGGTTATTGTGGAGTAAAGAGTAGAAAGGTGTTACGCTTCCTTTCCTTTTGTAAATAGCCAGTGTTTTTGCACTTCTTTGCGAACTAAGTTATCATTTAAAAAGTAGATTGGACTATTGTGTTCTGCTTATAATATTTAAATGTGACTATTTAACCTGGATTTATACCCAGTTTTTATCATATCAATGGCGAATGCGTTAGAGTACGTTGTGAATTCGTGGTCAACTTATTTGTTTATGTCTGATTTGAATTCTATATTTGTTGCAGTAAAGGGAAAACGTTTGGTACATGTACTGAAAAGTGATGCAAGAATTTACAAAAGATAGGTGTGCTGAACAAAGGAGTGTCTATCGATACATTCCTTATTCAAAATAATCAGAAGATTAGTGCATGATTGCCTTAAGTAAAAATGTGTGTCTTAAAAAGTATGCAAATATGTTTAGATTTAAACAAAACTAGAGACAGTGTCTCTTGTGACATTAGCATGGTATGATATATATTGCAATACAACTCCCCGTCTACAGTATTCGTTTGTCAATATCGTAACGGCGTTTTCGAACGTGTCCCACGTTATATGTACTCACATTGAATTGTCACAGATTTCTTGTTGTTGGCTTGTGACAAATCAAGAATTTCCTGTGCGAAGAAAAAAGATGTCATTTAATGACCCACTTATTTCGAGTAAATGCCTTCAGCTTAGCAGAACGAATTCTTACATGCACAAGCATTTTTATGGATAAAAACGAACTTGTTGAATTTGTAAATTTCAACATTACAAAATTGTTAACTAATTGTCTTTCTGTTGTGGTATTCCATCTATTTAGGTGTGTTTTATATTGTTCTGGGTTCACATACGTACAGTATATGTGTGAACTCTCAAGTTTCCGTGCTAAAGCAGTTGTTACGTACGATCATAAAAACTAGTACAAAGCGAATAGAACAAACACACAAATAAACGTAAAAGGAAATAAAACTTCAGACAATTTGTTTGAATAAACACATGAACTTTATTTCTTTTACATACACCATAATGACGGAATAATAAAATATATTTGCTCTAAAGAGTTTTATGTCCTTAGGAAAGGCGATGAAGCATACGCTGGGCTATTAGTATATTTGTCTAGAAGGTCTGTTACGGCCGGGGAAAAATGTGAGTTCTAAAAATGTAGTTAAATGGATATGGATGGCTAGAAATGATATAAAGCTTGACGGAATAATAACATATAAATATTTTTTCATAGATATATAGAGGGGCGATTTGATGTGATATTTCATATTCGTATCATGTACGTTACCGGAACAGACATGCTTTTACTTACTTGACTTGTGATTTCTTTTTTACAAAATTCATATATTTTGAATTCTAAAGAAAACAAACATGAAGAATTTAACAAATATAAAATGCCAAATCGATTCAAGAATCGATTTGGCATTTTATATTTGATAAATTAATACAGCAGCCGATATGATAACATGTTGTGGGTTGTAAAATGGAAACATATTTTTTATGAGAGACACTATATCAAATACACGCAACGTAAAAATGAGAAATATTTGCAAGTTTAGTGTTTTATTATCACATAGCCTCCCGTCTAAAAACCAGTAGTTTGACAAACTCAGAAGGGTACAGTATCGGACAGTGTTAAATATCGTGTGTTTTACTTTTAGTATTCTCGGTTCCACTTGGCTGCTAGAATATTCTTGTTGAGTAGGCTTACCCTGTAAATCGGAGAAGTGTCCCTTTTAAACAGACTTCTCGTTTCACAGGGTATATTTACTCCAGAAATTTGAATCAACGAGGCTCGCAGACGACACCGGACGGATTTGTGACTACTATGGAAACGCCAGAAGTCAATGTAAACAAACCGGCGGCCACCATCTTGAATAAATGACGCGGGGAAATGACACGTGAAACGGAAGTGACTTACTCGGAGAAATTCGATCGCAGATTTTTTTTTTTTTAGGAAATATGGAGAGTGACTTTTGTTTTGGGGGTTTGTTATGTATATATTGATTATTGCAACATGTATTTTATTTTCATCTGAGAAGTATATTTACTTAGTGTACCATCGCTTTTCAACAAGAACCTCGTAACTGCAGCTTGTTTTAAGCTGCAGTTGCGAGGTTTTTGTTGAAAAGTAGCGTTATTTTGATGCTGTAATTGCAAACTATGTACGATTCAATTTTAAAAATCCGTATTTCTATTTGTTAAAACGAAGATGGTAGTGGTAATTATTTTCTAGAATTATGTGTCATGCATTCACCGCTTTTTATATAAGTGAGTTCTTTTTTCCGGTTCCTGAAAAGCTTATTTTGTGTGTTTCACGGGTTTTAAAGTCATACATCACCATGCTTTACTAATATAATTCAAAGTCAAGATATTGTTTTAAATAAGTCATTCATCAAATTTAAAACAATATACAGTATATAATTAGCTTAATCAAATAGGTATGTTCATACACTTCGCGTATATAAAAATACATGTATGTTTGGCCTTATTAAATCTTTGTTCCAAAACAAGCCACAGGTTCTGACATATCTATCGGAGAAAGATAAGAAAACATTGAGAGAAAATAACAAAAAGCTGATCGCCATAATTTTCTTCCAAAGTCTTCTTTGTCGTGTCGTTATTTGTTATAACTTAACCATTATTTTTATATACGTACTATTGACATTTCCTTATTTTCTTTGATTCGGTTAAGGGATCAATGCATTTTTCTATAAGCAGCACTGATTTATCAAGTGATTGTTAAAAGTCGAAGCACGCGAAACAGCTCAAACTCTCAAGTTTCTCTCGATGAAACGGTAAAAAAGAAAGTTTTCTAAATGATAGATTTATAACTCTCTGTGTAGACCACACAGCTCGCTACTCTCAATGAATGTATCCACAGTAGTATAAATTAAAACCCTTTATAATACACGACACACCTGGTGTCCTGTCTTTGTTTTAAAAACATAATTTAGTTGGTAACCATAATGCTTATCTAAATTAGCTGTCGGATTTGCGTTTGTTGACAATATTTAATAAATAAAGAGCTTTATTAATCTATTCCCGTTCAATAAAGCCCCGATATGACTTTATAAAACATTATGGAAATGTAAGAAATCGATTTTAATATGCATTTCTTTCATTTCCCAAAATGTTTTCTACCTAGAAAAACAAAAAATGTAAATGAATCATTCATTGGAAATTGTTCAACAACTTTGAATTTGGATAAGTTTAAAATTGAGCAATCTGGCAATGGATTGAAAGATGCTGAATGGACAGTATCTTTACAACGCTTGCGAGTTCAATAAAAGATCATCGTTACAAAATAATTTTTGTTCTTTTATCCCATCGCCTTAATCTTTTTCCCATTATCGTAAAAATGCTTCTTATTCTAGGTATTTTGTATACGAATGCGGATTAGTTTCCAATGTGAATAGAATTTCTTTTTTTAAAGAAATGTGTTTGTTATAGGGCTCTAAGTGATAAATTGTTACAAAATTATCTATATATTACCCTATTTTGTAATGATACATGTATGGAGTTTGCAACAGTGTCATTTTTAGTCATTTTGAAAGAGAAATCATTTTATGGCACAAAAATTAGAATACCGAGAAAAAGAACACAGGGAAAAAAATTCTAAGTAACAATATTTACTTCATTATTTTTTGTTGCGGGTAAGCATACATTTATACTGTTGTGTATATTTTGTTGAATATGTTTTATATGACATAATCATTTATTCTTTTCTTTTTGTTATAATTTTTCTTTTCAATTGGAGGTGTGTTGAAGTAAAAGACTGCATGAGACGCATTGTAATGCAGCCATTGTTTTAAGGCAATATTTTGCTACCAAATCAATGTGAGTCTCTAAATTAAAAAGTAAAGTTATTCTGTGCGAGGTTTATTATGTCTTTTTCAAATAATAATAAAAATAAACGGAAAAATACTCGAACGTTCAGATAAGATATATTGATAATTCTAAAACAAGTTCTCATTGTAAAAGATCAAAACAATATCAAGGGTTGATAAGAAAATATTAAGTTTAACAAAATGCGGGATTTATTTAATGTTAATCTAAAGATCTGTGTAGATTCAATTGATTAAAAAAATAATGGCGGAATAATTTTATGTGAAAAGTCGGTATTTGGTGAAAACGGTGATGGAGGCAATGGTTAGCCCTATAGGCATTTTGTGAACTACATATGTACCAGTAGTTTAAGATTGTCAGATAAAATACCGACCATTTATTGTTGAAAAATGCTGATTCTGTATTTTAATTCGACGGGTTAATGCAAAAATATTGAAGTGCGTTTGATTCTTGATGCAAATACAACACCTTCTTCTCTTACCCAAACGACAAAATTTTAGGGTTGGTCCGATGTTAGAACTGTTGAAACCACGAAATGCGTGTCCATAAATATTGAATATTTAGAAAGTATTGAGACAAAATGAGACAACACGGGACATCATCATTTGTTTTCTTTTTTTTCAACATTTTTTTTTTAAATTTTCGTTTCTTGTAGTTACTGAGCTAACTTATTGGTAAGTGATTATAATTCGCCAAACAACATGAATGCTATTTTTTTCTTTTAATTTTAACTAACAAAGAATTGTTCCACAGGTTAGGTTAATGTTCAGTATTTCACTTTTCCTCAAAATGACAACGGGTTGATTGCCAGATAACACATGTTCCAAGTAATTACGAATCAATCTTTTATTTTGAAATGCAGTTCCATTTCACAGTAAATGAAAAAAAAAAATAAAAAAATTCTAAAAGACGTAATTAAAAATAGTCAAATACATAATCGAATTTGGTCAATTCTTATCTTATCCTTTCCAAAGACAAACATTGAAATTTGAATCTAATAATTGCAACAATAGACAAAAAACTGCATGCTGTCTTAAATGGTAGAAGTGTTCGTTACCTGATCGGAAAAAATGTGAACCAAATCAGATTGCACAAGATGCGCATGCTGATGTCGTTCCAAAAGTTCCGCAAAATTGTATGTAAAATCAGTGTTGTATTTATACAATAATGACTTGTGTATTGTAATTGAATGCATTTTATCTCACGGTTTCTGATTTTGCTATGCAAAATGGCGACAGAATTTCACATGAAAGTCATGTCGTAGAATATTACAGACTAATAAATGTTTTTCCTCTTGCCTTGTAAACAAATTAATATACATGTATTTCCACATAAACACAGAACTTAAGAAATTGCTTGTGACAAGCATTTTTTTCTTTCTACACAATCTTTCCTACCCAGACCAAAAAGAAAACCGTCAAATTTCATTTCACTTAAATTGTCGTCTTCAACATCTTTTACTTTGGAAAAGTCTAACATTTTGTCGTCTGGTAATGTGGGTTTATGTGTATTACAGTTCATAGTTCATAAATAAATTACTGAGATTTGTTGGGGGTTTTACGTTGTTTTGTCCCTTTTTGTACTTTCTTCTCTGGAAATGTGAGATAGATTGTTTAACCTATCTGATTATTCTTTGTGATAACTTATTTGATTCACACTGTCACAAAAGAAACTAAGTACAATTAGACATAACTTGAGACACTCTGATGGAGAGTGGGGTGCTTTATTAAGCATGCCATTCTCTAACAATAGTGGATCATGCTATTGATCCATGCTAGTGTTGCATCTCATCATAGACAAAAGTACCTTGTTTTAAGAAAATGCAAATTTTTATGTAATTGTAAATTCCAAATTTGATAAGTCTAATCAGAAAGGAAAGGGTTGCAAACAAACAAAATTAAATAAGGACTAATCAGAAATGAGTATGACATAAAACAGAAAATTGAGAGGAAAATAGAAATTGCTGACCATCAGCAGATTCTACTTTTCTCCCAATGTTTTCAACAGTCATTATGTATTTTAATAAGTCAATACTTGCCTATTTTTTCAACTTGCATTTGTGTGTAGTTGTGAGTAGACATGTATTGATCACCATTTCCAAATTTAGTTCGTAGCTTTTAAATTTCAATACCATGTTGTCAAAAAAAATGCTGAGAGGGGGAATAGATTGGAAACCAATCTCTGCCTTACTCTCAGTGTTTTCCTTTTCTCTTCTCTTAACTGAAAGATAGCTTTAGAGGAAGCAAAGAAATTGAATAACCAGTCTCTTATAGTTCAATTTGAACGGTCATGTTTTAAATATGTTGTATATTTTAAATTGTATATATGCCATTGTGTAAACATGAATGAGACTTTAATAAATAAACATAATAATATTTTGTTATAAAAGTTTGTAAATAATATTGCATTTCTTTATTTACCTGTTTTATATTGTTTCTCTCGTTTTAACATTTAATCTCATTTCATCTAGCACAAATTGAACAATTGAAAAAAGCTGAAATTACATAATCCTGTTCGGACTTTCTTATATGCTTGCCAAACCGAATTTATGTTCATAAGGAATTTTCTTTGAATTAAAGACATTCACGATTCTTTTTTTATTATACATCCCCTGTTCTAGATTAACATACTTTTAGACTTTTGCTATTATTATTATTATTATTATTATTATTATTATTATTATTATTATTATTATTATTATTATTATTATTATTATTATTATTATTATTATTATTATTTATTTATTTTTGTTACATGCATACATCCCTTTCCAAAACAGCAAAAACTTGTTCTTATTTGAAAGCTGCTGGAGACCACGAAATGTATGTTGAAAGAAAATGTTGAGACAAAAGAAGAATTCAAAACATTTTGAAACATACTTGTTTGAATTTTGATGTTTATATTGTTTTAACTTTTTAGAATTGTTTTGGTGAATATGTTATTGTATATTTTATATTTGTATGCATTATGGAATGTACAAACTTTGTCTTTATGTCTGTCTAACGGTTTATATATGAAGTTTTTGTTGTTTTTTATAATATATTTCTAATATTACTTTTTTGTTGTTTGTTTGTTTGTTTGGTTTTGATAATGAAGAATTATGTAAATTATTATGACAAATGTTCGTTTTTTAGATGGAAATGAACTGAAAGACTGAAAGAAACTTCATGTGCTGGGGCCAGTCTATTGCAAAGTTCACCTTTAAAATTACACAACAATCCATCCGATTGGCCGAGACTTACGTCTCGTCCAATCGGATGACTTGTTGTGCAATTTTGTTTTAGACAATCAATTTAGAAATGTTGTTGAATACGGGTCCTGGTGAATTCGTTTTGTGTTTCAGAGTAGGGTTGTTATATCTCTTGTTATTGTATGTGATGTAATAATTTTATGTTTTCAAATATCATCCTTAACCCATTACCACACAATGACTCTTTTTGACTCCCCAAAATATTATGGCGTAGGAAAACATTGTTGAAAATGAAGAAATTGCTTGTCACAAGCAATTTCTTCATTTCCCACAACATTTTCTACACAAAAAGACCAGAAAATGTAAAATTTCATTCAGTTTTGATTGTCGTCTGCAACATCTTTGAATTTGGAGGAGTATAAAATTTTGTCGTTTGGTAATGGGTCAAACACCCATGTTCTTTGTTATATAAAAACAAATGTATTTTGCACAACTTTTGTAAATGCATATAAAATATGTGAGTACATTAGCTTAGTGCCAAGTCACCAAATTGACGTTTCATTACATTCTGTATCCTAATTTGTCGCATCGTCCGTCGTACAGACAAGTGAGCTTTGGTGTATCTTTTACGCATATGGCAAATGAAACAAAGAATACATAACAATGGAATGACCAAGCTACACAGGCATTTGCATGCATTTTTCTTTGAATAACTCCCCCTTCTCCTAGAAGTGTTTAATGCAGTGGTGTACATATTTTATTTTGAATATGCACGTATATTTTAATTATATTCTATTTAAGTTTCTTATGTCTACAAGTACATGCATGTTAAACACTGAAAAGGCATATAAAATGTATACGGATTTCGAATGTAATTAATTACACGGAGAATAAAATGCTCTTGAAAAGAAAGTATTGCTTTGTCTTATTTGTAGAAAAGGATCGACGCAGCAACAACGTTCATTCATGCTGAAGCTCGTGTTCCGGATTATCGTAATTGATCAGACCGTGTCCGCCCTGATTCAACCGTTGGCTTATTGGTATCCGCCTTGCAAATTGTCCGACACAGTTCTTAACAACAATATTCGATGGACCATAATAATGGCGGGGAATCTCGTGACACAACAATGGTAGAAAGTCATCAAACCAATGTTGTTAATACTTGACCATTTTGAAGTTGGGTTGAAGGAGAGAAGATAGGAAACGACTAGAATTAGGTTGATGCGGTTGTTCGTAAAAAATAGCGGATAAAAAGTATTTGACGACCAATCAAAATGTTTGTTGATCGTCAATATTTTTATCAGCTGATTGTTTAAGGATACTTTGCATTCAGCACAACTCTTGCGTTATCTCGCGTTCTCGGCTTCATTTTGTTTTCAAATTGGTCATATATTTTCAGATTGGTCTTATATTAACATAATTATTGGAAAATATCGAAAAAGTTGAGTCACGTGATTCCCCGTCGTGACTGTTTTCCAGTTCTGTAATATCAATGTACACATACAGTCGACACTCGTTGTGTCGAATTCAGAGGGGCCGTCAAAATACCTCGACATATCCGGAGTTCGAGTCGTCCGATTTTCTTCGGCTTCGATAAAGTTGATATTTGACCGTTTTTTGAAACTAATCAGGTACGATTATTATTGAAATATAGTAGGAAAAGGAAAGAAATTGCTCGATTCGATCAATTTCTATCCTTTTCCTACTATATTTCAATAGCTATATTCAGCTCGAAATTATTTTGTTTGAAAAAAATTATGTCCATTGATGAGGAGGGGACAAGATTTGACCTTCGACTTATCCGATGTCGACATAACGAGTGTCGACTGTATACAACAATGTACCAAGTTAACCCCACACATTGACGCATTTGACGCCCCTGTAGGGAAAAGGTTAGAGGAAACATTTTTGAAAATGAAGAAATTGCCTCATTGCTTGTGACAAGCAATTTCTTCATTTTCCAAAAAGTTTTCTACCCATAAAGCTGTAAAATTTCAAAATTTTAGAACTGTCGTCTGCAACTTCTTTCAATTTGGATCACCCTATTTTTGCCATCTTGTACTGGAAAAAGCCATTGTGATGTTTCACAGTCCGTCGTGCACCGTACATCTTCCGTCGTCAATATTTTCGTCCATTCTGACTAGCATAAAAAAATTCGTCGGTGGCAGGTCAAAGCCTCGTAACTCCAATTTGTCTAAGCAGTAGTTAGGAGGTTTTACCTCCCGCTAGGGATATACATGTAGACATGACCATTAGTATGAACCTTTTTTAACCTTTTCCCAACAACAACAACAACAACAACAAAACTATTTCGAATTAAAAGCTGTCGCAGATAACTAAGTCAATCTCAATATTTTCTATGTCACATTTCACACAAATACTATCCATAATATCTTCCATTTTGTCTTTTGTGGCAGTTTTTGAAGTGGATTACCCTAAAATTTTGTCGTTTCGGAAAGGGTTAATATACTGTCCAATCATGATATTTCGGTACATGTTTACAAGTTTTGCATAAGTAGTAAGGGCGCGTTCAATTGGGATGTCCGTTACTGTTCAAGTCATGCCGAATGGAATGCTGTCGGAACAGAACGCTGAACAAACTCAGCAGCCAGTCTAAAAATAAACTTTGACTACCTGCTGAGTCTTGTGTATTGGATAAATATGGTCTTAAAATGCATAATTCATCATATTTGCTGAAAAACTTTGATTTTGATTGTTCAGTTTGATTAGAAATGATAATTTATTTCAACACTCCACAGTTGTAATCGAAGGTTGCCATGCTAGTGACGTCATTGTTCTGCTTGCACCACCTTTTCTCCGGGAACAAGCAGAACATGTTCCGAACACTGTTCTGTGTCATTCCATTGAGTACCGGACTGTTCGGCACACTCGGAACAGCCAAAGGAACGCACCCTTAAATTGAAAAGGCTTATTAGACTCTATTTAATTTAGCATGCGTCTCACTCCTGCAAGATTCAAACCATCACATGCAAAATTATAGTTGTTTGAAGTTCGATATTGTGTTGTTAGGTACATTTCGTAAACACGTGCCATAATATAATGACTGAACTGTGAATGCATTTGAAATACAGTCGACACTCGTTGTGTCGAAGTCAGAGGGGTCGTCAAATTATCTCGACATATCCGGAGTTCGACTCATCCGATTTTGTTCAATTTCGAATTGAATGCCATTTGACCATTTTCGTTGTTCATCAAGTGCGTTGATAATTGAAATATAGTAGGAAAAGGAAAGAAATTGCTCGAAACGAGCAATTTCTATCCTTTTCCTACTAAATTTCAATGGCTATATTTCTTTCGAAATTGTTTTATTTAATATTTTGATATCCATTGGTGAGGACGGGGCCAGACTTTCACTTCGACTTAAGCGGTAATTCGACTTCTCCGATGCCGACATAACGAGTGTCGTCTGTAAATGTTGCCAACAAATAAATGTCCCAACAACAGGCTGAATAGACTGTATTTACGACATTTTCGATGTGAGCGATGGAATGCCTTCTGGATTATTTGTCAGCGACGCCATTTTTTACCATTCATAAAATTCCAAGAAAATGTGTAACCATTTCTGAGTGAAGTAGGCATGAACTTTTCGTTGACCATCGTTGCTGTGAAACTCAACAGGACACATGATAAAAACAACATAGACCAACGAGGCTATACAGTGAGCAAATAGACCGTACGCAGTGACCCTCGAAATTTCAAATTACAATTCTAATTTAATCTACGTTAAGACTGTAATAACTGCGTGCTCCTAAATCATGTAAAATGGTGTAAAAATGTCAACGAATAATCTATGTGGCCCACACATGAACTACCATGGTTACATTTCTAGAAGCAGTTCCTAATGCTGTTTTGTGCTTAAGGGGGAATGCTCCAGTTTCCTAAATTTTTTCCCAATAATAGAATTTATTTATATTTTGTATGTTGAAATTACATGTTATTATCAATTGAAAAATAAAATAAAAATGGGTGGTCAGCGATCTTGTTTGAATTTTATAGGCATTCGTATCACATACCCCTACATCGGAAAAACGCACAATTTCTTGCATCTGTCCAAGGTCACTAAAATGCCCATAAGATAATGTATATTCATCATTTTGTCCCGAAAACGGATTTAAAGGAACGTCTTACATTTGATAAGAACAGAAAACCCAAAATATGTGCTACTACAAACGCGTAAATGTAAAAAACAGCATGCTCAAGTGTTCGGTTAGATCAACGAAGTTGGAGTGTTTTACGTCAAAATTTGCATATTTTTGGAAATATTTCAAGTTCTACATAATAGAATTTGATAAAACTCCACCAATGTATTAAGCAACATGTCCTGGTAATAATTCAAAAAGAAAATGTATAGGTCAGCGCACTTATTAGTGAATGACAGCAATTTGTATCAGCTACACATGAAGAAAATGACGCAAAACAATGGTAACTGCATACATACTTACGACTGTCTTGCTCTAAATAATCGATATCCATCTTGAGGAAATTACTTTCGCATAATAAATACACTTTTACAGTCGAAAATGGTATATTGTAATGATGTGTTATATCATTGAAAATATGGTAGCGAAACATATTGGTACGAAACATTTAATTTACTACAGTAAAGACCGAGTGTTCCGAAAAACTGGAGCATTCCCCCTTAAACTAAATTGTTTGTATTGAGAGATTACATAAATACAATTTTGTCATTTTGAAAGGGGACAAAAAAAAATATGGGTTTTCTGAGCGATTAAGGCAAAACAAGCAGTAATTCAGTGGAATATAGCTTAAGTAAAAAAGCAATATGATAAATGAATTTTACAACAGTAAATTTAAACCGTTGCCACATTGTGGCACTTTTTGACACCCCAAAAGATATAGGTTTATGAATATTGTGACAAAAGAAGAACTTGCTTGTGACCCAAAACCCCAACAAAAATATAATATTGCATTCTCTTGAAATTTGTCTCTCCATTTGGACAAGTCTAAAATTTACAATCTAATATTGAGTTTTTGGACTGTGTGAATTAACCGTTCAATATGATTTACAGAAGGAAAGCGCAGCGTCTTGGAAAATACTCGTCAAAATCACACAAGGATTCGAGCTTCAAGCAACCTTTCCCTCGTTCAATGAACACGAACATTGATAAAGAAAGAATTTGTATACATTGCAGAATAGAACATATTGAGGCAAAGGAGAAAATTTGCTGGTTATGAGCATTTTCTTTCTTTTTTTTGTCCAAATGTTTTGTCAAACGGTTTCTATTAGGGATGTCAAAATCGGGTCTTGTTTGGGAAAATATTAATTAAGTTGCGCAATTTTGGGTGTCAACTGATGCTCTTGCAGACGATAAAGCTGACGTCAAGAAAATGGAATATGTACGATATGCATGATAAAAGGGGGCGGAGCTATTTATAAGCATTTTATTTTATCTCAATGTTTTCCAATTCATTTTCTACTGAGGAAGACAAATTCTGATTCCTTTAGAAAGGGACTAATCAGAGTGAAGAAAACGTCATTTGTCTATCAAAGGCAATGCTGTGGATGCCAACCAACGTTTATTTAATGCGATTGTCGTCAAAATTTATTATTTTCTACACTGTAAAAAGGATTTATGCTTGCTTGACTAAGGCAGACATTTATTTGCAATTTGACGATTTGTCTACTGTGCATTATAAAACAAAATATACGAGCAGTTAAATACAAACAATGCTATTTTTGTAGATGCATTCTTACATTATGCGTTCATTGTTTTTATGTAAATACATGCATGATAATCAAGCATACGTGTATGAACAGATTTATTGAATATTTTATACAATTTTCGTCGTCGTCGTTGTTATTGTTGTTGCCTCAAGGTTGTTTTATGTCATGTTATACTTATTTGCAATGTCGCTATCAACTACTCTTGCCGTCTATTATGAGCATTGTGACATCGTAAGACTGATGATAATGATAATTGTCATCTGCATCTCAGTGTTGTGAACCATAACTCACAATTGTACAGTGCTGAACGTTTAAGTAGCAAGGCTCTCCACAAGAATAATTTGAAGTCGTGATGGTCTAGGTTCATTTATTAAACCTTTAAACGTGTATCTCAAAGGAAAGTGGTTACTTAAATAATTTCGAATTAAGGAAATACCTCAAAAATAACTCTTTTTGGTTACGTATGTGAACATAGCGTCGCTTTTCGACAAAAACATCGCAACTGCAGCTTAATCCTTTCCAAAACTAGACATTGTTTTACGTTCCTGATAGGGAAGGCTAGAGAAAACATTGATACAATAGAAAAAAACATGCTGATAATCAGCATTTTGTCCTTTTGTCTCAATGTTTTCTTTGTTTTATTTTACACTAGTCTTTTCTCAACTATCATCTTCTTTGTTGTCTCAAGCAGCTTTGTAATTTGACTTCCCTAACATTTTGTTATTTGGGAAAGGGTTAAAAGCGGTGATATTTAGCTGTTGGCTATTCTTGACCCATTACCACACACTGACTCCTTTTGACTCCCCACAAAATAATAACCATGGAAAACATCGTGGAAAATGAAGAAATTGCTTGTGACAAGCAATTTCTCCATTTCCCACAAATGTTTTCAATCCAAAAAGACCCAAAGAGTAAAAATTTCATTCGCTTGAAATTGTCGTCTGCAAGATCTTTCCAATTGGACCACCCTAATTTTTTTTCGTTTGGTAATGGGTTAAAGGCGCAGGTTTGCCTGACTAGACGGTGTATCAGGGCCACTGCGATTGGTCAATCTGGGAAGAAGGGCTGCATCACGGTGTTATTCTGACGTCGACCCAAAACAATATTTCGAAATGGCGCGGCAATATAGTAAATCATATAAAAGAGTAAGTAATTTACATGATCAAAGAAGGCTTACAGACGATAAAATAGTTCTAGGAATGGTCTCAACATGTGTCTATAGTAATAAACTCGGGACCACCAGTATAGCAGGGGCTTATACCGCACAGATGAAATGATATTCATCAATTATTAAAGAGGCATAGATCGGATCTAAATAATGTATAGTCTCTTGCGTGTATAGCTTGGAATAGGGGAGAGAAAAACGATATAGCGTTTGATATGATATCTACAGTATGTCTTGTTTTATGAAAAAAAAAAATCACAATCGTCGCTTTCACTTCAAGCCATAGTAACTGTGACAGTTACTATGGCTTGAATTGGAAGCTACAATTGTGATTTTTTCAAAGTTATTCTCATATACATGTATAAGAGAAGACAAAAGAGCTTGTCAGTCAAAGTAAGCAAGGGTAAAGCTCGCGATAAATGACCTGGCAGAGCATATCAAGCTGTTGGCTAGAGGTGCCCTACCAGGTCATTTATCGCGAGCTATAGCTAATTTACCTTGCCCGTAAGACAATGGCGACATCATTCCATTTCCGGTAAACATGATGCCACTGCTGTATCTTTTGACTAATCCACAGGCGGCAATCACGTGACTTTGGTATGATATATTTCCCTCACTTATGTAAACAATCGGTAAGAACACGTTTTCTCAAATTTTGAATCAAATACTTAACACTCAATATTGAGATACCTGCCATTCGATAAGCCATACTCTCTGGTCTAATTTGATACCAAGATCTTCCCTCAAATCCCTGTCAAAGCCGAGAACATTCGTGCAAATCATTTTTAAATGCCGTGATATATTTTCTTAAAAAATGTTTGCACTTTGCATGAATGTTCTCAGCTTTGACATGGATTTGAGGGAAGATCTTGGTATCAAAATAAACCAGATATTACGACGCATCGAATGGTACGTATCGCAATACTGAGAGTTTAGTATTTGATTCAAAATTTAAGAAAACGTGTTCTTACCGAGTGTTTTTGTTTACATAAGTGAGGAAAATATATCATAACAAAGTCGCGTGATTGCCGCCTGTGTAATCAAATAAAGAGTATGTTTAGTCAATTTTGGCTGAAAAATATCGTTGGACTTTTTGGCTTTAAAAGCGCCGAAGAATGTTCTAATGTACATAACTAAGTACCAAGACAATAGTGTCAACTTATACATAACGTGTGTTGTGTATGATTGTTAAAGTACAAGATACATTTCAAAGACTTATTGATATGTGCATCTGTAGATAATCATACATATAAGATGTCAAATGCAAAATATGTTATTCTCCAAGTTATATTGCAGCTGTATATCAAATATTGACATATCATATCAATGGCATTGATGTAACTTGATGTAATATAATGTGATAGGTGTTAAATGTTTAGAAATGTTATCTTTTAATATTTAAGATATTGCATGTTACCCTAAAAAGCACCGAAAATGTTAGCTAAATCGGGAGCAATTGCTGGTTCAAAACCCATCTGACGAGGCCATCATTGATGTAAAGAAAAATATATCCCAAGAAATCACTCACTAACGTTACTAACATACGTATCAAACAACTTTGAAAATTGGGAGAAAAAAGATTTTAATGCTGATACAAATGCAATGGACAAAAAGGTTATTACATGTATACTTATTCGAAACTTATAAAAAAAATATAATATCGAACAATAAAAAACACAGACTTAATTTCGTACCCTACCCCAAAATTATTTGAAAGTCATCATAAAATTAATCAAGTAAAAATTACAACAGAAATAAAAGAAACAATAGGCAGATGTTTTCTTACAAACTTACGAAGGAATCTTTTTCTCGGAAAAGGGTCGGAGTTATCTTATCATGACATCAATGATGTATATAAAGAAGAGTTAATGAAATGTTAATGCAATATGTATGTTCCGTAATCCAATGTACCTACTAATTCTTTTCGAACTGTCACTGTCTAAAATATATTTTATATCTATGCTATCTATTTACAGCCGATATCGCCAGTGGGGGATCAAAACCTCGTAACTCCAGCTTTGTCAAGCTGTAGTTACGAGGTTTTGGCTCCCCACTAACGATATATTCATCATGGGTTGTCACATACACATCAGGTATTACGTGACGGAATAATTGCAGATAAAATCTTCAATAGTCTTGTAAATATTTGGCCAATTTGAATTAGGTTTGAAGCAGAAAATGGACAACACGAACTATAAAATATTAGGACAAAGGGGGAAAATGAAATGCTTATTATCAGCATTTTCTTCTTTTGTCTCAATGTTTTCAAATTCCATTTCTAATAGGGATGTCACTATGAGAGGGTTAATGCTTGAGAAAGGATTGAACATGACATAACACATTCTTACCCTCCTTACACTGAAATTTTCTAGCGATTACTTGATATGAAATTAAAAGATACCATTCTTTCATATAATCACCCCGAGGTCATAAAATCAGGCGATTGCTTTATTTCAAGCCAAGCAGCCGAAATAAGAAGCGATAAACAGATCTTCGGATATTAGCGTCCTGGGGTCTATAGTTTAATTAGTTTCCGAGTTTCAAGGCTACGGTTATCAAACTAAATATGAAGAAACACGTTAAAGTGGGGTTTATAGAAATTGCTTGGTTAGAAAGTAGCATATACTCTCTTTCCATCGCTCATCGTTTACTACGTTTTGAAACAACAAAACGATGTACCTCTGTTATCGCGATAGTAAACCTCGTCTAATTCCGAGGCCATGGCGGGATTTCATATCCAATAGTTTGTCGTAAAACGCATGAAAAATAATACGAATGTTCATTGACTGAAACATCAATTTGCCGTCCTTGACCAAGAAAAGAGTCGACGTAATACGAAGGTTCGATTTCATTGGATTATTATCATTGTTTGGGTGAATGAGCGAGTGCATGATCGCTACATATGTCGACTTTTATTTGACATTGGTAATAACAATAGTGACGTATTAAATGACGTCATGGCACATGATATAGTAAAGAGTTCAAATGGTACTGTTACGACAGAGGTGAAACGATCAAAATTAGCGATAAATTCTGTGTAGAGAGTATATAGCCTCAATCAAAATATCTTAGTGCAATAGCTAGTACCAGCGCCCCAGTCACAGAAGTGCAGCATGCTCCCGTCTTGCATATTGCTCTGCCTCCTTAGTGGGATTTGTGACGACGAATACTTTAAGAGACATGTAGCAGAGCTATTTACTGGCTACAATTTCATATGTAAGCTTTGTCCAGGGACTGGAATAGCAATTATTATTTATAGAAATATAAATGCCTCGTTAAAGTGACATTTCACATTTATTTTTTATAAATTTATTTTATTTTTATCTGAAAGATCATATTTTCTTATGAAAATTCCAAGCCAAAATACTGCACCGTTTACGAGATATGTATGTTTTTGTGCTAGAATTAAACAAATTATTGTGGACAACAGTTCAGATTTATATGGGATTTTTCATTTCTGTCTCAAATTGAAAGGCGTATTTTTAGCTATTCTTTGCATCAAGACATGCTTTAAATGCTACCAAGCTAGGGAGTTGATTTCACCGTATACTTGAAGAAAATCATTAAATTAACGTGTTTAATAAAAGATCCGCCAAACTCGGTTGTTTTGAAAGTTTTGTTTGCTTTTCTTTACGTCGTTACTTACTTATTTTCGAGAAAAAAAAAGATCGGCAATTTCCGTAAAATCGCCATGGAGTGACGTCATACAATAGCTTGACTCCGCCCCCAATCTAGAGTATGAGGTTTCTGACAAATATAAAGTGTGCGACTTTTCAGTCATAAAGCGAAGTCTCAGTTTATATCCATTTCTCGATCGTCAGAGCAATACAGATAAACTTAAACCGTTCTTTGGCACATTCCTTCACTCACTAGCGACATATTCTTTGACTGTTTAACATTTTTTCTAACATTTACTAAGGATTAATTCCGTGTTTTGAGTATCGATTGGGGAAGTCGCTTTATGACAGAGGAGTCGGACATTTAACTTTGTCAGAAATCTCAGGCTTTCCGGGAAATGACCCAAGACTTACCGTTTTTCCCGCCATGACGTCATTATTTGGCCGGTATGACGCCATAACTTCAAGTCGGAAGTTTAGCGTTTTTTCTTCGGTAAATATCTGAAAAGACCAAAATATCCAATTTAAAAGACGAAATAAAAACACTTCTTATGTATTAAGATTGTAGAAACTTTGATATTTGGTTATTAGAAAGGTGTTTTTTCGACACAAGAGTTTAATTTTGCCAATCAGCGGACACTTTAAAAAATGAAATTGGAATGTTATGTCCCTGTATGTCCCTTTAATCTATACAATCCTATTAAAATGTATATGCATTCTAGGCAAAGTAGGTTACACATACACAGGACTAGGGTCCGATAACCATATTGTGGCACATGTTTACGTCGAATTCTACGCATGTAAAACGTCCAGACATGGGCATTTGGCTTCCTTTACACAAATATAAACTATTTTTTAAAGGAAAACTGTATGGCGGAGTAGAATGAGCATCGAACTCTAAAGCACTGTAATTTTGCAAGTGTTGTTTCGAATCAGGCACCTACAAGATTCGAACCAACACATACAAAATAATTATATGTATCAAAGTTAAACGTAAGTTATAATGTGATAACTGGAGTAAAATGTGATGCTTCGGTTGAGGTGATATTCAGAACAGTGTCATATTTTGCAGACGTTGTTTCCTGCAAAAAATAATTAAACCTCGTTCTTTATTGCACGTTTATTACTAGGTCGATTCGATTGAATTTATTCAGACGGAAGAACCCGAACAAAATCAATGTTTCCGACATTCAACATGAATTATTTAGTGTTTACAGGTAACATACACGATAACATACATTCTACATCCAGCTTTGGACAAGAAATAAATTTATTAAAAAATACAAAACGATCGAGTAATGATGATTTGATTACTAAAAAGCAACTACTGTTCAGCTCAAACTCAAAATTGCAACTACCCTGTTTACACGTTGTGGAAGTAGTACTATAGAAGAATATCTTTATTTCAAACCAAATTTAAAAATGGTTCCAAACAAAATTTTCGTAAGCCAATGACTCAACCTCCACTTTGTTCCTTATGTATGCCTTTGGTAGACAATCAATGCTTTTGAAGTTCCAAGCAAAAACCAGTGCTAAAACTGCCTAAAAGATTTGGTAACATTACTTTTGTCATCTACTTTGAATTTCCCTGTATAGTCTGTCTTTGTGTCGCCCTGGAGTGGCAACAATCCATCGGATTGCCCGAGACATACTTCTCGCCAAATCAGATGACTTGTTATGTAATTGTTCATTTAGATAATCGATTTAGAAATGTTGGTGAATATGGCTCCTGCACTGAAGAAACACAGATAGTGAAGCCTCATTTTCCGAGTTAAGATGTGTATAAATGACGTAATGTATACTCAGTTCCAAAAGAAAGTGTACACTTTTGAGGTTTACCTTTACCTTAATTTTCACAAAGTCAATGGCAATTTAGGGAGTAAAAGTGATATTATACTTCAGATTAGACCTTAAAGAAAATCGGCATCAAAACAGATGTTAGAATTGCTCATATTGCATACACAGAGTCAGATCATTATGGTTTTGATGGTGTTGAGATTTGCACTCCTTACAGCTTTTCCTGTGGATAGAGTTACAAGCTTATATGCCGTTGTAGGGTTTAGCCAGGCCTTTGGAACCATTTTCACGTTAAAGCTTGAACTTTCTTATAGACGTTACGTGTACATCAACGTTAGTAATCGCTACGTTAGTAGTCTAGTGAATTGCCGTGGAACGGTGCAATAACGTACTAAAGCGGATTTGATTGCCTTTAATATGCCATACAAATGACCAATTGCTATTAGAATATAAATACTGTACAAATTCAAATTTTCGGAAGGTTTTTGTTTTCACCAGGTTCGGTCTTGCTCACCAACGTTAATTGTAATTCGTTTCACGCTATTGCACTATGTACAAATGTAATGAACGTGTGATTTTATGCTACGATATGCCAAAAGGAGTGCAGCGAGTGTAATTTCTGATCGATAACTCATCCAGCACGTGAGGCATACGTAAAACACTAAAAATGCAAAATTGCAATCAAGCCGAAAATTCGTGCGTGCTTTGTGATTTCTTCATCAATATATCGTTGGTCAAAAGTCTTGAGATGTGTCGTACAAAATTTCCTTGCGGTAGACGGTATACTTGTCGAGATATTCAAAATTTAAAAGTGCACACTTTCTTTTGGAACTGAGTATATTATTACATGTATCTTTTTTGAAGTGTGTTGTCAGGCACTCCTTTGTTTGGCTTCATATTTGCAAATATCTGACGTCATTTCTCTTCTGAACTTGTTGCTTCTGATATTTTGTTTGTCATGTAGGAAACAAGGGTAGTTTACAACCTGATCCGCGTGAAATATAGGCAAATCCCCGTAAACAATATTCCGTTTGTAACTCGGCCTATCACTGACAATATCTTGATGTGTCCCCTTTGTTAAGCTTTATACGTTTTTGACACTATTGTGTACAATAGTGTGTTTTATTAGATATTCTGAAATTTGATTTTGGGCATTCAAGTCGCGGCCTCGCGGAGTGCTAAAATGGCAGTAAAACACCAATAAAACATGGCCGCTGAATTTATCATTACACCGCAGCTCCTTTCTGCAATGACAAATCACAATTCTACTCTAGTATATGTACGACAATAACCCTCCCAAAAGTGACAAAAGTATAGACTGGTCAAATTTCAAAGCAACAGCATAATTGTGTAGGAAACATGAACTTTCAATAAGATAGGATAGAAGCATTCGAAGCAATGAATGAAACACCGATAGATTCCCTACATATTGTATAATTTATGCTCTAATTTAAAGTTTTGCTATTATGTACATTTACGGCAACCCAGAATATAAGGCGAAGGGTTTAATAAATAATTCTAGACCATATTGCTACTTTTATGGCCTAATTTTAATTGATATTAATGACGATACGTGAATGGAACATTAACGGGCCTTTAGAAAACGGAGATAGGACCACTTTTGCTTGATTTACGTTATTGCCTTTATTTATGGACAGTTTGTCCCAAACAAAAATCGGTGTCTCATATTGGTGCCTATATAATGTCAATTTTACATAAGTTATTTATGTAATATATTTTAATGGGATTGGTTGTTACCCATTGACCGTGTAAATACTGCTTGTAATGGTTCTAATTAATTAACCCTTTCCAAAACGACAATATTTTAGGGTGATCGACTTCAAAAACTGCCACATATGACAAAATGGATGTTATTAAAGATGGCATTTGTGAAAAATATGGCAGAGAAAATATTGAGACAAAAGGAGAAACTGCTGGTTATCAGCAGTTTCTTCTTTTGTTTCAATGTTTTCCCAAGCCTTTTCTATTATAGACGTCAAAACCAGGTCTTGTTTGGGAAATGGTTAAATAAGGTACAATTTGCAATTTTACCAGTTTATTATTTTTTTCGACAGAAAGGCATCTATATTTAAAATCGGTAAATGTATTTTCAAGGTCTTTTAAATTAACTACGAAATATTTTCACAGCATATCACAACAGACTAAAATGTTGGTCCTAAAATGATTCATGTTATATATCGTGAAGTTTAGTCAACGTGTCATCTTGGAAAAACTTGAAAAATAACAGCTACTCCATCATGAAAATGTGTTCATTCCATTTTGAAAACGAAATGAGTACTTGTGAAGTAAACCATTTATTCGTTCAAATTATTGAATTCGTATCATGCTATCTTGTTTTTTGAAATGTCTTGTAAGTGCTTGTGTGTCACTTTTATTGGAACACGGTATATCTCTCAATAGCGCGTGTTCTATCCATCAATTTGACAAAAATATCAGTTTGTGATATCTTCCCGGATATGACGTAGGCTAAAAAAGTAGTTCCAATGGCACTTCCCTAGACACTATGATTTATACGCGCGGTTTCGATTTCTTACATCAATGTAACAATTATTATCAGAAAAAGCTCCCAGCTTCGGTGTCATCCTAGGCCCATGAATCATAATCGTCATGGGGTTCGACAAATCGTCGTAACTACAGCTTTATCAAAGCTGTGGTTACGACATTTTGGCGGCCCCATGGCGATATCGTTTTCAATGGCCGTATATCGATTTCGCGAAGATCTCTTACTTTTATGAGAATAATTGCATTAGCCAACGCACTTTCACGACCGGTTTCATCTCTCGTAGCACGCACCAGCGGGATCTGTATGATTGAGAGGAGGAAAATTACATCCGACATAGAGACGATTCCAATTTCTGGGACTTGCTTATCCCAGAACAACAATACGTGAACATTTCCCTGTAGGACCATACTGATATCCGTTGGAATTTGAAGAGCTGAAAACATGCCTTTATTTTTCTAAGTCTCTTGTTTACATAATTCTATTTTATTATAACGATATGTTTTTTTGCCCAATTGAAATGATTGTGGTCGTAAATTTCATCAGAATGTGTGTTAATTTTGTGTATACTGACCTACACCTTTGAAGTAACACAATATCTTCGGTAATTACATATAAGGTTTTGATCAATACAGGCTCGGAAACCGAAAGGAATACAACTAGATCTATTGCAATAACAAGAAATCAGAGGCGCGTTCTTTAGAGCGAGATTTTTTAAGATTTCTTAAGGTGTTTTGGATGAAGCGTTTTTCAGACCAAGACTTTGACCGAGCTGTTTCAAATGCTCCATATTTATACAAATGACGTCATGATGACGTCATTTGTATAAATATGGAACATTCGGAACACCGCGGTTTATGAATTATGGAGTGTTTGGAACAACCAGGTCAAAACTCTTTTATAATGTTTGTACAGAGTTGACCGAGGGGTTCCGCACGAAGTATAGGATAATGGCGCCTCCCATTGAGCGTCTTAAAAATCTTGCTCTAAAGAACGCTTTATCCTAAAATATCTTTAGAAATCTCAAGATATCTCAAGAAATCTCGCTCTAAAGAACGTACCTCAGAAAAATGGCAATGGTGATTGCTGGGTGGTTTCGAAGAAGGTGTACCCCTGACGATTGGGTCCTCTTTTCGCCTTTTTCGCCACTCACTATTCTTTTCGTTTTGAAGATGATCATTTCCAATCTTCAAAGAGAATTGTTACAAATATAAAAATGAGAATTTTCACATTTTTGAACAGTTCCAATGCGGACAGATCGATACAGCGACACGAAATGTCATATAAGGACTGTAAAAACCTCAATTTAGCATTCTTAATAATCAATTAAATAGAGAAACCGAGAAAGGATCTGGCTACGTACCATTGACTATTTTTATCGACTGATAAATTTGCGTTATTCTATCGAAAGATATAAAAGTAAGAGCATCGCTTCAAATGCAAAAAGGGAACAAAGTACTTTGATTTTAAAATAAGAATACATGGCTGTTATTTTGAAATAATAAAAAAAAACAATGTATGATCTTCTTATTCCTTCGAGGTTTTGCTTCTGCTCTTATTGTGTGAATGAACTTCATTGTATTTGAATTTATTCCCTCACAATTTTGATCTATAGGTGTGACCTAATACAACATGGTAATGCAGTAATTTATTTGTTATTTAGTTAGTATTAAACAGTACTAAACATAATGCGTCTTGATATTTACTGCATTGTTATAAGGGATATAACAACAATTACACTCAAAGGTAGAGAGTAAGACATTGTTTATCTCTCGTTAATTATATTTTGTCAGCCAATTTTGTCACATTATAGATTATAGCCTCATGAACATTGGTCGATTAAAACATTAAGAACAATAGCAAACTTTTTAGAATTTTACAGATATTTTTCGTCTTTGACACATACATTCAAATACCTTCTACGGAAAATGCTTAAAGAAGTCCATGGTAAATGTTCGCCATTAAAAAATGAAATGTTCAAAGGAAACGCACAGAAATCATACAGAAAAAGTTATCATAAACGAACAGAACGTTTCAGCATTGGCCAGACGATACCCTTTTTAACCCTTTCCCCAACAAGACCTGTTTTTCACGTCCCTAATATAAAAGGATTGGGAAAACATTGAAACAAAAGAAGAAACTGCTGATAACCAGCAGTTTCTCCTTTTGTCTCAATATTTTCAATGCCATATTTTACACAAATTCTATCTTTAATAACACCCATTTTGTCATTTGTGGCAGTTGTTGAAGCGGACCACCCTAAACTTTTTTTTTGTTTGGGAAAGGGTTAATTCTTTAAACATATTCCTCCCAACATAAGATACCTAACACTTCACACAATTCTATCTGCAACTTCGTCCTTATCCGAGACAACGAAAAATTCCGGATAAAGGCGTCACTTTCCGTTGCTATGGGTGACAGCGCAGGTGTACGAAGTGTTTTGTATCCAATTATGGGTGGAATGAGCTAAGACTTATGTTACAACTCATTAACCCATTACCAAACGACAAATTTTGAACTGTTCCAAATTCAAAGATGTTGCAGACGACAATTTCAATTGAATGAAATTTAATTTTTTATTGTCTTTTGGGGTAGAAAACATTGTGGAAAATGAAGAAATTGCTTGGCACAAGCAATTTCTTCATTTTTCACGATGTTTTCCTAAGCCATTGTCTTGTGGGGAGTCAAAAAGAGTTTCTGTGTGGTAATGGGTTAACAGAGGACAGCAGCCGGTCATCTAGCATTTTCTGGAAACTTGCATATTATTCTTAACATTATAAATTATAAGTGTATTTCAATTAAAATTTGTCTCGGAAGATAATCATCGAAGAAACTTCGCTGACGAAAGTGAGAAAGTTCTCCTTTTGAGCAATTTCTCAACTTAGTGAAAAATCGGATGATTGTAACTAAGAATATCTCGGCTGGAAAACTTTTTTTAAAGAAAAATATCCGGAACAGCAACCGTCAACTTTTCGGGTGCAATCCGTGACAACGGAAATTTACGAAAGATGCCATAGTCAATTTCCGGGCGTCATCCATGACGTCAATTTTCGTTGCTATGGGTGACGCTCGAAGGTACAAGAAGTGTTTTAGGTAATGCTGGGTTATAATCATTATGGGAAAAGAAAGTTTAAGGTCACACGCCTGATTTTGGACTTTCCGGAATTCATTGTTGTGACGTTCGGAAACATCAGCAGCAGATGGTGCGTGATAGAGGCTTAACATCATATTAAATACCACAAGACACATTATGTATGCAAAATACCGATTTACCGTATTTTATTATCTTTTTAGTAGGGATTATGGCAACTTTCGGGATATGCAAATGTTTTTATTGACAATTTTCTCCCCACATTAGCATGGCATTGGGTCGCTTTTATATAGACGGAGCCCGTATTTTACGTTGTTATATTTTCGTTTGTTTTGTTTTCCAGAAAATAATGTTGACTGTTTACAAAATGATATAACTACGAAAACTATCCCATTCGTGTTAAAGCTCACGATAAATGACCTGGTAGAGCATCTTTATCTAGCTAGAGATGCCCTGCCAGATCTTTTATCAAGACCTATAGCAACAATAAAAACGACGAAAAAGGCACCAAAAAGGGGCGTTTCTATGAATATCACAGACCTTTATATTTTCTCCAAACCACAAGTTCGTCCAGTATATTACCGGTTCTGACATCTGTCTTTGTCCCTTTCGCGCCTATCAATACAAAATTGCTAGTGTCCGAAATTGTCCAAAATAGAATTCAAAAATAATTGGATCACTCAATATAAGTTATCTGTTGACTGATAGCGGAAACCCGTCAATCAGGTTTACCTAATCGACTGTTCTCAAAAAAAAATCTCTGCTGTTTTGCTATTCTCTGTGGCGTCCTGTCGTCTTAGAACTAGGCAGTAGTCTCAAAATATAAGAATTTAATGAGCAATGCTGCAGTCATTTGGAACGCTCGGTCAATACTTCAGAAAGCTGTTGTTGTTGTAGAAATGGTTCGTACCATTGAGGTTTCGCTACCAGAGTTTTCGATACTATGTGAAATACACGTTTCACTATTCCCTACTGTTAGAGCTTATTTATTATGCGAAACTGATTTTCTAAGGATGGAAATCGAAGGTTTGGAACAATACAGCTTTACGTGTATGAGTATGCACTTACATTTTGGGGGTGTTGTAGATATTTTAAACATCTCGCGATAAAAGAATTTTGACGAATCAACAAACCTGTGTCTGCTCGTCAATTACTTTTTATCGGATGATGTTTAAAAGATACATCTCACGAAGAAAATCCTTTTCGTTTTTCTCTGTCGTCAGAAGAATTTGTTTTTTGCTGCAATACTATGAGTTGTTTGAGAACTATTGCAAGATCATGAAAATCGCTCCATATGCCATTCATAAAATTTTCAGTTACAAAATCACTAGTCAAACGATCACCTGTTTAGAAATGGTTTTCTAATCAAACTATTAAGGATAATTTGGGCTTTTAAATGGAAAATCCGATAAACCGCTTTGATTTAGGCACGTGGAAAGGTGCCTAAATTACTCCGCAACATTATGGTGGAGTGAATTAGGATAATTTTATAGCTGCTTTATTGTTTGATTGGTCTATTATGACGAATAAACACAAAAGTGTTATGAGGCTGTAGCAATTGTAAGGTATCTTCCTTGACGATAGTAATCTATTCACCAATGTCTGTATTTTTCTGTTAAACTGTTTCTTCTGTTTTCGGTGTGCTCATGATACATCGATGTTTCAGGTATTTTCCAAATTGCATTACTCTATGCTGCTCCAGAATAAAAGCTGCAGCAGGGGACAAAAAGGATGTTGATTAAAATAGGATTTATCTACAATATATCACAGAAAATATTGAGGCATGTCTTATGTTTACTCGTGTCTTTTCGTATTTAAAAGTCAACATATGTCTTTAAAAAGAATGGATTGATTTGTATTCTATGACGAATAAATACAAAGGCAATTGTGATGTATCATCACTGAGGATAGTAACGTATTCACAAAGATCTGTCTAATTTCGTTCTAAGTTGCTCCTTTCTTATATTTTCGATATGCTCGTACCACATTGATGTTTAAAAAAGGGAAGTCACAAATTATAAACTAATTTATAGGAAAATCTTAACGGACAAGAGAAAAGTCTTTAAATGGCCCAGGCTAAACAAACAAGGCCACAGAAAAACGTGGGCGACAGTCCATACAGTCCATACATACTATACGCGCTGCACCTCATTAACCCTTTCCAAAACGACAAAATTTTAGGGTGATCCACTTCAAAAACTTCCACAAATGACAAAATGGAAGTTATTTAAGTTAGAATTTGTGTAAAATATGGCATAGAAAATATTGAGACAAAAGGAGAAACTGCTGGGTATCAGCAGTTTCTTCTTTTGTCTCGATGTTTTCCCAAGCCTATTCCACCAGGGACGTCAAAACCAGGTCTTGTTTGGAAAAGGGTTAAGGTATTCTACCCACCATTACATACAAAACGAAGGAACTATGGACGTCATCCATAGCAACGGAAATTAACGAGGATCTCCCTCGTCAATGTCTGTTGCCATGTATGACGCCCGGAAATTGACGAGGGTATCGCTCGTTAGAGGTTTACATTCTAGAAATTAATAGATATGTAAATTAAAATGCATAAAAAAGTTATTAAGGTTAACATGTGTTTAAAAATGATCATTCTCATTTGTCTTCTCTGCTTTAAACATGTTTTTTTTTTATATCTGTCAGGTGTTAACATATCTATTGAAGATGTTCTGCAACTATTGTTGTTGCTTTTGTTGTTGTTGAAGATTTAATGCAATTTTTGTTGTTGCTTTTGTTGTTGCTTTTGTTGTTGTTGTTGTTGTTGTTGTTGTTGTTGTTGAAGATTTAATGCAATTTTTGTTGTTGTTGTTGTTGTATCACGTGATTCTCCGCCATGTTTAAGAACATGTTCAACATGGCGTCACATGTAACAAGAAACATAATAATTGTATCTAACATCCAGGACAAAATTTTCTGACATGTTGGATCCAGATTTCATCAAACAACCTTGCAGTTGCTTATGCTACAGAATGTTGCCAACAATTTCCGATGTGAATTAACATCACTCCCTTTCCAAATTTCGCCACATTTTTCGTGCTATTTACTGTAAAAGTATGACGCAATTCGATTTTCATGCAATCATAAACTATACAATGATCACAGGACCTTTTGTCATAAAAAGCCTTTTACTACATTGCCAAATACTTGAGGGGGTTTGATCTAGTCATAAATAAACATAAAATAAAATTTTGCCCAGCTGAAGGATTCGGCTTTTTATACGAATACCGATATGCTAGCGTTTAAATGGAATATCTTCGTATGCTCAATCCTACAAAAGGGATTTTATGTGTCAATAAAACCTTCGAATACTAAACGAAAACAGTTTTAAATAATGATTTATGGATTTCGTTCCAGTAACTGAGAGAAAAAAAAATCTGCCACATCGGCAATAAATTTATGATTGTTTCGGGGCTCAATTTTTGACCTAATATAATTTTTATGTAGAATAGACGTAAACGGGCTTACAATTTCATATATAGTACGACCCCGATAGCATAGCTTATTATATGGCTTATGTTTGCAAATTTCATGATTCTTGGACAAAACCTGTATCGTTACGGAAATTATTCGTAACGGAGGGTAGAAAACATTTCAATAGAATTCAAATTAAAGCACAGAAACTCTGAAAGTCATGGAACGAGTGTTTATGATTATGAATGAGAATTTCCAGAAAAATCCCATTTATTTCATGTGTATCTAACAGTTCGCCTTAGAAAACGCCGTTGCAAAAATTAGATTGCTTCATCTGACCATCTTCGCAAGCCAAGGGTTACTACCTCCACTTTGTTCCTTACGAACCCTTGGCCGCTCGCCTCTATGGAAATCGAAAGTACCACCGTGCGATTTCATTGGACGCGATAACTTTCCCATTATCCAATCAAAACACACTAAACAAGCCCTCTTTGTCAAAACGAAAACGTCACGGCTGACGTCAAAATCGATATCCGTATTTGATGCATCGCCTAACACGTTTTAGTACGAGGCTTTTGATTGGCCAGAAATAGCAACTGCAAAGGGCCGCGACTCTTTATCGCCGAAAGGTGGCATGGTGGTACTTTCGATTTCAATAGAAGCGAGCGGCCAAGGGTTCGTAAGGAACAAAGTGGAGGTAGTAACCCTTGGCTTGCGAAGATGCATCTGACAAACATCGAAGCTTACTTTGAACAAATTAAAATGTCCATGTTCCCAAATTTATTTTAAAAAACGCACAGTCATTTAAAATTACACTACCTTCAATGGGATGCCAATATGTTTGTGCAGTTTACTAAATTCTCAAATATTAATCCGATAAAAAAGCTGAAATTGGCGACAACAGAAGTTTGATAATGAAAATTTTGCATATTAAAGGCCCTTACAACATGGTTGGTTTGTTTTCCTACATATTTTCAAAAACATGTAATATACTAAATGACAAATAACATTATCTGTAATTGTATCCATTTTCTGAGACTGATAGAGAAGCATTTCGTCGCTTTTTACAAAAACATCGTAACTGCAGCTATTATGTTTTTTTTTTTTTTTTGTTTTTTTTTTTTTTTTTTAAGCCAAGCCGCGATTTGCGTTGTTGTGGGTGTCCATTATGGATATCTGAGATGGATTACATTGTAAATAAACTGACAATAACAACTTAACCCTTTCCCAAACAAGATCTGCTTTTGACGTCCCTAATAGAAAAGGCTTGGGAAAACATTGAGACAAAAGAAGAAACTGCTGATAACCAGCAATTTCTCCTTTTGCCTCAATATTGTCCTAGCTATTTTATACTCAAATTCTTTATCATTCAATGCCCATTTTGTCGTCTGCAGCAACTTTCAAATTGGACCGCCCCAATATTTTGTCGTTTGGGAAAGGGTCATAATAACAGAGTATAAAACTGTGACATGACGGCAGATCGAAGTCTCACGAATGTTCATTTCCTCATACGCCTTCATCTGTCCATCATCTGCCACACCACGACAAGTTGGTACTTATGGTAGTCCATCCCAAATGAGGTCCGCGCGACGTCAAAATTATTCGATCGACGTTGTAAATATTCGGCGGTGGAACGTTCCACCGACGAATGTTTACAACGTCGACTGAAAAGGTTCGGAAAAAACGACTGTTAACGACGTCGCACGAAAAATCTCGACGTACTGTGAGTCTCATTAGGGGTAGATTACCATAAATGTCAGCATGTAGTTGTCTACTTTCTCAAAAGTCGTAACTACAGCCTATGGGAAAATCCTTGGTATACCAACATGTCATGTTTAAACTATTTCCAGAACGACTGGTACAAGTCAAACACTAATGTCGAGGATGAAGTATTTGATACTGAAAAAAAAAACGTCTACAGCTTTACGCATTCCCACACAGGGACAATTCTGACGACCCAAAACGTAAAGGCTATGGAAAACATTGTCGAAAATAAAGGAATTTCCTCATTTTCAACAACGCTTTCTACCATGAAACACAAAAATATGTCATTAACATGAAAACGTAATCTGCCACATCTGTTTTAATCAGGACAGGTACTCAAATTTGCCGTCTTGCAATGGGTTAAAGCATAGACATTCTTAAAGAGAACCTGCCTATCACTTATATCCTTCAGGGTCTTGAAAACAAAGTCTTGGTCTTCAAAGTATACAGTGCTTCCTGTTGTTCTCTAAAGAATATATACTGGTCAACGCTGGTCAACTTTCATGATGACGCGACATCATTTCAACATAATAGCATCCTTGGCCGATGTACCACGCTTATTATACTAATTCCTGCAATAAAACCGGCCAGTCCTAATTCAATTTATACTAGCCTAAATGACTGGTCTCACGGCGATACTCCATCACGCCTTGTTGTGTCTGTCATGGCGTCCTGAAACATCTACCAGAATATTGTTATTAAAAACTCGACCAATCGATGAAATAAATAATTTAAAATTCAATTTATACCAGCCTAAATGACTGGTCTCACGGTGATACTCCATCACGCCTCGTTGTGTCTGTCATGGCGTCCTCAAACATCTACAATGTACCCAGAAAACAGATAAAGGGGGGAGGGGGTAGAGCCTTTCTCGTTTTGCTTATTTAAAGTACAACCACTATGTTGTGGGTACTCATTTGAATCGTCTCATTGAGACGATTCAAATGAGTACCCACAATATAGGCTTTGGTGGACAACAAATGTATTTTTGAAATTTGAAAAGTAAAAAATAACACTTTTATCTCTAGCTCTGAATGTACCCATAATAAGAAGTGTTTCTAGAAAAAAGTAACAGTCTCTTGTAAGTAAAATGCGAGAAGTTAAGGACAGATCCTCCATTTATTTCCCACGGTAAGATTTTTTTTATTTTTTCTGTACTGATATTTAGATATATAAGAAGTAAAAAAATGACTTAAAAACTATAGGTCACCAAGCGAATTAAAAAGTTATTGGATTTCAAGGGAGACTACTCTTATCTAAAATTGCAAAAATGGGATATCGCTTAAATACCCACAAAAAGGTGTTCGAAATGACTAGCATTACATAAATAAGTCTTTATTGTGTTCAATATGTTTTATTCTGTATAAATGAGTATCAATTTGGAAAAATTTATTGATGATTTTGAAATTTTTAGTGAATCATTCTTTCAAAAGTAGCTGAAATTGCTCTTTTTTCGCAACGTTTCTGATAATAAAAAATATTCCAGCGGTAAGAATTTTTTCTTTTTTGGTATAGACATAGTGCTTGGTCATACCTACAAAAACAAACAAAGAAAATTATATCAAACCAAGCGTTTTTCTTAGTTATAAGTAAAATTTGGTTTACTTTTTGCAGCTCTGTCCGATATTGTTTCACTACTTTTATCCATTTTCTTCCTTATTACCAGCTTTAGATAATAAAAAGTGTCATCTTTTGTGTCCATCTGAAGCGGACCAGCTCATAAAAACACCACTTTGCTTTTGTTGCTCCGTTTCCTATCGCTAACGCCACATGTTGAACGCGTAACAGAAAGCGAAATGTACCATCCGAGTACTATTACACTTTAATTGACCAAACAGAGAAAATTGAAATAACCGAAAAGGGTCTTGTCATTTATCAACCAAACATTAACTAAATGTAAAAAATACATTTGCTGAAAAGGCCAGTTACTGAAACAACTTTATTTTCGTTATTTAGGATATGCGCAGTAAGTTGCGCAGTAACAACTGGAGGATCTGTCCTTAAAGCTTTTATTAAAAACTCGACCAATCGATGAAATAAATAATTTAAAACTCAATTTATACCAGCCTAGATGACTAGTCTCACGGTGATACTCCATCACGCCTTGTTGTGTCTGTCATGGCGTCCTCAAACTTCTACCAGAACAATGTACCATGAACAACAGATTAAGTGGGTAGGACCATTCTAATTTTGTTAATTTTAAATACAACCCCTATGTTGTGGGTACTCATTTGAATCGTCTCGATGAGACGATTCAAATGAGTATCCACAACATAGGGTTTGATGCACAATAAATGGTTTTTTGTATTTTCAAAAGTAGGCTAAACAAAAAAGAACACTCTTATATCTCGCCCTGAATGTACCCATAACAAGAAGTGTTTCTAGAAAATAGTATCAGTCTCTTGTAAGTGAAATGCGAGAAGTAAAAGTGACATTTCAGAATTTCTTGTCATAAATTTTACTTTTATTTTTATCTGAAAGAGAATAATTCCTTATGAAAATTCTGAAAATTTCAAGCCAAAATATTGACCCGTTTACGAGAAATTTATATTTTTGTGTTAAAATTGAACAAATTGTTGTGGACAACAGTTCGGATATATATGCAATTTATCGATTATGTCTCAACTTTGACTGGTGTTTCTCGCTTATTGGCAACAACTTCAAAAAAAAAAACTAATAGTATTTATACTCATTAGAATAACCAATCTTGGCATCAAGACATACTTTAAAAAATTGAAATTGGAATGAAATGTCCCTTTAAAGCTTTTATTAAAAACTCGACCAATCGATGAAATACATAATTTAAAGTTCAATTTATACTAGCCTAAATGGCTGGTCTCACGGCGATACTCCAGCACGCCTTGTTGTGTCTGTCATGGCGTCCTCAAATATCTACCAGAATATTGTACACATAACAAGTAGTTTTCCTAGAAATCATTAATACAGGTACATGTAGTTTCTTCTAAGAACAATGAGAAAACTCGCAGCTTTGTGACGTTCGACCAACTTGATACATATGTACATGTATAACAGCACCAATATTCAAGAGGTATACCTTATGAACCATTCGGACAGTATAGTTCATTTTGATTAAAAACTAGAGACAATGGTAGCGGATGACGACATTTGACTTTGGGCATTAAACATTTTATATTTAACAATGTCATCGGGCATTTAGATCTATCATTCTACCAGATAATACTCGTAAAATTCCTAGTTGGCAGTTCGAGTCAAGTTAAACATGTATGTATGTATGCTAAACAAACAAGTCCGGACTGAATGCATTGTTTGATTGGTCCTAAGATATTTGTACACGGCGGCGATTGGTCGATTTATCATTTAATCTGGTGTACATTTTTAATTTCCATACTCACCATACAGCCTTATACCTAGTCATGTAGTCAAATCACTAAAGAAGCCACTTGATCGGCCGAGACAATCACCCCATCCAATCAGATGTCTTGTATTAAATTTAGAATTAGAAAATCAATTTAGTTTTGCTGGTGAACAACGGACCTGATCTGCCTGATCATTTACCATTCATTTCTTCTGTACCACGTGTCTTTCTTGAAAATCTGTATTTGAATTTTTAATCTTATAAAGCAAGTTTCAATGACAACATTTTGAATAAATCATAGTAATCGGTTTCCGTGGCAACCGGGGGCCTTTTTCGAGCAGCATATAATTTATCACAGATTTCGAGGTATGAATTTACATAAATCGGGGTTTATTGTATTTTTACGAGCAGTTTTTCCCTCTCATCTGTGTAGCTGACTGATCGTAGACGAACACCCATTGAGCCTACTATTGAGTTGGGAGATATTTTATTTTAGAAGAGGGGTATCAGGCTCAGTTCCTTGATTAAATTTAGTCTTTCTTTCCCTGAGCTATCGAAAACTTAAAACTGGACATGAAAGTTCCTTTCTGTTAAAAAAAGTTCACTCTTGGAGTTGCTGCTGCTTCTGATGATATGTCATGAAGTTGAAAAACATAGATGCCGTACCATTAAAAAAGGGTACATTCCTTTTTCTTTTCCAATATTTTTTCCAATATTTCTCAAGTCTTTGTGTCTTTTTTTCTTGTGGTCAATCAATGATGCCTGTATTAATAGAAACGGACACAAGAAAGAATGGTGACACCATGCTGTAGAATCGTCGTCATTATGACCAGTAGACCCAGCAGTGTTTAAACCTTGGGACATTGATGCTTCACAAAATAGGCTGAGCTCCCCAGGCCAAGGACGTTGGTGGCATGTACACACAGGTGTTCATGTATTTCAAGTTCGGTCTGGAGCCTAGACCTATGGCCTCTACTACCAATAGGCCAATTATTATATCTGTTGTCATGTATATTTCGCTGCTTATCTTCAAATTATTCGCAACTACAGCTTTTTTTAACCCTTTCCCAAACGGCAAAATTTTAGGGTGGCCCACTTCAAAAACTGCTATAAAAGACAAAATTTATGTTATTTAAGATAGGATTTGTGTAAAATATGACAAAGAAAATATTGAGACAAAAGGAGAAACTGCTGGTTATCAGCAGTTTCTTCTTTTGTCTCAATGTTTTCCCAAGTCATTTCTATTAGGAACGTCAAAACCAGGTCTTATTTGGGAAAGGGTTAAAGCTGCAGTTACGATGAAATTGAAGAAAAGCAACGAAATTTCGCTATAGCGAAATCATTAGTTAATGTTTAGGTAAAGAATACATCAAATAAACACTGTTAGATATACCATAAAATGGTCTTAAAACTCAACATCGCTTGGATTCGGGGTTCGAAAAGTCGACATGATCCAGATTGTTTTTTAAAAACACCATAAAACCTGGGTTTGTAAATCTCTCGACAATAAAAACCATGTCGACTTAAAATAAACCATATATAATGTTGGACGATGAATTAGTGTTATAAATTGTTCATATTTACACGGTCAGAAACTCGTAAAATGGCGGAAAATTTATTATAAAAAACAGCATGACCTACATTTCAAAGCCTTTCAGAAAGAATAAAAAAAACAGTCGACATTTCGTCTTCCTTCTTGAATCTTCTGAAGAATATTAGGCGGATATATCTTATCAAAAGGACAACAGTTTGCACTCTTTCAAAGTAAATGTCGTTTCAAACGACTGTACAAGTTATATTTCACTTAAACCAAATAATTCTAGATCTCTGAAGGATATAAATATTATGAATAGAGAAATGCTTTTGGTGAAATCACTTTTCATCGTCTTCCAAAGACTATTTGCCTCAATGTTTCTGAGGTTTAATTTGGTCTTCGCTGTTTATGTCGTCAAAGAGAATTACTGGAACGATATGTTTGGTTTCCCTCCGACCACGCCCCATACTAAGTGCTGGTCAATGTCTGACGAAATTTCCGCTTTGTACTAATCTTTAACAATTCTTCTTACGGTGTAATATTCTTTTACACAGCCAGTGCGTGGAACAACTCTGTACGGGCAGGGCAGTCCAGAATTATTAGCCCAATACAAAACAGAAAACATTTAGAATGACCCAAACTCAAAGATGTTGCAAACGGCAATATCAAACGAATTATGTTTTACAGTTTTTGGTCTTTTTGTGTAGGAAATATTGTGGGAAATGAAGAAATTGCTTTTCACGGGCAATTTATTTAGATCTACTTTCCACAATATTATCCAAACCATTATCTCGTCAGGAGTCAAAAGGCGTCACTGTGTGGTAATAGGTTTTAATGTCAGATTGCTCATTTAACCCTTTCCCAAACAAGACCTGGTTTTGACGTCCCTAATAGAATTGGCCTGGGAAAACATTGAGACAAAAGAAGAAACTGCTGATAACCAGCAGTTTCTCCTTTTGTCTCAATATTTTCTGTGCCATATTTTACACAAATCCTATCTTTAATAACATCCATTTTGTCATTTGTGGCAGTTTTTGAAATGGATCACCCTAAAATTATGTTGTTTGGGAAAGGGATAAGCAAGCAGTCTTTCTTACTTACTTCATGCCAAAGCAACAGAAATATTCGGGGATTACCGTATACCAGGGTTATATGCCATAATTGATTTTTTTTTTACAATTTGAATTTCGAACAAAAACTCATATATGTTTGTGTTGTTTTATAACATATTGGTAGTTGTACAATAACAGAAATAATACAGGTTTTCCCAACAATTATAACAATAAATCATATTCCTAAATAAAGAACTTTGACTTGTAGGATTTTACAAAATCAACTCTTTCCAAAAACAATAGTATGACAGGGACGAAAATAACTTTCACGAAATAGATTCTGAAAAAAATTCATACAATTCAGCATTTACAAAATATAAGGAAATGACAAAATACTGATCATCAGCGTTTTACAAAGCTTTCTGTCATGATAAATATTAAAAAAAAATTAATTTGATTACATACAGGGAATTTCTTTAGTCTAAACTATTTTAACTCTGGATATAGTGAGATAGTTTACATTTGGTTTTAAATATGTCTACAATATTTAATCTTTTCTAAACAGTGTCTCATTTTGACGTTCCTCATAATGTAAGGTTTGGGAAAAAATTTGACAAATGAAGAAAATGTTTGTGATCAGTATTTTGACTATATTCTACTTTTGCATCAATATTTCTATACTGCATTGAACATAGATTGTATCTGCATCAACTTCAACACAATCGTCCGCATAATCCAAATTTTAACAAAATAAGATTGTTGCCTTCGCAAAGAAAAGTCCATATCTCATTATTTTTATTTTTATTGTTATTATTTTTTTCTATTGATTTCCAAAATTTTGGTCACTTTAATAAAACCCCTTTCATAACATTTTTAAATGAACAATGGAAAGAGGAAATGCTAAAATTAAGAGGACAATTTGGTTGCAGAATCGAAAAAAAAAAATAAAAAAACAAGAAAGGAATTAAAGATTAATTTAATATATGTAGGAAAACGACTGTAGTAATTTTATTCTCTAACCCTTTTAGTATCATTTTCTACTAATGGTTTAGAGAATCTAGTAACACTGTAATTATTTATTTTTTCAAGAATGAAAAGTATATTGAAATATGTTTAATAACCAATTCAAATACGGAGATTTTCTCTTATTTCCGAAATATTGTTTAAGCATCTGAATATTATATGAAATGTATATCGTCGGTGGGGGTCAAAACCTCGCAACTCCAGCTTTTTCAAGCTGTAGTTACGAAGTTTTGACCACCCACCAACGATATTATGATATTTCTGGCTTGTTAAGATTTTTCTTTCTTACTTTGTGTCTTCGTATTTTTTACATTTTCCACCAGGATTTTCTATGCTATAATGTACACGAATCTATTTAGTAACAACATCCATTTCGTCGTCCGCAGCAGCTTCGAAAATGAAATGGTCTATTTCTTTTTTGCTTTTCTTTTTTGCGTTTGGGAAAGGGCGAAAAGAGGTCTAGAAAAAACACTGGAGGCTGGTTGTCATAATTCGAGAGCAGACAATTAGGTGTTATAACATTTATGAAATAATTAAATATGACATAACCCAGTGCGATATTGAATAGTTTCACTGCTTCCGTATTCCCAAAGGAGTTTCTGAAAATAGTCTATTGATTAAAAATAGTTTCAGTGTTTGATTAAGAATATATTTAGTGTGATTTTTTTTGTTCTGAAACGTTGTAGGCCTCGCTAAAAC
The DNA here is from genome assembly GCA_963680895.1 of Fragum sueziense. Taxonomy (NCBI): domain Eukaryota; kingdom Metazoa; phylum Mollusca; class Bivalvia; order Cardiida; family Cardiidae; genus Fragum; species Fragum sueziense. Next base: position 47,399,281 of record OY804600.1, read on the forward strand.
TTTAAATAGTTGCATATATTATTTTTGATAATAATTATGAGACGTTTTTCCAAATGTTGATAGATAGACTACAGTTCTAAATGAGCAAACAGACACTAAGTTATTCCTTTCAGTAAAACTCATTTTTGTCTAAAATAGAAAGAAAGAACAAATGCGTGTAAATGAAAACAGCCCAAGAATTTATTAAGAAATAAAAAATACAAAATAATTAGAAAAATAGGCATGAGCTTATTTTCATATACTTTCAATATTTTCTTTTCTTTGTCTGATAATATTGATAAAGCAGTTACTTTTAATTTGGATAGTAAAAAAAGATTGAACAGACTTGAACATTAATTGAAATAGTAAGGTTTGCGTAGATCTAGTTTTCGATTTAAAAATAACGTACTTATAGTTATGAAGTCATGTATGCTGTGTGTGGCATTGATTTATAAAAAAGGCTGATTTGGGTCCCTATTTGACACAAGGACTTTGTTGTACCAAGATCGGCTTCTATTGTTTTAATAATATACATGAGACGTTCTGTAATCATGATGACATAGTTTAAATGTGCATATACATATACGACCGGAGATCACTTAACACAACAATTTCAGAAAACCGTCAATAATTCTACGCCACCAATTTGAAGTAAGTTTAAAGCAGAGAATATGGGAAAGCGTCAGGCATTTGCTGAATATGGTATATCTTTTAAAATATGCTGATAAAAAGTTATTGACGACCAGGTGACGTCCCGAAGTTGCACGAAGGGTTTGGTATCTAATGATGGATGGAATACCTTAAACAGTACACGTGCTCTTCCTCCTCATACAGTTCCTATGTGACGTCATAACATGGTGCTTGTTTACAACCAATCACAAGAATCGAGATCGGGTTAACAAAGTTAAGCAAGATATAACGTTGCATATCATAGGTTTGAAGTTAAATGTGGGATAAGCCATGTACAGAGTTTTATTCATGGTTTACGAGGGACGGTCGGAAAGTAGTTGGACTTTTGACTAGTGCTCTAAAACCATTTAACTTTTTAACAAAATTCTTTCTACACTGTTTAAACAAATTGTCCATCTATGTCTATGCATTTTTGCCATCTTCGTAGGAGCTTTACTATTGCCACTATTTACCATGACGTAGACCCACTGTATTATGTACTGTCTAACCATCGGTATCAAAAGCGCCCTGATCTCAAATTTCTTCCCAGCAAGCATGTTCATCAGTTCTAGACACAAATAAAAGTCATGTGGGGTAGGGTCTATGCTATAAGAAGAGTAAAACAACTTTTGTCATGGTTAAAAGTTGATAATCTCAACTGTAGATGCGGAGGTATGGGAGCCTACGTAATCGTGAAGTAGAAAACATTTTTCTTTGCTAATCTGGGACGCGTTTACTTCAGCATTTATTCTTAGTTTTTTTCTGAATTACTTCAGAATTGTACTTGGCAATGACAGTTTTTACCATTTGACATGAAATGACCAACTATCAATCCTCGTGATTCCACAAAAGCAATAAAAATGACTACCAGCCGAATGTAAAAGCTTAATCTCTTCAGAGGTGGGGAACCAGCTCGTTTCTATGACTGCTGTGACTGAGTTTTTATCCCAAGTTCGGAATTATGAACAATTATTTGATCTTCAGTGATAATGTAGTTCAAAAACTTAACTTCTTCGCGATTAAAATGACTAGAATGTTCTTTTGTTTTGGTTACCCTTGTTGTTCCTCTAACAAATATCCTATGATACATAAAACCCCTATCACATATAAGTTGACAGAATATTGTATATATACAACTATCTTTGAAAATAAACTGTCCACATTATTGGCAAATGGATGTAGATTCCACCAATATATAATGTGTTTATACAGTTGCAAATGGAGAGACAACAGCATGAAAAGTCCAACTACTTTCCGACCGCCCCTCGTATGTCAGATTCAATCTTAATCCTTTATAAGACAAAACTTGGTCTTGGCGTCACTATTAGAAACTGCTTGAGAACGAATTAGCATTTTTTCCTTTGTCTCCATATTTTTATGCTATTTTTATAGCATTGTGTATCATCTTTCGAATTGTTACATTCCATATTCTTGCCATTCTGCTAAGGGTTGATACACAGTCGGCAAATTTAAACAGTAGGCCTATGTTGTTGAAATCACTTTGAATCGTCACTTCAAATGTATGGTGTCTTACAAATCAACATAACGTCACTTTTCAACAAAAAACTCGTAACTGCAGCTTGTTTTACTGCAGTTACGAGGTTTTCGTAGAAAAGCAGCGACAAGTACATGTATTATTACCTCTTACCTATTAATAACACTGGTGTTAATATATACATGTATATTGTATGATATCCACATGAAAAACCATAATTTTGTTATGTGTTTGTTTGTGTTAAAACTGGTGTTTTGATTTCATTTTCTACATGGATTGAGTCGTATTTGAATGAATTTCACTGTAACAATGGTAATCCGCTCCACAATGTCTCCGGGGAGTTGAGAAAACGTCGAGATGTTCAAAACGCCCAATTTATATCATAATTCCATCAAAACCAGACAGCGAACTAGAACAAGATATTTCATAAATCCTCTATGGAGTTAAGTAACAAATTACACGGAAAACTCTGGAAAGTCTTACTCCTTTCAAACATTGTCAAGCAAGTCTGAAACTCATTTTAGAAGCCTGACATTTAAAATGAAACACATCGAAAATGACAAGCTTTTTATATTAAGAAGAGGACCATTAAGCGTAAGTTTTATTTTCCGGATTGTTTGTAAAATAGTTCAAATTGCCATGGAATGACTATTTACAAATCCGTTTTGATTTTAAAACCGTTGTTTTATTCGTCAAATAAAATAATATTGCCCCATTTAATTACAGTTAAAAATTCGCATTGGTGAAAAAGTAACAAAACGTAAAATTGACACCACAGTTAAAATTTTATGTGCTGGTTTTATGCTAAAACTGGCGGATCAGCGTCTTTGGTAATATAACCCTGCTTTTCATCGAAAACCTAGTAACTGCAGCTTCATTCAAGCTTCAGTTACGAGTTTCTCGTTGAAAAGCGACGATAATCTGATTATAAAATCTTTCCTTTGCGAATTGATGAATTTAGAATGAAAAGAAAAAGGTACAAAATGAAAATCGACATCCCCTTTCGAAGACACGACAATCATTTATGTTGTCTGTCCTTCGTCCGGTGTCAACGAAATTAATATTTGAGTATTATTTCGCAAAAATATGTACGGATTGAAATGAGGTAACGCCGATGTTCTTCAAACAAGCAAATGTATCCTTTTGGGGAATTGGAACTGAGCAATATCCATGCTTTTACTTCATAATTATAATGTTGTTCTGTAAATCAGTCAAGAAAGAAGATAGCCATAGCTTCAATGATACATATGTGTACAATAATTTAGGATGTTTTGATGTTATAGTGCAGATGTTGGAACAGTCTAGCTTTATTTTAAGGAAACGTGGAAAAGCGTTGCACTTTTCTTGATTTTTGCTAGCAGTGTCTACCTATATCATGCGAAACAAAACGATGATGATGGACATTCTTGTTGACAATGTTCTGCCAAGATCAAAATGTTCTGTAAGACTGACTGCCAAAAACCAACAATCAGAGCAAACATTCCATGTGATATGTTCAATTTAACAGAAAGGATCAACTTGTACAATTCTTCAATTTCACCCTTACATTACAACGTTGTGTTGGTGTTCGCCAACCGCCCGAATGTCCGGTCTTATTCTAGAATCTGATCGGACGTAACATACGTTTCGTCCAACCGGATTGCACCGGAAAGAAATCGTCGCTTTTCAACAAAAGCCTCGCAACTGCAGCTTGTTTTAAGCTGCAGTTACGAGGTTTTTATTGAAAAGCATTGGCATGTTGTTGTATACAATCCCATCATTTCTCTTCAATGTCACAAACAAGTTTTGAAAACCAGGTCTCATAAACACGACCAAGTTTGTGAAGGACGTAAGATTCGAAAAGTTTGTTGTCTTTTTATGTTGGCTATAAAATATTATGTGCTTTTTTACCCTTAACGGCAATAAATTAAAGAAAACTTGTCAAAGACCACATCCATTGATGCTAATGCCAGCATCAATGCTGCTTATATGTGACAATTTCGCAGTGATGTTCGCCTCAAAATATCAGTTCTTTGGTTGTTTTGTTTACCTTTTCTACGGAATAACGAATATTGTTCTTATATGCAAAAAGAGACGAAGCAGCCGATGGTCCTTTTGAAGGCAGGGTTTTAAACAGTAAAACTGTTGATATAGGTCGGGTACGTAGTGGTGGTTTCCGCCGAATGCAAATATAATTAACGAAACCATGATCAACCATCTCAATGTACGAGTAAATGTGACGCTTCATCTGAAATAGAAACCCCATTCATGAAAATTTCACAGCCATGCATTCATTAGATACTAACGGTTATTTAGTATTGGCGATATTAGTAACATGTATCTGACAATGAAGAATACTGACATGAACGTACAAGTATTACGAACATTGGGAATTTGTACTTGGTCATAAAGCACACACTGCATGGAGAATGTTACCCTCTTTCATACGTGACAAGGGACAAATTGATAGGATCACACATAAAAGTCAGTACCGGGTAAGGCCAACACAGGTGGATGGGTCGCACCTAAAACCATATTCTCAAAAAAGGTCTCTTGAAAAGTAAAAACACATTTTGAATCTGACATGTTACTAAGATTTGGAAAATGAATCAATGATTTATGCTAGTAAATAAACTTATTTTATAGTCCTAGGTTTATGCATTGTCAAAGCTAGCACGACTGCAAGGGCGTTACCTTTTCCAGATCCAATGTATTAATCCTGTTTATATAAGCGGGCGTCCATATATTTCCCTGTCAGCTGTATTATGTTTGAATGTTATTAAACGTTTTTTACAGATGATATGCCGTAACACCCATTGTTTTTGTTTGTTCTGTCTTGGTCTCAATTGCATGTATCTAGAAACACAACAACCCAGAAATCCAAAAAATTCAAATACAGGGTGTCCCAGAATAAACGGAACCCTATTTCAAAGTCAAACATTAAAAAGCGTAAGCAAAAAAATAATTATTGAATTTGCAGTACTGAAGATACATTATTTTTGCATGTGTGTTCCAAATTTCAGTTCAAAATATGTATTGGTTGAAAAGTTATATGCAATTTGATAAAGACACTAAAAAACCATTTTAACACGAAATCGATCTTTGCGTCTTGTATGTTTGTAAAAGCGCACTGACGGTCAGCTGTTGAATTCTTTACTGTTGTACTTGTACTTACCAATTTTCTCAAAATTTAATATATACAAGTGCCGCACGTGCAAATTGAGTCCATATGGTGGTTGTTTGAAATAAATTTAAAGTAATTGTCATTTGAGTTTTGACCAGCATGTTGGTGAGTAATAAAATTAGTGCATATCATTACAGTCATGTATTATGAATCTGTGATACACTTTGATATTTTGTTTGTATTCAATCTCTGTTTTGGTTACATGGCAGCTCTACTTTAACGGTTTATTTATTAGCGGAAAAGATGAAATGAATATGCACTATTGTAAGAAAAATGTTTCAAAATGATGTCTGTATTGTATTGAATATAATAAACAATTGTGAAGCGTCAGTTTATTCAATGAGAGTAGGCGCCCACTGCAAAACGGTAACATCGATATCGTGTTAAAATGGTGTTCTGAGTGCATTCATTTAAATGCCAATATTTTCAAAATATATTTTTCAACCAATTTTATATGCTGATAGAGAACTGTTGTTTCTATTGCATATCTAAATTTGGTGGAGACATAACACTTGATACATGAGCAATTTACTTTCAAAAATGGGTTCTGTTTTTATTGGGACACCCTGTATTGTATTCTATATAGTCTTCTAACAAACGGATTGAAAACAGTTGAGACGAAGTTTATTATGGCATTTGAGACCTGCAAGAATCCAGATCAGTCCGCACAAACACACTATCTGACGAAGATCTACACTGTTCTTTAATATCTTTTTCATTATCTGTTATAACTGAAAGTTAGCAGAACGTATCCTTATCAGACTTCAGTTGACCACAGGCTGATTAAGAAACTCAGATTTCAAAAACGCTGCAAGTGCTTCTTTATTAAATATAACCACAACAGAAACATTATGTATTTTGTCCGTTCAGGCCAGAGACGTGACCGGAATTTGCCATTATATATATAAATGTTTCCCTGTGGCACCAAATTGATGCTCGTGGCCGGGGCTTTACTCAAGGCTGCGTTGATATGTTTATTTCACGTCGAAAAAATATTGATATCTTTGTACTTCAAACCGATGTGACCATTCCGGCGAAGAGCATCAACGAAGCTTTGAACTATTTGTATAATTTTAATAAAAAGCAGAGAGTTGAAACTTTCTGTTATGTTTATGAAATATGCATGATCATATTTATCATTAACACAAAGTACGTATCGGCAGAGTTGTGAGGTGTGCAGTTTTTAAATGAAAAAAGGCAACAAGGGCCAAAACAACATATTGTGCCCAAAATAGGGGATGGGAGTCACCACATCGTTTGTGTTAAGACGATCTTACAAATATATCCCAATATTGTGACGTCTCCTTGCATTGAAGTCAAATGGACCTTGTGTAAGACCACTTGATTTGCTTCTAAATGGTCATTTGTGAAGTCTTGCTATTGTCCATAACAATGCTTTTATCTTGTAAACGCTTGATAGATAGGTGACGATGAGTTTACAACGCTTTTATCTAGTGATGCATGCGTCTAGATGAATTAGATCCTCTCAATCCTTGTTTCCGGTCTTATGACAACGTGCTGGTTAGGTCTTGACAACGTCAAACTTCCTGTAAAGAATGATGGAGCTAGGTCCATTACAAAACGGGGCATGCAATATGTGCAGTGTTCTTTTGAATGCAAAAAAAATGTTCTTGATGAAAGTCTTACTGTATGAATATTGATCACATTTTGTTGTGTCGAAATGAATTGCAACCTTTTCCTTTTTTTCGAAAGCAGGTCGTGTGTTGCTATACTATTACGCCATTCTTAAAATATAGTTAAGGTGTATACAAAATATATCTATGCCAACCAAATAGCGGGGCATTGATTCCAATGGTTCAATGTGTTCTTTAAAGTAAGAACTAAACATCAATCGCACTGTGGATATGATTTGTTCTTTTAATCATGAAAGTAATTTCTTTTCATTTTCCCGAAATATATTCTGATTTTACGACTCCAAAGAAGATAACTTTGGAAAACAATCAAAGAGAGAAAATTATTATGATCATGCATTTTCCATCTTCTCTCAATACTGTTTGCTCTATCAAACAGCATTTCGTCGATGTAAATGCAAAACCTCGTATGTCGATTGTTGCGATTTTCAAAGTACAAACTTGTGTGCCCAGTTAAAGACAATTCTTGCAGGTTTTGAGATATTTTACTGATCAGTATTAATGACAAATCATTTGTGAACAATGTGTCCAAACTTCAAGTAAAACATTTCAGTTTGGGAAAAGTTATTACACTTTTTTCTCTCCCCTTCAAAATTTTCTAAAAACGAGATACGAGGTTTTGCATTTACAACGACGATTTATTATATTTCAAAAGCTTTAGATAAATACGTTTAATATTTTTCTTTCACCACAGCTCCTTCCATTAGGATAAATGAAGAATTTGTAGCCTGATAGATTGTTAAATGTTGTATTTTAGAAAAGCTGAAAAGAAATAGGGAGAGTGTCACATTTTCCGAAGCCACATCACATTTGTTATGTTTAACTTTTACAAAGAAGCCATTTGTTTGTTTAATTGATCGAAAATATTAATGTTGCTGGATCATTCCGGATTAGCGGTTTTAGAAGAGAAACATCCGACAAAATGATGATGAACAGCGTCACTTGAATATTCTTCTGTCATTCATAACTATATTCTAGTGTCCGAATATGAATTTAACCCATTATCACAAAGCCAAATCCTAAATATTAGGGCTCTCTTACAGCCACCACAGTACATGTATATTGGTAATTGTACACATTCGTTTGATCTGATCTCAGTCTATACTTGGCCAGGAATCATGTCACATAAACAAAAGTAACAATTTGATATTACTTGTACATATTGTTTTGAATATAGGAAAATAATTTTATGCTGTGACAGAAAATACTTGTCGAATCCGTTGATATTGTAATGATATCATCAGACAGAAACCGGGGTCGTATTCTCAAATATTTCTAAATCGATTTTCTGAAGCAAAATTACATAACAAGCCATCTGATTGGACGAGACGTAAGTCTCGGCCAATCGGACGGATTGTTGAGTAAATTTAAAGGTAGGCCTAATCTGGGATTTAGACTGGTTTATGAATACCACCCCTGATTGTCGATTTTGTCAATAAATAAAGTTTACAAATAAGCAAACCAATCCGTTGAAAAAAAAATGTCTTTTTTAAAAACAAGTTGACGAATTTATCGATACTCCATCAGATATTTTTTGTTATAAAAACTCGCATCTTTTCATTATTTATCCCAGGGAATGGTAGAGATCCGGATTTTATTTGAACAATAAAAGGGGTTTGCTATTAAACGTTAAATGATCAAAGACACAGGATCACACCTGTTCTGTATTAACCCTTTTCTAAACGACAAAATATTAGGGTGGTTTTAAATTGAAAGAATCTGCAGCCGACATTTTCAATGTGGTGAAACCTTTTTTGTGGTAGAAAACACGAGCACTTCTTTTCATTTTCCACAGTGTTTTCCAAAATCCTCTATCTTGTGGGCGTCATATCGGAATGGCAACTAAATACTTTCTGAAATAACAATATTGATTTCATTGTCGGAATGATAACACCCTCGGACAAGATGGAAATATTGTTAAGGAAATGGGCAGAAAATCCTGGTAATCAGAATTTTCTCTTCCTCCAGAATTTCCACCAAGAATTCTAGCTTAAGCCATGACCACACAGTGACTCCTTTTGACTCCCCACAAAATAAAGGCTTTGGAAAACGTTGTGGAAAATGAAGAAATTGCTTGTGACAAGCAATTTCTTCATTTCCAACAATGTTTTCTATCCCAAAGTACCACAAAAGTTTAAATTTTATTCACATGAAATTGTCGTCTGCAACACCTTTGAATTTGGGCTGATCTCAAATTCTGCCGTCTTGTAATGGGTTAAGCGCGTCACGATGTAAGGGAAATGGTTAACTACAAAATGTTGGACTATTCCAAATTCAAAGATGTTACAGACGACAATGTCAAGTGCAAGGAATTTTAGACTTTTTTGTATTTGTGTTTTGCAAAAATTGTGAGAGGTGAAGACATTATTTGTCACAAGAACTTTGTTTTTCATTTCCACAATGTTTTCAAAGGCATATATTTTGTAGGACATGAAAACGCGTCACTGTTTGGGAATCAGTTAAACAATAACGCCAACTCTTTTTCAAATTTCAAATCACTAAAAGAAAAAAATATTTTATTAACGTGGTATTTTTGATCGGGCATTCATGACCAAAAGCACGCTTTAGTTCGGAACTTTGTTTGTCCTTGTCTAAGAAGACTCGGGAATACAATTCATTTTGTAAGAAAATATAATAAGTGCTACAAACGCAAATTAAAAAAAAAGTTTTGAATATATTTAAAAATGCCAGTATTCAACGGTCTGTCTATGACCTTAATACTTTGCTTATTAATGTTTTTTTTTCTATAATTCCGTCTTCAAAAGTTTTGTCTTTGAAACAGTGCTAATCTATTCCGCCTTGAAATATCAAAATGCTTTTTTGTCATTTGGATTAACACATAGCGAATATAATATTTTTGTTATCAGAAAACAATTTAGGGTACGTATGCCTTAAAAACTAAAAGATCTTGGGTACACTTTTTTACACAAAAAATTAAAAATATTTAATTCCTTTATACTAATATTCTAACAATACCAGGGACACTTGAAGGTATTTTTTATATATATATATTTTTTTTTTTATTTTGCCCTTTCAAAAACAAATCCGTTGTGTTTGATATTACTTGGTGTTGACAGATTTTGAAAAAATGGCAAGGACGATAATACTGAGGAGCAACATTTTCTAATTTCTTACATTACGTTCCAAGCCATAAAGGACACTTTTCGCACAATAACATATAACAGAATGAACAGTCTCAAACAGGTTTAATTTGAAGCAAAGAACATATTTGTCTTTGGAAGAATAGGGGATGGTAAACAAGAAAAACTTGTCACGATGCGGAAATGATTTCGTTGCTTGTAGTTACGAGGTTTTCGAGGAAAAGCAGCGATTTCTTTTTTTTTTTTTTTTTTTTTTTTTTGTATACCATATTTCCATGTAATTTTGATATCGTCGCTTTTCAGCGAAAACCTCGTATCTGCAGCTTGTTTTAAGCTGCAGATACGTGGTTTTCGAAGGAAAGCGACGAATTATGTTTTTACTTGATTCTTAAATTGTGAATTATTAAGACAGAACAACATTAATTGTCACGGTAATCGGAAAAATTAAAGATTGAACAAATTGAAGCTAGTATTTCTACAAAAGTTACATAATATATATATGTAACGCACACTATTTCAATGTTCAGTCGCAGAATTTAGTTCCTGTTTCTTTATTTAAAGAAATAGTAGTTTATTTTTTTCCATTTAATACAAGATGAATCCGAGTTTCGTCTTCCAATTTGTAAACATTTAGATTTTTCCCCGCATAACTTCGCCGAGCAAACCAACATCCTGGATGATATTGATTAAAATGGGCGGTACTTCGGCGGAGAAACACAATGTTGTCTTCCGAAACGGCATAATTAACCGCATTACATCCATGCCCTGGAAGTATCTCGCTGTACGAGTACAAGAAATAGTTCTCCGGCGTAATTACAATTGAATAATAAATGGCATAGGAAACATTTTATGTTTTGTGTGAGGCTTTGATCAGCGGAGGGAAAGGAGCGAACATAACAATAGGATTGCCACCTCACGTTATCTCTGCTTCAGTACGAATTTTACTCCGTGAGATTCTAAAATGTCGTCCATTTGTGAATCAGACACTGACTTTAAGCCATTCCCAAACAACAAAACTTTAGGCCAGTCCTATGTAAAAGCTGCTTTAGAGGACAAAATTGATGTTAAAAATGAATGGAATTGTGTATGATATGGTACAGAAAATATTGAGGCAAAAGGAATAACTGCTGGTTATCAGCAGTTTCTTCTTTTGTCTCAATGTTTTCACAAGCCTTTTCTATCAGGGACGTCAAAACGAGGTCTTGTCTAGGAAAGGGTTAAACCCATTCCCACATAATGACGCCTTTTGGTGCCCTACAAGATAACGGCTTTTGAAAACATTGTTGAAATTAAGAAATTGCTGGTGGTAAATAGTTCCTTCATTTTCCACAATTTTCTACTCAGAAAAAACTCTAGTATAAGAATATAAATTAATTTACTTGAAATTGTCGCTTGCAATATGTTTGGACCTGTCTGAAAGTGGTCAAAAGTTATTGGGAACATGAGCAGTAAAGACGCAAACACCAAGTTGCATTGTTTATGTAATGGTCAATCTATATCTCGGATAGGTCTAACAATATGTTCACAATGAGTAACAAAGTCTACTTCCCCCATTTCTTACTTTTCAAAACAGAAATACAACTAGAAGATGCGCGTGAAGTGATCAAGTATTATTGTGCGCTGTGTTTTCTTGAAAATGCATGAATTGCAATGTATCGCTGTTTTTTTTTTTTTTTTTTTTTTTTTTTTTTTTTTTTTTTTTTCTTTTAATAAAAAACTCGTATCTACAGCTTGTTTTAAGCTGCAGTTACGAGGTTTTCGTTTAAAAGCGACTACGTATTCTATTGTGCAGTCCTCCTGTGCCAATGACCATTTGGATGTTCGTTAGTAAACTATGTTCAAACTATGCACATCAATACTGGAAGTTTACTTTTTTCTGGCAAATTAACATTAATAGGACACTACTGAACATGAAAACAAATAGCACGTTATATATATATAAATAGGGAAAACATATGCTGATATAATGTAATATTATGTATAGATATAAATTGGCAAAAGTACCAGCTAAAATCACTTTAGATCATAACATTGTATTTTTCCGTTTGTTCCAACAATTACATGTATCATATTATATTATAAGAGAAAGATGAGTTTGATTATATAGTTTTTATCTTTTCATTAAAATAAATGTCATAGGTATAATTGTTCAGCAAAAAAAAAAGAAAAAGAAAAATTATCAATATATCAATTTGACTTCGGTTTGAAACAAAGAAGATGGGAAAAAACCAGAAATAAGGAGAACGTGAAGGATTGATCTTCAATATTTTTCAAAAATCAACCACGTAATGCGTGACGTTTGTCCACCTTCTCTGCTTCAAACCGAATTCAAACTAGTCAAGTATTAACAAATTTATTGAAGATTTTTGTATGTGTCGGAAAAGTGTAGGGCTATCAACAAATAATGTCCGCGTAAGTATGGTGGCATTTTACTAAATTAATTTAGGCCTATTTGCGAATAGTAATAGGTACACCGCATAACATTTTCATTCATATTAGACCCAGATAAATGCATTACGGTCATGTATAACTCCAATAATGTAAAAGAGACAAAATCCGCCAAAATTATAGACAAGAAAGTGTAGGGCTATCAACAAATTATGTTTGTGTAACTTTTGTGACGTTTTACTACATAGTCAAATAAACGACCCAAATAAAATTGTACATAAAGTGGTCATAGACTGACACTCAAACGCAGATAAATTCCACATTAAATAGGAAAATTATTGTCCCTTTAAAGTTTGTTTTGTGTGGATTTTACAACATTTTACTCCTATATTTATGTTCCGTTTAACAGAACCCAGCACATAAAATTTGTAGAACATCGGATATTTGATATACGAATAACGTGCATGCGGATTTCGCTTCAAATGTGATGTCTTTTGCTGACTAGGACAATTCTAGTCATACGTAGATGTCTGTTGACCTATACAATATCCTTCACATCCGCGTGTCGACTAAAAAGTACCCCAACAGTCAGACTAAGCGTCCTTAAATAAGAAAAGGAAAAAGTGACCGGTCATTTCTTTATATAAGATAGAGAAAATTGATTTTTGATTATTCGCTGTATCTTGTTCAATTGTCAGAAATGGTCAAATTGTCGCACATGTCCATGAACCGCCCAGTACTATTCGTCGACTGTTTTAACAATTCTACCAGAGTTGGTTCCAAAGAAAATTGGTTAGAAATTTACAACTGCACTTCCGTCAAGATACGTTGGAACAGAGTCCTTAATTTCCTGTAATGAATTTGGGTTTTGAAATTCAATTGGTTGAATAAAAACTCATCTTGTTTGGAAGAACAACAAATGGTGCAGGTATATTCTATGGTATGTAACCAAATGATGCTATTATCCAATCGAAACAGTTTTTAGAAATTCACAATTGCTTATTTTGGATGAATTTTAGATGGTAGAAAGATGGTACATCCTCAAAGTAGTGATACTTAACGCATTGGGGAGCAGAATAATTATTCACCAAACGATGTTGTTGCACAAAATACGTTGTTATATGAGAGAATTTTTGAAATGACCAATTTGACCAATTTGAATTCGGTTTGAAGCAGAGAAGTTGGGAGAATGTCAGAAATAAGCTATACGTGATAGATTTTTGAAATATCAATTGATGAAAAAGTTATTGAAGATAAACCATTTTTTTATTTATCTTCAATAACTTTTTTTATCAGTTGATTTTTCAAAATTCCAACACTTTCATCTAATGCGTGACGTCTGTCAAACTTCTCTGCTTTAAACCGAATTCAAATCAGACCAGTATTAATGAAATTATTGAAGATTTTCTGAAATTGTTACATCACGTGATTATCCACCGTGATCATGTGTCATAAGTTTCTGGTGCAAATTGGACTGGTTTGCTTTTTGTAGTTTTTTGCTGGCACTCTCTTCTGAAACTCCTTCGAATTTTCGGCCCACTTTTTGGACCAATGTTATTGCAATATATTTTAAAATGTCGCCGCTATAATTCGCATAAACGGGCTGCCGGCTATAAACTAGTGTATGTGACGTCTATACATAGTCACGCCCACGAACACTAAGTCAGATAGAGTCTGTATAGTAGATTCTACTATACAGCCTCTATCTAATACTTGGACCAGTATAACAGCTCGTTGTCAGAGACAGAATGCACGGCCAGTGGCACACAAGGGGTGTTGCCAGAAATTGTGTTATGTTGAAGCCCAAGGCGTATTGTCGAGTCCATTTGACGCCCCAAACAGGAAAGATATGAAATATTGTGGAAAATTAAGGAATCGCTTGTGACAAGCAGTTTCTTCATTTCCCACAATGTTTGCTACCCAGAGAGACCAGAAATGTAAAATTACATTCACTTGAATTTGCAACATCTTTGAATCTGGAGGAGTAAAATTCTTGTCATAATTGTGGTAATCGGTTGTGTTGATTTCGGGGCATCTATGTGTCTGTTTTTCACAATTTTGCTTGGAAAGGCCACTGGACACATTTGAAAAAATCTTTGTGTTGAAGCCCGGGCCTCCGCCTAGATACGAAAGAAGTGAATCTGGCGGACATTTAAATCGCCTTAGCCATATCCATGTGCGCTGTATGTACCAATTTTAAACAAATACTGACGAGAATTTTCAAAGAGAATGAAATTTTGGAGTAATAATTGTCAACGCAGCTATTCAGTCTTCACGGAAGAGATTTTATTGAAAATAAACGCTGATGGTTATGGCTAATATACGAGAGCCGTCGACATCATTTTGGCATTAAACTAGAAATAATAAATCAGTAAAATGGACATAAACTAACAGCTAATATACCGGCTATTTCAATGGCTTCATGTTACCAATTTTCCACTTCGCTGACGTATATACGGCCTGCTATGGAACTTTAAACCCTTTCCTTAACCCTTTCCCAAACGACACGATTTTAGGGTGATCCACTTCAAAAGCTGCCACATATGACAAATTGTATGCTGATAAAGAAAGGATATGTGTATAATAAAGCAAGGAAATATTGAGGCAAAAGGAGAAACTGCTGATTATCAGCAGTTTCTCCTTTTGTTTCAATGTTTTCCCAAGCCTATTCCACCAGGGACGTCAAAACCAGGTCTTGTTTGGGAAAGGGTAAATACATAGATTATCAGAAAAATTTAAAAAGGCCTGATCACATACATCATTTCGCGTCCATTTCACGACCAAAGCACGCATAAAACTGGGGACCTGTGAATGTGCGCGGAATCGCATGTGGTCGGGCCTTTAAAAAGCAAATGTCTAGTTAGAGAAAGCTTATAGACAGAAAATCAATTGATCAAAAAAATGATTGTTGAAAAATCGAAGTTTTAGATGGGTCCAAAATTAAATTGATAGAAAATATTGAAAAATAAGGGAACTCACGTGTGTTTAACTTCATTCTCTTTTAACTGTTTCAATACCAACATATTTTATGGGGTTCCGATTACAGAAATTGCAGATAAAATGAATGCTTCCATAGCAGAAATTTTGTGATGTAGCATTGAAAAAATAGTACTGGAGTGGGCCTCTACACTTGGGCGTCAATTATGACACTTGGTGTGTACGCCGCTGTACTGCAAAAGTAGTTTTCTTGTCTAAATGATTTTTTGTTCTAGAAGCTTACTCAATATTTTTTACAAATGTACTTGGATTTGGCGTCCATTAAACCTTTCCAAAACGACAAAATGTTAGAGTGATCCACTTAAAAAACTTCCACAAATGACAAAATGGATGTAATTAAAGATAGGATTTGTGGAAAATTTGACACAGAAAATATATAGACTAAAGGGGAAACTGCTGGTTATCAGTTTCTTCTTTCGTTTTAATGTCAATGTTTGGGAAAGGATTTAATTCAAAGCTTGGAATATATGTAGACAAACGATATAATATGTTTACAAAAGAAGAAAATGCTGATAACCGCCATTTTTCCAATTGTCTCAATATCTTTTGAGATATTTTGTAAACAACTCATATTTTGAACCACCAGTCATTTTTTTCGACTGTAGCAGCTTTGAAATTGAATTGAAACAGCCCATGTTTGCCATTTTTAAAATAGTTAATGTACTAATATAAATTATACAAGGTTTGGTTGTGGGGAAAAAGTTTTTCCTATGCCCAACATGTAAACGTATGACCAAAATCAATCAATTTTGATATAAATACGAAAGACAAACATTGAGGGAATAAATTAAAGAGACATCCCATATATGATTCCTCGTTAATTGTATTTTTATCTTTATCTTAAAGAGTTCTGTTTTCTCAGGAAAATTCTCAAAATTTCATTACAAAGTATTGTGCCGTTTACAAGCAATATTTCTTTCTTCTTAAAGCCAACCAATTTTGGTTAGCCACATTCCACATGTAAATGGATTTTGTCGTTTCCACTTTAAAAGCGTTGTTTTTGGCTTATCAGAAACAATATGACATACGATGACATTTAAACTTACTAGAATAACCAATCTTGCCATAAAAATTCTTTAAAGCCGAAATGGGAATGGGGGGGGGGGGGGCTCTTTAAAGGATGTTGCCCAGTATTGTCTTATTTTCTCTGTTATCTTTTCTTTGTTACTGTTAGATTGTCCAAAAATATCATTGTGCGGGAGATAGTGTATTTTTTTTAGAAATGATACGTCATCCAAATGTTTCCATGAATATGCAAATTACCTTCCGTCGGATTCACGCGTATTAAAGCTAAAATATTAAGTCACGATCGTAAAACTCTGTTAATTTTCGGGGTCGTAAGTTTCAATTAAAGATAGCATTGATATCTGTCCGTATAGTGTATTTCGAATACCGTTTTAGGGCTTCAATGGAAATAAAAATGTAATTACTTCTTATTATTTAATTATCGTTGCCTGGCAACCCGGTAACTAATGATGTTTTAGTATCTAAGGTAATGAAAAAGAGAGGAATAATGTCGGAAATTCGATAATTATTTTTCACCTTCGTTTTCAAGAAGTTTCCATGCTAGAATTTGCCCTAACTAAGGTTGAATTACCGGAAAACATGCATGTGATCACGAAATGCAACCTCAGAAAAAAATCACATCGAAAAATCATGTTTCGCCAAAAGATGACAAAGAATCTTTGAGAAATCTCCGCTTTTAAAATATTTCTATGTTGAACTTGTTTAGTGCAATAAAGTAAACTCAATAGATGCTGAAATGTACTGACTAGCTATTTTTAAACTGTCCAAACTAAACCGTTTATTTGTCATTTAGACTGGTTTGTTCTCTCAGAATATTTTACCTAGGCTATTCGCAGAAGAGGGGTTGTGAAGGGACATTTTCATTCATTGACCATGAGCTTCTGCGTACTGCGTTGGTCACGGTTTTTCATTTATGTTTCTATGTCATCCCATCAGACTCTGATGCTCTGTAATTTTGCACATTTACATTGACGCACACCAAGGAATAACAGCTAAAAGCTCCCTCATTGAACTAGGATTATGTCTGATTTTCTGGTCATACTTTTCACTACCCCGCATTGATATTCGGGAAATATTTGTGATGATTCCTTAGGAGTCTAAAGTTTCTTATTTCTTCCTTGCGTTTTTATGAGTACTTGTACTATTTTATGGTTAATAAATATCATTCACACAAACCTAAGTTCACACAAGTTCATGTAGAACTTTCTAGAAAAAGACATCTTCGACAATTATGTTTTATATTTTTTTAAAGTTTGAAACTTTTTCACGAAGACCAAATACGATTGAAAGATTATATTCTGGGGGTGGGGGAGGGGGGTAGGGAGATTGTTGAAAGGGTATCTTGTGTGAACTTCTACAGTCTTAGTCCGCACATTGTATATATATTCCACAATGTGTAAACATTACATTCTTTCTATGTAACGAAAAGAACACGTTATTAGGATAAAGGCGAAAGAAAATCTTTTAATTTTTCGTATATCAGAATCAAACAGACAATATGATGATATTGGAAGATGGGGTTGTGGTTATTGCGAATCGCTGTAAAAACTCTTACCCAAAACGGCAACAATTGTGACTGTCCAATGTCGAATAAGGCGACAAATGAGTATACAGAGATGTTTCGTGCAATAAAGCACAGAAAACACTGAGACAAAAAGAAGAAAATGCTGATAACCAGCATTTTCTTCTTTTGTCTCAATGTTTTCCAAAGCATTCTCTAATATGACTTAAAAACCCGAAATTATTTTGGGAAAGGGATAATTGGGTAGCAGGTGATAAAGTTAATTTTCTGATGATACTTTACGGTGATAATGGCCTTCTAAATCATAATTATTTTCGGAACACACAAGTCGGATGGAGCTGTACTCACATATGGGGAATGCCATGAGAAAAAGCCCAGACTACTGATAAGCATACTGTTGCCCGATTGCTAATAAACATGCTTTTGGTGGGCCATAAGAACATAATCACACTAGATTATAGCCCCGTTAGCTTAACGGACGAAGTTTGTAATCTTAAGGTAACTGCTTTGAACCATGGGCAGGCTTAACAGCCAGAGAAAGTTGTAATTAAGTACACAAGTATATAAGTGCACGTGGCTGGGTTTTTGTGTGTTTTGTTCCATGTTCCATTGTGTCAGCGATGTCCTGTATTGGCGGCGCTTTGGACACACATCGATTGATATGATATATGTTCATGTAAACGCAATAGAATAACATATCTATATAATAATATTATAAGGCCACGTGCCATTTTCAGCTATATAACAACAAAGCTCTTTTACCTATGTCCTCGTATGCTTCGTGGATTGCAATAGTACTATAGTGGGGTTCTGAAATACCTTGCCCAAGGTTATACCCACGTCCTTAGCATATTTTACATTCGTTCATGCAACACCATAAGATATAATAACGTTTATATTGGAAATTTAAATTGAACGGCATCCATGTTTGTATGAAAAGTACAAGAGAACATCTGGATGAATGTGAATTAAGATAATCCCATAAACAGATAACTTCCTCAATAATTAAGCGGAACACCCGGAATAGTTTAATTTATGGTTTTAATAAAACATATTTGTAAATGCTTTTACCGAACTGAAAGTATAACATTTACACACATTACGATCGTCCTTCAAATTTGACATAGACGTGGATCTGGAATTAGGGAACTCATGATATGTGAGAGCAACATAGACGGGTATAGACAAGTCCCCATAGTGCAGTCTGACCAAGATGCCACAGGTTAAGAAGAAGCCTTAAGACCATATGTCTGGATCAAATTATGCATAGACACAGGGTGATTCGTATCATATGCAATTACAACTTTTCTTCTAGCCAACAAGTAATTTGCCGTAATGAAAATTGCATACATGTAAAGAAGATTTGCAGATTTTTTTTACATTTTAGTTCGACTCTCATTGAATTGGAAACATAATAATATTTTTATTTAATTTAATTATCTGTTCAGAAAATCAAAAAAAAGACACATGCATTTCATTTATGGCAACCATTTAAACTTTTAACTTAATAAATATATATGTAAATGGAACACGTATTTTGCTCCTTGGGCTATTGAGATATCTTTTGTCATTGTTTTTAATCATTTTAAACCACAAAAGTACACGCAGGTTTCTGCAAATGGAAATAGACTGCATCAGTCTTTATATAAAAACATGTATGGATGTTTATATTCTGGTAAGAAGATAATAGTATGTAAACTTTCCTTGCGTTTCAGATTTAAAGCTGGCCATTTTCCCCTGACTTCACATTCTGTGTGGTATGGTTTCGAACCCTGGATTAATTTCCTAGTCGGGGGTGCGTCAAAGAGATCTTTAATTTACTTAAATCAATATCATATCACTCGGAGCAATAAAAACAGATTCAGATCGCTATCAGAAGTATGAGAGTTTGTCGTGATTTACGGGATACCTATATGATTACATACACCATCCCTTCTAATCAAATATAAGTGTTGTAGTCTATCTGATATTCGATGGAAATAAACGTGCACATATTTAAAGACAAACATTTACACCATGTAGCTAACATGAGCCTTGTGTCTGGTACAATTAAACAACTACAAATGAACCAAAAATTTTTTTAAATCGTTCACATTACATTGTAAAAAAGAGCTACGGGTGCGAGGGTACATTTTCATAAATTTTGTTTGTGGTCTCGCTTGTTTCCCAAGAAAAACAACAAACCATGTCTTACATATCGGCAGCGCCTTTTCTATGATGAAAATTTACATAGATGACAGTTTATAATTGCACGAAGTTTAACTATTTTGGATAGGATCTACATTAGTAATCTAGAGGTAGGCTGAAACTGTTACACAATATCGTTGAATGGTAACATCATACTGACAGAATTAGCTGCTTTTCAACAAAAACCTCGCAAATGCAGTTTAAAACAAGCTGCAGTTACAGTGTTTTCGTTGAAAAGCGACATAATATTCTGTTTGAGTTCCTTTCAATAAAAACGATCACTTTTTGTGTCTGCAATGATCCAAGGCCAGAGTATATTCATTCTACCTCGACTTCCGGTTGATTTAGAACATCTTCTATATCAGTTGTTCGTTCGCCTGACATTAAAGTGAATTATTTATGGTCCCAAGAAACCTATCTGATATACATGGATACTTTCATGAAATGGAATACAGCTAAAAGTTTCATCGAGCAGACGAGATCAAAGCTTGGCGTGTTTTAATGGCCCGGATTTAGACGGTTTAAAGACCTAGTTCTCACGTGATGGATGCCAGCCCGCTGTCATGGCGGTCCCTGGTCAAATCTTGTGGTTTCCTACTGAAAACATATATTGTAGAAAATGCTCATACACTATGGTTCTAGTGAACTTCCAAAAGCTCAGATCTTTACCTGGACAATGCGCAACAATCCTGATTACTTTAATGTAAGTATAGCTCACAATAAATGACCTGGAAGAGCATCTATAGCTAATAGCTAGAGATGCTCTTCTTTGTAATGTATCGAGACATAAACTGTGTGATCAAATCTTTGTTATAGAATAGTAAGAGAGCAACATGTATCCTAATCAAAGTTGGGAGAATGTTTATTATATCTGATTCAATAGCACCAAAGTCTGGGATAGTGTGTAATGCTTTGGGACTTGGTCATACCGGTATGCAATCAGAAAACCACCGATCAAATGTTCACATAATTGAAAAAGGAGAATAATACTGCAGGGTTAGACACTAACTTTTAAAGCAGGTGTCCCGAATGCATAAATTGGCAAAATCAGGGACACTTCACTCTATAAAATGCTGATTTTCAATAATAAACAAGATAGAAACCATTGGACATGCATATGAAATGAGCCAAAATATGTTGAAAGTAAGAAAGAATAATGTAGGTAGTAGAACACAAGTTGCTTCTCTTCTTTTTGTACAAATACAAAATGATGCTTATTCTTCCTTACTTTCCAAATGCATTCAGAGACCCGGGGGGTATGGCGTGCAAGGAAAATGATGCATTTCCGCGTTGTATTTACGTTAGCGACGCAAATGGCGTTAATCTTTCTTAGTTATTTCCCTTTGCGCGTGTTCGTTTATCACCAACAACAGACCTCCTACATTTCCCCACTCAACTGACTTTTAACCTTTGATCTTTTGACTTAATTTAGATTTCCAGATGCAAGCCAAACGCTTCTCCCTCTCCATTCACGACTTTTAGAAGTATATACATGATTGATCAGCATATTCTAAGACTTTGGCATGTCCAATTTGCACGAAAATCTTCCCCTGGATACAGAAAATCCTTAAACACAGAATAGTATAGGCATATAGTTGAGGACATGCTTGTACTTAGGACATTTCACACAAACGTACATATACTATAATTCCACTTATACAAGAGGTTCGTGTAAGGGTTGATAAGTTACATAACAGATGCCCGTCTGATTCCATATAAACATGAAACAAGCGTCAGGGTACGCTCAGAATCCGTAACTGTTACCGCGTGCTATCCACTCCAAAATACGTCAACTTGAACAGCATCAACGGACGTCAAAACATGAAAACTACAGCTTGAACAGAAAACAGTAACTGTGACCCATCGCGCTAAAAAGGACCTTATCGGATGTGTGAAAAATATCGACCCTAGTCAGTCTGCGCAGTCTGCGCAGCCAGACTAGGGCCGACACTTTTCACTATTTTGGTATTTTTTGAATCCGGAATGTTTTCCCTATCTTCCTATATGTTCATTTTTCGCATACGGGATCTGGTAGGCCTGTGCTGAGTCTGACAAGTTTGTCAAATTTTGGATTTTTGTAGTTCGGATAAGGTCCCTTTTAACGTGACGGGTCACTGTTATACTATTCTGGACCTTCTTCATCACATACCATTTCAGATGGTACATGATCCTTACGAAGCACAGAGCGACGTAACTTTTTATCTAAACATATATGAAGTCAATGCGACGTTATACTTCGAGTTGCCGACGTGCCTTCTTGAAAAGTGAAATCTGAACTAGTTTGTCCTCATAAAATTTTTTGTCTCAAAAGAAGAACCATAACCCAATGTTTGTTTTCTAAATATCAACTGACGTGTAAGTGTTCTTTGTCGTTCATTGAGGACCATTGTGATACTGCTTCAGTCCCCGACACCGCCAGTCGTCAGTACAATAGAAGAAACCACTTCAAATGGTAACATAGATTTCTGATATGTTAAATGATTTGTTAAAAATAGGTGTGGCGCTTCGACTTCTAAATTCGAAGAAGAATGTGTAATTGCGATGTGTCTATGTGTACCAGTACATGAGTTACTGGGTATCTATATCGAATAAAATTGTGTTATCTTTTGTTTTGAACATACTTTCCGTATAATAGCTTCAACGTTATATCTTATTTCTATCAGGCTCGGTATATGAAAATAATATATATGAATTTGAAGATCACAAAAACTGGTAGACTCATAGATAGAAACTGACACTCTTACAGCATCAAAACAAAACGTTCCTGTGGTCCTCTGCTGATACATATACCGCTAGGAAACAATAAAAAATGTGCTGATAATAAAATAACAATAAACTGATGGAGAAACATTTCATATACGCATAAAACGTTCCGGGTATGATCTACCCCTCTGTGTTTTCCCAGACCATGTAATGAACATAAACACACACTAAAATTGCCATAAATCATTTACTTCGACTGATCAAACGAAAAAACTAATGCGTTAGATCTTATATCATTGAATAATCATTACTAGATGAAAAGGAATAAATAAGTTCTGTTTATGACCATATGTTTCTTTACGTTAGTTCATGCCCTATTTCCAACCCCTTTACATAACTAATTTTTTTATCATATAATGCACACAAGAGGCGTTCAGAACAAAAGAAGAGAGGGAAATAAAACATAAATAAAGCTGATATAAAAGCGCCTTTCCGGCCTTATTTCATCGCTCATTATTGTTTATTGTATTTTTATATCACCCAAACCAATTTGTTCCTACATGATTATTTATGCGTTTTGCGTAATTTAGCCTAACACGGTTTATGAATGAAAGCTGTGAAAGAAATGTTTTATTTGTATATTTCTGACAACTATATAGTATCTAGCTGTGTAATATGTACGTATAGTATAGGTTGTTGTAAGCCGATTTAAAACGTTTAGTAGTATCTGAGGAAGTTTCGTTTTAAATGCACAAACGCACAATTCACGAATTCTGGTATTAGTTGCACAATTTAGACTTTACAAAAAGACATTCCCTAGAAAATGCAGCGCAACCGGTGATGTGGTAATAAGTAGTAGCTTATCTATGTTGCTGTAGGTCTACCTTCACCGTCAAACGGCTTTATAATAAGGTAATACAGAATCTAGACATGTATTTTTCTTTCGTTCTTAATTATAAACAAACTATGAATAGGTATCTAAAAATAGTAAGACGTATTCAATGTACATCATTTATATAGAGAGTTTAAATTGCAAACAAATGAAGTGCTCTAAACCATTGCACACATAATTATTTGATATAAAAAATAATAACACATGGACCCAACTATTGTGTTGGTATTAAATTATGTCGAAAAACTAGAATTCGTCACGATAAACACGCTACAGTTATCATTTCTTCCAACCTTATTATTCCATTGTTTATGGGAGTCTACTTTCTATGGGTATATGCATAATATTTACTATATTTACTATTGTCCTACAATGTAAAGTGTAAATGGTTAACATTGAATTTTGCATTTCAGATATTTGTATCCAAGTTAAATCAATTATAGACATTTACATACAAATGTTTTTATTATATACATGTTTTCTTTAGAATTGAAACTGAATTCGATATCAACAAAATATGCTGTATAGGGGACATTGTAAGCATACTCGTCTTATTCAGTCAAGACTTGGACAAGATTAAATGGTATTGTAACAAGACCAGAGAACACTAATTCTTGCTTGGGTTGTCAAGGTTAACAAGAATTTCCATAATTCAAACTTTTCCAGCTAATCTAATGAATAAATACAATAAACACGTTCATTAAACCAACGGCCTTTAAAGACCAGACCATCAGAAAGCGGCTAATTATCCCTTTACTCAACACTAACGTGTACGACCATACTTATGATGTGTTGTTTTTGAAAAAGTATAATAGAAGACCCAAGAGTGAAATAATGTACCAAATTGTTTAAACAAATGAGTATATTCAAAATACTTATGAACGACATAGATTACTTTCTTTTATCAATATCTACAATTTAGATTTCATGATCAGCATAAATTACCCAAAGTAAATAGACCAGTATATACGTCATCCCTGTGTCTCGGTGATTTGACGCCATGGAAGCTTGGACTGATCTAAGAGGAATATTGTTTTCAACGTAAATTGTAATAGCCTCATATTTCAAAGGACATGGGCAATACCTGAATTTTGCAGTAACCATACAAATTGTACAATTATACCTCAAGTCCCAAGCTTTGACCCATTCACATACAGTGACACTTTTTGGCAGGCGTTGGAAAACATTGCACAGTGTCTTCTTACCCAAATGATCAAGGACTTTTAAGATTTAATCACATTGGATTTGGCCTCAACAACACCCCATTGCCAAATTGGAACATTCTATAATTTTGCAATCTGGTAATGGTATAAAGGGTTGAAAGATGTTGGTCTCCAATCAGACTGCCATGCCAGTATGAGCAATCTCCCTCGATAACCCGGTCTGAGTTCAGAATCGTAAAAAGAGAATAAAACCGCCTCTGACCCCGGCATTTCCATTGCAAAAGCAATTAAAACGTCTTAGTCGTATCTTCGTGTCCAAACAAAGATTCTGTTTCAAATTCGGACGTAGTAAAATAAAATGAAAGACGAGCCGGCGATAAATGAACGTGATAAAATGAGAATGCCGGACCATCTGGCATAATACGTTACCTTGGTAACAAATCTCCACGTCCCTGTGTAGATCCTTCTTCAATAGTCCTTGATGATTCTTGAAGGTAGCAAATGTTAAAAAAAAATCTAAACTTCTGTTGGCATTACAGTAGATATGTATTATGAGTCTCTCTGTATTTACTATTGTATATGTATATTGTATGCCAGAACCTGGTTTTGTCTCTTTGAGTAAATCGTTAAAACAATGAGTGCAAGTCGTTGAAACATATAATATAAGTATAAAATTACTGTGTGTGACAATTGTTGTTTATAAGTCAGCACCAGTTTTGTTCTCGTTGATCAAAACTTCAAAATACGAGTACGTGTCATTAAAATGCGATTTTACAATATTAGCAAAATTGAATTATTACTTCTGTTAAAAGTCTTCAGTATTCCCAAACTGAGGATCCATAAAAGACAAAAAACACAATCAAAACAAACATCGTTAACATATGAAGAGGGAATCACTATCCACTTATCACAATTTAGAATTAGAAATGCATGAATTATGTATCTCATAAATGAGTTTCTAAACTTACAGATACAGATGTTAGTTCTTATGGAATATATTGAACTGTTTGGCTATGCAAAACAAATTTTATATCTTTATTGTCATTGATTGAGCTATTCCAATCATTTTACAGAAAAAATCCCAATATTTGCAGTTCAAAATAGATCATCTATTGATTTAGTGTTGTTAGTTTATATCAAAAAACGATGGCGAGTTTTGCAGCAGTTTTGGCGGATCGGAAATGATTCAAGATTGCGTTACCAGTCACTTCCGGTTTAAGTACATTACAACTTGGTGTATTTGCGCTTTTCACATGGATTACAAGCCAAGGTCGGACATCCTCTTGGCATTTCTACATATTAAATGTTTACAAACGGTTACTAGTAAAGTCTGTTAAGAAATGATTCCTTTTCCAAATATTGTCAACTAATTTTGTTATCGTCTCTATTATATGTTTCACAGATTCCTTTAGTTAATTCTGAATCGACGTTCCTCATTTTGAAAAGGATACATACGGTACTACATAATCCATACATGTACTCCTTATCTAGTAGATAGGTGCGTTCGATAGAGATAAGTAACAAAGTATGTTAGGGGTGTCAGTTTAACCCTTTCCCAAACGACAAAATTTTGGGGTGTTCCAATTTGAAAGCTGCTGCAGACGACAAAATAATTGTTATTAAAGAAGAAAAATGTATACAAAATAGCACAGAAAATATTGAGACAAAAGGAGAAACTGCTGGTATCAGCAGTTTCTTCTTTTGTTTCAATGTTTTCCCAAGTCTTTTCTATTAAAGACGTCAAAACCAGGTCTTGTTTGGGAAAGGGTTAACGGCTCTTCAGGCAGTTAAATGCACGCAGAACCTTTGTTCAAGGCAAAGGTCATTGAAAGCAATGGTTGAAATATGCCATGCTTGTGAGCATTTATACTGCTGTTTATTGTTTACTTTATGAGAACTAACATGTGGTTCCGTCATTCAAGATTCGGTTTTCACCAAATCTGAAAGTGCCGTTTGGAATTTTCTTTTTCGTTCGAAAGTGGTAGGTGAATAAAGAAACATGATCTAAAATAAGCAAGTCTAACTGGTAGACCCGTATAACTGATACTTACAGTTTAAGACAAGACTTTACATAGTCTTTTTCCAAATGGTAATAGTATTTTTCTGAATACTTTGCTATAATAAAGTTTAGTTGCATTTGCATGGCGTTCTTCAAGTGGTTGATTTATATTTCAAGAATGTTTACAAGTTAAATTGTTTTCCTCATAAATGTCAACATTTTGACCTTTGTTATTAGAAACTGTAACAGCTGTGCTGTATACTTACACTATAATAGAACTGTGATATGGGAAACCAGATTGCGTATTTTATTATACCATTGCATGTACATGTCGTTTTCCTTTGAAAACCTTCTTGACTATAACTAGTTCTTAACTGTATTTACGAGGATTTTGAAGAAGCAGCTATTAATTGACATTCTCGATAATAAGAGTAAGCGATTCAATAAGAATAGCCGCGAAATAATCAAAGCATTTTCGAAAATGATATCGCTCACCACAAAAAAAAACTGTTGGGAATGTTTTTAAAGTTTTATTTTACTGCGTTGATAGACCGATATAAAAAGTAGAATCGTACGCACTCGTTGATATGAATTGTTTTCGAAAAAGAGATTGATACGGCTTGAAAAAGTAGATTCTCGCTGGAAAAGAATGTATTTTACATTGTCGTACGAAATGCATATAGAGAATGACAAATACAAAATCCCCGAGAATATTATTTGTTTGTGAATGAGCAACTGTTATGAAAATATGAATGATAATAGCAACAGCATTTACTCAAGACAACAATATACCAATAACCATCAAGGGTCACCTGTGTCTATACGTACATAAAAAAATATTTTTATTGGTCGTTGTATCTTTGTGGTCATGTTTTTAGCAGAATTCTCTCAAATGTTCCGTTCGTATATGTAGTGTAGGGTTATGTTAATGTACACGAGGCTCAGATTGTGTGTTTCCTACTCCAAGATACTGTCACGGTGATTGGCAGCAAGGCTGAACTTTTATGAGCTTCTATCTCACAGTCGATATTTCAACACACCCTTCATATAGTTTGTGTTGTGGGATTCGTGTTGGAGAAGAGATTTTGTAATATCAAAGTGTTGCAAAGTTAAAATAACTTTGGTACTATGTAATAAATTCGACTTTAACTTTACACATATTTGACTTATTCATATAGTATCATGTTCAGAAGTTATTAATTCATTGACATTAACAATTCATAAAAAATACTGTAGAGATAATTTCGTAAAGTTAGTACACCAAACTAACCGAAATATTCGATTGACAGAAGAAGGAATACAGAAAATCAACAAACTGATAATATGATTAATGATTCATACAATACTCTATCCTTGGTCCATGAAAAGTACATGCAAAATTCCATTCTGATCAGATCGATACAGAAAAAGTTATTCAACTTCAATGTAAAAATTGTCTTGCCAATTCACCCCACCCACTTTATCTCCAAAAGCAAGCACTCAAACATTTTATACGTATACAAATTAAACATACGGGGTGTTTCATGATATATGATACACTTTCAAATGAATTAAAGGCATGTTTAGTAACTTCATACATGTGCAATTTATACATCGATACGATAATGACATTTTGTACAAAATATTTATTTTGGAATATCGAGACGTCAAGACATCATTGTTGACGTCATCTAACAAGAGACGTTTTTCCGAAATCACGCTATTCAGGGAAAGATGTCAGTGAATTCTGAAGTTGTATTTTGATAGAAAATATATAATTAATTTAGTTAGACGATTAAAGAAGGTGTATCCATATAAAAAGCCAATCAGTATAATGCAGACGAATGGCAATATCAAAAAGTTTGAAGATAAGTACTTGAATAACGAAATAATAGCGAATTTCATTATAAGAGACCGAATGCATTGCGACGTCAAAATGGACGTTATTTCGAGCAATTGATAGGAAACACTGTATGTAGTAAAATGCATTGTCTGCTGTATTTGTTAAAGTTACTATATATAATAATATGTCTTAAAAATCTATATTTTCTAGACTAACATTTTATTATTGCTAGTTTGTATGAAGCATGCTGTGTATCTATTTGAAACTGTATCATATATTATGAAGCACCCTGTATATCGTAACCCCATCAATCTTCAGGATTTAAAGAAAATCTATTTTTTAGCTCATGTTGCAACCCATGCTTTTCTTCAGAAACAAAATATACAAAAATAGGCCTATGTCTGAAAAACAACCTTTGAATAACATTCTCTTTGGATGCACATGCACGAAAACATTGGAATATTACATTGCATCACATGTATGTCGTCAAAAAGCCGAAAAACTTTCATGATTGGATAACACTGAATGAAAAAAAAATCGAAGGCATGGTCAATTGTGATATGCTCTCCTTGAAGGGTACTTCTAGTTTACATTAAATCCTTTTTACAAATGGATATCCTAATTATAACTATTTTTGTACCAAATTAAACGAGTTTTTGGCCTTTTACATTAGTTCTAATGTGCCTTTTTTCTGTCCATGTATTTATCGTTGTTACTAAATTGTTTAGCTCCTTGATAGTGATCAGAAACCGAGCTTCTTATTTGAATACTGCCGTTTCTGGTATATTTCTTAGCGTTTGGGTAAGGGTCGATATGCATACGAATTTCTTGTGAAGGTGATATTCTGGTGTCGGGAGTGTTTTTGTTTTTCTTCGTTGTTTAGTATGCAAGTGGATACCTTTCAACTATGAATTTTGTAAATGTCCAATGTCTGTTCTATTCTGATCCGAAACTTACAAACCGCACGCAGTAAAGTGAACAACCTTGGACTCAAGTTTATCACTTATCAACGAAAACCTCGTAACTGCAGCTTGTTGTAAGGTGCAGTTACGAGGTTTTTGTTGAAAAGCGACGATATAATGATATGGCAAAATCAGAACGTTACATGTTTTACGAGCACATAGTTCATTTTACGATTGTTTGATTACAAACCTCGGCCGAAATCTAAACGGGGACGAAACAGCTCGGGGGCGAACGAACGCAGAACGCCACCAAGGGAGTTAATTTGTGGCGTTACGCATACCAATTAATGGCGGACCGATGAAACAATCCTGCGTAATGTTGTTTGTTGTTCGATAAACTTTGTCGATTGACACAAGGTTGAGGATTTACAGATTGTCTTACTTATTCAAGTACAAGTCTTAACCCATCTCTGAGGCGTCAAGGGGGTAGAATCGGCATCAATATGATGCCTGAGTGCAGTATTTTTATAGAGGTAGATAATGGCAAATCCCGGTCTTGTCTCTGCGGTGCCATGTTCATACAATAAAATTGTAGGCTTTCTAAAATACAAGATTTTTTCAAACTACAAAATCAAATAAACAAAAAGCAATTATGTTTGTGTTGTTAACCTGTGGACGTCTAGCTGAATGGACACAATACGGAATGTTGATGCGTTTTCTTGTTCTTTTCGTGCTGTCTCTCATTGGATGCCAAATCTGCAGCTTGTTCAGGAAAGAATCATTTGCTATTTATGTCCAAAATTCCGAAGTCAGACTATACTTTTCTAATACATGTATGTGTGGACAATTTAGTCTGAGCTTAGGAAAAGTAGGAACATTACATTGTTTAATTTTAACCCTTTCCCAAACAAGACTTGTGTTTTGACGTCCCTAATGGGAAAGGCTTGAGAAAACATTAAAACAAAAGAAGAAACTGCTGATATACAGCAGTCTCCTTTTGTCTCAATATTTTGTAAGCTTTATTGTACAAAAAAAAAACTTTCTTTTTCAATGTCCATTTTGTCGTGTGCTTCAACTTTCAAATTGGACCATACTAATTTTTTGTCGTTTGGGAAAGGGTTAAGTTGGAATGAATGGTATTTTCTTCGCTGTGACTAGTACATAAAACATCATTTTGTAAACATTGCAAGAGCGGATCCAGGATTTTTTTCCAGGGGGGGGGGGGGGGTCCAAGCCCAACATTCTTTTTCCGGGGGGGGGGGGCGGTGGGGGGGGGGGGTCCAAGCCCAAATTATGGCTTAAAATGTAGTAAATATGTAACGTTACACTAAATTTATATAGTCAAAGTTTAATTTTCGGCCAATGCCAGTGGGAGGGGGGTCCGGACCCCCCGACACCCCCCCCCCCCCCTCTAGATCCGCCCATGTGTTGTCATTGCAATAACAGATGAAGTACGTTCTAATATATGTATTATTTATCCGATTTTCTTCTGTTACGACCACTTCTGTTACCACAACATATAATACAAAAAGTCATGTGTTATTAATTTTTTCCTGGTCAAACATTTTCATGAAAATCGCTTTTCCTTTATCAATTATCAAATTACCATATCTAGATTTATTATATATTATAAATATACCAAATTCAAAATTGTTTTGAAATAGTGCCTAATTCGTATTGGAGAAATACACTTTTTTCCTTGACAATGCTACAACCTAATGTCCAGCTGTGTTCCTTGGAGTCATCATGTAAACGTAAAGTCTTTCAACACATCCGAATAAATTTCATCTGGTGTCCATTTCACTTCCGGTGTCAAAGTTATACATCGATGCAATTATAGGACGATTGAGGAAAAGCAACGACATCGAATATATCTCAAAGTGTCAGTAAGAATACCTCAATTTTCGAGATAGCGAAGCTGGACAGTCATTTACATGTGGTTGGCATCAATGACGGAAGTTGCCAGTTTGTGCGCACGAAAGATAACGATGACGTATTACACTTTCTCTGTCATTTCGTTAATTCGCAACAACCGCTTTTCGAATAAATATGGTAATTTGTGGACCTATTTAGTGTTATTATACAAAATGACAGGAATGATAACAAGTATTCGCCACGTGAATAAGAACAATCTTACCTTTTCCCTAGAAAGGAGAAAGTTTTAATCTGGAACACATTCAAACCAAAATTAAACGATTTAGTGTATGTATTTATGTACTCAGGTGTATGCTACATAATAAAACATATCACGCATGTATTAGGCTTTCTGAACAATATTGACGGAGAGTCTGAAAACGAAATGTTTTAACTCAAAACGCTTCAATAGAAAATCAGAAAATCAAATCAATGAAGAAATGAAAGCATACTTTGAAAAGAAATTAAACTGAACTGGGATCTGAAAAGATTCCCTTACATTGTATAGACATCAATGTATCCAAATTAGGGTGACCCTAAGTACAGTTTGACCATGATCCAAGGGTTGCCAAGGATGATAAAGAAACAATTGGACACCAGCATTGATCAGACTGTACAAAAACTTGTGATACTTTGGATACATATAAGTCTCAAATACCTTTAGGATTCCATCCAGACACCAGCTAAAATAAAGTTTTTGTCAAGATTAGAATTGTGTTTCATCACCTTGTTCAGGAAAAAATTGAACATCCATTCTAACGCAACAATAAGAATATACATCAATTTTACG
The DNA here is from genome assembly GCA_963680895.1 of Fragum sueziense. Taxonomy (NCBI): domain Eukaryota; kingdom Metazoa; phylum Mollusca; class Bivalvia; order Cardiida; family Cardiidae; genus Fragum; species Fragum sueziense. The sequence goes on from OY804600.1 coordinate 47,431,645, forward strand.
ACGACCTGTAATGAATTTAAAGTGTTAAAATGACGCTTAATGTGATCGACCATTGCCCTTTCAAATCAAATATGTAAATTTTCGTCATTTCAGCCTAGGCATCGTTTAATGGCATTGATCACGATATAATCGTTTTGTGATAGTGATCCGTTAAAAATAATGTTCCTTAATGTTACTGTACGACAAAGAAACGATAAACATTATAAACACGTACAAATGTCAAACATGAATGACACATACCCGTTTGGAAATTAAAGACGTCTTTGCATTTAGATTTATACTTTTGTGGTAGTGCAAAAACATACTCAATTGCACAGCACATTCGATGAGGAAGGTATTCTTGTGTACGAAGAACTAAAAAAAACATAAAGCCGCGAAAATACATGAAAGTGAGCGTAAAAGAAATCAGTCACATACCACCGTCAATCTGGTAACCAACTAGACGTCTTGCTGAATTTAAAGCAATGATACCTACAATATAATGAATGTGTAATGTATGTTTTTTTCAGTGAAACAACACTGAAATATTGCATCACTGATGCAAAGTAGAACTAGAAGTGTTTCAATTGAAATATATCCACAACCATATGGCATAAGTGCTAGAGATAATTGTGTTTGAATCTTTAAATTCCGACAATCTCGCAAAGATTGCAAAAAATCTAAATCGAAATCGTTCACAGAGAAAATTGTTTCAAACATTCCATTGTCTCTGCAAATCCGTAAAACTGTTTAGTACCGAACTTCGATTATTTTTCTAAACAATTGAAACAGTGTAAACTTGGCTTGCTCCTAACATTGCATTTAAGATTACAAAGGGTTTTAGCCAATTGGGTCTTTTCGAAATTCCGGTAAGACAGAGTTGTCGTTCCTGCGGGACGGTATGTTTACTTCCATTTGCCTGTTTGACAAGCGGCAACTTTAATATTTTCGTAAATTCAATTAGTAATTGAATGAAAATGATTTTTATTGTAACTTAATAATGGAATCTAATAATACCTCTGCACTTTCCATCATTTTTAAACCGTTCGGAGATCTATATCAAAAGAAATCTCCCATAATCCGATGATAGGTTATCATTGAAAATATTTTTCCCCGTGGCGTGCCTCAAATCAGGCCAGTGTCGATTTGTGACGTCATGACTTTTCCTTGCTTACTCTAGTCATATGACGTCATAGAAATAAAAAGAGGGGCAACTTTGGGGAAAAAAGATACATGTACGCTGTGAGCGATTTTTTCCAAACGAATATTTTGTATTTGTTTGTAAGAATATTCCGCTCCACACGGTTTTCCACTGTCGGAAAACGATTTATATCGGAAATAGAATAAGTTAATGTTAAATCACAGAAAATATTGAGGAAAGAGGCGATATTTCTGACTATCATCAAATTGCTACCTTTTTCTCAATGTTTTTCCGAACAATCTACTGAGATCAAAAACAGGACTTAAAGTGACATTTCAGAATTGTTTGTCATAAATTTTACTTTTACTTTTATCTGAAAAAGCATATTTCCTTATGAAAATTCTGAAATTTTCAAGCCAAAATATTGCGCCGTTCACGAGAAATTTATATTTTTGCGTTAAAATTGAACAAATTGTTGTGGACAACAGTTCGGATTTATACGCAATTTATCGATTATGTCTCAACTTTAAATGCGTGTTTCTCGCTTATTGGCAACAACTTCAAAAAACTAATAGTATTTATACTCATTAGAATAACCAATCTTGGCATCAAGACATACTTTTAAAAAATTGAAATTGGAATGAAATGTCCTTTTAAGAAAAAAGTTTTAAAAAATGAAGAATTCGTTTTTAAATACGCCGAAAAAATGACGGTTTTTTAACCCTTACCCAAACAACAAAATATGGTCCTTTCCAAATTAAGTCTTGCTAATTGTCAGAATGATTCTGATTTTGCTTTGTGGGCATCAAAACAAAGAATTTGATAGGAAAGGGTTAACATAATAAACCATCATTTCAAATTTGATTCAAATTTGAAGCAGGATATAGACTATGATACGTAGATCTACTAAGAAGAACAGTTTGGTGTAGATTGTAGGATATGAACTATTGAGGGAAAAGCAGTCAGCATGTTTTTCTTTTCTCTCAAAACTTTGCTATTTCGTCCAAGTAGATCTATGTAATTCCTTGTTTGTTCGTTAAAGCTTCTCAAAACAAGACCTGGCCCCGGTTTCTCGAAAAAAGAACTAAAGTACGATCTCATGCTCAAATCTGAGCACCGTGCTCAAAACGCACGTAATCCACGTGCACTTCAATCGAATACCCTTCAACGTTGGAGAGTATCCCTTTGAAGTTGAGCATGTTCTCATGAGAATATACTTAAGTTTTTTTTCGAGAAACCGGGGCCTGGTTTTACTTAATAGAAAATACTTTGGGAAACATTTTGGCAAAATGTAAGAGTGCTCTGATAACATTTTCCCCTTCTGTCTCAATAGACTAGATCTACTTTGATATGTAAGCGTTTAGTGTGTTGGGACTATGTTGCGATGGGATTTCTCTTTCTTCTCTCCGCTGAGGTTCCTTTGTTGGAATCTCCCAACGATCTACGCGTTTCGGCTAATACTGTCTCTCAGACTCGGGTAGGCCTAGGCCAGATACGATGTTTGGTTCTAATTCTTTAGGCTTATTACACGAATCCCAGCTCGTCTTGCATTTGCCTCTTTCGATATAGTTTGTGCAGTTCAAAATTTCCAATTTTATCCACAAAATTATGGCATTTATGAATGCAGTAGCGGTTCTTTCCCACCGATAGCGCTTGTTTACATTGACACCGGAAGACGGTATACCGTCCCGCATGAACGACAACTCTGTAACGAAAGAATTACGAAAATCCGGAATGACCATATGCAGAGAGGATAATGACGGTGCTATGAAACTTGCCTAACAAAAGTAACTTAAAGATCTTCTTCAACAATTAGATGTCATAAAAACGCGTGTATATTTCCTATTCCACTCAAACATCAAACGCACCAGGTTTAACCAAACTCTTTAATAAATCTTATCTGTATGGATTTACGTTGACGCAAATTTCATCCTATTTGGATACAAATACTTTTAACCCTTTCCCGATCAAGACATGCTTCTGATGTTTTCAGTCAAGACAGCTGCCAAAGGCACTGCAAGACAAAAAGAAAATGCAGCATTCCCTCATTTTCTTTCAGTACGTTTTATTCTATCGCAAATATATTCCCATATTTAGTATCATCAATGGTGTTGCATTCAAATCCTTTGTATTTGGACCAAGTTAAAATTGTGTCGTTTGAGAAAAGGTTTAACCCCATACATTAGGCAGAAGTGACAGGGTCCCATTGAATACGTTACAAAATAAAACACTAATTCGCTGTTCGGGGTTTCGACTTTCCTTTGCGGAGTATTTATTCTGTTGTATATGTGTTGGAGCTCTGATGTAGGCTTTGAGTCTCGGTTGATGTATGGCCAAGACACCCAAGTTTATAAGGACCACACAACATCATTGCTTCGATCTAAAAATGCAGTAATTGATGTGAAATGTATGATAGTATTTAACTTACATTTAACATACATTACAAGTAATCTTATTTCGGCAGACCATGTATATAATTATATTTTGTCATGTCCTAACTATCTAAGGTTCGGACCTGAATGTATGCTTTTCTGGCAATTTCTTAAGCATAGCCATAAATTATTCTTGTTCAGAACGAACGTCAATACACCTGTAAATGCATATTTTATCAAAATATTAGTATTGTGGCTAGAACATGGATTGTTGTGCTTGAGATTAACGAAAAGTAAATATCTTCGAATTTAATTGCAAACATGATTATCTGAAAGAGTCTTTCGACGTTAGACCAATAGTTAAGGGCCCGACAAGGATGGTTTTTGAATAATCATTGTCATATATATTTCGATAAAAATTTGCATTAGAAAAAACGGATTTGTTTCGAGTTACTTTTGTCAACCGCATCGTTCAATGTGTTCTTTGATCTTTATATTTTATGTTGTATTAACCCTTTCCAAAACGACAAAAGTTTAGGGTGGTCCTGTTTAAAAGCTGCTGCAGACGACAAATTGAATGTAAGTAAGGATACTATTAGTGTGCAAAATAGTTCAGAAAATATTGAGACAAAAGGAGAAACTGCTGGTTATCAGCAGTTTCTTCTTTTGACTCAATGTTTTCTCAAGCCTTTTCTAATAGGGACGTCAAAACCAGGTCTTGTTTGGGAAAGGGTTAAATACATAGGAAACGGGAATAGAATTGTTGCTCTAGAGGATTGTGCTTTATTGTCAAGGTATCAGAAACTTGGTTTATCATAGAATGTTTGCGTGTGGTTTCCGCCCGAAGACAACCTTGTATGTATCATATACGTGTAAACTGTATTTTAAAGATTTTTGTTTTATTTAAGGAATTAATGCAATTTTATTTTTTTCGTGCAGGTATGAAAAATAAAATCTAATCACACTTTTGTATGAACCGCTTCGCGGATTCATACAGTGTGATTAGATTTTATTTTTCAATTATACCTGCATGAAAAAAAAATAAATTGCATTCATTCCTTATAATTTAATAATGCATTTTATTACCGTAAATAGTAAAGATGAGAAATCGTCCGGACTATGTTCAAAGAAGCGGACAGATGTGCGATATCTGCCCGCTGCCAAGGTATTCAGATCTTACGCACGTGCCGTTCCGCGACGAAAACTTTAAATGACGTCATAAAGAGCGCGCGTAACTGCACTGTTGTTTACAACGAATTTAGTCGTCGTAACGTTATTTTCCATCCTCTCAAGTGCGTTTTAAGCAAAAAGTCTTCGATATTGAGTTTTTTCAACTAGGAAATCTATTTAAGAGTAAGATTTAATTATAAAACTTGCAGTTTACTACTCAAAACGAACGTGATATGCCGATTTGTACAGGGTACATCCATTTATCCATATTGTTGACTCAGAAAGAAGTTCCGGCAATGTCATTTTTTTCCATGAAAAAAAATTAGCCAATCAAAACGCTCGGATTTTTATGAAATCAACTAATATTAAATTATCTAATGAACAAACTAAACGATAAGATAAATGAAAATCAACAATTATATCAATTATAACATAATATTAAATCACCTCATGATTCGGGCTCAAGTTACCATGTATGTTAATTTATTTAGAGACCCTATAAATTACGAAATCTTTGTTGGGAACAATGCATAAAGAATGCATACTTTACTTAATACACTACCGTCCCCATTATTCCCGCTGAGGTAAAACAGTTAACCAAGGAGAGGGATGACTGATGGTACAGGTCTTACAAGACCACACAATACACTCCTAACAAATATATAACACGGCGTGGAATGACGTGGTAGCACATGTTTGATATTTTTCAATAAGTTTAAAGTAACATTTCACACATATTTTTCCTAAATTTTACTTTCTGAAAGAGCATATGTTCTCATGAAATACTGCAATTTCAAGCCAAAAGATTGCGCCATTTACGAGAAATATATATGTTTTTTGGTTAAATTACTAAAAATGATGTGGACAGCAGTTCAGATCTATATGGAATTTTTCATTTGTATATCAACTTTAAAGGCGTATCATTCGCTTATAAGCAACACCTTCTAAAAGCTATTCTTATAAGAATAACCAATCTTGGCATCAAAACATACTTTGAAAAATAAAATTGGAATATTATGTCCCTTGATATACATGTATACTTAGTAGTTTTGTTTTTTAAAAAAAATAGATGAAGCAGAAAATTCGGAAAACGACAGGGATCTGCTGAATGCGAAGGACCTTTTAAAAACCAGCAGATATAAACTTTATTGGCAACCTAACAAATAATTAGTTAGTCGCCAATAACCTTTTTACCCGCTGATTTTTTAAAGATCCACCACAAACAGTCAATTCATGGCGTTTCCCACCTTCTCCGTTTCGAAGCAAAAGCAAATTACGTCAATATTAACCCTGTCCCAAACAAGACCTGGTTTTGACGTCAAAAAGAAGTGGCTCGGAAAAACATTGCTACAAAAGAAGAAACTGCTGATAACCAGCAGTTTCTCCTTTTGCCTCAATATTTTCTGCGCTATATTATACACAAATATTATCTTTAACAATGTATATTTTCTTGTTTTTTTAGCAACTTTAAAAAGGAAAAGTACAAATTTTGACCTCTTGGGAAAGGGTTAACCAAAATATTGAGGATTTTCTGAAGTTGTAGTGTCACGTAATTCCCCGCCGTGATTCAAGCTAGCATCTCGAAAATAGGCCATATTAACATCCCATATCACATTGGAACCACATGAGCTGATGCCTATGTGTAGTCTGAGCAGGAGTCATATAGGAGCATGGAATAAAAGAACGACATGACAAGCAATTTGATCCGGATCCATCTTGGTCTCAAATGCCATAGAGAATCGAGAACACGAAAACGCCATCTTATGTTTAGTCTGCCCCTCAACTATGCTGGCAGTAGTAGCGAGAAGTTGTTGGATAAGAGACTTCTTTGTCTGTAAAAATCGCAAAAAAAAACATGAAAAGTAATTAGATGGTCTGCTATTCTTCCAACTTCAAGCTGTCAGCAGCATGGCAAAGTGGAAGACTAAACTGAAATGTTTTGTTGCTGTTGTTGTTGCTGCTGTTGTTCTTGCTTTCAATTGATATTTGTTCCATAAAACAAAGTTTAAAGCATTTTGTAAGTCCAAAACATCATTTTATGAGAGTCCCTCGATTCGGCTGCTAATCTGCCACCCCACATACTTTTCTCTGCTAGTCTTCCAACTTCACTCTGTTACTGTGCTAGTTTGTCAACTCCACTCTGTTACTCTGCTAGTCTTCCAACTTCATTTTTCTGCTCTGCTAATCTGCCAACTTTCCTACTCAACCTGTCTGCCAACTTCACTCTGTTTCTCTGCTAATCTGTCAACTTCACTCTACTGCTCTGCTAGTCTGCCAAATTCAATCTGTTACTCTGCTAGTCTGCTAACTAACTTTACTTTGCTACTCTGTTAATATGCCAACTTCACTCCGTAACTCTGCCAACTAACTTTACTTTGTTACTCTCTTAATATGCCACTTTCGCTCTGTTACTCTGCTAGTCTTCCAACTTCACTCTACTACACCGCTGGTCTGCCAACTTCACTCTGTTACACTGCCAGTCTGCATGCCGTTATTCTGCTACTCTGCTAATGTAATTATGTTTCTCTGCTACTCTGCCAAATTCACTCTGCTAGACTACCAACTTCACCCTGTTTCTCTGCAATTCTGCCAACTTCACTCTTCTAGTCTGCCAACTTCACTCTGCTACTCTGCTAGCCTGCCAACTTCACTCTGCTACTCTGCTAGCCTGCCAACTTCACTCTGTTACTCTGCTAGTCTGCCAACTCCACTCTGTTACTCTACAAGTCTGCCTTTTTCACTCTGCTACTCTGCTAGTCTGCCAACTTCACTCTGTTACTCTGCTAGTCTGCCAACTCCACTCTGTTACGCTGCTAGTCTAACAACGTCACTCTTCTACTCTGCTAGTTCGCCAACTTCACTCTGTTACTAATCTAGTCTGCCAACATCACTCTGCTAATCTGCCAACTTCACTCCGTTACTCTTCTACTCTGCAAACGTCACTATATTACTCTGCTACTCTGCCAACGTCACTCTGTTACTCTGCTTTTCTTCCAACTTCACTCTACTACTCTGCTAGTCTGCCAACTTCACTCCGTTACTCTGCTAGTCGGCCAACTTCACTCTGCTACTCTGTTAGTCTTCCACCTTCACTCTGCTACACTGCTACTCTGCCAACTTTACTATGTTACTCTGCCAATCTGCCCATTTCACTCTGGCACTCTGCTAGTCTTCCAACTTCAATCTGCTTCTCTGCTAGTCTGCCAACTCCAACTCTGTTAATCTACAAGTCTGCCTTTTTCACTCTGTTACTCTGCAAGTCTGCCAACTTCACTCTGTTACTCTGCTAGTCTTCCAACTTCACTCTGCTACTCTGTTAGTCTTCCACCTTCACTCTGCTACACTGCTACTCTTCCAACTTCACTCTGTTACTCTGCTAGTCTTCCAACTTCACTCTGCTACTCTGTTAGTCTTCCACCTTCACTCTGCTACACTGCTACTCTGCCAACTTCACTATGTTACTCTGCCAATCTGCCCATTTCTTTCTGGCACTCTGCTAGTCTTCCAACTTCTATCTGCTTCTCTGCTAGTCTGCCAACTCCAACTCTGTTACTCTACAAGTCTGCCTTTTTCACTCTGTTACTCTGCAAGTCTGCCAACGTCACTCTGTTACTCTGCTAGTCTTCCAACTTTACTCTGTTACTCTGTCTGTCTTCCGACTTCACTCTACTACTCTGCTAGTCTGCCAACTTCAGTCTGCTTCTCTGCCAACTTCACTGTTTTACTTTGCTAGTCTGCCAATTGCAATCTGTTACTCTCCTAGTCTTCAAACTTCACTTTGCTACTCTGTTAGTCTGCCAACTTTACTCTGCTACTATGCTAGTCTGCCAGCTTTACGAACATCAACGTATATTGATACAAAGATCTTCCCATAGATCCTTATCAAAGCTGAGAACAATTATGAATGGTGAACATATCGTTTTTAACTAATGTTTCAACCTTTGACAAGAAATCGATGGACACATCGCTATCAGGATAAAATCAAGTGTATGACAGGTAAATTGGTAGGTCCTGTAATATCGGGAATAAGTATTAAATTGAAAAAAAAACTTCATGTTGATCATGTTTGTCGACATAAGTAAAATAAAAATCATAACAAAGCCATGGGATTCTCATCCGGGATTGTATGGGAGACTTCCTAAACATTCGGCGGTGGGATATGCCCATCTTTCTAAGTCGCAACGAGTCCATATTGATCCATTACGTAACCAATGCTTGCGACGTCGCACAAAAATTTCGACGTCGCGCGAATCTCATTAGGATTGGACATCCTTATATCAATACCATTAAATGTACCTTAAAGTATACATAATCGTAGACGTAAGAGAAACGCATTTTCTATACAAGTTTTTTAACAGATGTCACCGATTTCAACAAAAATTTCGTAACTGCAGCTTGAAATTAGCTGCAGTTATGAGATTGTTGTTGAAAAGCACCGACATACTATTTGTGGTCTTTGATCTGTTGCAAAGAAGGGTATTCTGGAAACATACAAAAGACAGTGGTAGGATAGATAATTACTTCTTAACAATGATTGACACATAAAGCCTTACAGGCCTCTGGTACCGTGTTTCTGTTGTCATTAATGGCCCTATCTACAAATTACCCCGTACTTATTGTTGCAAAAAAGGACCTTAATTCAATTAACACAAAATGTTCGACTTTTTTGTCCCCGAAAAAAATCGCATTTGATGGGCGTACGTAGCGTCTCAACCTCGTGTCTCCTGTCTCATTTTATGACCAGTTTTATTCCAAGCTGATGGAAAAATCGGGTTTTAGGGAAAGAGAAATTGCACATTAAATCGCTGTAATATGATTATAAAATTGAAAAAGAAATGGCAAGAAAGTCAGCGACGTCTTTTCCATCTTTGGTGGAGTTTTTATCCTTTCCCGAACGACAAAGTCTTGGACTATTCCAATTTTAAAGGTACCTCAAATGTCAATATGTACGCTAATAAGAAATTGATTTGTGTGAAAAAAGAAACAAAAAAAATATTGGGCAAAAATATGAAAATGCTGATTGTTAACATTTTCTTATTATCTTTTGATATTTTCCTATGGTTTGTCTCTTAAACTCGGACTTGTTTGGGCAAGGGTAGAGGCGACTTTCGATGCTAATTCCATTGTTCACAATCAGGGTGGGGGAATGAGCATCGTTGTAACGAAGGTTTTATTGTCTACGTTATAATTAGACGGCCTTAAAGGTGTTATAAACTTGGTCGTAAAAGGAGCTTTAAATGCCGATGTCGACACCCTACAAAATTAAACGCGAGCTACACGATACGAAATCGAATATCTCACTCTTGGATTTTATGACTATAATAAAATTCTTACTCGAGTTTTTTTTTTATCCCCTTGAACAACGCCAAAGACGTGCTTCTTGCAAAGACTTCTGGTTTGGCCATCTTGAGTTTGTATTAATGAATTAAAGGCAACGAGACAATAAAAACGCCACCTTGGTAGCATTCACTCTGTCCTGCCCACAAAACAGGGACGTCATTCACTAAAACGTCGCGGCACGTGATGTTAGGGCTTATTACCGCTTACTCAGATGACAAATGCCCAGACAACACCAAAACATGAACGCATTTGCTAAGATGAGCTTCATTTTCGGTTTGGCACAAATGTAAGAAACATTGAATGGACGTCAAAACCACTGCTTGTATTGGAAGGGGAAAACATTACGCTAATAAGATAAATGGAAATGCAAATGGAATTGGATCCAAGATCAAGACTACTTAATTCAGTTTATTAAATATTACTTAATAGAGTAAGAAAAATCAATAATTCTAAAAATAGGTGTACAAAAAAATCGAACAGTTCCAAGTAAAGCATGCATTTGGGGGAGTCCTAGGAGTATGTTGACAAGTTTCGATAATTTCCGACCTTCAATGAGCATGTTTTTATGACGCAGCGGTTATAATTCAGGGGTTAGGAATTAAGGCTTATTTGCATATAGATTTAGCTACTGCGAACGTAGTTTTATGTTTATTCCTTTTTATGTTTTGTTCGGACAATGCTGTATTCACCCTATGTGCAATGTTGCCGTCGCTTTGATGTTTCACAGTTGCTCGACCTGTGTCATAGGCTAGAATTATTTGTGGCCTTGTAATTTCAATTGATCCATTAATAGATATGCACATTTTCGGGTTCTCTTTTAAAGTCCTTTTGCCAAACAGGCCCTGGTTTTAACTTACTTAATCAAGAGGAATAAAAACAAGAGGACCATGAAGGTCCTTAATCGCTCACCTGAACCTAGATAGAAAGAAAGTCACAATGTTGTCAAGTTCAAGAGCACACAATTTAAGATGTGAAATTATGATCCAGCTGAAAACTGCTTTCATAATCTTGAATGATCAATATTTGTGGCTGTTACAGTGAAAACAAAGTGGAAGAAAACAATACAGTCAAGGGCACATAACTCTTTTCCAATAAAAGTATTCTCATCAACATTATGTCCATTTTTTTTTTTCATTGGTCAATATATTGTTAGAGTGAAAATAAAGTCAAAAACTGTAATTTTGTAAAATTCAAGGGTCAATAACTCTGGTTTTTCTAGTCAAATCAAGCTTAAAGTTTCACTCATCCAGGATCTTATGGCCACCAACATTGTGGCCAAGTTTTGTCTTGATTAGTCAATAAATGTAGATGCTACAGAGTAAACAAAGTCGAAAACAGCAATTTTGTCAAATTCAAGGGCACATAACTCTAGACTTCCTACTTCAATCACACTGAAAATCGAAGTCTTTCAAGATCTTATGGTTACCAACATTGTGGCAAAGTTTTGTCTTGATCGGTCAATATTTATAGATGCTATAGTGGTAACAAAGATAAAACTAGCCATTTTTGATGTTCAAGGGCTTATAACTCCAGATTTCCATGTCTGATCTGACAAAAAATTGAACTCATCTGAGAACTTATAGTTACCAACATTGTTGCAAAGTTTTGTTTTGATCGGTCAATATTTGTAGATGCTAGAGTGGTAACAAAGTCAAAACTAGCCATTTTTGACGTTCAAGAGCACATAACTCAAGACTTCCAGGTCCGATCTGACTCAAAATCAAACTCATCTGAGAACTTATAGTTACCAACATTGTTGCAAAGTTTTGTTTTGATCGGTTAATATTTGTAGATGCTAGAGTGGTAACAACGTCAAAACTAGCCATTTTTGATGTTCAAGGGCACATAACTCCAGACTTTCTAGTCCGATCTGACTCAAAATCTAACTCATCCGATAGCTTATGGTCATACATATATTGACCAAGTTTGATTATGATTGGTCAATATTTGTAGATGCTAGAGTGGTAACAAAGTCAAAACTAGCCATTTTTGACGATCAAGGGCATATAACTCCAGACTTCCTGGTCCAATCTGACTCAAAATTGAACTAATCTGAGAACTTATGGTCATACATATATTGACAAAGTTTGGTTAAGATTGGTCAATATTTGTAGATGTTAGAGTGGTAACAAAGTCAAAACTAGCTATTTTTGATATTCAAGGGCGCATAACTCCGGACTTCCTGATCTGATCTGACCCAAAATCAAACTCATCCAAGAACTTATGGTCATACATGTTATGACCAAGTTTGGTTAAGATTGGTCAATATTTGTAGATACTAGAGTGGTAACAAAGTCAAAACTAGTCAATTTTGACGTTCAAGGGCGCATAACTCTGGACTTCCTGATCCGATCTGACTCAAAATCGAACTCATCCGAGAACTTATGGTCATACATGTTTTGACCAAGTTTGGTCAAGATTGGTCAATATTTGTAGGTGCTAGAGTGGTAACAACAAATTGTGGACAGACGGACGGACGGACAGACAGACGGACGGACGGACGGACGGACGGACAGACGCCGACGGACAAAAAGCGACCACAATAGCTCACCTTGAGCACTTCGTGCTCAGGTGAGCTAAAAATGATAGGTTTGATAGGTGATGAGAACGTTGTGAAAACGAAATTTTCCTCGTATCTGTAAGAGCTTTTTTATGCATGTACCATACATGTATGTTTATTTTCTATAGATCTAGCATTCGTTGTTGTTTCCAATTGTAACTGTATAACCACGGTTCCTAGTACACTGTTAACCATGCTTATTGTTTACTAGAATTTACTGCAAAACAATCTAGCTCTGGCATTACGATAGCGAATCTAGTCTATCTCGAGCTCTGGCGGGATTTCCTTACCCAATGGTTCGCCGTAAAGTACATGGAGATACGAATTTCCATAGGTTGAAACCTCAATTTACCGTCACTAACCAAATTAGAATCGATGTGATCCGAATTTTTTCATTGTTTGGATAACTGACCGAGTGCGCGAACGTTACATGTGTAGAATTTCATTGGATAACGTCAAAAGAAAAACAGTTACGCAGTAAATGACATCATAATAAACTATAGTAAATAGTTCAATCTTATTAGCTTTACGACGGAGTATGAAACGACCAAAATGAGCGGTAAATACTCTGGTAGAGAGTATGTTCTTAGTAAGCCGGCACAATAGATTAATCGCCAGAGTGGACTATTGTTTGGAAAACTTAACTCAGCTCCGTGGTTCACTGAACCACGATAGAAAATAGATTATTTCGATTCTAACATGAAAACAATGTTTGTAGAGGTTGACCAACCGTTTTTGTAGATCAATTTATTAAGACCCCTCCCCCCTCAATCCAATGTACAGCGTCAAGTGTATCACAAATCAACGCTATGCATATAAATCAGACAACCATAAATTACATGTAAAATGCGTTATTATATCTATTGCATTTCAATTTTACACGAGATAAACATATCTATTCCGAATAGAAGGTGCAATCTTTGTCACTAGAAATGTACTTAGAATCTACATTGTCTTAACCATTTTCAATTGTAAAACTGTCGCGAAATACATCACAATTAGTACATGTAGTAATGATAGGAAATTAAATGGTATATATATATCTTTATTATAGTCTCATTCATGTACATCATTTACAGACAATAATACAAGCATTAAAAAGTACATGACCATTCATATATAGAATTATAAGAGACTTTCATGATTAAAACAGTACTAAACATAAAAATCACTTTCTACTTATATAAAAAGACAGGATAAGAACCAGTTGCTAATGGGGCAGTTATTTCTAAATCTAGTTTTAATAAACGGAGCAGATTAGTTTCTGTTATTTGAAGTGTCTTTTTCTAAAATAAGGGGAAATTTGAGATTTGTTTGAATACCATGAAAAAGACAATTAACTCTTTCATGGTGTACAAATTAGCACCTGGTTCTTGGTACTATGCGTTAATATATATATTACATGTGTACTTGTTAAAAATAAAAGTTATTTACACATAAGCAAAGATCTTTTATTCAAAATTGAAAAGCAGGTTTTGGCTGTTATTCTTATCAATTTATGGTTGGTAAATAGTATTTTAATTTTCTCTGTATCGTTCATATTTTTGAAATTATGATATTCAAAAGATGCTTTATTGTAAAGATCATGACGGAATTCTTCATAATTTTTACAATGAAACAAAACATGGCATTCATCTTCTATAAAGTTACAAAACGGACACTTCCGGTCCACCAACTCAAGATTTTCATATCTTTCGGTTTCTATTCTTAAAGGAGCCACACCACATCTAAATTTACTCATAGCTGAACGATGTTTAAAAGGTAAAATAACTCTACAATATTCTTCAGTTTCGAAATCAGTTTTAAAAAGTGCATAAGTTCTTAATTTGTTTCTACCAACATTATTTCTTCCAGTTTGTCTTGTAAGAGATAAGTTCCATTCTGAAATAAAATTTTGTGTTAACTTTTCTTTCAATTGATCATACATCCTTGTTTTGTTGTGAACAATATCTAGTGATTGAAATTCAATACAATCCAAATCTAAAACAAGTTTCTTTACAGCATAAAACCAATTTCTACATCTTTGACTAGCCATACCTTGTGCCCATAGGGCAATGCGCTTATTTATACGGGTATAAGGGAGACTGGAAAAACGACACCATAGATTGCTAACTGCTTTCCATTGTCGGACATTAGGTGGCAACCAGCCCATTTCACCAGCTACCGCTGCATTAGGTGTGTACTTGCCTACTCCGAGAAAAAAGCGCATTGCCCTATTCTGCACTGCATTTATACAAGAAAAGGATTTAACACCCCAAATTGCTGAGCCATATTCTATAACCGGCCAGACCAGAGAATCATAAAGCTTTGTAAAAACATCGTAGGTGAAGCCGCCTATGACTTTGCATTTTGCAATCAAAAGGCCAAGAGCACGATTAGCTTTCAAAGATACTGCTTTTGCTGTAACATTGTAATCCAAATGCTCATGTAAAACAAGACCTAAATAGGTATACCTATCAACACATTTCAACACAGAATTACCACAATGAAATACAACTTCTGTTCTGGCTTTGCAATTAGGTCTAAAATGGACAATATTGCTTTTAATTGGATTTATTGACATATTGTTAGACAAACACCATATATTAAGCTGATCTAGTAAAATTTGTAAATCTTCCGGTTTGTCCGCTAGTAAAACAATATCATCGGCGTATAAAAGTATACAAACATTATCATTGTCTATTTCTATCCCACAACTGAAAGATTTGAGATAAACAGCTAGGTCATTAATAAACAAATTAAAAAGCAAGGGAGACAATCCACAACCCTGTCTTAAACCGCGTTTTACCTCAAACCAATCAGTGCATAGACCATTTACACGTACACAGGAAGAAATCGACGAATAAAGAGACTTAATTGCGTAGTACATTTTTCCTGAAACACCAATGTTAGCCAATTTGTTCCATAAGTTATCTCTATCAATAAAATCATACGCTTTCTTAAAATCGATAAAAGCACAATATGTTGATTTTTTAACCTTTTTTCTTGATTCTATTATATTTGTTAAAGAAGACAAATGGTCAATAGTATTACGATTTTTTCTAAAACCATTCTGTTCATCAACAATCTTAGAATTATCCTCAGCCCATTTTGATAATCTATTGTTTAAAATACTACAGTATAACTGTATAAGTAAGTAAATTGTTTATTAAAGTGACATGTGTATACATTACAAAGACAATTAACAAATTGATAATAAATAACACCCGGCCCAATGGGCCTATAAGTCACTATGAAAGTAGTGTATTTAATAGTCAATAATGATGAGACAACATGCCTGAGTGGTTTTCCGTATTCTTTAGTAAATTTATGAAAGGTGTCTTGTATTGCAATATGATTATTCCCTTTTTAAAAAGGGTTAATTGTACCACAATATAAAACACAATACAAGAACCAAAACAATAAATGATGGAACTTACAACTCTTAAAGCGAAAAGAAAAATTAAGAGTTATATAAGCTCTGTGTACCTTGTTGATCGTTACTAACATTGTCTCTTTACAGAATTTATTTATGTGAACATGTAAATGTGATAATAGTCAAAAATTGAAAGAAAAAATAATTCATGAAACGAGTAGTCTAATATTCTTGAAAGATTAGCCTTTGAAACCATGAAAACACGATACGAACTACGCAAGCACGAACGCTGAGGAGCCAATGTTCGTCTGTACAAACGTATCGACCAACATCAGGGCCGCCGCGTCGCGGAAGATAAACCACTAGGCTACAATCAACATCTGCTTTAGTTAACGGGATTATGCTGACCATGAGCTAATCCTGACTATAATTATTCAAGATCAACCCAAAGCCTAGCATCATCCTATGTAGAAACAGAATTTAACATCTACTCAGAAATTATATGCCAGTAGTCTATAAAACGTCGGTGTCATTCAACGGTTGATTTATCATTGGGATTTGCAGCAAGACCTTGAAAAACGCTCTTTATATCGAACCAAATCTGAGTCAACCAATCAATGGTCTTGTTCACATTAACCATTTTCCTGCTGTTTATAAATTTTGTTGCAAACAAACTGACAACATAGGTTTTAAACATACATTTAAAAATGGGATTTTCTAAAGGTTTTGCCACAATAATTGATTAGAAAGCAGACGATATAGACCAAGATCAGACTGCACGCCTGTGTGGACTGATCCTAGACTGTACTACCTGTCAGAACTTTGGTCACAACATGTATATGACGTGATCAAAACGAAAAGCGTTAAAGGGATACTATTATGAAACAAATGTACTTTTGCAATAACATTTTTTGCAATTGGCAGATTATAAATGCAAGACGGAAATAATTTGATGTGATACAGAAAAAAAGGATGTCATACTGTGAGTTGTACGAATAGAAGGAGAATTTTATAGTATATTGTTATACAATGAATTTCTCCTCTGTTCGTATGCTTTAACAATAAACTTCGACACTTTTCTTGTATGGTTCTGCAGAAGAAACACGAACTTTTGTTCCAATGTCATGGTCTTATATTCATCGGAATTCAGAACATTTCTGAATATTTCGTCACGAATATTAGCGTAGAAATCACAGTCTACAGTGAAGTGTATCTCATCTTCAATTGTTTGTTTTTCACAAAAAGTGCAAATTCGACTATTAACTGCCTCGCCAATGTATCTACCAGTCTCGATCCTTAAAGGAAGAATGCCGCATCTTAATTGGGCTAACATCGAACGTTCACGCTTGATTAAATTCAGACACACGTATTGTTCTGTTGATACACTGTCCTTAAGAAGTCTATATGTTCTTAGTTTTTGAGTTTGTTGTACATTCATAGACCATTGCCTGGAGAAAAAGTCTTTTATTTTCGATTCGGCAAGATCAAGGTTTACGGTTTTTCTTTCTCTATAATAGTCTATTAGTCCAATTTTGTCAAATATATCCTTCAAATCGCTACACCAATTATTTTGACACACACTGTAGTCGTGATTAAAGACAGTTTTAAGCAGTCGATTTTGGTCTGTATTTAGAAGTCTATTCCAGTATCTGATAATCACTAGCAATCGTCTATATAAACATGGAAGCCATCCTGTGTCTCCGATAAGAGCCATTGTCGGAGCGTAGCGATGGACCCCGAGAAAGAATCTCATACTCCGATTTTGAATATTGTCCAGGCATTTATGTGTTTTAATACCCCATGTCGAGGCACCGTAATCAAGTATTGGAACAACACAGTTAAAATACAGTTTTTCATATGACTTAAACCCGAAATCATTCACTTTGTAGGCTTTAGAGATAATGCTACCAAACGCGCGACCAGCAGCCTTCGATATTTCTTCACAATGTTCTGTATAACTGAGACTTGAATCGAATATTACACCCAAATATTTGTATGAGTTTACCAATTCTAATTCATTTTGACCAATTTGAAAATTGTACTCAGTCTGTTTGTGTCTAGTTGGTCTAAAATGCATACACTTTGATTTGGCCGTATTTATTGTAAGTCGTCATTTTCTACACCAAGCATAAAGAGTATCTAACATACGCTGAAGATCGATCTCGGACTGCGCCATAAACACTATGTCATCGGCGTAGAGCAGTAATGAAAGGCGTCTGTTGTCGATACTGACCCCAAGGTTAAGGTTGTTGATCTCGGTAACTAGATCGTTTATATAGATTGCGAACATCGTCGGCGATATACAGTCTCCTTGCTTTGCTCCCATGGTACATGGGAACCAGTCAGTGAGCTTATTATTCAGTCGTACACACGATTCCGACATAGCGTAACCAGACTTAAGCGTATTGTACACTTTACCATCAATTCCATTCAGTAGCAGCTTATACAATAACAAATCACGATCTACAAAGTCAAACGCTTTTTTGGGGTCTATGAAAGCCGTATAAACATGAGTGTTATTTCTTATTACACTATTTAAAGTGAAAATATGATCTTCACATGATCGCTTAGCCCTAAAACCGTTTTGTTCGTCTGCTAGTAATCCATTATTTTCCAGGTATTTCATTAACCGTCTATTTATAACACTGCTGTAAAGTTTACTAATACACGATAATAGACTTATTCCTCTATAGTTTAATGGGGTACGTTTGTCGGAGTTCGAATCCTTAAGTAAAGGGCAGATAATTGATTTTCTCCACGGAGATGGGATTAAGCCACTATCGAGTATGAGCTGAAATAGTCCATGTAATACAGCTATGACCGGGGGAAATTTTAGAGCCGAATGTATATGTGTTAATGAATAGACCAATGCATTCTCAAATACCACAAAACATTACCTGTATAAAGTTTTTTGACACCTTTAAAATGTTGCAAGTTTCTACTCTCATTTTCAACATCTGCAGTATGTATGCAAGTGTAAGTAGAAGTTTGTAAAATCTTAGTTCGAAAGTTCTTTCGTACATGGCCAATTGTTATTGAATGTATAAAACATTTTGAGCAATCAAATAATTCAACTAGTTATGTGTCCCTGTAATTCGTCAACATAAATATCTTTGTCGGGAGGCAAGTTAAGTAACAAGAGGACCATGATGGTCCTTAATCGCTCACCTGAACCAAAATGGCACCAGCCATAGTCTTGTTTGAATTCATTAATATTTTTAACTAAAAAACTCAGGCAGCAAACTTAAGGTCACCGAACCTGTGTCCAAGTTTTGTCTTAATTGGTCAATATTTGTGGTTGGTAAAGTAAAACAAAGTCAAAAATGTTCTTTTTTTTTCAAATTCAAGGGCAGATAACTCACTTCTAGTCCAAATATGCTGAAATTCATAAGATCTTAAGGTAACCAACATTACGTCTAAGTTTCGGCTTGATTAGTCAATAATTGTGGTTGTTGGTGTAAAAACAAAGTCGAAAACGGCAATTTTGTCAAATTCAAGGGCACATAACACAAGACTTTTTATCCGATCAGACTTAATTAAATTCGAAATCCTTTGAGAGTTTATGTTCACAAACATGTGTCCAAGATTCTTTTTGATTGGTGAATATTTGTGGTCATTAGAGTAAAAACAAAGTTGAAAAAGGCAATTTCGTCACATTCAAGGGCAGATAACTCATAACTTTATGATCCGATCAGTCAAAAAATCAAACTCATCTGAGATAATTATGGTCAGTAACACTGTGTCCAAATATTATTTTGATAATTTGATTAGTTAATAATTGTATTTACAAGAGTGTAAACAAAGTCGAAAACAGTCGAAAATGGTAATTTTGTCAAATTCAAGGGTACATAACTCATGACTTTCACGTCTGATCAAAATGAAAATCACACTCATCCTAGATCTTATGCTACTAAACATTGTATCTAAGTTTTGTCTTGATTTGTCCTTAATTGTAAAAGCTAGAGTGTAAACACAGTCGCAAAAATGCAATTTTGTCAAATTCAAGGGCAAATAACTCAGGACTCTCTGATCCAATCAAATTGAAAACCGAATTCATCCGAGATCTTATAATTATCAACATTGTGGCCAAGATTTATTTTGATTGGTCAATATTTGTAGATGCTAGAGTGTTAACAAAGTCTAAAGTAGCTATTTTTGACATTAAAGGGTAGATAACTCCAGACCTAATCCGATCTGACCCATAATCAAGCTCGTCCGAGAACTTTTGGTCATACATGTTTTGACCAAGTTTGGTGAAGATTGCTTAAAATTTGTGGATGCTAGAGTGTTAACAAGAAAATGTGAACAGACGGACAGACAGACGGACGGACAGACGGACGGACAGACGGACGGACGACGGACAAAAAGCGATCACAATAGCTCACCTTGAGCACCATTTGAATGTAGAAAAAACACAATTCCATTATATCAACAAAATTCTGTACGCAGTCTTTCTGGTGGTTGTTTTATTCATTTGATTTTATTTTACCAGAAATAATATGTGGTTATCTCCCTTTAAAGAGAGCAGGGAAAGCAACGGATTGGTTCATTCGGTACCCCACGGACTATTTTTGAAAAATACATCGGGTGTTAATGTACGAGGAATTGTAGAATTGTTTTGCCGGAAGTAGTTTTACTACGCGCAAGCTAGTACCTTTACAGCCTTACTTAACCCATTACCACACAGTGACTCTTTTTGACTCCCCTAAAGCAAATGGTTTGGGAAAACATTGTGAAAAATGAAGAAATTGCTTGTGACAAGCACTTTCTTCATTTCCCACAATGTTTTGTACCATGAAAGACCAATATAATTGAAGTTTCTTTCACTTGAAATTGTCGTCTTCATCATCTTTCAAATTGGAACAGTCCAAAATTTTGTCGTGTGGTAATGGGTTAAGGTTTACGAACTGAGAATGAAAACACCACTTTCTAGCCATACGAAATGCATCAAATTTCACACACATGTAAATACACTTCACACAAGTTGATTCACCAGGCCGGATTTCAAGATTATGCTACAAGAAGATAATAATTTACAAATATTGTTTTACTCTATTTTCATATGCAAGGGAGGTAATTTTGAGCATTTTGGTCAAATATTTCCATAAGTATGCATTAATTCAAAATTCTAATCCATACAAAATGCTTATATTTGTATTTGGAAGGGAAATGTAACACAGATTAGGAATTACTGGCACTTTTCAAATTTCATCTCTGGCTCTGCATTTCATTCTCAGTTCGTAAACCTTAATGCAAAAGGTTTCAAATTGCATCTATTTGACCACAAAAGAAAAAGAAGTTTGTCTTAGTTTGAATGATGATAAAGATTTATAGGTGTTCTCGACCTTCTCCCGTTCAAATCTTTTGTTTACATTACCGTTATTTCAAATCTAGAAATAGATCTATGACCTACATCCGAGGTAAACTTCTACTAAATTGTCCGAAGAGATCCGAATGTGAGGTGGTTTTGTCGGATTTCGTTTAGTTTCTTCTTTACTTGTTCGTCATTTATGTATTCAATTTAAAATGTATCAAAACTACTACCCGAACCTTCCTGATGTTTTAATAGCTCGACAAAAACATTTCCTGCAATATCTTATTCTCGAACGGCGTGATAGTTCTTACTAAACCCCATGTTAGTATTTTACCATGTGGGATTGCAAGATCATGGAATATACGACTATAAATGTCACTTCAAACGTGAATGTTTTACCATTTCGATATGGTCCTCTAGTTTCATAACGAAATGCAGGCGGCATAAAAATCATGTAAAATCTACCCTGAAATGTTTGAAATTATTAAAATAATATAAAAAAGACGAGTTTCGTGGACCTGTCAATCAAACTTGGCCATAAATGTCTAGCGGAGACGAGACGAGCCTCTTTGAAAGTGACGTTATTAAAAGGTTTTTATTTCTATGGAGATATTCCTACAAGATATGGTAAATATTAACATATTCTCCAGTGTCATTTCTAGACTTGCATGAATGTGACACGCAAACGTCTGTAGTCGTCTACCAGACGACAGAGCTGAGAATTGAAAGCGTTTGCAGACTACATATCGAATTGTCGATGTCATAGATGAATATTGTCGTGAATGGTGATATCGTTAGATTACGACCGAAACCTCGTAACTACAGCTTGCAAAAGCTGTCGTTACAAAGTTTTGATCACAAATGGCCATTACTATTAATGTCAAAACATCGATGCGATCATATTCCTTTAACTAAAATATTGACGACCTCATTCACAAACTTAGTATTAAATATGAGACTGGATCTGAAAAAAGAGACCTTGCGGCAAACGAAACCACGTGCATCCTAACCAGCCTGTGACTACGAAAAATCTGAGGCGCGTTCTTTTGAGCGAGATTTTTTAAGATTTCTTAAGGTGTTTTTGATAAAGAGTTTGTAAGATCGAGACTTTGACCGAGCTGTTCCGAATGCTCCATATTTATACAAATGACGTCATCATGACGTCATTTGTATAAGGTATGGAGCATTCGGAACACCGCGGTTTATGATTTATGGAGTGTTCGGAACAACTCGGTCAAATCCCTTTTATATTGTTTGTACAGAGTTGACCGAGGGGTTCCGCACGAAGTATAGGGTAATGGCGCCTCCCATCGAGCGTCTTAAAAATCTTGCTCTAAAGAACGCTTTATCCTAAAATATCTTCAGAAATCTCGCTCTAAAGAACGCACCTCTGGTCAAGATACATGCTTTTCTTTATTAGCTTCTTAATAAGCCCATTCATCTTTTCATACCAAACACTTCTTGCAACTTCTAGCGTCATCCGCGGCAACGCAAATTGACGATGATATCCGGAAACATATTAATATCCGAACAAACTCATCATATTTTTCCGTGTGTCATTTGTGGCAACGGAGATTGACGAGGGACATTCTCGTCAATTTCCGTTGCCACGGATGACGCCCTAAGCGTTCGGCAGATACATTAATTCCTTAATATCTTGCTGTAGGTAGTGAAGAAACTATCGGAGATCAGCATGTATTTTAGCAGACTGTATGTATTCGCATGCAGATATACATGTAGTTCCGTCCAAGTCAGTGCCGTTTTCTGTCTTCAGTCAAGTTTTCGCATGTAGTTGACTAGATCATGAGAACAGAACCCAGGTGGTTACAGTGGACATTCTTGGACATTCACAAAGAAACTAGAAGATCTGGACTTCGCTGACGATATTGCGCTTCTGTCACATACACACCAGCATAACCAGGAGAAAGCTGAATGACTGGATGAAACAGACAAAAAGACAGGACTCCACACTAAGATAAAAATAAAAAACAGGAACACGAGGATCTACAACATGAACGAATCTCGGCTTATACTGAATTATCAGCCACTTGATGAAGTTGGGAGTTTTACATAGGCTACATTGACATTTAGCAAGACAAGACAGGAGGCTGTGGTCAAGACGTGAAGACCAGGGGGTCGTATTATCAACGATCTTACGACGACGATTTTGTGTAAAATGTATAAGACGTCTGATTGCACGAGAAATCAGAGTAGGTCAATCAGGTTTGTTGTTACAAGTATTTATTACGCGAAAAAAAGATCATTCGACCGTTGATAATACGGGTTCCAAGATCGGGAAAACAAGATATGTCTTAAGTTCCCTTTGAAACATTTGGACGAGCACAGTAATCCGGATAAACATAAAGAAAAATCCAACACTAAAATGAAGTCTGTCATGCTGTATGGTTCTGAAACTAAAAAGCATTCCAATGTCATTGAACAAAAGCTGAACGTGTTCGTCAACAACTGTCTTCTCCTGAGAGTGAGATGGCTCGAGAGTATATCAAATGAAGAGCTTTGGAGATAGACCGAGCTAAAGCCCATCATGCAGACCATTAACCCATTACCAAACGACAAAATTTTAGGGTGGTCCAGATTGAAAGTTCCTGCAGACGACAATTTCAACTGAATGGAATTTTTAATCTCTAGGTCTTTTTGGATGGAAAACATTGTGGGAAATGACGAAATTGCTTGTCACAAGCAATTTCTTCATTTTCTTCAATGTTTTCCAAAGCCTTTATCTCTTGGGGAGTAAAAAAAGAGTCACTGTGTGGTAATGTGTTAAAGTAAGTGGAGATGGATTGGGCATATTCTACAACAAAGAGAACCACCAAACATTACCATACTAGCTCTTGGTTGGAACCCTGAAGGAAGGAAAAAGGTCGTGGTGAAAAATCAGTCTGACAAGACATTAGGAATCTGGTCAGACTGTTCAAATGGAGAAAAGTCCAAATTGACAACGGTATCCCCGAGTCTAATTTCTGAATTCTTATTACGGAATTAAAGCTTCCTAAGAGAGAAGGTAATATGTTTCATTCTAGACGACGCTTCAAAGGTATACACAATTTACACTGGGACGATAAAAACATGAATTTTGAAATCCATAAAGCCTAATCGAAGTTCATGTAACGTCTAGTTCACGACTCTAGAGTAAAGCCAAACTTTACAAAATGTGTTATATGGACCTACCGGCGTGAATATTACGAGAATTCGGTCCCAGGTTGACTGTAAAAACTTACAGATTTCAAGACTTAGTAATGTGAAATTTTTTTTTAAGTATTAAGATTTTTTTATTGTCTACAAAATCCTTTGTGTAGCGAAGTATAGCTTAGGCTTTTGCAATGGATTTCTAAAGTGCCAAGAGATAGTTTTAAGGTAGAAGACCCATAATGAAAAACACCACTTTCTAGCCATACGAAATGCATCAAATTACACATACTTGTAAATACACTTCACATAAGTTGATTCACCGTGCCGGATTTCAAGATAATGCTTCAAGAATATAACAATTTACAAATATCATTTTACTCTATATTCATATGCAAGGGGGGTAATTTTGAACATTTTTGTCAAATATTTTCTTAACTATGCATGAATTGAAAATTAAAAACCGTACACAATGCTTACGTTTATATTTGGAATGGAAATGTAACACAGTTTAGGAATTACTGGCATTTTTCGCCATCGGCACTTTGGTGCTAATTATGGGTCTTCTACCTTAAATTCTAACAGTAGGACATAAACAAGAAGTTATTATTGTATACTTTTTAGAATGATTGATTTTTTTAGAAATATGGGTAATTATTGTAGACAAAACCTACCGAGAATTAAAATGTAACCATTTTTAGACAAAAATGTAATGCAAATATATTTTACACAACATAACACCATGGAAAACATTGATCTTACAGAGAAAAATGTTAATCAACAGCATTTCTTTATTCGACTCAATGATTTCTGAAGTTTAGCTGATTATTTTGTAAAGCGAAGAATCAGTGTCAATAGGTCCTTTCCGTGACCCAGCCCGATTTTCTTCATTTTCGCCACACATCACCACTAACATATGGACCTTATGTAGGCAAAGTATCAACTTGAACGGAGCCTTGGTTTGGAAGATATATTGAATAAAAAAAGTGGGGTAAGTCACCCACTATGCCATTGAGCTATTTTGATCGCTTTTTGTCCTTCGTCTCTCTGTCTATCTGTCAATTTGTCTGTTCTTAATTAGGTGTTTACACTCCAGCATCCACAAATATGAGCCAATCTTGACCAAGCTTTTTCAAAACAAGTATGGTCATAATCTGATGCGTTTGTGTACGCAAGGCTCATAATCGTCCTCCTATTGGTATTTTATTATAACCATCTAATGGCATAGTGGGTGACTTACCCCACCCACTTTGATTTAATACATCTTCCAAACCAAGGCTATGTTCAAATTGATACTTTGCCTACATAAGGTCACTATGTTAGTGGTGAAGTGTGGCGAAAATGAAGAAAATCGGGCTGGGTCACGGAAAGGACCTTATTGACACTCATCATTTATTTCCTTTTAGCATTCCTATTTTTTTACTTGAAAGTCAATCGGTGATATTTTACGTTCTTTAGTAGTTATTTTCAATATCTTTTTTGAAAAAAAATGAACCATGGAAAATAAAATCGCTGCGGGATAGAATGGTAATTTCATGTTCTTCAAAACGACGCATAGGTATACATTTTACACTGGTACAATAATTACTTGAATTTGGAAATCCATAAAGCCTAATCGAAGCTCATGTACCGTCTGGTTCACGACTCTAGAGTAACGTTAAACTTTACAAAATGTGTTATATGGGCCTACAGGCGTGAATCAACATTCAAATATTACGAGGCTTTTGTCCCAACTTGATTGTAAAAACTTACAGATTTCTAGACTGAAAAATGTGAAATTTAATTTTTAAGTAATAAGTGTTTTTTTATCGTAGACAAAACCCTTAGTATACTGAAATATGACTTGCGTTGTGTCAATGGTCTTCTAAAGTTCCGAAAAAAACGACGATAGTCTACAAAATACATTATCCTGTCAGTAGGAGTTAAGAAAGAAATTGTTGTTTTGGTGAAGACATTCTAGAATCGTTGGGAAATATTTTATTCTTATTGAAGGTGTGATACACATGTAAATAAAGCTAATGGTATAAGGTGTTGTTGAATACATATAGAAAACGGGATTCGAGACCAACATAGACTCAAATGTTTCTCGATTAATGAAAGGGTCTGGTACAAATTCAAAGCGTTTCAGACGACAATTTTAATTGAATGCAATTTTACATTGTTTGTCTTTGGGGTACAAACCTTTGTAACGAATGAAGGATGTGCTTGGCACAATCATTTTTTTTTTTTCAATTTTCAAATGTAACAATGCTTTCACAAAGTTTTATCTTGAATGGCATCAGAAGGCGGCATTATGTTGGAATGGGCTAAGATACTGAATATTCACATGTACTAGAATAGTACCATTAAAACCATTCCATTCGTGTAAACCCATGAGAAAGCTTAATCATACGGTTTGAATTTCTAATTTCTCTTTGCAAAGTTTTAATCTCGTATCATGTCTTTTTTTACTAATCTTACTGTGACATTTATGACCTTATATGGGAGTACAATTCACACGGGGATACGTCTTCAGATGGGTAAATAGTGGGGTCGGGATCTGGAATAAGGGGTCATCATGGTAGTTTAAGATGTATCCACCTAAGAGAAGAATGATTTTGAGATGATTTAAGAATCGTCAATTTCTAATGAAGATACAATGCATGTGCAATATAGACTCAGAGTATACAGTCTTGATAAACAAGGATAAAAAAATAGTTTTGAGACCAACAGTTACCTACCGGTAAATCCAGATACAGCATGACATTTAAGACTTGTCCAAATACAAAATGTGTTGCAGACGACCATTTCAAACGACCATTTCAAATCATTTCAAATACGATATTACATCTTTTTGTCTTTCTGAGTAGAAAACATTGTGGCAAATGAAGAAATTGCTTGTCGCAGGCAATTTCTTCATTTTCCACAATGTTTTCCAAAGCATTCACCTTTAAATGTTTTTCCCGTATGTGAGAATGGGTTAAGAAACCAAATATACACATGTATAAATCCACAAGCAAAAATTTACAGTGACGTAGTTTTGTGTTTACTGTTTCTAAACCAATAAACTCTTCTCATGTGTACCGTTTACAATGTGCACGTGATAAATGAACAGGTTGATTGGTTGTAAACGATAACACAATCATGCGTCACTTTCAAATTTGGCTGGTGGAATAGTACCACAATAGTACCATTAAAGTCATTCCATTTCTGTAAACCCATGAGAAAGCTTAATAATACGGTTTGAATTTCTAATTTCTCTTTGCAAAGTTTTAATCTCGTATCATGTCTTTTTTACTAATCTTACTGTGACATTAACGACCTTATATGGGAGTAATATTCGTACGGGGATACATCTACAGAACGGAAAATAGGGGACCCGGGATCTGGGAAAGGGTCATGACAACATGTATCCGAGTGAGTAGTGCCCGTGCTCGAGAGTACTGCATCGGCTTCACGATCAAGTTTTCACGAGTTCGATACCCAGTAGCGGAGGTTGACCTTGGCTTCTCATTGGCCCACAAATGCTGCATTATAGACTTGCTACAGAAAACATCATTTGAGAACATCGTGACTCTTCACCAGAATGTATTAATGTAGAAAAAATACGTTGGTCATACCTACTTAAGCCCAGGCGGTGTGCATTTTTTTCACATGAGTGTTTCTTGTAATAAGAGATCAAGTTCGTCAGTCAATGTCAAAATGTCGAGGTCGATGTATTGTAAACTTTTTTATTATTAATTTCTGGTACTTACTAATATGATGCTTCAGTACAAAAGAAAAAATAAGATGTAAATAGAAGTATAAACTGAAATTGCTTGGAATGTTACAAATAATTATACCAAATATGCATTTTAGTTATACTAAGAAGTTGCCTTAACCCTTTCCCAAAACAAGACTTGGGGCCTATTTCATCAAACATTTAAACGTATTTTGTCTTAGCGATGACTTACGACACGTTTAGAAGAAGAAAGACTTATCACCAATCTATCAATACCTATTAAATGTGAGTGTGGTTCAAAGTGTTTTTGATATCGGTAAGTCAAAATACGTCTTAGTATTTGACGTCCCGTAAAAGACAGTGATTGGGAAAACATTTAGGAAAAAGAAGAAAGTGCTGGTCATCAATAACTATTAATGGTTATGCGAGGAAGAAAAACGCGCGTATCGTTCATTGCTCATTGATATGCATTGAAAAATTGTGTACAGACGCAGTTGTTTCCCTTTACTTATAATTAATATTTTATGCCATCTAACAAACGACTGGGCCGAGTTTTTGTAATGCTATCTCTGATATCGCTTCGCTTTTGATTTACAACTGAAAACAGTCATGTAGACTTCATATTCCGGAATAAATATTTATGTCGAGATGAAATTATGCTTTGGCCCTTAATAATAGGATCGTTCTACAACGATTGTTCTACAAAATCAAACAACGATTTTTCTACAAAATCGTTTAGAATACAATTGACAAAAACTTTTCCAATACTCACAAGCCTTTGGTTTGACGTTATTTGTTGGAATTGCTTGAGATAATACTGAGACGACAGAAGAAAATGCCAATGATCAGTATTGTCTCTTTTTGCCTGAATATTTTTAAATTTTTAAATTTTAAACCACAAATTATCAACATCAATCCTGTAGTCTGCAGCTGCATTCAAATTGGAACAGTCTATTTTTTGCCGTTTAAGAAATGGTTAGATGTCGCAATTATGTTATAAAAGGTATCTGGGTAGTATTCATCAACATTTCTAAATTTATAGACTGTCTAATTCAAAATAACAATAATAACTGTACAATCCATCTTATTCGGCGAGATTGATTTACGTCTCGGCCAATAGAATTGATTGTTATGTTATTTGAAAGGTATACCGGGGTTTAGACTGTTAATGAATACCAACCATAATTTAACGATTATGGTAAGCAATAGTAAGAGACCAGCATGAACCGTGATCAGACTGAACTTATGAGTAAAAACCCGGGCGTTGACGGCACGTGCATTTACTGACTAATACATGTTTTCTAACGTTAACCGCCCTATTTCTTTTTTAGTGAAGCAATGCCTATAACGCACGGAATCATGCAGTTAATGCATAAATGCCTAATGATATTCGTGAGACAACAATCTAAAAAATAATTATGACTAAATGGTATACTTTGTCATCAAAATACGCAAAGTTACCAACATAATTACAATTTGGCAAAACGCATTCATCACCTCGTCTTGATAGTTGCAAAAGAACCTTCTCTTACAATATCAACAAATCATGTTTAACCCTTTCCCAATCAAGACCTGGTTTTGACGTGATTAATAGATATGGTTTGGGAAAACATTGAGACAAAGAAGAAACTGCTGATAGCCAGCAGTTTCTACTTTTGTCTCAATATTTTCTGTGCCATATTTTGCACATATGTTATCTTTACTTACATCCATTTCCTCATTTGTGGCAGTTTTTGAGGTGGATTACCATAAAATTGTCGTTTGGGAAAGGGTTAAACCACGGGTATAGCCATTACAATTAAGATGCTTTAACCCGGAGGTCCGGAAAAGACATTTGTCTTCCTGAAAACAAGGCTCTTCACATGGTACAACTCAGACAAGCTGTCCAACGTCAAACTAACCACCACAGAACGAAAAATACTCTCATTCAGGAGGTGTAACCCTTTTCCAAACGGCGCAATTTTTAGACTGGACCAAATATATTCAAATGCATTGCATATGACAAAAAACTACAAATGAGCCGGGATCTGGAAAAACGTCCCTTATAGCATTTTAAGAACTGAGTTTGAAGATCAGCCTGTTGTCAAATACAGTCCAATATGCATCCATGCTGCTCTCTTTAAGTTTCTACAGGCCATGAAGAAGCGATTAGAGAACAACGTGGATCCTGATCAGACTGTGCATATGCACAGGCTGATCTGGATCTATGTTAGGCTCAAAAGCCTTAAAGGACGTTTTTCCAGATCTCCGTTCAAATGTATTTATTCTGGATATAAAATATCATCATTTCATGGCAAAAAAATCTTTGATGCAAAATAAGTTATTTTTACCTCGACTTTTCCAAGAAAATGAGAGCTTATACTGTCACCCGGGCGTCGGCGTTGGCGTCAGCGTCGGCGTTGCAACAAAGGTTAAACTTTTTTCAAACATCAATAACTTCCATACTATCAAAGGGATTCAACCCAAACTTGGAATACTTATTCACCATTACACCCTCTACCTTATTACCAGGGCCCATGACCCTGGCTCCACTATATTTGGAGTTATGCCCCCTTTATACTAAGCAACTTAGAAAGTCGAGCGCGCTGTCTTCGGACAGCTCTTTTTTATAGACTTCTAATTTCAACATTCTGTAGGCACGTCACGCTCAGATTTTTAGGAAGAAGTTGGTCATTTCAAAGGGAAAGCCAAATGCTTGGTACGTGTATTTATAGACAGGGTTTCGTGTCTGTTCGTTTTATTATAAGCGCTTGCACTCACATAAGGATTCTTTCTACGACATGGGATGAACGTAATATTTTAAGTCTATAGTTATTATTCTGTGCAGAGTAGTGTACATGTAGGTCAAATTATTTCTTAACTTCAATTTTTGATAAATTTCGTTACTTCCTATGACACGGGTGGTAAACAGAGAAACTAGCTCCAAAAAGAGTCAACGGTATTTCGTTTCCTCGTGACATCCGGCCTCTACCGAGGTAGTTGCATAGAGCGAAAATCTGTAAACAAAGGTAGGTCACGAACACATTTTTTCTACAATTATTTCTTTTACAACAAGTTTTTAAAAAATCCGGCGATGCTGTAATACGAAGATATGGTCGAAGTTTGTTGTGCACGAGAAGATACGGTGTTAGTGAGCAGAGTTTGAATACAATCGTTGAAAAACTTTTCAAGATCGAAAGTAAAAACTTCTTTACTTTCGATTTTGAAATGTTTTTCAACGATTGTATTAAAACCCTGCTACTAATACTGTATACTCTCGTGCACAACAAACTTCGACCATTTCTTCATATTACAGCATC
The DNA here is from genome assembly GCA_963680895.1 of Fragum sueziense. NCBI lineage: Eukaryota > Metazoa > Mollusca > Bivalvia > Cardiida > Cardiidae > Fragum > Fragum sueziense. The sequence goes on from OY804600.1 coordinate 47,463,022, forward strand.
GCCGGATTTCTCAAAAACTCGCTTTAAAGGAAATAATTTTAGAAAATGTGTTCGTGACCTACAAATTTTCGCTCTATGCAACTACCTCTTTTTGGAGCTAGTTTCTCTGTTTACCACCCGTGTATGACGATGACTATGTGATAGAAGCTGGTTTATCGAAAGGCATTACATATTCACGTGGTTAGAATCAGAGATCCTCTGTATAAAGGGTTGCACCACTGTTTGGGGTCCATTATTCTCCTATCATGACAATATTCCGTGGCACCATTTTTCATCCTGGCCCACTGCGGCCGTCAACAAGCCGGCCCAATCGCAACATCTCGACCATTTACGTGACAAATTGGAATGCTCGGAATTGATGTATTTTGGCTAGGGTGATCGACCGTGTACAAAACAGTACCATCACGTAGTATCATATTTCAAGGAGACAAAAAAATTTACAAGTCGATATTGAACTCTGTTCCTACACAATGTTATCTAAATAACCTTTAAACTTTCTGTCAAATTCAAAAGAGAAAGAATGCACCATCTACAATATTTTATGTTTTAACATTACACGTGTTAAAAAGTTTAAAACAGTTCATAGCATTATGTTTTTCGGTGGCGAATTTTAATGAGGTGGCCAGGAGTTGTTGTTAAAGGATTTGCTTGTTCAATGTAATACATGTATCTATTTTACGATACTTTTGTAAATCAGTCAAAGCGACGATTTCACGAAAAACACCGAAATTAATTAAAGTAAAAAAAAATCCGGCGTATTATAAATGTTACAGGTACAAATTGTTGAAAACCGCTGAAAATTCCCAAAGTACATAACGGTGCTTTTCAACAAAAACCTCGTAACTGTAGATTTAAAGAAGCTGCAGTTACGAAGGTTTTCTTGAAAAGTGACGATAAGTTCTAATGAATGACATACTACCACCATTGAAAGAATGAAAACCAAACAAGCGTGCCATATTTTTCGCATTATGAGCCAATCATACTGCGTGTATATCTTCGCTTTTCAACCAAAAACTCGTAACTGCAGCTTGTATTAAGCTGCAGTTACGAGGTTTTCGTTGAATAGCAGCCTTATAAATGAGCCAATCATACCACGTGTATACAGTGAATGTACCCAAGCAAGATCTTACCTATCTCCCACATAAATTTTGTTTACCATCAATTTTGAGTGGGTTTCTGACATATTTCGGTGATCTATGGCCGTTTTGGGTGGCCAAAAATTGCTCCAAATGCGGGAGTCCGCTTGTTGAAAAAGGGAGTAACTCCAGGGCAAATCAGTAAAATCCCCCTTTTATCCTTAACCCGTAATTTATTCCCTTGTAATTATTTTCCGACCGTACTAAATAAATGCACATCGTCGCTTTTTTTTAATTCTAAAACATCGTAACTTTATCTTTAAATTTTATAAAGTTAGAGTATTAATGAACGAAATTGTTGACTTGGATATATGTATGGTATGTCGCTCGAAATGAGGTATTCGTGGGACCTGGGTCCATAGGCCATATACCGATGAATGTCGTTCTGCAAGGGTTCGAATCGCTGCTCAGCCATCAGTGTTTGGAACGTAATGTTATAAATTCCTAACTAATGTGGAATCATTTGTAAGTGATGCCAATTTTGTAGATAGTGCAAGAAATACTGGGAAAACATGATTATGTGAAACATGACACAAGCATTGCCATCTACTTGTAAGAGAAACGGTTTTGCACGATGTTCCATAATATTCAATCAACCATTCGATACTTAACACTTTGAACAACCTCGGGCCCAGCCTCGACAACGCAGATTGACGAGGATATCCGAGCCGCGTTCTTTAGAGCGAGATATTTTAAGATTTCTCAAGATGTTTTTGATACAGCGTCTTTGAGACCGAGATTATAAGCGAGGTGTTCCGAATGTCCCATACTTCATACAAATGACGTCATTATGACGTCATTTGTATGAAGTATGGAGCATTCGGCACTCCGCGGTTTATGAATCATGGAGCATTCGGAACAACTCGGTCAATTCTCTCCCATATAGATTCTACAGAATTTACCGAGGGGTTCCGAAAGAAGTATAGAGCAATGGCGGCTCCCAGAGATCGTCTTAAAAATCTTGCTCAAAAGAGTGCTTTATCCTAAAACATCTTAAGAAATCTCAAGATATCTCAAGAAATCTCGCTCTAAAGAACGCAGCTCCGGATTTCTGAAATCCGAATAACCTCGTCAATTTCCGTTTCCAAGGATGACAGCGAAGTTTGAGACATAATTGCATGAAATGATTGGTATCTAGTGATGAGCAGAATAGCTTCAACCATCTAACTTAACAATTACTTCTCCTTTCAGGTCATAGATGGAAAGAAAAAATGAAATGAGAAGTTAAAACTGAAAGCACGTGAAAGGTATGTTCCCGTTTGTCACAGTACTTCATAATCCGAGTCTTCTCTGATGTAAATACGCTCATTGATATTTTGATTTTTCGCTATTTAAATAGCGAAAAATCAAAATATCAAAGAGCGTATTTACATCAGAGAAGACTCGGATTAAGTACTTCATAGCCTTATAAGACGACGTTGTTCTAGACTGACATGAAATGACACTGGTGAAAGTAGACTTTGTTGCAGACCTAACTTACATGTATACTATGTGGACAATAATTAGTATTCAACAAGCATGATTCACTGTACCTACGTAAAATGCTACACTGAGACGGCAATAAGAGGGAGGGTACGTTCAAAACATTTTTGCGTGCTTGAGAAAGCTATTTGAATATATGATATTATGGTCTATATGCTTTTGATGGTAAATAAACGTAGAATTACTGAATGAAAATAAAAATAAAAAGCAAAAAGATGCATATATTCTATTATACTGATTATATCATTCTAGAGTTCATGTGATTCTTAGTTGTATATTCGAAAATTCAACATTTGTTTACTGGTACCGTAAAACATGCTAAAATCATGTAATTACGAGATTGTTATAAATAACTACACCGACGGTTTATCAGTACATAAAGGTGAACCCAGTCTATTTTAGCACAAAATTCGTTGCCATTGAGTTCTTTGACAGGAATAACACAGACAAGATACAAATATCAACATGATAAGGAGTAAGGTCCTGCAGAATTAATCCGTTATAGTTTGATCTCTTTGACTGACAAAGTTGAACGAAATACGGTGCAAATTTTATGAACATTATGATTGAATGGGACAGAGGATGAATTACACTGGCGGACTTGTCCTGAGAAAATGGACCTAAATGAAGAGAAAAAAGTGTTGGTTACAGTCCACATTTGCAACACATATTTCTACCTATCCAAATATTACATGGAAAGTGAAAAAAAACAAACATTTGGATCTGCTGATCAACATAATGGTGTTGAAACAACACGAAGACTGGGCACACATTTCCAAGTCCCGTTCACATATACTTGAAGTATCCGTTCAGGAGATAAAATATTTGAAAAGTGTGTCTAAAAGAAACTTTTAAACAAATTGCAAGAAATGATCTAATTTATAACTATTCTTTACAATACATGATAATACATCAGTACCTTGACTATTTCTATGTAGGCCTACATGTACAAGAATTTGATAACGATGCGCAAAAAACCAGTCATCCCTTTTCGATAGCCGCATCACATTCTCTCAAGAAGGTTTTTATCATAATCGCTTCCCTTTGTCGGCGACATGGAAAAACTCATAAACATTTCTATAAAGTTAACTGACCAAAAAGCTGACCAGTGCATCGTGGACAAAAACAGACAAATAGCATCTGGAATTTTCTCATGTGTCCGCTCTTTATTCTTTTAATCTCCTTTCTTGCATGTGATTTTTATGATTATTTCCGTCATCAAAATAAAAATTGAAAGGAAAGAGCAAAACGTTTATGGGTGTTTATGACCTTCATAACTGGACATTATTTTGGATCACTTTTCAACAAGAGCCTGTGAAGCTGCATAAAACAAGTGCACCGCAATATTAGCCTGTTGAATACCGATGCATTTCAACAAAAACCTCGTAACTGCAGCTTCTGTTAAGCTGCAGTTACGAGGTATTTGATGAAAAGCAAAGATACATTCAAAAACAACACATTGAAAACAGACGGGACAGAGACTTCAAAGAGCTCATTACATGTGCTTCGTTATTTTGTTTCGGTTTTGCAGTCTTCCATGTTTTAATACCCGTTTCAAGTTAGTTGAAAGCGGGAAGATTTGTCACTTAAACTATATCAAATTGAAATTTATTGATTTAAAGTTTGATAGAAAGAAGCTGGGAAGAAACTAAGAATGTGTAACTTACTACCCTTTCTTAGACCATATACTTTTGTAAATGAAATAAGAATACGAACGTATTTTATTCGAACCATTGCACATTTATACGGCGGGGAATTACAATCTTTTGATTACCTTCAATAATTCTATTAATATATTACCGATTTGAAATAAAGATTTGCAGCAGAGAAGGCGGGAAACGCCAAAGATTGGCTGAAAGCGAAGGATAAGTACAAATCAGCTGATACAAAAAAGCTATTAACGACCAACCACTTTTTTACCAAAACGTTCTCTTCCTCAACCCTAATTTAAATTGACGAAGTAATAACAAACGATTTTCAGAATTTGTGATTAAGATCATCGAACGACAATTCCACCACCAATTAAAATATGTGTAATTGTATGTTTCAAATACATGTATTTATCATTTATCTCGATGGCAATATATTTCACAGACACCTCCCACTTTCTGATGTTCCTTTAACCCTTTCCCAACCGACAAAATTTTTGGGTGCTCCAATTCAAAAGCTGCTGCAGACGACACTGTAAATGCTAATAATCAATGTTGGATTTGCGTAAAATATAGCTAAGAAAATATTGAGACAAAAGGAGAAACTGCTGGTTATCAGCAGTTTCTTCTTTTGTCTCAATGTTTTCTCAAAACCATTTCTTCCTGGGACGTCAAAACCAGGTCTTGTTTGGGAAAGGGTTAAAGGATTCTGAAAAGCGAGTTTCTGGCCCAAAACAAGCATACAATACTGGTATTCAAACGAGGTAAACGATTTTTTTTTGGGGGGGGGGGGGGCGGGTTCACAATATGAATGGCCAGCCCCAATTTCCTAGGTTCGGGCGTACATACCTAAACCCACACGTGTTCTTTTACATGACCTTATTTATACATATATACATACACTTATTCATATTCTTGGTCCCAATGTATAAAATGATTTCGATGGATTTCAGCAGGTAACTTGAATTGGCCACTTCCATGAGACGGTTATGTCTAGAATGAAAAATTGTTTCAATAATTTGAATGAACTTGTGTTTTCGTGTTTCATACTCGTTACACAATTTCTAATATTATTATTCTCATGGTATTTATTCTAGAGCTTCTTAATTCCATTTTTTGCCAGCGTCTCAGTTTCTTGGAGGTGTTACAAGTCGATATTACATTACCTTGTTTTATGATCCAGCGCCATAATGCTTCTTACGTTAGCACTTCAGTTTTTGTTCATTTGATATTTTCTATCGGGAAAATTAGAAAAGAACTAATTGCCATACATTTACGGTTACAAATTCAATATAACTGAAAAATGTCTGACCACGCCCACTATAAAGGGAGATCATCGAGACGTGCATCGTAAGTCGTAATCATTGCGATCACAACAAATGTTTCTGGAAAGATTTTGTATTGAAAAATCCTGGTTGTCTTTTTACCCATTTGATAAACTCACCATAAATGGCGTTTCTAAATGAACGCTCGAAATATCATCTAATTTGTTAGGCCATTGCACTAGCATTTGACAGATATTGCAGGTTTTAACCATTTTGAATGTTTTGACCTTTTACATTAGGTCATCTTCGCCAATAAATGCCTTATTCTAAACAAGCTCTACATACGTGTAAGACATGAATATTCGCTACTACGGGTGTGTTAGATAACAAATGCACGTTGGTTGAGCGCGATGTTAGATGAACATTTATAAATGCAATGTCATGCTTTAGAAGAAGCAACCGCAATATATGAATGTGTTTGAAAACAAATGTATAATGTATCGTTCATGTTCCCTTTGGGAAACATGAATGCATAATACTTCCGTGACTAAACAGACAATTCCAAAACTAAAGGTTTCTACCTAAATCAAAACTGACACCCATCAAAACAATAATTGGTAAGCATCCATGATAGAATATGGCTTTATTTGGCTTGTAGACATATGAAATATTACATCGGTTTCAGAATTCTCAATCAAACTATTTCAAGACAAAAACCGTGTTGAACAATTCACATCATCCAACTTCTTCGAAATCTGCCTGTATATGAGCCGCGTCAGGCAAAAAGGGGTCTAAATGACATTTTGGTGGAATTTTTGTTTTTGATTGAAAATTGAAGTGTGGCCATTTACGAGTCATTTGATATCAAAATTTCACATATATCTTGAAAATTGCCGTCGAAACAGCCTTGCGAAGTACACCACCGTTCCGAACGTCATGTATATTTCTTATATACACCAGTAACGTCACGTAGATTGCGCTTCAAAATTTGAAATATGTTTGATGTTCATGAAAATATTTTTCACAGTAAAATAAAACTAATTCTTACGTAAAAGTGAGTGGTGCATGAGTGCAATGGTAACTTAACAAACTTTCGTACATTAGTATTCTATAAACGAACGAACGGTTAGTTGCCTAGCAACCTAATTCAACAAATAAGCAAACGTCCATTTTTGTGGGTTTTTTTTTTTTTTTTTTTTTTTTTTTCATTAATTCTCGACACAGAGTTCAATGTCTTATATGCAATTAATTGTAAAATAAATCATTTACATGTCAATTCATGAATTAATAAATAATCAGCGTTCTAAGGGCAAAATATGTCTTGATAAACTGGTCGTTTGTAAGGCCGAACTGTTTGAAATAAGTCATCCAGGCTACATGATTCCAGGTGTGTTTTGTGCTTCATTGAACCGATATTTGTTATTTGTATTTCATGTGCATGTATACCTCTTGATTTCTGTAAAAGGAACTGAGTGAATAAAGTGTATTGTATTGTATTGTATTGTATTGATATGTTGGGTCTTTCAGAATAGTCATCTTCATCTCAGCAACATTCTGACTTTCTTTGACAGCAAGTGCACCTGGTTCTTCAGCAGAAACTGGAAATACTGGTACTTTCTGTAAATTTAAACATGCAGAATACATGTATAGACAATCTTATTAGCACACGTTTAATGCAATAACCACAAAACTATCTTTATTTGATTGGGTTTGATAAAAAAAATAATATGTTGGCGAATAATCACGCATAATTCAATAAGAAAAATGGTGGACGAAATATGGAAAATGGATCTACTGAATATAAGTGCGGATAAAAAAAACATTCATCGTTGATGACGAAGTAAAAATGTCACTTTGAACACATGAAAAACATTCTGCATAAAATGGAAGTTTAGGTGTATTTTGCGAACTTATATTTACAGGCTGTACTTTTCACAGAAAATATTGTTTCTTTGTTAGCATTCCAGGCCTAATAGTAACAATAGTTGTGTTATTCAATAAACACGGTTTACGGTAAGATATTGATAAACCTTGGGTGTTGTTAGAAAATAGAGTAACTACGGTATGATTCAAGCCGTAGCTAGGAGAGTTTACAACAACACTTACGAAATACTATATTTTTGTCCGAAAATATGTCACGGTAAATTGGATAAAATCGTTCCCTATTTTATTGTCTTAAACCTAATTTAGAATTAAGTACTGTTAAAATTTTATCCGTATTTCAGTAATGGGTATAAACCACTCAATTAGGTATGTTTCCTAATCCATCCATCGCCACAATTGGAAACATAACGGCTCCGTTTGTCGTAGAAGATTTGTTCACCAAATCATGAAGTTGGTCCAGCGTTTCACAGTCACTGTGTTTATACAGATGTGTTATGTGAACAAAACTTCCATCAACCAAACAACGGGTGTGACCTGTAAAATATGTTGTGACAAAGATTTGAATCAATCAATCAACGGACCAAACAATCAATCAGTCAATAAACACATGAATCGCCAATTAAACGACGATATTAAGATGTTTACTTCAAATCTTCCGCATAACTCCCATAGTGAGATACAGCACTTTAGATTCAACTCATCACACAAAAATTAAATGTGAGATGATGCTCATTGATTTTCATTGTTCATTTAGAAAAAAAAACTTATTCTTAAGATTGTCAAATATAAACAAAAGTTAATGGAATTTTACCTGGGACCTGAATAAGATATTTGATAGTTGAATTCTGTCTTGTCATCTTTCGCCACATACAATACCATTTTACATCTTTTTCTGGCCAGAAAAACAAGCGTTAAATAAACGCACGCGAAAAGACAATTTGTATAGTCTCTATTTTATTTCTCTTTTCTAAATACGTATGAAGCCAGAATTGGAAAATGTCACAAGATCAGCATGTATGCATTTGATGTCTGATCGGGATCCAAACTTATGTCTCGTGGTTGCTACAGCTCATAGAGAAGCTATTAGAAAACAACATTGATCCCAATCAGACTGTGTGTATGTCCTAAAAGAATTTTGTCAATATCACGGCTCACATTTGATAAATAAGGAAAATGTAGCTTGATCATACTGAAGTTAGTTCTAGTTACGATGTCTTAGAATAGAAAATTGTGTTGCCCATTGTTGGTGATTCATGGAACACTTTGCGAGGAGCTAATAAGGGGCTCTTTATCCTGAACGCCGGGGCAATTTTCATTATGTTACTCAACATGTCATTGAATTAGACCATTTATCATTCAACATTTTTAGAGTAGAAACAAAATAAAATATTCACATAAGCAGTTGTCAGCATGAATGGAGAAATATCTTGATTGATTCCGTGTGTTTTGAGGGCCCAATCTACCATACGACATCAGGCCCGTGAGTTTTAGATCCATCCTGTCCGATTGTTTGATCTTCTTCTATGAGGAAGCTGTATTTTTTGGGAATACCGTCAGATCAAAAATTGAATTTTTGTCAATGCCATGAAATACAGCGGTCCCATCTGTCTTGAAAAGTTAGGTAGGCATACATTTTGGCTGAAATCAAAAGTGAAATGAGCCAAGTCAGTTTCTCTACTCTGTCGAACACAGGTCTCGTTCCTGAAATAAATAAAACTGAAATACAAACTGATCTCTTATTCTAATTAAGGTGCTTGGCCAAAAGTAAACTTATTCTAATTAAGGTGCTTGGCCAAAAGTAAACAATGTTTGAGCTTATTAGAGCTTAGAGGATAGACAAAGATCAGCTAGCATGCTTGTGAAGTCTGATCTTTGTTCACATGTTAGGTGCAATAGTTTTTCATGGATTGTAAAATTCGTTATGTTAAAGCATGTGGTTATTTTATAATACCTACCATTTTGGCATTTTACCCTTTTTGTTGTTAAAAGAAATAAAAAGATGAGATTTTTTGTATACCTGTTGTGCTAGGAAAATGTGCTGTCTCAATGTATCGGTTGATTTCAACTTTTCTTCCTCTATCACACCATCAATTATCTTTCATTTTCCGTGGATAAATAGCTCTTCACTCTGACTTTATCTACAACAGAAGGATCTTGTGCAACTTATGCATAATCTGTCAAATCTTCGTCGTGACGTCACTGTTTTCGCTCAGCTGTGAATTGGCTGGAGTTCGTCAAAAGGGATCTGATATAATGCTTTCAAGGCCCTGAAAAAATAATAAAGGATAAACCAGATGTAATAAAAACTTTAAAATTGAAAAATCATCTTACGCGGTTGCGCCTCGAACCCACGCCGAGAGAGTACAAAAGTATCTCAGCGCACGGTGCTACTAACTGCGCTACAAACTCCGCTGCTTGCAATGGTAAATATTTATAATTTATCATCAATAGCCTAAAAGTTTAAAAAAAGTTAAAAAATGAAACCAAAATATCTCGTAAAACGTGCTCTAATTAATGCATTATTTGTCAAAAACAGAATTGTTTCGTATTAATTTACATTTTACTAGCACTACTGCAGTACTGTATCAAGCAAGTTAGGCAACGATCTACTTAGACTAGATTCTACTATCTAGGTCGACAAGATAAATAAACGATTTGAAGAACTGATCAAGATTACAAAGTTCTGCACAAGGGACGATTCATTGAATATTAGATCTAGTAGAAAGCATACAAAACATGGAACCAGGTAGATTATACATGTGGCAAGCGTTGCAGCTATTTTTAAACTTGCTATTTTTATCCTCGTTTTTTGAATGACCTTCACTGAGAAACACACGGTTGATTTTCGTGTTTTTCACACATTTTGCCATCATAAATAGCCGCACAATTGTTAAAATGAATAAAATAAAATATACTTACAGCTAACTCGTCTTCCATGTCTGTAAGTTTAATCCCGTTAAATAATCACAAAAACATTCGCGAAAAATGGATGTCAAAATGTTTACAAACACGATAACATTACGTAGGAAAATGACGTCATCTAAATCACGGAAAAACCAGACTTGGTCCAAATGTCATTAAGACCCCAAATCGCTCGACGCGGCTCATATATATTTGGGTATCCATTTTTATAATTGCATGAAAATTTGTCCATCTTCTTTGTAATCATTTAGCCAAAGTTGCTATGATGACAACATAATATACTCTACTTAGTGTTCGACCTACTTTTTGGACCAATGAAATTTCAGTATACTTTTATTTTTCGCCGCTCTATTTCGCATAAACGGGCTGCCGGCTAGTTCATGTGACGTCTATACATAGCCACGCCCAGTCTCCAATGAACCGCTAGCGAACACACTAAGTCAGATAGAGTCTGTATAGTAGATTCTACGCGATATAAACATTCAATGCGCTTCGCGCATTTGAATGTTTATTTCGCGTAGAATCTACTATACAGCCTCTATCTAATATCTGTTTCTTTCAATGGATGTAATGGATGTTATCGCGACAACCTTCTGGTATGACCTTTTCAGGATATACTCTCTAGAATACTCTTTGGAGTCCCTCAAGGATGTACTCATAACATAGTGAATGTAGAAGCAGTTCCTGTTTTTAGCTCACCTGAGCACGAGGTGCTCAAGGTGAGCTATTGTGGTCGCTTTTTGTCCGTCCGTCCGTCTGTCCACAATTTGTTGTTACCACTCTAGCAGGCCGGTAGGAACAGGACGGCTAGGGGGGCTAAGCCCGCCGCCCCCCCACAAAGTTGGCCAAAAATGCCGAGTTTTCCTTTTTACACTGAAAATTTAGGGAAAATCCAAATTAGCCCCCCCCCCCCCCCAATATTCAGACACTGGGGCTGCCCCCCCCCCCCCAATCTGAAATTGCTTCCTACGGGCCTGTCTAGCATCCACAAATATTGACCAATCATGACCAAACTTGGTCAAACATAAGTGATTATAAGTTCTTTGACGAGTTTGGTTTTGGGTCAGATCGGATCAAGAAGTCCGGAGTTACGTTCCCTTGAATATCAAAAATAGCTAGTTTTGACTTTGTTACCACTCTAGCATCTACAAATATTGACCAATCAAGACAAAACAGAATGTTAGTAATTATAAGAGTTTGGATGCGTTCGATTATCAGTGTCAACGGAGCAGGAAGTCTGGAGTTATGTGCCCTTGAATTTGACAAATTGCCATTTTCAACTTTGTTTACACTTTAGCATCTACATTTATTGACCAATCAAGACAAATCTTGGCAACAATGTTGGTAGCCATAATATGCTGGATGTGTTAAATTTTCAGGTTGATTGGATCAGAAGTTATTGGCCCTTGAAGTTTACAAAATTACCGTTTTTGACTTATTTTCTCTCTGAGAAACACAAATATTGATCCATCAAGACACAACTTGGTCACAATGTTGGTGACCATAATATCTTATATGATTTCATTTTTCATATTGATGCGACTAGAAAAACTAGAGTTGTGTGTCCTTGACGGTGACAAAATTGCCGTTTTCGACTTTAATTTCACTCAAACAGCAATAAATATTGACCAATCAAAAAACAACTTGGACATAACGTTGAAGATGGTATCTTTATCAGAACAGAGCTATGTGTCCTTGATTATGACAAAATTTATGTTCTTTTTTTTTGTTTTGTTTTTTGTTTTTTGGGGTTTTTTTACCTTGTTTTAACTGTAACAGCCACAAATATTGATCATTCAAGAATAAGAATGCTGTTTTCAGCTGGATCATGAACTCGCATCTTAAGTTGTGCGTTCATGTCTTAGAGATACCTATGTCATCCAAAAGGTGGGTCTTGTTCTGCATGTAGTATGTTTCAAATTTCTATCAGGTTAGCAATCCAGGGCCATCTTGGCCCTCTTGTTATGTTTTACTCCCGAGCAGTACATGTATACAAATATCATAAGCAACACTTTTCGGGACCGTACTGCAAAGACAGTTGGTACCACCAGAAAACGGTAACAATGACATATAATTCAACCAATACACACATGCACACCATTCTTTGAAAGACGGCAGCCAATTTTCAAGCATGGAACATTCAAAATTAGATTTAGATGGTTTTCAGACGTGTACTTGGCAATGTCGACGGCCGAACCGGGATCAAAGCAAAGCATATTATCCCCCATTAGTCTACTACGGAAAGTATCTAAGGTCAGAAGAGTACATTTTACCCGCTTGTGCCAATTTGAATGTCCACTCAAGCGATGCCATACATCGTTAAAATTGTCAAATGGGCAACTAAAATGGTGTAACTACAGCTTGTTCAAGCTGTAGTTACACCATTTTAGTTACCCAATCGCCAACATTGTACAACAAAATATTAAAGGTAAATACATGTATAATATGAATGAGCATGGTTTGTTACTTTGTGTTATATTTTTGGGTGTAATTTAAGTATAAAAGATAAACATCTGATTAGAAAAGGCATGTCTGCAAATGCTGAATTAAACGTAAACAGCACATTACCGTCTTATCTAAACCCTGTGTAAATCATACCTCCTATGTACCATATACAATTAAGCCGCAAGTCGGTGAGGCTTTTCAAGAGGAACTACTTTTTCTTGTGTAAGGACACAACCCATTATTCGCTTTGTGGTTTTTAACGTACAAATGATTATCTGTAAAATATAAAGAGGTATCATAAATATTGCGTTTTTGAAAAGAAATTGTCAAATTTGATAACTCGACACATATTTGTTTTGAAACCCGAATTCTGGAGGATCTGGATTAAAAACAACACAGTTCGCAATCCGCCGAAACTTAAGTAAAGTTTCATAAGACGAAATCAACCCAATCGGCTCTCAGCGATCAGGGATGTGTTCTTCGTTATTCGACTCGTGATTTCCAAGATGTCAAACGTTTTCTAGGAATGATCTTTTTCTGCGAATCAGCTCCTTCATTCTCGGATATTTGGAGGTAACATTTCTTATTATTCCTATTTTTGTATTGACTGCGTTGTGACTGTTGTGCAAATCGTTCATAAAACGGTCAAACCAAATATTTATGTATTTCTGGTGCAATTAAACACGGGGGAGGCGGACCAGCCAGCGATTAATGTCTTCTAATTCAAGCTCTGGCTTCATATTGGTAATAACCGTACATGATGGGCAAAATTATTGTTTTGTGGCCCATAATTTTCATAGAATCCCTGTAAAATTGTATTACAGCAAGCTCTAAAGTTTTATTGCTCCAATAAAGATGTATTGCATTACACATAAATAGTTCATATTATGAAAGGAAATAAAAGAAAGATATTTTTCTTAAATACAGGACAGTAGTCTGGGTTATTCTTGCTTTATTTGCATAATGTTTCAGAAAATACATATATATGCCAATAAATGTACGGTATGATTCAACTTAACGGAACATTTCGGAGGGGTTTTTAAGTCAGGGGTGGTGTTATTTTGCACTTAATATCAGGACTTTAACAGACTCTTTCGCCTTTTATGGGTCTCAGTAATGGCATTTTAATGTTTAATTTCATCCTATAGCTTCAATCCGCCAGAATCTCGATGTAATAAAAAGGATATAACTTTAGCTGTAAAAGACAAAGCATGCGGGGTTCTCTCCAAGAAGCCATTTTGAATTTAATTTTGAAAATAAGTGGTCCAGGATTAAGACATAAATAATAGGATATCGGCCGGTTTAGATATTTTGGCTGTGGAATTACTTATATCACTTTGTTGATAATTCTTTAATACTAAATTAAATATTTATCGGACACAAGCTGGTTATAGTTTCCGTACATTTGGTGTTGATTAGAAGAGTTTAGAAATTGATCCGTTATAATATATTGACATATTAGGACAACATCTAACTTCGGCCGTCGGGGAAACAAAATGGAGATTCTTCAACATGGGTAAATATGCATTCATTTCTTTGTTTTCGTTTTCAAGTTTCAATGATTGTTCTTCATTAAATGAGATTATAAAGCATCAACATGCCATTAAGAATTAAAACTTGATTACATTGATTATTTATGAAAATGACCCAATTAATAGCGCAATGACAGCACAACGCATAAATTCATATGGGTCCGACGTATTCTACATAAATCAATATTTTGAATTTTTGTACAGACAACAAAATACAGATGAATCCTGGCATTTGGAGCATATATTTTTTAATAAAAATGTGTTTGTATGGGTCGACAGACTAGGACTTTGAGTGATTTTGCAACGTATGATATGAAGCAACAGCATTTTATTTGTGTACAAAATGAAATAGTCATGTTTATTCTCGTATGAAGTTGTTTTTCAATATTTTTTTCCAGATTCAAATGCAAAAGTATAAACAGATAGAATCTTCCTTTGTATTTATATTACACAGAATACCAAAAAAATATTTTTTTCAAAATGTTGTGAATGACAAAAGAAACTTTGCAGACACAATGTTATGATAAACAGTCGGTAATTTTGCAAAACCTCGTAACTACAGGTTCATTAAAGCTGTAGTTACGAGGTTTTGCAATGACAATCGACGAAAAATATTTATGATATCTTATAAGCACGGAATGTTCTCACAAACCTCATGTGAACAGATGCCGAATGAAAAGCATTTAAAGTCAGGCCAATATCTCAAGTTTCGCAGTGAAATCTTACATTAAATATCGCATGTCAAGCATTAAACTTCAATCGTTTAAGCAAAAGAATGTAGCGCTTAAACCTCACAAACCCACTTAATAATTCATACCTTTCATAAAGTATTGTTGCTAACACAATTTAACTGCAAAATCACCCGATGCATACATTATGTTTAATTTTCATGCAACAAAAATGGTGTTGTGTCTTTTTATTTATTTTACTTTACTTTAAGAAATAGATTCTTTGACAGAAGTATTATTAAGTCGATTATTATTCTTTATCATTATTATTGTTATTTTTAAATAATCATTTTTGAGTTTCAATAAATACTTTCTATACAATGAACAACAATGTCTAACGAAAAAAGTATTTGCTTTTTACTTGTGGTATAAAAAAAACCACAGCCGAAAACATCACAGTGTATCTATTTTGTTGTTGTTTAAGTAAATAAATATTTTAGAGACACTATGCACACATTTATCAAGGAGGCAACCGAAGGCATTGTATATTCAAATACAAATTATTCACATTTTGCCAATAAACATCATTGTTTACATTTGAAAATAATGAAGTCAGAAAATAATTCAAACAAAAAGGGGATAAAATATTTTATCCGGGTTGAACAAAAATGAAAATAAAGAGTGATGTGGAAATTCTTTTGAACATTGTTGTATTCTTGCCATTTGCAAAATGAAAACAAATAGAAAAACAAAGTATTAGTTTTAGAATACTGAAAATTAAATATATAGATAGATGATAAATAGCTAAACTGAATTAAAAGTCTATATACATGAAAATTGAAAATTGTAGGAAAATATTTTAAAACACGAATATTTCAGCAACATCAATTGCATAGAAAACGATTTTCTTTACATTTACTAGTGAAAAACAATCTGTAAAAAAACGCAATGCATTGAGAACACATACAATTGAAAGATTTGTGTGGCTGTAGATACAAGTATTACTTCTTTAATAATTGGAACATCAAAATCACACAGCTATAAGACAAAGTATTGTTATTTCTCATAATAAATGTTTAGTGAAAATTAAATATAATTATGTGTCATTTTGGCGGATACACCTTTTTCATTCCACTTTTTTAAAATGTAAGATTGAAAAAAAAAAAAACGGGAAAAAAATTTCAGAAAGGCGACGCAGCCTTTTTATCAAGCAAAACATGTTTCATATAATAGTTCAAGTGAGCGCATTTATAATAATATGTATACAATCGTATGGAAGAAAACTAATTGGGAAAAAGATGACTAATCTGTATTGAAATAAATATATAGATTTACTTTATTCTTTCTAATTTTATCCTGTTTGTGTATGTATATGTGTAGCACAAGAACAGAATCTTTTGAATAATATTTAACATGATAAATACAACCAAAAATCCATGTTTCATATTTATCATATTTTCCTTATTAAAATAATAATTTTTCTTGTTTAACTAAATACAAATCAATGTTAGTACAATATTTAATCTGTAGCTGCAATTCTTTTAAAAGTTCAATTAAGATATGTAGAATAAAAAAACGTTGTGTACATGTAGATGGTAAAACATCCTACTAAAAGTGTCACGATACCCCTCGACACTGATGACTTCTAAATTGTTATTTATAACGCTGTAAGAGGTCTTAATACCTCCTTCCCATATCAATATGTATTTATTTTGTCAGGGTTAACACGGCACCCTGATTTATACCTCCGGGTCGAGGAAACACAATATAGGATTAAAAATAATGTCTAGAAATATATATCCATCTATATAATATATATATATATTATCATATTATTGAATAAATTCCTAAACAGTGATGCCTTTTGGCGCCCTTCAAAGTAAATGCTTTGAAAAACATCGTGGTTAATGAAGAAATTGCTTGTGACAAGTATTTTTTCATTTGCCACAATGTTTCCTACTCAGAAATACCCCCCAAAAAAGATTTCATTCACTTGAAATTAGCGTCTGCAACAATTTTGAATTTGGACAAGTCTAAAATGTCTGCCGTCTGGTAATGGGTGAAGAGCTGACATTTGCTTTTATTTTGTCTTTATATAATAAGTGCGGTGGTATTAAATTGCATATTTACTCCTTAAAATAACATTCACAAATTCAACGCATAAGTAGCTATTATAATACTTACCAAACAATCACTGTGGAATGGCTTAAAAATGTTTTCTGTTTAGATGTTTAGTTACAGAAATATTACAGAAAGATGTGAAATAAAAATCCTACCGAAAACAATTAATGAAAAATTCAAAATAGAAATAAAGATAATGATTGTTTACATGGCGCATGTGAGTACACAAAGCTACAATTGTAGCATTAATATTGAGATCAATAAGGAAATAAAAGTAAAGACAGAACAAATCTGACACTTTCCTACATAAAAATAGAAGCAACAACAAATCGACACAAAACAAAGTTAACTAGTACCCAGAAAAAACTTGTGATGGAGGTTCATAAAATAGTTTTTTTAGTTTTATTGAATCTATTTTTTCCTGACCTTTCAAAACAACAGAATGAGTTTGACGTCCCTAATGGAAAACATTTTGAAATATATCGTTAGAAAAAATGCAGATGTTTAGAGCCTCTCCTTCAATATTATGAAATACATGTGCATGTATCTAGCCTCTATAACAAATTTATCAAATACAAATAACATATTCAAGAGAAATTGATTTTTATTCTGAACACGCATTGCACGACTTTCGATCTGTACATTCATATGAGTGTATGTAACAATACTAATTAAAATATCCTGATATTAGAATTTCCTATTTGTCATTCATTATTGTGTGTGAAAAAAATAACACGCAGTGTTGAACTGTGATAATTATCCTTTTAAAAAGAAACAATATTTTTCTAACTTGATATAAGATATAAAATTTTGGCTATGACGTCACAACAACGTTTGTATGTTATCAACGAATAACATGAACGCTCGAATATTGAAAGTAACTAAAATATTATAAATAAAATTGACCAATATTTCCGAACTTTTTTCAAGCCAATATGTGTGGGAAATTTTATCAAAAAAAGTTTCTTGTGTCAAATAAGTCATTCCGAATTATAGATTCCAATAACAATGTGCTTGCAAAGCTGTTGTGTAGAGATATATTTCGCAGGACGGACCTTCACTAACCCATTACCACACAGTGACTCCTTTTGACTCCTCCACAAGAATATTGTATTTTCACTTTTGTAACAGAATAAACGACAATACTTTTGCTTAAAACAAATATGTAGAAACACTGGTTGTATACGACATCAGTATACATTTTCCTCCTTATTTGGTACCAAATACACGCAAGAAAACGAAACCGCATATAATTACCAATTCTATGTAGTGGACGATTCAGCATGTCTTTAAAAAACGTCATAACACGTCCGCTGGGAATCTGTTTCTTCTCTACTCCATTTATAGAAAAAATATTTATTTCTTGTATAGTACGTTGTTTGGTAAAATTTAGTTGGTTTCTTGCTATATCTCTAATATAATCAACAAATAGATTCAATTAAAGTATGTACCCTATATTAAAAGATTTTGTTCGTACAGAGATATCACATTTCAGATAATTTGTCCCAAGACAAACTAACGCTTTCCAAGATACTTTCAAACTGGTTAAACTTTGAAGTTCTTCTAGACAACAAAGTGAACTAAAATAGAACCCGAGAATTTTGTAAATGTCATCACAAAATATTGAAAGATGAACAGAAATAAGATATCAAAATTTTGCACAATTCTGCAATGTTTTCTTTTTTGCAAAACAACTCTCAAGTAAGACTGACAATTTCGTGGATATATAGAGAAAAGGTTGCGATGTTTTGTGTGCCTATATTCATGTAGGTATATTTATTCGTACCATGTCGTTGGTGGGACTATTTTAACACAAGCAGCAATAAATTATAAAGATTAGGCTTTTATAGTCATGTTTCATAACTTAAAACCATCAAAGTGGGGTTTTAAAATACTCCGGGTAAAAATGGAAAAGGGGAATATTTTCAAGACAATGAGAAATATACAAGATATAAATGATCAAAAGTCTGGAAAATCCTTGGCAATGCTGGTCTCTAGAAGCTACTCCATTACCCGCTGCAATTCATGGATTCTGACCTGGCTGAACTTAGGTACATGTACAAACTGATATTGGCTGCATTCGCAAACAATTCTAAATCAGTTGTTTACATATAACTTTATAAGCCACCTGATTGGACGAGACATACATGTATATCTAGGTCAATCGGATGGATTGTTTTGCAATGTAAAGGTAACGTTGGAGTAAGACTCTTTGTTGAATACCATCCCTAGATTCATTGTTTTCTCAAATCCATAAAGGTCCTTGTTGTAGATAACTGCTCGAAAAAAATCTATCAAAGTCCCATGTAACAACATCGAAGAACGTATGATAGCAAAGAAGTTTCTAATTTTGGGGATTGGTGATAGACATGGTGTTGTGTAATGCAATGTTCTCCCCAGCTCAATAAGCTGTATCGGCCCCACTACAGCTTCATGTTAATCAGTGTAATGCCCCTACAGCTTCAAAACTACCCCACAGCTTAATTTCTTCAAAATGGTTACCAAATAGAGGCATTTTGAGGTATTTCATGCCAAACACTGTTTAATAATACATTTTTGTCATTGTAAATGTAATAATTATGAGTAAAAATATTATGGGAAAAGAAGAAATTGCTCAAGATGAGCAATTTCTTCTTTTTCCATAATGTTTTCACTCACAATTAGCTTTCAAAGTTTACCAATTCTCATATAATTTGCCACTACAGCTTCCAAATATTCTGCGGAGAACCCTGAATGCCTAGTACAAGTGCTTACAAACGATCAAGAAAAATGTCTTCAAACAGATCATCCTGATTGTTACGAAATATTCTTTAACAAGATGTGTTTGTTAAACACCAATGCCCCCGAAATGGCCATTTTTCTAAAATGTTAAGTTTCGGTGTAAAAGGTTGATAAGGGTTAACAGATGACCTTGAGGAAGGTCAAATTGCATGGAACAGATATATCATTGAAAGGAAGTTGCATACCAAATTTGAGCTTTGTATGTCAAATACCTTTGGAGAAAAGGTAAATGTTAAGTTTTCGGGCAGGCAGACGGACGGACGGAACGGACAGACAGACGGACACGAGTAAAAAAAATTGCCCCCGGTCTTTCGATACGGGGGCATAAAAATATAATATTTTTAGTAATTTCCTACAAGGAACTAGAATAGGAAAGGACGACAAACGCTGTCATAGAAAGGTGTAAAACCGTAACTTGTAAATCACTCTTTTCCTTCAGTTAGCCAATCTCTTTTATGTAAGGCGTGGGTAATCAGTTATGGAACGAAATCTGTATGGTGCGAATCGACGATTTTAAACGATTCTAAGACGATTTTAAAGGGAAATAATTTTCATTGCTCTGAAATTTTGAATTTTTGACCTTCATTGGGTTTTTTGCCGACTCTTCATACAATTTAGAAACATTGTCACAAAAATTGTTTAAACTATTCCCCGGAAATTCTGAACACGCTCAATTATTTCTGTTGTTACGAAAACAGACGATATTGCATCTAACGGTATTTTAAAAATGCTCGGACCTTACAGACGTCACGGAATATGTCGAAATATAACGATTATACCGGAAGTGCATTACCCAGGCCTTACCTTAAACACTATAGTACAAAGTAAATCAATATCATATGTACAAAAGAAGCAATCCACGAATATTTTCAGACGAAGTAATGCTGGATAATTTAAAGGGACACAACATTCCAATTTCATTTCTTAAAGTGTGTCTTGAAGCAAAGATTGGTAATTCTAGTGCGTATAAATGTTAAAAGTTTTCAGTTGTTAGTTATAAGCGAAAAATGCGCCTTTAGAATTGAGACAGAACTGGCAAATTACATATAAATCTGAACTTTTGTGGACAACAATTTGATTAAATTTAGTGCAAAAATATATATTTCTCGTAAACGGCGCAATATTTTGGCTTGAAATTTTCAGAATTTTCATGAGAAAATATACTCTTTCAGATGGAAATAAAAGTAAAATTTATTGAAAAATATCGTGAAATGTCACTTTAAGCAAGATAACACCAAAGAATATTTTCACGTTGTAAAGAAACACAGGGAATAATTCTCGTATTTTGGTGACGTCACAATTCCTAGGAAATATGGTTCTGATTACATATTAGTCTGAATGAAATCTGAGCCGCGTTCTTTAGAGCGAGATTTCTTTGGATATCTTGAGATTTCTTAAGATGATTTAGGATAAAGTGCTCTTTTGAGCAAGATTTTTAAGACGATCACTGCGAGCCGTCATTGCTCTATACTTCTTTCGGAACCCTTTGGTAAATTCTGAAGAATCTATACGGGAGAGAATTGACCGAGTTGTTCCGAATGCTGCATGGTTCATAAACCGCGGAGTTCCGAATGCTCCATACTTCATACAAATGACGTCATGATGACGTCATTTGCATGAAGTATGGAACATTCGGAACACCTCGCTTATAATCTCAGTCTTAAAGACGCAGTATCAAAAACATCTTAAGATATATTTAAAAATCTCGCTCTAAAGAACGCGCCCCTGGTCATACAGAGATGCCTTCTTTATTTGATATAACAATTTTGCGTTTGTCTATTGCCGAGTTAATCGACAAATACAACAATACGTAGTAACGTTCGAAGAGGCCTAATCTAAAGATTAAAAAAAACTGCTTGTACCACAGGTTGGTTACGTCAACATACTTTTAGATGACTAAATTGAAAAGAAACAACTGCATCATTCCTGAGCCGCGTTCTTTAGAGCGAGATTCTTTAAGATTTCTTAAGATAATTTTGATAAAGCGTTTTTAAGACCGAGACTTTGACCGAGATGTTCCGAATGCTCCATATTTATACAAATGACGTCATCATGACGTCATTTGTATAAAGTATGGAGCATTCGGAACAACGCGGTTTATAAATCATGGAGCGTTCGGAACCGAGGGGTTCCGCACGAAGTAAAGGGTAATGACGCCTCCCATTGAACGTCTTAAAAATCTTGCTCTAAAGAACGCTTTATCCTAAAATATCTTAAGATATCTCAAGAAATCTCGCTCTGACGAACGCACCTCTGGGTTCTCCCTATCACATTTGTGATGGTTTATGTGGGACCTTTTAGAAAACACAATACTACAAGTACAATGATAATGAAGTAACAAATAAGATGCGCTGAAATACATCAATCAAGCTGCATCTAAGACGGTTTTGGGCACACACTAATGATGTGATGAGTGAACAACCCATTTCACATCTTATTTCTGGTTGCACAATCTTTGACAAAAATTTGTTGCGGTGCACTATAATAATTACAATTACGTTCAATAACATAGCTTGGCGTCCACAGACGTCGTGACTACAGCTGAGGTCAAACTGTATTAACGACGTTTATGGATGCAAAAAAACTGAATGACTGAAAAACATCTCTTTTCTAGTTGCACAATCTTCAACCCAATTTAAGGAATCATGCTGACTGGATCGTAATTAGAATGCACCACCAAGAAGTCTACAGCATTTTAATATCAATTTATCCAGCATGCAGCATCGTTTAGATTGCTATAACTCTGAAAGTAAAGTACCACAAACAATAAAGGAAAGTGTTAATTGTCCTACAGGCAAGCATTTCCCAAGCATTTTTCCACAAGAGAGCCTGTTCCGTTACTCGCGATCTTGTTGTGAGCTCCCATGGAAAGCTGTTATCCTTTTATGTTAATCATAATTCAGAGATATCGCAAAGGACAAAAATTTTGTCCAAAAAGTCACCAAAAAGCAAATGAATGACATAGAAAGCTTATGAGTGAACTGCAGAAAATGCTGGCTACCAGAGTTATTCTCATTTTCTTCTGAGTATTTCTAAAAGCTTCTGCCTTTAGGATGGCATTGACAGGGATTGTTTGAGGAAAGGGGCATTAACAAACCGACTAAGTACTGCGCTCAGACGCACCCCCGAGGCTTGAATTACCCATAGACCTATTTACAGTCTATGTTTTAGATGAACATGATAATCTTAACACCACACACAAAACCCATCTACAGCCTCGCAAATATTCAATAAATCATATGTAAAGCCCTAGGATGTAATAAAATGTTGGATACCACACAAAAACTACCTCTTCGGCGGTTTCAATCGCTTCACAAAGAGAGTTATTGAATCTGTCGCTGTTTTCACTTTTGTTAGAGTAAAACCATGGATAACTTCATATGTTCTTGTAATGATAAAAAGGTGTACTTTGAGATCGGAAGATTTGACTTTATATGCAGAAGGATGCTGCAATTTGAAACGTAATATAAACTTGCGTAAGACAAAAATGTTGTTCGTTATATTGAAGTATTTCAACGGTAGTAATGTTAAAATGAGATATTTGGGAAGGAACATGACAAAACATGACCTCATGAGGATTGATTACTTTCATAGATTCATAGAATGAATCTACAGAAAATGCATACTCTATGAAGATTTTTGACATATTGCCAAATATCTGTAACTTGTCTAATAAATTGTGTACAGGTTAAGTGGTATATAAAGTTACGTAAACATGAACTTGGGGTACAATAATGCAAACTAGACAGACGCCACCTACAAATATTATTTATACATGTAGACCTACAATGTATATGGTTCATTCTACAGAGATGACAAAGTGAGCTAAAGTATCATAAAATTATAAATGTACATATACATGTACATGTGTTTGGTTTTGCTTTCTATAAGACATGTACTCACAAATACCAATGCTAAGTTTTGGAACACCTTTAAGGACGCCATGTAATTTATAATACAACATCATTACGTATAGAGGTATTTGACCTATATGCACCCATGATAAAATACAGTGTTGCATTCGTATTTATTTTAAATTACGAATCAGCCATGATGTATTTCTCTACTGGGATTTCTATGGAGTAACCGAATTTCAATATAAACAATCACTTGTTCGGTGAATTGCTTCGGTTATTTTTACACTTCACTGCTTATAAATATTTTATCTTCAAAACTGAAACATCTTTTGTGAGTTTATGTAATTCACACCTCTCTATTACAATACTTATAAATTATTCACTGTGTTAGTTCATTATAACGCCGGTAACGTTCGAAAATATCGTAACTACAGCTTATTCAAGCTGGAGTTACGATATATTCGAACGTAGCCGGTGACATACTAATGTTGTGCCTTAAGAGCATTTTCCATACCAATGAGTTTGGATGTTTTCCAGGTGTTACCGCTTGGTATTGTTTCACCATTTTCTGTTTAAATTGAAATTAATGCAATTACATGAATGTATTCATGATCATCTGATATATCATGCCTTGGATGAATAAGAGTGTAATTATTATATTCTCATCATACCACTTACCACATTATTTTTTAAAGGCATCGATATACATTTTTGCTAGTCTAGTGAAACGTTTAGCGACAAATGAAGCATGTTTGCACTGTCAGTACCCTTCTACAAGGGATATTGTGTTTCCTCTTGGTACAGGGTGTTGGTCAAATGTGTGCGACCTCTAGAGTTTGTGCATAGAACAGCAGATAGATAGGTAATCTTTGTTGTCCTTATTATATTAACCCTTTCCCAAACAAGACCTTGTTTTGACGTCCCTATAAGAAAAGGTTTGGGAAAACATTGAAACAAAAGAAGAAACTGCTGATAACCAGCAGTTTCTCCTTTTGTCTCAATATTTTCTGTGTCAAATTTGACACAAATCCTTTCTTTTATAAAATCCATTTTGTCATTTGTGGTTCACCCTAAATTTTGTCGTTTGGGAAAGGGTTAAATAGAAGTGTTTGGCGTAAAGTTCAACTCCATGGCATTCTGAATCACTCGTCATTGGTTTGCTATCCGTCTGTCCTAGTAAAGTAGGCAAAGCCTTGTGATTAGAAATAAGCAATAAAAATGGAGAAAAAAATTACTTATGTTAAGGTTGAAATGCGACATTGTTCTTGGAGTTGAATGTTATGTTTTTTAAGAGAAATGTGCAGGTACACTTATAGAAAAAAGAGATAATGTCTTCTGTAGATCAAAGGTAATGGTCATTATTAGAGTTTGTTAAAGACAAGGAAACGGACACACATGCAAACGAAACACAGTTACAAGACTTGGCTTGGAGTATAATACCACAGATCTATCGACGCATTGACATTAAAAACTAAGGATTCTCTCTGAATATATTTATCAAGCTATGTATTTTGAAAAATGGAAGAAACCATGGTAAAGGTTGGTTGTTTACGGTCGTTTTGCCACCAGGGCTATCATTATCATCGACATCATCGCACACACACACTGCCATACGGTACCTTTTTGGTCGATTTGCCGCACACAATGGCCCGCAAACTTTCACCTTAAACGGAATTGTTTTTTCATTGGTTAACTACGAACTGGAATGTGGTTTCAGAACCCAATGGTGTAATTGTGTTTGTGATCTTTAAACGGGTGGAATGAAAATTAAAGAGGGTTAAACGAATGATGCTAATCGCAGGTGCAAATGGATTTTCGCTCAACTTCGTCGAAACGGTTATTATATGGAAATATAACCATCCGCTCGAGTATGTTAGAGGAGAATTTGGTACATAGAGTACTTCGGCCCTTTGGCACGAGGCTTTACATTTAACTCTTTCACAAACAAACATGGCTTTTGACGTTCATTACGAGAAAAGCTTTTGAAAATATTGCTGGCAATTAGGAAAATTCTGAATACTAACATTTTTGTCCTCTCCCTTAAGCCATTTTATACATTTACTGCCCTTCATATTTTATTTTGACCTTTGCATCTCCATCGTACTTCCAACGATCTATTTTTCATCGGTTGGGAAAGGGTTAAAGGCAGATGGAGACATTCTACTGTCCTACAAGAACATATTGATATTTCGATTGATTAAACATTATTACTAGAAACAAATAAATTTGTTTTATGACTTAAATTCATGTGACATTTTACTACGAAGTCATTGTGAAATCATTACAGAGGATATCATACTCTGAACTTGTCGTCCGAATCAAATGGTTCACGTGGAAGTCACGTGCCCGTTTTTATTTACAAAATTGACCAATCGCAGGAGTTGATAAAAATACTTAGTAAAATTCACCCATATACATGTATGTATACTGAAGTCTTCATTTTTAAATATTTCAGCGATGGAGATTGTCTGTTGAATTTTAGAAATCTAGAAAAGACAAGGATGAAATAAATTGAAAAAGTCATATTTCTGTTTGATTTTCTTTTACCAAAATGGTGGCAACAACTGTGTTTATTTGCCTTTATAGTAGCGAATCTTGATAAATAAACCTAGGTGTACCATGGTCCATCGGTAGTTAACCGCGGCCCTCAATAAATAATCCACGAGGGCGATGTCCAGCAGAACTCAGGTTTTTTTTTTCAATTCTAATTTAATGAAATTAAAGTTTAACAGGAATGCATTCATGGATAAACAAAAACGGTATAACAGCGATATGTGTCCACATTTTTGTCCACAAAATAAGCGATGCAAGAAAAAAAGTATGGCGAAGGTTTAATCGGAATTTCAATAGAAATAGGTCACAGGATCAATGACGACATCATTACATTGTGACTTCGTACTGCGAGCAGTATCTATAAAGGGAACTAACTTCATTAGAATCATATTTAATCGTTAGATCGATGCCTTAGAAGAAGAAGGGCGTAAGTGAAAAAACATAGTTTTGAGAAAACTGGAAAAAACTTATTTTTAAAAAGAATAAACGACCTTTTTCTACAGCCAAATTGGTTAGCATGACAAGTTCACATGTCTATGAAAGCACCATATTTAGAGCTTGAAATGCCCTTTCCAAAAATGTATGCATCATAAAAGGTCGTAAGTACCACTTACGACCTTATTCTTCTAAGACATCGAGATGCGACTAAATAGGCATTAAGACGCGCAATTTCACAAACAGAATAGGTTAAACAAAATAATTTAAAGATTATATAGTTATACAGTTTGCTGAAGAAGTCTTGATGTCGTGCACAATGTACAACCAAAATTAGTTTACAAGTTCATGTACCTCGCATAGTGGATAAAACCATAAATAGAATGAGTGCATATATACGGTTTATTCCATTTTGTTGTATGGGGAACAAAAAAGTGTTGTTAATTTGGTATTTCTAATTCAATTTACTCAAGTTATTCGGTATACAAGAGATTATAAGTCGGATACATTTGTCTACCATTTGGAATGAAACAGGGCGATATTCTGTCGCCAGATTCCTTCATAAATCAAACTTTTAATTGCGTTAACTGCAGTTGTACGGCCCTGGGGAAAATGCAATATCTTAAATGGATCTATAGTGTACTTGCTAGGATAAATGATCACTTTATGCTAGGAATTCTTGTAGGGGTTTTATAAAGCAAGATTTTTCTGAAACTGCAAATGATTTTGCACGTTGCTGATCGAGATAATTTATTTTACGACAATGACTTGGGGAAGGGGATACATGTAAGAGGAAAGTTTTTAGCCTCTTCATAAAGAGCCAGATATTTGACTGTAAAATGCTTTATCAATTAAGTCACTTTCCAACTCTAAACGGGTATTCCATTTACAATAGTTGAAAATCGGTTATACGCGATCTACATAAGACACTAACCGGCCCTCCCCATTAGCAGTCAACCCACCATGTTCGTCTTCTTAACCCACTCTTTCTACCCTTTCTTGAATTTCTTGAACCGTTGGTCAATATTTGTAAAATGGGGAGAATATCAAGCATACGGTAAACTACAGGCAATCGCTCTTCAAACTGTTTGACAGAGTGAGTGACCAAGGGCCGAATTTAGCAACATTTCTAAATTGATCGTCTAAGGAAAGATTGCATTACATGAACGAGACGTGTGTCTCGACCAATCAGAAAGATTTTCGTGTGATTTTAAAGGTAAACTGGGATTTAGATATGTTGGTGAACAGGCTTACAATCTTATCAAAACCCTGTTACAAGTACAGTTGACTGTCAATTTTGTCAACATTTTGGGGAGAGTTATGTCCCTTTAAAAACCTCCTGTGACCAAATCATAACATATACTGAGCCGCACAGCTAACTCCTCACTTTTGATTTTTGAATAACTAAGTAATCGCTCAATCATTCGCCTTGATTTTTCATATTTCAGTAGATGACATATTTCCCACCAATTTTAGTCAAAAACAAATTTGTTTTGCGTGTCATTTACGTCGTCCAATATGCACGTACGTTTTACGATTTTGGAATGCATGCACATGCATCTTAACAAAAACCTGAATAATTCACCATGTTTTTATTCCATGCTGATCGGGAGTAATAAAAAACATAATTTCGATAAGTTTTACGAACGAAATTTCATTTAAACAACGTAACAAAGACAGGTCTAAAACGTTACACGGTCGATACTTTAGAAAGATCGAATTTAACACGTGTAAAACAGTTTGCCAGTTAATAAAATCATTTCCTACATTCACAAAGAGCAATATGAAAACAAACTACGAAGAAACCATTTGCTTTATACTTTAACGCCACAAAAGTGACGTCAACACTATAAAACTAGTATTTTGTATGTCCGCCGTTTGCTCTCATTACTGCACGGTATCTGGAGCGCATATAATTAATTTAATTGACAATGAAGGTTTGGGGATAACATTCCAAGCTTGCACTAAAGCGTTTTCCTGCTCCTGAAGTGTTACAAGACTGGTATGCTCAATTTCTTATACGGCGTCCTTACTCATCCCAAAGGTGCTCGACAGGATTCAGATCCAGGGACTTCCAGTACCACGAAAGTACCCTGATACGATTCATAGCAAGCACCGAACTTGTAGCGGCAGCAAAGTACTTCCATGGTGATCGAATTCCCCTGATCTGAATCCTTTTGAGCACCGTTGGGATGAGTGACCTAGGATGTCGGATAAGAAATTAAGTACGCCAGCCGTACACCAGCCTCAAACATTTAAGGAGTTGGGAAAACGCTTTAGAACAAACTTAGAATGCTATCCCCCATGCTTTCATTGTGTATTACTTTAATTATATGCGCTACAGATGACGTGCAAACGGCGGACATACGAGCTTCTAGTTTTATAGTGTTGACGTCACTTTTGTGCCGTTATGGTGTAAAGCAAATGATTTATTCGTAGTTTGTTTTAGTATTGCTCTTTGTGAATGTAGGCAATGATTTCATAAACTGGCAAACATTTGTGCACTTGATTAATTCGATCTCATCTAATGCATTAGACCTGTCTTTGTTACGTTGTTTTAATAAAGTTTCGTTAGTAAAACTTGTCGAGATTATGTTTTTTATTACCCCCGATCAACACTGGATAAAGAAATGATGAATTATTCAGGTTTTTGTTAAGATGCATGTGCATGCATTTCAAAATCGTAAAACGCACATGCACGTTGGACGACGTAAATGACACGTAAAAAATGAATTTGTTTTTGACTGAAATTTATGGAAAATAGGTCATCAACTGAAATATGAAAAATCAAAGCGATTGATTGAGCGATAAGTCAGTTATTCAAAAATCAAAAGTGAGGAGTTAGCTGTGCGGCTCAGTATATTGCATCATAGTCAGGCAATTTGTATTTGTGTATTTTTATTTTAATGTCTTAAGAATTGTAGTATCTGAATTCAAGGACTTTTTAGCTCACCTGAGCACATAGTGCTCAAGGTGAGGTATTGTGATCGGTCTGTTGTCCGGCGTCTGTCTATCTGTCCATCTGTCCATCCGTCAACTTTTCACAAAAAAAAATCTTCTCCTCCTAAAGTACTGGGCAGAATTCAGTCATATTTCACACATATGATCTATGGGTCATGCTTTTTCAAAATTGTTTAAAGAATTTGAATCAGGGCCATAATGGGGTCAAAAAGTAGGTCACTAGGTCAAATCTTCTTTCTTCTCTATGGGCCATATTTGTTGCTCAATTGTTGTGAAAATTGATCAGAATATTTGTCTTGATGATAATTAGGCCATGGTAAAAAATAGGTCAAGCCAGGTCAAAAACTAGGTCACTAGGTCAAATATTGTAAAATCCATCTTTTTACACCGATACTGCCAATTTTGGTCCAAACTTTGTAGAAATTGTCATGAACGTTTATTTTGATGATTACAAGGTCAAATCAAGAAGTGGGTCATGCTAGGTCATTAACTAGATCAAGAGGTCAAATCTTACAAAATCCGTTCTTTTGCTCTTGAAGTGCCAATTCTTATCCAAACTTTGTCAAAATTGTCCTTAATGTTTATCTTGATTATATCAATGACATGATCAAAAGTGGGTCATACAAGGTCAAAAACTAGGTCACAGGGTCAAATCTTTCAAAATCCTTCATTTTGTTCTAAACATGCCAGTTTTGGCCCAAACTTTCTCAAAATTGTCCTGAATGTTTATCTTGATGATATCTAGGCCATGTCTAGAAGTGGATCATGCCAGGTCATAAACTAGGTCAAGAGGCCAAATCTTGTAAAATCCTGATTTTTGCGTTGGAAATGTCAATTTTGGTTCAAACTTTGTCAAAATTGTCCTAAATGTTTATCTTGATGTTATCTTGGTGATGTGAAAAGTGGATCATGCGAGGTCTAAAACTAGGTCACTAGGTCAAATCTTGTTTTTGCTCTAGGAACCAAAATATCTACTTTATTGTTGTGAAAATTGTCCAGAATGTTTATCTTGATGATATCTTGGTGATGAGAAAAGTGGGTCATGCGAGGTCTAAAACTAGGTCACTGGGTCAAATCTTTTTTTTTTTTGCTCTAGGGACCAAAATATTTACTTTATCTTTGAGAAAATTGTTCAGAATATTTATCTTGATGATATCTGGGTCATTTTAAAAGTGGGTCATGTGAGGCCAGAAACTAGGTCACTAGGTCATTTTTTTTTTGCTCAAGGAACCAAAATATTTACTGTATCTTTGTAAAAATTGTTCAGAATATGTATCTTGATATCTGGGTCATTTTAAAAGTGGGTCATGTGAGGTCAGAAACTAGGTCAATAGGTCAAATCTTGCTTTTCCTCTAGGAACCAAAATATTTACTCAATCATTGTAAAAATTGTTCAGAATGTTTATCTTGATGATATCTTGGTGATATGAATAGCAGGTCATTCAAGGTTCAAAACTAGGTCACTAGGTCAAATTTTGTTTTTGCCCTGAGAACCAAAATATTTACTTTATCATTATGAAAATTGTTCAGAATGTTTATCTTGATGATATCTTGGTGATGAGAAAAGTGGGTCATGCGAGGTCTAAAATTAGGTCACTAGGTCAAATCTTGTTTTTGCTCTAGGAACCAAAATATTTACTTTATCGTTGTGAAAATTGAAAATTAGGTCAAATCTTGCTTTTCCTCTAAGAACCAAAATATTTACTCAATCATTGTAAAAATTGTTCAGAATATTTATCTTGATGATATCTGGGTCATTTTAAAAATGGGTCATGTGAGGTCAGAAACTAGGTCACAGGGTCAAATCTTGTTTCTGCATTTAGAACCATAATGATATCTGAATTTCGAAAATTGTTCAGAATATTTATTTTGACAATATCTGGGGCATGTATAAAGTAGGTCATGGGAGGTCAAAACTTAGGTCAAATTTTGTTTTTGCTCTAAAAAATCAAAATATGTATTCATCATTGTGAAAATAGTTCAGAATTGCTTATCTTGATGATAAATGGGTCATTTAGAAAGTGGCTAATGTTAGGTCAAAACCTAGGTCAAAAGGTCATACCTTGTTCTTTGCTATAAGAACCTAAATATTTACTCATCATTGTAAAAATTGTTCAGAATGTTTATCTTGATGATATCTAGGTCATGTAAAAAGTGCGAGTTTGAAGTTTGCAAGATGTTTGTCTCAAAGTCCTCTCAGGTGAGCGATGCAGGGCCATCTTGGCCCTCTTGTTGAGTTTTGATATCCTTTCATGCGTATCACTTAAAGTGTCATTTCACAAATATTTTTTCATTGAATTTACTTTTATTTTATCTGAAAAAGCATAATTTATTTATTTTCGTTTTCAAATTTGGAATTTCAAACCAAAGTATTGCGCCGTTTACGAGAAATATATATGTTTGTGCTGAAATCAAAGCACAAAGGTTTGACGTAACTTATAGAAAAGCTTTGTAAAATGTTGAGACAAAGTGGAAATGCTGATGACCATTTCTCCTTCCATATCAATATTTTTACATTTTATCTTCAATGTGATACAAATTGCTTGTCATATTTATCATTTATATTGTAGTCAGCTAAGGTTTTGTGATTTATGACGATTAATCATAATATCAAAAGGCCGCCCGAAACGTGCGACTGTCCGTACATGCATTAATTTCTCATTCGTATATTGTCCGATATGAAAGATCTTTGTGTGGACCTTCGTACATTGTTACGGCACATGATACAGCTGTTTGTCTTCAACAATAACCCAGTGACGGATCCAGGGGATCCAAGTTTTCTCTTATGGAATTCGCTCTTTTATATGTTGGTGTCGCTCATTTAAATGAGCGACATCAACGTAATCAAAGAGTTAATTTCGTAAGAGAAAACTCGGATCAAAACGAACCACCTCTGAACATACTCTCCAAAGCCGAGGTCTATTGATTAAACCATCAAATATGACCTCAGCAGTTTTCGGTACGCCAACAGCCTATTTGGTCGTCATAATCTAATTATAGCACATCATTTGAATTATCATATCAAAATCATTCAGCTTTATCTTGCATGATCATTACGTATACATAACGTCGCTTCTAGTTTTGGCTGAATCCGGTAACATTTGAATTATCGAATCAAAATCATTCAGTTTGATCTTGTTTGATTACGTATACATTACGTCGCTTCTATTTTTGGCTGAAGCCGGTAATTTGAAGCGTCAGCCAATGAAAGTTTGTATCAGCGTTTTAAATTGTTTTGTTGTGTATAGCCAACGATTGGATACTGAAATCCCGCCAAGGCCCCGAGATTAGACGTGAAATGACCCCCCGAGAACAGAGCTCATTCTATCGAAATGGAATGTAGAGATAATGTGCTCTGTTCTTAAGAGAGTACTCTGAACCCAGATAATTTCATTTTCATGTAGAAATTCAGTCACAATTGTGTAATACTAGGAAAACGAACCCCCCAATTTGTATATTCGAACTCCCTCACAGAAATCCTGGATCCGCCGCTGTAACCGTTTTATTTTGATGCGAATTTCTTTCGAATAAAAACAGGATGCGTTTCATATGTTCGCTCGTACAAACATGTTGATGTAGAGATTTGGTTATATATTTTTCATCGAGGACAACGTGCGAAACTATTGTAAATGCACATAGAAGTACATGCACTTTTACTGGTTTTGCTTTGTGTATTTTGTATGCAATACATTGATATTGATCTTATTACAGCCATATGCATATAAATGTGTTAATTATCAACAATGTTTATGCAAACATACAGATAACCAACTATTTTACAGATTTTAGTTTTAAATGTGGCGATTACAAATGTCGTTAATTTTTTAGACTTCTTTTTTATTACATTTGTGGTTCATAGAAATTTATTCATAGCCTTTCCCAAACGGTAAACGTTTTGATGGTCAAATTCAAAGATGTTTAAGGCAATTTATCTAATGTATAGACATGTGTTATGAAAATCAGAAAATTGAAACATGAAAGATTGGAAAAGGCTGAGGTGAAATGAGAACATAGGATTTCCCTTAATGCTTTCTATGGTCTTCTTTACGAAAGATGTCGATGATTATGTCTTGTCTAGGAAGTGTTCAGTCAAATATCCATGATGCAAGTTTAGGTTAAACTTCATGAGTGGCATTCATGAAACAACGTTCATAAAAGAATCAAGGACAAACCATTGTGATAATAATTATCATAAAGTATCAACTCAAGTTCCTACTAACGTGTAGGATCAATATCAATAGGGAATTATTTCATCAAAGAAACAGTGACGTAATTTCGGACAAACAATATTATATCGTAGGCGTTGTTGTAAAATCTCGTAACTACGGCTTGGTTCAAGCCGTAGTTAAAACGTTTTATAACGACACTGACGGTTTATCAAAACATATTGGTAAAGTCAATTTATTTTTTAGCCCAAAATTCATTGCTATTATAGCAAATCTAAAATTTTATTTGACGTTTAAATCGTACTTACGAACATTTTATACGTACAGCCCACTCCTGTTATTTCAAGGTTTTCATGGGGTATGTGGTGACAAAAGTACCACATTTTATCATATTTCAAAATGTTTGTAATATCCTGAAGTTTCAGAAACGGCCAATCGTGAGTCTTGGATGTTGGTACCAGCTGAGGAATCCAAGATGGCGTCCAAGATGGCCGCCAGAATTGAAAACAATGGGTTGTTGTTGTTTATGATTGCCTGTACTAATTTAATTCATATTATATTATATATATGTGCCAATTTAAAATTGAAAGGTGAACGTCTTTGACACCAGTGAAGTTACAATAACGTATATCAAATTTGACACTTGGTAAAATCAAGGTTTCCGATTATTCTCTCAAGGTGTCTCAGAAAATGTCTGTAGATACCATCTTGAAAATCGCCAGAGCAATGTAACACATCCAAATCTTAATATTAATTTATTTAAGCTCATACATCGTTGTATATTTTAGTATTATATATTTCCTTGCTTTATATGCAAGATTTCGCGTAATAACAAAAGAATATGTGAAATGACAGATTTATTTACTATTTTTCACATTTGACCTTGGATTTGACCTTGATATTGCAATTGAAACCATTTTAAAATGCACCATGAACAAGATCATAAAATAAAATCTAATTTATTTGATATGTAAATATGCATGAAATCAGTACAGACAATCATATAAAAAACGTTGGTTTTTAATTTTGGTGGCCATCTTGGACGCCATCTTGGATTTCACAACAAATAAGACAATATTAAGTCAATGTCTTACTTGACAGCTTTATCTAGAATATGAGTGTTGTGCTAAATACAAAAGATAAAGATGACACTTTGACATTAATTTCAATGACCATACTGTATATCAAAATTGGGGAAAACTGGTAAAAAACGGTTTTCCATTATTTTCACAAGGTGTCTGTAGACGCCATCTGAAAAATCTCCATGGAAACCCAAGATACCAATATCAAATTATTAAAGCCTATAATTATATTGTAGTTTAATTTGGTATGTAAGATTCCTGGCTTTTTATGCAAACTTTTGTGTAATTAGAAACTGTTAGATGTCATACTTTTTCACTATTTTTCACATTTGAAATTGAATTTGACCTTTACATTGTGGCCATTTTAAAATTTATCATGAAAAAGTTCCAACCTAGTATAAAATATCAAACCTTGTTTGTATATTTATGATGGATGAATATATATTGAATCAGTACATGCAATCAAAATCAACGACCCATTGTTTTCAGTTCGGGCGGCCATCTTGGACGCCATCTTGGAATTCTCAGCTCGTACCAAAATTCAACACAAACTTCGGGATATGACAAACATTTTGGTATATGTTACAAAATGTGGTACTTTTGTCACCACCCCGCCTTCAACCAAGCCTTGAAAGTCACCCTACTATTTGTGTTACACAAACGCATCACGTCTTTTCGTTGTAAATGAATCACCTCTCTGAACAATACTAAATCGGGCAGGTTTAAAAAAAATGTGACCAAAGTGTGACATTTAAATGTTAAGAAAAACAGCTAATTTTACAGAATATCATCCAGATTTCTTAATTAGGGTGGCTAAAAACTATTCTAAATGGTTAAGCAGTGCCCAAATTATATTTTGAATTCATGTTCACTACTTTTTAGCTAAAATTGTGTTCACAATCTTGCAAAATGACACCAAAAAAGCGTTTCACTCCTGACAGCATATATATTGCACAATATGAGAAATTGTAACCCACGAATCACTAAATAGTAGAGTGCAGAATACCCGCAAGGTTGATGGCTTTCTAAAAAAAATTGAGTGGTAGATTTCTGGCTGAATAGACAAAAATGAGAACACATTTTGAACAAAAAAAGTGTTTCACTCCTGACATAAAATTCAGAGGGGTATAGTATAAAACAGGCTCCACATCCTAAACCAGTGAAGATAAGATGAAAAGGTAATTCTAAGATGATGATGCACATGTTGTTTTATGAATTACAAGTGCTTATTGTAGTATCCTGTCACTGTCTTTTATTTACCATAGCTTAGAAACTTGGTACAAGTGTTAAGTGTCACACAAAAACGTTTCACTCCTGACATTTTTGACATGTTTTAATGACATATCTTTTTTATTTGTGAAGCGATTTTCTTTAAACTTGGTACCCAGCATATAGACACAATAACACATCTTTTTAGCTTTGATTGGGTTGAATATGTTTCTCTGTAAGAGCCGTGGCATGTAAAAAGTGTTTGGTCACATTTTTTTTAAACTTGCCCTTCGGTAAAAACACGGTGGATAATCACGTGATACAATATTTTCAGAAAATCTTCAATAATTGTGACCCGTCACGCTAAAAGGGACCTTATCCGAACGCCAAAAATCCCAATTTTGACAAATTTGTCTGACCCAGCACAGGTCAACCAGATCCAGTATACGAACAATGAACATATAGTAAGATAGGGGAAACATTTCAGATTTAGAAAATTGCATAATAGTGAAAAGTGTCGACCCTAGTCTGGCTGCGCGGACTGCGCAGACAGACTAGGGTCGATATTTTTCACACTGCTTATAAGGTCCCTTTTAGCGTGACGTGTCACAATTTTGTAAATACTGGATCGATTTGAGTTCGGTTTGAAGCAGAGAATGTGGACAGACGTCACGCATTAGATGGACATGGTTGCATTATCGGAAATTCTGAGTCACGTGATTATACACCGTGAAAAAGCATGATTGTTATCGCTGGTTTTACTTCCAAAACGTCGAAACTACAGTTTTAGAAAAGCTGTATGTACAGGGTTTTTGAAGAAAGGCATGTTTTATTTTTACTCCAGTTTTATCTGGAGGTTAACTAGCAAGAGAATAAACAGTGATATAAAACAGTTAAATATGACTCTTTTGTATGATTGTGGGCTCCTATATCACAAATGTTGGGTATGATTCAATTAATATATCAGATAATAGGAGACAATGTTATACTAAACAGGCACAAAGCTATCAGCGATTCTGTCAGAAAATGCATATTGAAAAGAACAATAACATGTTCAATTTTGATTTATCCATTGAACATGCATTTAAGGCTTAATTGCTGACATCGACAGACAAGATTTCAATTAGATATGTCCAAATGTTTTATTTGTTATTGATTCGGTGTATAATCACGTGACTCAGAATTTCCGATAATCTTCAATATCGTTTTATTACTTGACCAATTTGAATTTGGTTTGAAGCAGAGAAGGTGGAAAATGCAAGAAATAAGCTGGACGTGTTGGATTTTGAAAAAAAAATCAACTGATCAAAGAGTTATTGAAGATAAACCAAAATTTTGGTTTATCTTCAATAACGTTTTTATCAGTTGATTTTTCAAAAATCAACCTTGTCCATCTAGTGCGTGACGTCTGTCCACATTCTCTGCTTCAAACCGAATTCAAATCGGTCCAGTATTTACACAATTATTGACGATTTTCTTAAAATATTGTATCACGTGATGATATGCCGTTTTGTTTGGCGTCTGTAGCTCCGAACAATATTTGTACGCTTTTGAAAATATGTTACTTGAGATTTGGTTACTTGTAACTATATGCAAGAAGGGTAACGAACAGTTCTGTACAATGTGCAGTTTCATGTAATATAAAAAAACAGATTTATGTAACATTCTATTAAATTATTTTACAGTGCATCTTACTGTTGAACATTGTACTTATCCAAAATACGTTTCAAAGAAGACAGACTATTTCTTCCTTTGCCGCATTGTTTTCTTCAATAAAAGACTAAAATATGTAAAATTTGATTTACTCAACATTATCACCTGCGACATCTTTAAATTTGGACAAAATTGTGCTGTTTGGTAATGCGTTTATAGGCTAGATAACCGTTTGATGTCTCAACATAAGATTAGGGTTAGTAACCGTTTAAATATGTGTGTCTTCAAACGTATAAAAATTGATTTTCAAAAATGAGCCGCATAATATAAGTCATTTGCAGTTTTTGATCGGAAAGCGTAAATGAAAGATCAAAATGTCGTTTGGGTCGTCACGCTGCGAGGTCGTCTGCTTCAACATAGACATGTCGTCTGCTACTGATAAAAAGGTTTCCTGGTCGAAGTTTGGGTTAAAATGTCATTATAGTTCTTCTTATAACCACATCAAAAATGTACATTTTTATTTTGGTAGATAGAATATTGAAATAGAGGTGTTTCCATACATTTCATACAAATGTCCATGTACTTTAAAAATGAGTGACGCCAACGTAGGCTGAAGAGGAAAATAATTTGTAGCCACTTTCTGAGTAATAGCGAACAATTTTATCAAGTTAACCGTGACATTTTTTCGGACAAACAACATTATTTAAATGTGTTATTATAAAATCTCATAACTTGATTCAAGTCGTAGTTACGAGATTTTATAACAACAACGGCGGTTTATCAAAACATAACCGTATACTTAGTCTATTTTTAGCACTAAATTCATGGCTATCTATCATACCACGACTTGGAATCACGTGACACAAATTTCATAAAATCATCAATAATTTTGTTTTAAACTTGACCAATTTGAATTCGGTCGGAGCAGAGAATGTTGCAAACAGCCAGAAATTGTGGTAGATCTTTTAAAAATCAGCTAATAAAGAGTTTCTATTGTTGCTGACGACCAATAGAAATTTTGTTTGGTCGCCAATTAGGGTTTTTTTGCAGATATTTTAAAAAAATAATTTAAATTCAGCGAAATTAATCAAATATACTTGCATTTCTCTTATTTCTATGCTTCAAACCAAATTGGCCAAGTATTAATAAAATAATTGACAATTTCCTGAAATTGTTGTGCCATACGATTCCCCACCGTGTTTACACTCGTTCTTTCATAAGCTCCTTTGCTGATCGTCATCTCTCAATTCGCTTCTCACTTTGATAATTCCATATCGACGCCTTTCAACAAAAATTTCGTCTCGTACCTGCAGCTTGTTTTGAGCTGCAGTTACGAGTTTTTGTCAAATAACATTTTGTCAAATTTTATCATTCTCACGCGAAATGATTGCTGAAACCCTATTCGTACAGGTTTATTATGGTTAAAAGTTTTCAAGAACATTATCCTTTCGAGAGCACAGTTTTCTTGATTTCCAGAAGACCCTTTCTGTGTGACGCTATAAATGTGTAATGGGAGAGGGTATAGAATGTTTGTGATTACACAATTATGCACTTCCTCTATATCTATCCTTTACAGTACGGTCAGGCTACTTCATGCATTCAGTTCCCATAAATCGATGTTTTCGTTTTCGCTATCAAGTGCACACTAAGGGAAAGCACTCTAGTCGTATTATATGTGCGATTTTGATCATCCAAACTCACGATAAATGACCTGGCAGAGCAGCCCATGCTTATCGAATGGAATACTCTGCCAGGACAATTTTCGTCCACTATTATGGGTTAAATGAGCGCCATCAAAATATCAAAGAGCTAATTTCATCAGAGAAAAATCGGATTAGTGTACATGCTGAGGGTTTGTGACGACATATATTTTTCATACATGTGTGTCATATCAGAGTGAATCATTTATCAAAGAAACCTTTGAATTCATATGACCTGGGTTAAACTTTCCCTTCAAAGATAAATGGTTCACCTAACAGACATCTTAAAAGAGAGAGTTGACCAAAGACCACCCGCCACATATCGTGTGCTATGTTCACATTATGCCGTTATCTGCGGCCATTTATCGGACCTCACGGAATTGTAACAATTACAGCTTGACCAAAATTGCTCTAATTGCTACCTATTTTGGGCAATAACTGCAGTCTTTGATCTTGGCCGCTCAAATTACCCAGGGAGAGTTTAACCGAAGTTTTGTGTAATCCTGTTATGCCCTTCGCCTCACGTCTGTTTGTGAAAAATACAGTTATTCCATTGCATTATGTTGAACAAAATATCGATTGCTCAATCGAATCACTCATTTGGTCATATGTTTTCGACACTGACAAATTCATTTGAATCACCGGTACAAGAGAGAAGAGATACATATAAAAGTAATTGGCTTTTCAAAATGGAAATTTTCATTTATTGTTTGTCAAACCATATTTTGTGGTTACTCGTTTGAATCGCCAGTTCATACAGTAGGCCTACAAAAATGTTTTTTTCCTGCGGTTGAGAATAAAAATGTACACATCGTCCCATATTTTCGTGGTTGAGTATAGCAATGACCATGACCTACTCCTTCCGTACCCCTTGCGTACCACCTTTATTAGTTAGAAAATTAAGGAGTAGAACAGAAAAACGTATTTTTTCACTGAAAATTGGTATCTTTCGTGTTTGGGTATAGAATTGTCCCTTATATTTGTGTATAAGTATTGATATGACCGTCCAATAGATTATAGCATGACCAAGTCCATGCAGATCACCTCTTTTAGTAAAAATAAAAAAAATATTTCAAGTCTGTAAAGTGGGTCTACTTAATCAGGGTATGCATACCACCTCTTATTGTTGAAAATAAAAGATTATGTTTTAGAATTGTCCTTATTTTTTGTTGATGGGTACTATGTTCGTACAGTGTGTACACTAACTTGGGGCTGTGGGTTTTATTCCCGGTTGAGTATAGAAATAGTAACATTAAACCTTATTTTTGTTGTCGAGTATAGATATGACCGTCCAATAGATTATAGCATGACCGACTCTATGCAGACCACCTCTTATAGTAAAGATAAATGGGAGAGATAATTCGGAATAAAATTATACTAAATCAGTACTAGCCTTGCAATAAAACTAGCCATGAATATGTTAGGTAGGCCGCCCTCAGGCCGTACTCATTGTAATAAAACGTCTATATTTTGATAATTTGAATACAAACAATGGTATCATAAGAAGAAATTATTGCCATTTGGTGACTAAAATCTCGTAACTGCAGCTTTTTCAAAGCTGCAGTTACGAGATTTTGGTCTCCTAATGAAAGTATCATTGTTAATATATTGGTCCTTTGAAATTAAATGCTCGGCGTATTATGCCTTTATTGGATTGTTATTGCAAAAATGTGTTCCTTTTACTGTGGGTTAGGTACGGTTTTATGTATTTATGAAATGTAAATATTTCAACTTGTACCATTAAACTGCAGTAGAGTCATCATTAGCCTCTTTTATCACTATGATTAGTATACTGTCCAAATTTGACGCATAAAATGGTTAAATTGTAATGAAAATGGTTTTCAAGATTCTAAATTTGACATTTGCAAACTGTTATCATTACACAACAGTACTTTAGCGCTAAGATGAAACTTAAAAAAATGATTACATGTGGACTTCTTGCTTAAAGGGACATAACATTCCCATTTCATGTTTTTGAAGGAAGTATGTCTTGATGCCAAGATTGGTTATTCTAATGCGTATAATTGCTATCATTTCTTTTAATTATTGCTGATAAGCGAAAAACACACCTTAATAGATGAGACAGAAAGAGCAAATTCCATTTACATCTTAACTGTTGTCCACACCAATTTGTTTAATTTTAACAAAAAAATGCATGTTTCTCGTAAACGGCGCAACATTTTGGCTTGAAATTTTCATAAGAAAAAATGCTCTTGCCAATAAAAAGTAGAAGTTATGAAAATGAAAAAGTATGTGAGAAATGTTACTTAAACTACAAGTTGACTTCTTGTTTAAAAGGACAATTGCTAGATAAATTTGACATCTGAAAAATTCTGGTGCAATTCGACCATTTGGCAAATCCAAATCCTATGTCGTCTGTACTCATACGATTCCAACGAGTAGCATACCCGCAACATAGGGTTTGTTAAACATCGAAAGATATCTTGCATTTGTGAAGGCATTGCCTCTTCTAATTTGTTGCCCTGATTTCTATAGTTTCAGTACTGTCGTAATCACGAAATTGGTCTTTGTTTGTCGTAAATGTGAAAAGGGCAGCGGAATTATCTTTAATTAGAAAAAAAATCGTGAGATTAATTTTGACAATAAAAGTGAAATAAAAATGAAAATTGATTCATAAATGTTTAATCCTTACTTCGTATTTTTGGGGGAGTGGTTGATTTTTATTAATTGAAAAATTCCTGTTCTAATCATTCAAAAGGTTACTAAAACTAGTTGTGTATGTTTAGAAAATAACGGTATTATCAAAGAATTTCAAAATTTCTACATTCATATTTTTCAACATTGTTTATATTATGGTTTGCATTGCAATAAATAACCACATTAAAAAAAGAAAATCCTTTCATACTTGTTCTCGGCATTCTAACAATTGGTATTACATGTGCATATTTTAATGTCATGTTCTAGTAACTTTCTAACAGATTGGGCTTGATTTGTTCGTCTCGTATGATGTACATAGGCTGCTTCTTCCAGTATTCATAATGGATTAAATTTGTCAAAATGAGTCCCACATCAGATGCAGGAACTTTTTTTTTTTTGTAGAATTGAAGAAAATTAAATATGGATTCTAGATAAACGTGCAGTAGAACATAAAAACCTAAAGACAATTCCTTTTCTAAACGACAGAACTCTAGGCGGATTGAATTGACAGCAATTGCAAATGGATGCTGTACATAAAAAGTTCATTTACTATTGGTAGATTCTAATAGTAAACACCATTTGTCTCTAGTATTCTTGATAGTGGACGCCGAATTCATGCATTATTTGGGGTAAGGTCAAATCTGAGTCTTACTTTTGTGAAAGAAGAAAAGCAGAAAATAGATGGTTAAGTTTGTGTGCGTGCAAGCTCCCTACAATTTCCATACTATTCCCTCTACTAAAATTATTACCGCAATAACGTTTATCCTCCCCGTTTGAAACGAGCGATTAGCTCCGAACCCGCGTTCGCTTCATTTAGCTATTAATAATTAGACAGTAGGTTTTTATGGCCCTCCATTGTCAAAGCATAGTCATTTTATGACCCTCGTTTTGCATTGATTTTCAGTGATGCTTAGGGCAACCAATGGGAAAATTGTAACTAGGGGAAATATGTGCACGGAATAGACATTTCTCTTCACGAACAAACCGGTGTGGATATTTTGCATTCTTTTGAAAATATTGGCGAGATGCGGGATCGTGTTAGCGAGAACGTGTTTGTCTTTCCTCAAAATGTTTGATCATTGCCTATGAAATGGTAAATAACAGTTACATAAATTTAATTAAATTAACAATAACACCGAACAATCACTTGTAAGAGGTCCACATGGTTGGCTCAAATTTTAGCTCCATAGAATGTAGATGTCTCGATAGAAATGGGATATAAGAAAGATGTTTAGATATACAGGTCTTTTGAACCATTTGTTCGTTGCAATAATTGAAAAAGGCAAGAAATAACATGCTTAAAATGCTTAGTAGATCGATGATCTCAAGTTATGCCAGCTTTGGATACTTCTGGTTATACATGCATAGCATTAATTCGCTCTGGCCAATCCAGGTTTCTGATTTCTATAAAAGGGTTGGTTCACTTACTAGCATACATCGGTATGCTGCAACGGAATGTTTCGAAGCTGCACGGAAATAAAATTCTCTGCACGCCCGTGGGTTCATGAAATGAGAGCCCGGGACACCTGTGGAAGCCTTTGTTGCAAGGGTGGGAATAGTGGTCAAATGTTGGTACAACGCTCTCGATAACACCCAGCTACGATCACCCAAATCTTTTACTAATTTTATGGAATCTAAAACTCTATATTGTTGCTACTCATTTGAATCGTCTCATCGAGACGATTCAAATGAGTACTAACAATATAGGGTTTAATTACTTGTATCTTAAGAATTGCATTTTAAATTCTTTTCATATGTTTTGTTTGTCCCTATCTGTAGCTGTAAGGGTGGGAGAGTGGTCAAAAGTTAGTGGCCTGTACTCACGGACAGGGCCGGAGTGACGGTTTTATGTCGGTAGAGCCGACACGTCAGGCGAATGTCACGACAACTCAATAACAATGCAGAAAAACGCAAACCCAGAGCGTTTGAATGACGTTTTTACAATCGCTTTGGCACACAATTGAGCGCTTAGCAAGTCCATAATAATTATGTTGTATATTGAGTTTATTTTTTTGGAAGAATTTGCAATCTTCACATCTTTATCGCTGTAAGTTTCTAACACAAGGTTAGTTGGGTTGATCCCTTCGAATCCAGTCTTTCAGATCAGACTATAAAGTGAGGTCCTGTTGAGTGGGATGGACTCCATTCATTTAATCAATCAATCAATCAATCAATCAATCGGACAACATGCATTATCAAAGCAATGGTGATTTCACGTTTCCTCTATATACGAGCGTACCGGTATCATTTAATAAAAGAATAACAAAAATACTAGCTTACAATAACTTGGTACATTAATTATATTTCACTTTATATAATATTTAACTGCAATCTTATTTGTAACAACGAATGAAAATAAAACACATTGAAATTAAGGGAGTT
This sequence comes from Fragum sueziense, assembly GCA_963680895.1. Taxonomy (NCBI): domain Eukaryota; kingdom Metazoa; phylum Mollusca; class Bivalvia; order Cardiida; family Cardiidae; genus Fragum; species Fragum sueziense. The sequence goes on from OY804600.1 coordinate 47,507,563, forward strand.
TTTATTCAGATTAGGTTTTTTTTCAGGGTTTTTATTATTCAATAAAGGAATAAAATACTCGCTTACGCTGATTTGGTACATTGTATTTATTTCATGTATGTTATATATAACACGAATGAAAGCAAAAAAAAATACATTGAAGGTATGGGAGGTTTTTGTCTGATCTAAAGATAACTCGTCACTTCATCACACATTACATAAGATTTATGATGGCTCCTGGTCATTTTGATATTTATTTTCATACCCAAATATTCATACATTTTACCTCGTCGTTTATCTTAACATGCCGCCCGAAGCCCTATGGATTCAGAAAATTATAAAGTATCCTTACATTATGCTCAACACGAACCTTTTTTGAGTGACTATGTACTATCAAGCTACATTCTTGGGATATTGGTAATGGTATCGGTTTCAATGTTTGAACATTCACTAACGTGAGAATCAGAATGTAAGTTTGAGAAATTTCAATGACATAGTACATTTTTCACGCTCGACAGTTGATTTGAAATACTTTCCTTCTAAATACAATTTGAAAAATGTGTTCCGTATTTGGTGATATTAATTGCAATAAGTTACAGAGTTTTACATGCTTCCCCGATATTAGTGTTTATGCCAAACATAATCCACAAGGGTAATTTTGAAATTGCAGTTTTCTTCGTACACATTAGTGTCAGCAGTACACAACGATGCGCCCATCAACAAAGAAAGTGCGTAGATTCGAGTCATTATTCGGTACCCCGGGGCGCTCTGGAGGGTTATATAATATGTATGTATAATATGAAATGAAGTGCCAAGATGATTATTCAAGTGCATGCGTTTCCTCTCGTTTACCAGACCCCCAAAACTCTGCACCAAAATCAACTTATGTCATAATGTAAATTATTCCGTTGGAAATATGAGTAAATAAATTATGAACATGTGAGTACATATTAATATCTTTTTTGTAATTCTACAACAAAAAAAAACAAAATTTGTGAAATTCTTGGTGGATAGAAGATAAGCAACGAATGCGTTGCTGAGAAAAGAAAAAATGTTCGCTGCCATTCTTTTTCGCTGTTCCAACTATGACATCTTACTTTGACGTCGTAAGACATGGAAATTTATCAAAATGGTCATTTTCATTTGAACTCGTGCAAGGAATACAAGAAAAGCATCACATATAAATACATATCGTTACTTATCGTTACATACTATTGTAAATGGTAACACTGTTTACGAATTAACGTTCCGCATTGTATTGTGTTGGTAAAACATGGTTGTGTATTCATTTATGCTGTATCTTGACTATTTATGGGTCTGGATGTGGTAAAGGTCTGTTCATAACATTCGAGACCAACTTGATTCCAGATCACCCTGCGCATACGTGCAGTCCGATCAAGATACGTTTTGTTCTATGCTACTTATGCAATATATCCTTTCTCTTTCGCAACTGTTAATTGGCGGTGTAGATCATTATCAGAATGCAGAAATACGTTAGTCTAAAATGCTATACAGTATCTAGCAAAAGTATGTCATATTGTTGCATTGTAAAATATACAGTCTAAATTTTGTTTGAACTACGCTGTAATCGTTACCAAGGTGACACTTGTATACTAAGTATTTCAGTGGTCAGACCTGACAAAACAGTACAAGATTAGCCTATATATACATGTACTAGTATGTGCAGTCAACATAAACTCTTGGTAAATCAGTATGACCCAGATTAAGATACGTTCTTAACATTTTAACATTGAATCAATATTGTACATATGATATGTCTAACATGGCCCTCTCCAATGTTCTAGGTCCGGTAATACGAGTTTTACGACTAGCTAGAGCAGTTTTATTGTCTGACGTGTCGTTTAGCCTAGACGCAATCGATTCCTCTATCAAACAAAAACGTCTTCTCACTTAGTCACGTTGTCAGTCTAGAACTAGTCTAGAACTCTTCGACGAATCGCTCGATTGTTCAGGGTTGTACTTGCAAATACTTTACTTTAGATTTTGTTTTATATACAAAGGAGACGTAGGTTCCAGTTACGTTCGCACCATTGGTATATGTGAATAATATTTACAAGAAACCTCGGTGCCTCAGCCATGTACCAAGGACCCAGCAAGTTATGTACATACATCTTGATCAGATTTGGTTATACATCATGCGCTATTAGGTGCAATTGCCCAACGACGACATAAATTAATACATTTAAGATGAGTTTCGTAATGTAGCTTATGAAGAATAATTGCATATTGCAACTACAAAACAATGCATAGGCTGCTGCAGTGGCGGACATGCTAGGTCATTAGCATAACAAGCATCGATACTCTTGTAAAACATGGTAGGTTATTTGGCGCAGTTTTGAGTGACACCTAGGCTTTAAGGCGGGATAGTAGTTGTTATTTTCTCACCAAGTAATATATGTATTGTTACATTTGTTGCAAGTACTGTATCTTATCAAGGTATAGATACGACTTTCAAAGACATTGTCAGTATATTAACGTATATTTAGACCAAGTTCTAACACATTATTTGACGTTAATGCATACTTTATTGATATTTCATTGGCATACCGACGGAGTTCAGACGCGATTGTCTACCGTTGTGTGTATCTACCGCACATTTATGAGATTATCTTGTTTTGTAAAGAAAACAAAAAACAACAATTGTTACACTACTTGTGTAACGGGGCAGTGTTACTTGACAAAAACAACAATTTTTTTTTTCGTTGCATTTTGAAGAAGTGCTTAAAATATTACGTTAACATAAGACAAACGTTAACAACCAGTGACACATATGGAGATGGTGACATTCTGGAATATGCATGTAGTCTAAAAATAAGAAAACGAAATGCAATCGAATTATTAGATATAAGAAATAAACTTACATCTTGGGTATATTTTTCCTGCATTTGAAATGATGACAATTAAATTTCAATGTTCCGATTGCAAAACAGATGCCAGAAGCGTTTAGAAGGTATACTCACTACATTTGCTATCTTGAACAGTATCATATTTAGTAAAGGACAATACATTGTTATTTCTTACCTGGAAAAAGATTCGGTAAAATGTTCAAAAGTCGTAAGTATGAAGTGGTCTAAAGAATGTAATTGGTAATGATGGTGGAATTTCTGAAAGATGAGGTTTTTACTTGGTTTCTAAAGACGGGGAGAAATATTACAATTTTCGGACAATATTTTGGCCGTTAACACCATTGTAAAACCTGTATAAAACACAGAGAAAGTCGCTATTAGACAGGTCCATTCAAAAACATCGTAACTACAGCTTGTAAAAGCTGTAGTTACGATGTTTCGGAATTCGACCGTCGTATTATACCTTGTAATTGTAATATAAGGTTCATAAAACCCGGTATACGATGCCCGATTGGTACATAAAATGTTACCGATACCGTGCTTTAGCAGGCGATTAGATCAAATCAGGCCCCGTAAGCCGTTCACATAAACAATAACTTACTATGTTTGTGTGAAATTCATTGTGGTTTAACTGCACAGTTATTAGCGTTTTACTGTTTTCAGAGAAAATTGGGTTCTTTTTTTAGGTATAATCGAAACTTTCTCTGGCTTTTGCCGAACAATGTTAATTAGAATTCCATTTTTCAAGGGAACGATTTCTGAATTGATTGTGTCCATGGTAATTAAACAGGATACATAGTAAGTTGGAGGTAACGCTAGTGTTTGAAACTGGGTGCATTAGTTTGTTCAATATGGTCATAATCCAGCAAGTATGGGTACTAGACATGAAAAGTATACATTGGTGTTCCAGAAAATTTGTTGCAGATAGTAGGGGTTGCCATTGTATTTTTTTTATTTTTTGCAATATATATCTTTGGGGTTTCCTCTGTTACTTTTAAGTGTTCATTAAAAATACTCTGTAACCTCGACTGTTGAATCAATGATTGTCACATTTAAATGAAGTCGACGTGTATACATGTGATGCATAATGATGCCGTGCAAACTTATGGCGTATTCATACCTTCTTTAAGCAAGGTAAATATATCATTAATCTGTCAATGTGAATTCATATCTTATGTCTCTAAAGAATAGCATGACCATTTACCCACCCACAGGCGACAATCAAGTGACGTTGGTATGATATGCTTTCCTAACTCATGTAAACAAAAACACTCGGTAAGTACACATTTTCTCAAATATTGAATCAAATGCTTGCCTCTCAGTATTGAGATACATACCATTCGATACGTCGTAATCTCCGATTTATTTTGATACCAAGATATTCCCTCAAGCCCCTGTCAAAGATGAGAACATTCGTGCAAACATTTCTGAAGAAAATATATCACGGCAATCGAAAATAGTTTGCACGAATTTTCTCAGCTTTGACAGGGATTTGGGGGAAGATCTGGTATTAAAATAGACCGGAGAGTATGACGTATCGAATGGCACGTATCTCAATATTGAGTATTAAGTATTTGATTCAAAATTTGGGAAAAAATGTGTACTTACCTAGTATTTTTGTTTACAAAAGTTAGGAAAACGTATCATAACAAAGTCATGTGATTGCCGCCTGTGTTACCGTTCAAAACCAGAAATCGAAACTAAACTTTTGAGTTTCAGACTGACTTGGCGTTAAAGTGACAGTGTTCGCACGTTCAAAGAGCCATTTTCACATGACTTAGCATGTAAATCGTCTAACATAAGTTTAATCAAGTCCAAACTCATCGAGACTTCATGTAACCATATACAATTCAATTTACGAAAACTCATTCCGAATATTTGATTCAACAGAGACGACATGCTTTAAATGGTCTTATGTAAATGGATATATCCATTTATGTGTCGACCGCATGACTTTAATCTCGATAAATTATGTTTGTACTTTCAAACTGAAATGCGCATTCTTGCGCTCGAAAGAAATATCCCAAGCTCATATACGAATACGATGTTACATATATATAAGTAGCAAAAACGTATATTAACCAATCGATTTTGCTTCCTGGGAAATGCATCAGTGCTTGCGCTAAATGTACGGATGTACGGACCGACGAAAACCCAGTATCAACTTTCAATTTCCGGATTCGAAGTCGAATCCTAATGATCGTGAAGCAAACAGTGTACGCTTCGGCCAAGGACATCACAAATACATGTAGAAGTCAAACGATTTATGTTTAATCAAACGATTTGATCAAGCTAAGCTTATAAAAGAAGAAAACACTATGAATGTTGCAAGCGATTGTATCGCCTGCGCATTAATATAATTATGAAAAATTAAATCCAATACCATTTGAAAAAATATGGACCATTAAGACATGCAATCAGAAAAAGACAAGATTTATAAAAGATGTCGCTGTGACGTTTATTACACTACCATGCGTGAAACCATGTTAAAACTGTCAATCCTATATGGACATTTGAAACTCCATTTTTCTGCGACGCGGGCGTTCCGACAATGTATTGGGATGACTACTAATAAATAAGCCTGTAACTGCATGGTAGTGATGCAACGCTGCTTGAAACGTTTAAACCTTTAACAAACGGCAATATTGTAGGGTGGTCCAATCTGAAAGCTTGTGCAGACGACAAAATTGATATTGATAATGATACAAACTTTGAACAATTAAGTAGAGAAGATATTGGGACAAAAGAAGAAAATGCTGGTGACCAGCATTTTCTTCTTTTGTCTCAATGTTTTCAAAAGCAATTTCTGTAAGGGACGTTATAGACATGGCTTGTTTGGGAAAGGGATAAACACTGCATGAACGTTTAAATCAAGCAGATTTATGTTGTCCCTTGCATTAAGCCACCCACGTTATATACAGACAGGTGTTTGGTAAACGAATATAGGTGACAATATTATAGTCTTAAGGTATGAAGTCTATAAAGTTTGAGTTGTGTTGTTTCGGTAATATCCGAAACGTATTGGGGGAAATAACCCAAACGAATTGAGATCCGAATGAAGCAAATTTAATGCTTTTCTATGCAATGTAAATGTTTGATTGTCAAATGTGTTCTCAATGGCCTGTACATATATACTTCTCAGAATAATTAATCTTTTTTTTTTACTATTGTCATTGTGTAAAATACCAGTCACTGTTTTTATATGGATCCAACAAGCAAATAGGGGCCTACGCTTGCCCGACCTATACTGGATATATTATTAATTCTAGATATTGGAAATATTTATTATTGGGTGCGTTCAGGGTTCTCCCATCGGTAGCCATCGGTGCCGTTGGTAACCATCGGTAGCCATCGGTAACCGTCGGCATACCGATGGATATTTTGTTGGTAACCAATTGTCCCGAGAGTAGACAAGTCGGGTAGCATCGGTAGCCTCGTTTTCATAACAGTAAGATGGCGGATAACAATCCAACTACGGCGATCCTAATCATATATTGTCTTCAATAGCAAGCGAATAGCATTCTAACCGTTCTTGATATAATTTATTGTAATAGTTGAAGCTACAGTTATTTTATTTAGCAATTTATGTCTGAAAATATCTTTTTATTCATAATTTTTGGAAACGAACGATCACTTTGTGGGGAGAATACGCTCTTGGTAATTGATTATCCGCCTTTTTACCGATCGGTACAATTTTCGTTCAGAGTTCGTTGGTTGCCGACGGTGCCATCGGCTACCGATGGTACCATCGGTAGCCGACGGTAAATACACTCGGTTACCGATGGGAGAACCCTGAACGCACCCATTGACAATAGGAAATGCATTTTTTCTGTACCGAGAAGCGGACATCTATGACGCAACTTCCTGTCCTCTTATGCAGTTATGGCCTAGACAGAAAGAATTACAAGATGAAAGGCATTGTACTACTTGATATTATTTTCTGTCTTTTTTCTCCTACCTTTGATGCAATGTGGTCAGATATAAAAGTGCAATGAAATACAGGAGATAGTGTCGTTTTAGTACCCAAAAGGTATGGCTGATTTCCGCTCATGGAGAATAAAAAGACCTTGGTGGGCTTCCAAAATGCCGTAGCTGTACATATGAAATAATTCAAGTTGCAGAAACATTGGTCGAATCTTAGTTCGAAAATAGTTATGTTAAAAATCGAATAAAATGTGCTAATTACCATAAAAAAATGCGTCCGTGCTCTAGAGCGAGAAAATAAAGTTAAGGTATAATACTTATGTAAGACAAACGCGATATTTTTTTGTTTGTTTACATATGTGACCCGTCACGCTAAAAGGGACCTTATCGGATGTGTGAAAAATATCGACCCTAGTCAGTCTGCGCAGTCAGCGCAGCCAGACTAGGGCCGACACTTTTTCACTTTTATGTAATTCTCTAAATCCGGATTGTTTTCCCCATCTTACTATATATTAGTTTCTCGCATACGGGATCTAATTGACCTGTGATGGGGCTGACAAGTTTGTCAAAATTTGGATTTTTAGAGTTCGGATAAGGTCCCTTTTAGCGTGACATGTCACATATTATGAATTTGGCTTCAGTAGCGCGTGTAACATTGATGCTGCAGATTTCTACAAATGAGCCAGGATCTGGAAAAACGTCCCTTATAGCATTTTAGACAGCCATGTTTCAGGATCAGGCTGTGTCTAGATGCAGTCTGACATGGATCTATGTTACTCTCAAATTGTTGCTACAGACCATGAAGAATCTATTAGAGAACATCATGGTTCCTGGTCAGACTGCGTGTATACGCAGGCTGATCTGGAACCATGTTGTTCTCAAATGCTATAAGGGACTTTTTTCCAAATCACAGCTCAAATGTAAATCCATCCTCATACTTTTTGGTTATTAATGACATAATTGTCAATAACTGCAGCAAATATCGCCTTTAAAGACCTAAAAAATGTCACCAGTTTTCCAAACTATCCAATAGTCTTCGGTGTTATCAAAACGTGTATAAGCATCGATAACACCGTAGCAATGGCCTTCCTCAAAAGTCCATAATGTAATTACTGATTTGAAAATGGGAAAAAATATAACGAACAAAATTTAATGCTCTTATTTCCCAAAATACAAATCTGCAATATCCAGTGTTTAAAATTCTGCTTTACAGTGACATTTCAGAATTTTTTGTAATAAATTTTACTTTTATTTTTATCTGAAAGAGCATATTTCCTTATAAAAATTCTGAAAATTTTAAGCCATAATATTGCGCCGTTTGCGAGAAATATATATTTTTGTGTTAAAATTTAACAAATTGTTGTGGACGACAGTTCAGATTTATATGGAATTTGTCGATGATGTCCCAACTTAAACTGCGCGTTTCTCGCTTATCAGCAACCATTTTAAAAAAAAAACTAATAGCATTTATAATCGTGAGAATAACAAACCTTGGCATCAAGACATACTTTGAAAAAATTGAATGGGAATGCAATGCCCCTTTAAACTACTTTATCTTTATTCGTAAGACATCTTTTGGTATAAATAAACCGACGTCTTTTTATAATCAAGTTGCGATTATTTATGTGGTTCATTATTCAACATTAGATGCACAAAATATGGATTTAGCATGCTACAACTGTGCAGTTTTCTTTTGAAGTGAAAACTTTGACACCACTCTGACGTGAGGCCTTCTTAAATCATCATTGATAGACACCCAACATCATGCAGTGTGAGATGTTCTAAAATACCGGTTTATGTCATTTTTGAAATAAACTATTTTGGTTTTAATTGATAGATTCAATATATTTCTGATATAATGTAACTCACTTGTTGAAATATTTAGAAATTAACGTTGTCATGAAAATAGTAATATATTTGCTATATTATGCAATATTCGACGCATCTGTGTACTGTCAAAAGAATCAACGGCATGTTGATATGCGTTAATGTAGAATTCCCGTAATGTGGCCATTTTGAAATTCATAAAATATCGGATTTTTTTCAATGTGCGTCGTTACGTGTCCGAACCTATTCGGGCGCGGTCGTAAACGACGTCGCCCGAATAATTTCTCCGTCTTGTGAATCTCATTAGGGGTAGACTATCTTAAATCAAAATGTTTCACTATAAACGCAAATAGATAGACACATTTTCACAATAAATTATTTTGTGTGTTTCTGTCCGTTTTTTTTTTTTTTTTTTTTTTTTTTTTTTTTTTTTTTTTTATCATTTGACGGCATCACAGACTGGTTTGCCTATATACGCCGACATGGAAATCTCTATTCTAAACAGGTCATCTTCTAAACACTAGAGTTCGTTTATGAAATTACTTCTTTTCTGTTGGTGCTTTTTAAAGGTTTGTTGACATGAGGAATTTCCCAAATTCGAAACTTCTTTGAAACGTTTCACATCTATTCTTGGACAAAAAAGAATAGCCAAACATTTTTATTGCAATTATGCACAAAGAAAATGCTTCTTACATTATGATGTCGACCAAGCAAGATTGTAACAATCTTAAAATGAAGGGTTGCGATAATGAAATGGACGTTCATCAGAGAGTAGGAAACGCAGAAACGGAAAACGTGAAGCATATACGGGCTCTAGCACGAAACAACATCAGAACAACAATGCGAAATGACGGATCTTTATGGCTCAAACTCGATATCTTTTGTTCCGATTAAAACTTTCCATTACTAGCAAGTCGTAAAAATCTCACGGGCAAAAAGCACTACGCGAAGTTATTTCGGATTTTACGACCATTCGGGCTTGAGTGACGAATTTCATTCTTTTCTCTGGATCTGCCGAATCTATCGGACTAGTTGGTGCCTTGGATAGACTCGGCTTGCTTTTAATCATACTACAATAATTGGATACCGCGGCATTTGGAAGACCATACTTTTGCCAGGGCTACCAATTTAAGCTTTTGTCTCTGGACAACCAACACAATGTTTTGGGTGTCCATCGTCGATATTTCGTTTGTATTTTGGTGTATATGACGTTTTTCAATTTACAAATATGTAACAGATTCTTTCTTTAAGAATGCAAATCTGGTATTTTTTCTGAAATGGTAACAATTGTGCTGAAAGCTTATTGCATAGTACCCACGATTTCCTTTGCATTAGTTGTATTTTTCTATACACCCAACGATTGATTGGCAGATGATCCCTGTTTACATAGTGGAACGAAAAAAAAGTGTCCTATTCCATTCGTATCAAAGAGTTGTATTATCATATTTGTATCATATTCTATACAGAAAGTGCCCATGAACTTGACCTTCCTTGTATGCACGTTCTCTGCCGTGAGAGGATGACCGTACGTTAGCGACAATAAGTAAATAAATCGTATTATCCTGGTCAAAACTGACACCTATTGTCACGCTTTGTCCATACCACAAGATGAAAGAAACCTTTTGTTTGATATAGGACAATAATCGTAATGGGCAATAATGGACAAGTCTAGGGGGAGGGAGATTGCACATCTGAACTATTCGAACAGTTGCAATTTGATTTGTCTGTAATCCAGAAGTCACACGTTCGATCCGCTTCCATCCCGTAACCTCAAGACTGTTCGACGTTATTACCATTATGACAATAATTGCTGAGTCGGACGTAAACACTTATTTGCACAACTGATATTAAATAGAATATACATGCTTGTTTTGTATTTTTCAAAAGGTATCGCATATCGTCGCTTTTCAACAAAAACATCGTAACTGCAGTTTGTTTTGCGCTACAGTTACGATATTTCTTGTTGAAAATCAGCGATGTTCTATAGATATCCCATCATGATTAACTTTAAAGAAGCTGTTGACCATTAGATACATGATTCAAAACGACAATAGATTGTTGACACGTTTTCACCAACATTTCTAAAATGGCTGTCTAAAAGAAAATTACATTACAAGCCATCTGATTGGACGAGACGTATGTCTCGACCAATCGGATAGATTGTTGTGTAATTTTTAAAGTAAACATGGAATTTGACTGGTTTGTGATTACCAGACCGGACCATATTCGGCGCTCGTTGAATGCAAATCAGATTGCTAGAACATTTCTGTCAGATTTTTTTTTTTTTTTTTTTTTTTTTTTTGAAAAAATATGGTAGATCTAATTACATAAACATTTGTCGGATTTTTGCATAATATCGATTAATCGCTTATCGAAAATATTTCTATAGCACAGTGGCGGGCCTTGTCACACGTTAATTTCTTTAACCACCAAAATTATTTTATGACCCTCTTTATGCCAATTTAGCATGCTTAATTGAAACTGGGGCTATTTGTCATTAGGATCCATTTTCCACTTTTCGCCACATAAATGAAAAATCGAAAGTTAAAGGTTTAGTCGGTTTAACATTCGATCATTTTATATAACCCCCACAATAAAACTGCCATAAAGAAACAATGAAGAAATAGTTAAACTCGGATATTATCGCTCATTATGCCCTGTTTTAATTGACAAAACGATGAATTAACGGCATTGTGCTTAAACGCCGTAAGCGCCTATATCACGTATAGGCGCTTACGACGTTTATACACTATATACCGTTGAATTGAACTAATTTATATTCAAAATCTGTTTTGGGCTATTTGTAAGATTAATGCCCCTATAAGTCATTGGAAATATTGCTGAATGAAATATTTGATCGAATGGGTTAAGATATTAGCACATATTTAGAATGCCGCGAGCCATTTTTGCACCTTTTTTTTCAATTCCAAGACCATACGTTCGATTTGTGAATGAATAAGAATGGATAAATTAATTTATGATTTTGTCTATTTTACACATAAAATGTTTACGTTCGATTTGTGAATGAATAAGAATGGATGAATTAATTTATAATTTTGTCTATTTTACACATAAAATGTTTATCCAACGATTGTCAGTTTTATTCAGGTAAAGATTCGTATGATTCATTGAGCGAGGGTTCGAATCCCTACTATACCGAAGTTTCGGCTGATATTTGACAGTTTCTTGAAGCATGGAGCTCTTCCCGATGGACTAACAGTCTGCATGAATGGAAGTGAATGAAATTAAACTTCTTGGTGGTTAGAAAACATTGTGGGAAATGAGAAAATTGGTTGTCACAAGCATTTTTTTCAACAATGTTTTCCAAAGCCTTTTTACGGGCGTCGAAAGGCGTCATTTCATGAGATAACGCTACACTCGAATCGATTCAACCACTGTTTTGAATGAGTTCCTTACAAAAGTAGACAGCTTGATTTTGAAGCAAATGTCACTGTTCAGTTCCAATTCGGGAGCTGCTACGGTCAACAAAATGGACGCTGATCAAGATATATTTGATAAAGAAAACAACACAGAAAATATCTAATAAAATGAGAAAAATGACGTGCATCATTATTTTCTTCTTTTTCTTCAATTGTTCCCGATTTGTTCGATTACAGACGTCAAACCAAGTCTGGCTTTGGGAATGTGCTAGATAAAAATATGTCTAATAAACAAAAAAAAAAAAGAAAGAAAAGAAAATGTTTATTTTTTATGGTGTTGACAAATTCGAGTATTGCATTTCATAGTCAGGTGTAAAAATTAATTAAATTTTATCATCACGGCAGCATCGCAATTTTATCTGATTCAATCTGTGCGATCCAGTTTCATTGACTTCTGTGTTAACCCTTTCCAAATTGAAAATTTTTGTTTTGATTTTGACGTCCGTTATAGAGACTTTATTGGATAACATTTGAGGGAAAAGGAGAAAATGTTGATCATCAGCATTTTCTCCTTTTCCCTAAATGTTTTCCACAGCATGACATACAGAATAGTATGTCTTGATTAGAATTATTCTTGTTATCTACAATTGCTTTTGACTTGGATAATTTTACATAGTGTTGTTTAAAAAAAGGTCTAAATGTTTCAATTGCCACCCACAAACGCCTTTTTACTATACCATGTTCCCGTTGTTATGAAAGATAACAAGACTAAAACAAATAGACAATTTTGCAACTTCAATGCATAGAAGTGTAATACTGATACCTAAATAGAAAATGAATCAGTGTACATCTACCAAGCATAGTAAAACGTCTTATTTCTTTGCAATTGGTCAGCGTATAGCAATAGGAAAGATACAATTGGGGTAAAATCTATTTTTCAGAAGAAAAAAAAAACATTAAACGGTTTGATTTCCGCGAAAATTACGAAAACCACAAAATTACGATTAGACATGTGCCCACATCTGTCTTTAGTAATTCAATATTTTCTTTCGTAAACGTTTTCATGTTTCGCATAAAATTATTTAAAATTGCTACAACAAATTATCTAAATATATAGATAAAGATTCATAATGGAATATTTCGTCCGATTTTGATATATATTTATAAGTAAAGAGTTTACGTGTTTGTTTTCCCATTTCTTTTAAAGCGCATAACCATTTTTATGACACATTTCTCGGAACAACTTGAATCTGTCGAAATTTATGAAAACGAACATAATCTTATAGCAAAAGTTCCCTTAGAATACTTCAGTCTTGTAGAACATGTAATTTAGGACTTATATGTCGTTCTTCTCGTTGCATATACGTGTATCATTCAGAAAACATTGAGATATAAGAAGAAATAACTGATGATCAGCATTTTCTTCTTTTGCCTCAATATTTTATCTGCTTAATTCAGCACAAAGCCTCGGTTTTTTTTTAAATCGGTGATGTTGTCTGAAGCAGCTTCCATATTGAAGCAGTCGAAAACAATGCATATTTGGCGCTGTCTTTATGTACTTGAGTAAGCAAGAGTGTATGTATCAATTGCACAATTTGCTACTAAATATCGGGAGCTTATGCCTCGGTAACTAATTACAAATTAATTAATACTTTACGATGCGTTTTAGACAGAAACTATTATATTAATCAAAAAGCTCAGATGTTTTCTGCGCGATCAATGCTCATTAATTAAACCTGCTTTCATAGTCGACGATAGTGTGCTACTCATGATCGGTTTATTGCTCAACAATTTCATTTTGGGGTTCGTAAAAAATAAATGTATCTTCAAGATAAATAATTTGCTTGTTGAGAACTACATTGTATATCATATATGTTTTGATATAGAGTGTGCCTTTTGTGTACCTTTTTCTTAGCTTGAATACATACAGAATCGACATTATTTATCTGTTACCTTAACTGAGTTTGTATCTTATCCTATACAACACATGTATAGCTCACGATAAATGGCCCGGCAGCGCACCTCTAGCGATTCTAGATGCTCTGACAGGTAATTTATCGTGAGCTATTCACGATCAGATGCTACATGTTGAAGACTAATGGTTCGTAAACAATAGGAACAGGATCTTAAGAATACTTTACGATCTACATTGTATTTTGAAAATGAAAAATGAACATACAGACTGTTTTGAAATGGAAAGATGAAACATTGGCCAGAACTCCGTACAAATATAAATTTCCTGAATATACAGCATTTTGCATTGGCCAACCTACCGGTAATTATTGTCAATTCCACATTCGACCAGAAACATTGCACTTTTCCTCTGTTTCCACGTCACTGCCGGTGGTCACCGGTAGTTTATACTGTACCCCCGGAGAATCGTCGAGGTGGCATAATCTATATTAGCGCGGTTGGTTACGTGCTCAATTAGCCAGAACAAAGTCACTTTCGACCTTCCTTTCTGAAGTACATTCACTTATTGATGTGATACCGCCATCAGGAAATGAACTTTCGGTGGTTCACATGATTATGTTTTAAGGACTTGCATTCAGCAGGACTCCGCAAATGTCCGGACCTATTCGAGCGATGTCGTAAACAATCGGCGGTGGAATGTTACCCCGCCGAATGTTTACGTCGTCGCCCGAATAATTTCGACGTTGCAAGAATCTCATTAAGAGTATACTACCTCAAGTACAACATACGTCAATTGACAAAGACAATGTCTGCGATGTGGTTGATATCTTTTCACACATATATCTGTGGTTGCGTCCAGGATTTCTGTGAAGGGAGTTCAAATATAGAAATAGGCGGTCGTTTTCTTAGTATTGCACAATTTTGACTGAATGTCTGCTTGAAATGAAGTAATAAGGACACAGAAGGGATGTTTGAACCTACGAACCCCCTTTTGGATCCAACGTTGCTTAAGATTTGCAAAAAGAACGAAATGTCGGGTAAATATCAAAACACTAAGACACTTAATGACATGACTCGACATATTATCAAATGCTATTAATTTCATGAGCTCAGGTCCAAAGCTATTTCACCAGCAATGTTGTCCTCAGTGACCCCCGATATATCAAATTCCTTGAATAGCCTTATGTTTTCATCTTAAGAGGGTGAAATAGTTGAATTTTACGCTTTATTTAAAATGCTACACCCCCTGTTTGAATTTGTAACCGTGATAGGGGCTTGAATTATCAATTGTTCCTAATTTGCAATGTTGATACCCATAATTATTTTCCTAAACTCCCTAACTTCAAACACCCGATACGCTCCATAAAAGGGGCATTAATGCACTTGTTTGTGTAAGTGAAGGCCTTTGACACAACCTCTGTTGACCACCGAGCTGGTCCACGTGCAAATTATGGGTCACTTCTCTAAGTCTCATTAAATGATTGTCCAATCAAATTCTTTATTCTCTGCAATGCAGTGAGTTGCATTAGACCATTTCACGCCAGCAACTTTCTATCGTACCAATTTCCGTCTGCAAGCCGTTTAGCGCATGTACGAGTCTAGAGTGGTTTACAGCTCCTGATACTACTTCGTGTATTGTCAATTTTGGGCGTCTTCTTTGGCAACGGAAATTGACGAGGGCTACCCTCGGATGGCACTGGAAGTTTGGTATCTAATGATGGATGGAATACCTGAAGTAAAGTACAATGTAGTAGTCTTGTATTGTCATTTCCGACATTCTATGTGGTTATTTTCTTTGCAAGATCATGGTGACTTTTTAACGAATTCCATCCATCATTAGATATCAAACATATAGTGCAATTCCACCTTCATCTTCGGCATTTTCCGTGACAGCCTGTACCTAAGTACAATGTATGTCGTGTGTAGTCCATAATGACTACGAAAGAGCATGTCTCGTCCAACCATATGTCTTGTAATGTAATTTTGATTTAGACAATCGGCTAAGCAATACAATGTATTGATGGATTGCAGCTCAAATCTTTTTAACCCTTTCCCAAACGCCAAAATTTTAGGGTGGTCCACTTCAAAAACTGACACACATGACAAAATAAATGTGTTAAATATAGTATTTGTGTAAACTATGGCACAGAAAATATTGAGATAAAAGGAGAAACTGCTGGTTATCAGCAGTTTCTTCTTTTGTTTCAATGTTTTCCCAAGCCTTTTTTATTAGGGACGTCAAAAGCAGGTCTTGTTTGGGAAAGGGGATAGGACGTTGTCTATCCTTATCTATTCATATGTCATCACGAACCGGGTAGGGGTGAAGATAAGGGTTACTATAATTCGGGTATCGTTGATTTACGGAATTAAGCGAACTTTCCCCTGTGATCTCGAAATGTATCACAAAGTGCAATAAAAGAAACAATGCGGTCATGGGTGACCTCCTAAACTTGCAATCACCAGAGGCCTTAATTTATGTGCTGTACCGACAAGTTAACCCTCCTTATTGCTCATCGAAACTGCTTCTTTAAGATGGATGTTGGTTAAAATATGTGTGTCATTGAGCGTCCAAAATGCTTTTGCAAATGTATTGTGCCGATTCGCATTTGACCTCTATTGGATGTAACTATCAATATGTTAGGAAAACTCAAACTTTAGCCATGAATGCTTAATTAGTCGATTACCCAATACATGAACATAATTATACAAAAAAAGGCCTGTTGAGCTAAACTAATTAATGTTTATGGAAAATACGCTGTCATATATAAGACTATTGACCTTTGTAATCGCACCTTTTAAAAGACTCTCGCACTATACTACTAAAGCAAAGCCCCTTATAGATGATGAATTCAGTGATTCTGTTTGGTAAAAGATTAAAATCTTTCGATGTCAAGACAGAGAAAGTTAATTTGTGATATGTAGGTTAAGGGGCCAATTTCATCCAATTATGTTTGCTTTGGTCATCTTCGTGAATTATCCGTATCGTACCTGCTTGACCACATCAAGATTATAGAGGAGGTCTGACCAATGGCCGAAATGGCCGTAATTTAGCGTAACCACGCCGTAACAGCTCTTTATTTTAACCCTTTCCAAACAAAACCAGGGTATAAGACGCATCTGATAGAAAAATAATGCATTGAAAAATTGTTAATGAAGCGTAGAAAATGCCGACTAGATCTCTACAAGCGTTTCTACTTCTACCTCGATATGCAATCATATACATGAACCAGGATTTGGAACACCGTCCCTTATAGCACTTGAGACAGCTATCAGTCTGTGTCAAAATGGAGTTTGACTGGGATCCATGCTACCTTTCTACGGTTGCGACAGCTAATGTGGAAGCTATTGGAGAACAGCACGGCGCATATACACAGGCTGATCTGGAACCATGTTGTTCTCAAATGCCATAAGGGAATTCTTTCCTGATCTTGACTCATTAATGTAGAATTGTAATAACATATAGATGTTTCGCGCTGTCGTCTATGCTATATATTCTCCCAATTTGGTATCGTCTGGGAAATGGTTGAATCAGACCCTCTGAGGTAATTTGGGGTATGAGGACCCACTTGTCGCCTACATGTTAAATGAACAGATTTTATGGTTATTTAGTTGTAGTTTGTGGACTCTACAAAAGTAAACATTACTTGGACATATGTAACATTTGTAGATTTTACCCTCTAACCTCTTGATGTGGTCAGTTTTAAATTATCTTGACCATTTTTTTTTTCAAACAAAACCTTGTTTTGACGTTCTTGATAGGGAAGGCTTTAGAAAACATTGAGACTAAAGAAAAAAATGCTGAAGATCAGCATTTTCGTCTTTTGTATCAATATTTTCAGCGCTTCATGGTACACGAATATTATTTTTTTTTTCAACTTCTATATTGTCTAATGAAGTAGTTTTCAAGTTGGACAACCAACAAGTTTTGGCTGCTTGGGAAAGGGTTCAAACATACTTCTCTGCCATTGCATAGGACTGTGGTAGGTTTTCTAAGTTAGGGAGCAGTCAGTAACGGTATAGTTTTAGGATAACAAAACTTATTTTATTCGCCCTAAACCTCTTTAAGGATTCGGATAAAAGTTCGTTGTAATACCATATCGCTACTTTTCAACGAAAACCTCGTAACTTCAGTATAAAACAAGCTGCAGTTACGATGTTGGTCGTTGAGAAGCGACGATATAATAACCCTCTATCACATCTCCACACATACTTGTACAAGCTGCAGTTACGAGGTGTTTCTTTAAAAGCATCAATAAACTAGAACAACCATAAAATTATTAGAATTCAGTGTAAATTCTATAGGGTTCGTACGTCCAGTAACATTTTGAAATATAAACAAACACGCCTTTGCGTTATCTTTAAAATATAATATCGTTACATCATGTACGTAGGTAGATAGATTTTATGCCTTATCATTTGTTGTCGTTTCCAGTATTGTTGTATTGTCCAGCAAGGTTAACCCGGGACAACTTAATTTTCGTGCGCTAAGTCCGTTAGTTAAGCGTCTAAACAAAACATTGCAGAAGTGGGGTCATTGCATAATTATGCAGATATCCCGGGTTAATCTTGCTGGACAATATCTAGTTGTAATTTATCTCACATGTTCTTATTATTGATGTTGATAGACAATAGACCTGCGTTAGAGATGTTCGGGTAGTATAGTGTCGCCAATATCATATTTTAATTGCGCTTCATTAGACGCAATGATACACTTTTATTTGATACAATTGACAACCTGGTATAATGATAAACAATAATGTCTTAATGACATTGAATGATTTAATATTAATTGCAATAACTTTCATGCATCAATCCTTTCCTTTATTATTACGGCGCTTTTCAACGAAAACCTCATAACTGCAGCTTGCTTTAAGCTGCAGTAACGAAGATTTTGTTGAAAAGCATCGATAATAAATTTACCAATCACTAATGAATCAATTGACATGTAAGCTAAGACCATAAAAAATGTATCCTTTTAATGACATTTCTGCGCTCCTAAAATTGTGGACTTTGATTTGTGTTCAATTTTTAAGGTATAAATCCACAAGCAAAAATTGACAGTGACGTAGTTTTGTGTTTACTGTTTCTAAATCAATAAACTCTTCTCATTTGTACCGTTTACAATGTGCACGTGATAAATGAACAGGTTTATTGGTTGTAAACGATAAACACAATCATACGTCACTTTCAAATTTGGCTGGTGGAGTTATAGTCTTCCCGTACTGAGATTCGCACGAGGTCAGAATTATTCGGACGACGTCGAAAACATTCGGCGGTGGAACTTTCCACCGCCGAGTGTTTACGACCGCGCCCGAATAAGTTCGGACACGTAACGAGGACGCTCGAATAAAAAATCCAATGTTTTATGAATCTCAAAATGGCCACATTGCGGGAATTCTACCTTAAAATGGTATGCTTGATTTAGCGTTGTTTGAAATGGTTAGAAACTGATTTCTTTACGTTTCCGCATTGATTTGCCTTTTAAGCTTTGTTTTGCTTATATTGCTTTTGTTTCTTCGCCGATGGGGATTCTAATAAGTGCAAGGTTAATTTCTTTTTTGAAGGGAGTGGAGTACCATGATCATGTTTTCAAAATTTGGAATTCTATTTACCAAAAGAAGGAGAAAATAGTATTGTACAGAAATCAAATGTCATTTATCAGTTGCTTTAGATCGTCAATTCTTGCAATATTCACTCTGATCTTCAAAGCTCTATATTTCATTTGTAATGATTGTATAGATACTTACAGATAATGTGACCGCATTTTAGACACCCAAACACAATATTATTTTTGACAAATTTGATAAATAACCAATTAAGTGAAATAAGCGTACTTTAGATCGTTGGACATTTTTATTTGCAATTCTTTATTTCAATGAAGCTAAATTTGACGTGATTATTTGGTAAGATGACGTGCATTATAATCGATTATGAGCAATTACGGAAAACAAAACAGATGGTATTCACCTGTCTTACTGTGGTGTGAAAAGGTATTTCCGATCCTTACCCATTTGACCATGCAATCTAGAATGTGAAAAAGTTCGAACATCTATTGTTATTTTTCTAAAAGATCTGACATCGTGAATATTTCATGACGCGTTGTCTTTTACATTCTATAAACTTTACAGATTGAAAGCAAGTTCTATATTTCGTTCGGTAAATATTTGGACTTGTCTTTGGTTATTGTTGTAAATTTGTGGACATGTTTTGAGGAAAAGAGAAGAGTCAGTGAGCAATCATAATGTTATGTACATCTCGGCCTGTCATATTTGCGAGATCAAAGCTTCCGCTTGACCATGATGTATTGTTAGAGCGTCTCTCGGACCCTAGATCAATCACGCTTGCCCGGCCGATGGTCTGACAAATCATCCGAATTTGTCTAGTCGTCTAATAAGGGGGTCCTTGGTGCTTCTGTAATAGCGAAAAATGTCCGGTCTGTGAAGCATCCGTCATCTGATCAGGAACTAAATTATCGTGAGATTCGGTCTACATGTTCATACCATTTGAACAATTAAGTTACTATTTGAATTTAAACCCAAATTATGACGCCTGGATTGGACTAGTCTGTCGCTATCGCGACGCCAAAAGTTCTACGACACTGCAAGTACGGCACTCAACCCAAAAGATGAAAATTGGACAGTATACACGTACTAGACCGGTTCCAAATTCCAAAAGCTATAAAACAAACGTACGCACGGACATTCAAATGTCATGTTTGTTAAGGTAGTCCATCCATAATGAGATTCACGCGACGTCGGAATTATACGGGCGACGACGCAAACATTTGGCGGTGGAACATTCCACGGCCGAATGTTTACGACATCGCCGAATAGGTTCTGATAAGTAACGAATGGTAACGACGTTGCACGATAAATTCCGACGTGCCGTGAATCTCGTTAAACTTGTTCTACCTTAAATGTCTTCTTAAATAGTGTAGCCACTTCTGCATCATAATACAATCAATATTGAGTTCATTCGTTTACCGTGGTTGTACGATTAAAACGTCGTAATTTCGCCTGAAGTTACGACATTTTGATTATCCATCGACAATATTCGTCCTACGTGGACCTAAAATAACTGCTTTTCCCATGACGTTTCATCATTGTCTAACGAAGTGACAAGGTTCGGGCCTGCTTCACCAAGCTGGTCGTAAAACTGTACTGCTGAGCGATCGAATGGCCTGCGCAAAACAGCAAATAAATAATACTGTTTCGGCTATGTCATCGTGCTAGTATGTTTCATACATACAAAACATACAATAATGTTATTGTAATTGCTTTTGATTGAAACTGGTTTGTCCTTTTTTTTCTTGTGATTCGAAAGTTATTGATTCTAATGATGATAACAAAATAGATTTTTATGATTTTGATAATATTTAACCAAGTTAAAACGCCCTTTTTATTAGACAAACTGAATTCTCTAGATATTTTAGAAAAGAAATATTGATACGAAATGGAATGGTATCTACCGTACATCTACATGTGTATGTAATCCTGTACTTCTTAAAATAACGTCTTGACAAAAAACGTGTACTATTTCTTTTACCACAGCATTTACCTGAAAGGCCTAAAACCTGTTATATGTATGGGCACAGTTCATAACAGTATTTGGAGTTATTCAATATTAATATACGAAAGTTCCCCCCATTCATTCACTTTAGGATTCGTTGGATTACGATATGTCTTTTTTTCTAAATAAATGCGTAGAATATACCCCTTTTGCCATTCACTGTAAATTGTTTGTCTATAGTTAATGTATTCTAGACACCGTCAATTGTCCCGGTGTACTGTCAAGACCTGGCAGCAGGCAGCCTAATCGATACACCCTGGTGACATTGAAGGGTTTCGATATAAAAATGCCAGTAAAATAATGACAGACACATTCTAATGTCAACGAGAGAAAAGTCCCATTTCAATAATTTAGACTTGGTCTATAACGGAACAGCTTGGTCTGACCAATGGCACATATATAGATAGATAGGAAAATAAACCAAAGAATAATTCAGCTAAAATAATATGATATGGCTTGAATAATTGCACCTAATGTGGTTATTACTTTTTTCCATGATTGCTTTAAAGACTTAGATATGTGCATGTAATAGTTTGTTTCTTTGGCATGGATTTAAGATGGAAATTGATAATGCTTGCCTATCAATTATGAAATGCAGATCTCAAAACATTCAGATGCTTATTAGATTTTATATTACTATAAAAAGAGAATACAAATACCGATATCCGTCGGCTTAGAAATGTTATTTGATATATTTAAGTAATATATTTAAGAAAGAAAATGTCTCGGGAGCGATTTGTCTGTTTTTTTTTTTTTTTTTCAACCATTCTAATTTTATGAAATAGCAAAAAATAAAGTCACCCCTTCTTAAGTCATGTTTAACAAATTCTCCAAATTTATCAGATATGCGGTTGCAGATCCTTCTTCAGACAAGTGTTAAATGGGTATTTTATGTTTTGTTCGATTCGTTTCAAGTCCGGAACACTGACTGTTACTTACATGCGAGCACGCACATAAACCATTCATCAGAAACGAGTGCGACCTGGGTAGAATACTTTGAACACTCCATAACTGACTTGTAAATGGTCGCGTGCTCGTAACTTTTACTGTTTGATTTCTTAAACAGACGGACATTTTGAAATATTTTGTAGTTTAGTATGATACCATGCGGACAAAGTTACTACAAAGATACTTCAAAGAGCTCCGAGTAATAGTAAAAAAAGAAACTTTCGAGAGACCCATCCTTGAGAAATAGCTACATGTATACCCATATTCATTAGTTTATACTTGTTTGATATTATCCTGAATGTTTCGGTCTGGCAAACATGTATTAGAGCGACCATTTCATTCCACGTTTCATCCAGTTCGACAGTATATTGTTTACCTAGGTAAATTCCCTTAAGGTAGAATACCCGTAACGCGGCCATTTTGAGATTCATAAAACATCGGATTTTTTCAAGTGTCGTCGTTAACGCGTCCGAACTTATTCGGGCGCGGTTGTAAACATTCGGCAGTGGAAAGTTCCACCGCCGAAAGTTTTCGACTTCGCCCGAATAGTTCCGACGCCGCACGAATCTCACTATGGGTAGACTACCTTAACATAATTATGCCATAACCGGACTAAACTGTATGATGATTAAAATAGATGGATTAACTTCTGTTACTTATAATATGTATCTATGAGTAATGCTTGCTATCCAAGATCGTGAGTTTGTTTCAATTGTCGCAAAGGCGTGTATGTTATATTTTCACATATGTAAAATAATTAACAAGACGGAGTACGATCAAACAAATTTGTTCGCTCTGTGATCCTAGGTTGCATTCATCCAAGGTAGGCACGTACAAACATACATCACAAATCTTGTACGACAACCGCCATAACAAGGACCCAGTGCTCGCCGGTTTAGGTTTACGAACTGAGAATGAAATGCACAGCCAGAGGCGAAATTTGAAAAGTGCCAGTAATTCCTAAACTGTGTTACATTTCCATTCCAAATACAAACATAAGCATTTTGTATGGTTTAGAATTTTGAATTAATGCATACTTATGGAAATATTTGACAAAAACATTCAAGATTATCTCCTTTGCATATGAATATAGAGTAAAATAATATTTGTAAATTATTTTCTTCTTGAAGCATAATCTTGAAATCCGGCATGGTGAATCAACTTATGTGAAGTGTATTTATAAGTGTGTGTAATTTGATGCATTTCATATGGCTAGAAAGTGGTGTTTTCATTCTTAGTTCATAAACCTTAAACACACTTTTCCACTTCCAGCGGACACCTTTTGACAATAGATTGCTGAAAGTTGAAATGAGTAGACGAACAGAAGCGATTGTACTTTATCGTCGTTTTTCAACAAATACTTCGTAGTAACATTTCACAATTTTTTTTACATGAATTATACTTTTATTCTATCTGAAATAGCATGTTTTCTTATGAAAATTCTGGAAATTTCAAGCTAAAATATTGAACTGTTTACGAGAAATATTTATTTTTGTGCTTAAATAAAACAAATTGTTGTGGACAACAGTTCAAATTCATATAGAATTTGTCATTTCTGACTTAACTTTGAAGGCGTATTTTTCGCTTATAAATAACAACTTAAAACACTGATAGCATTTCTACGCATTAGAATAAACAATCTTTGCATCAAGACATACTTTTAAAAATGAAAAAAAGTGAAATGTCACTTTAAAATAATATTTGTTGAAAAGCATTGTCACCAATATCAGCTTCGACCAATACTCTTATGTATTACCGTCGTGCTATGTAGAAGCCTAGAACTGCGTCTTCTGGTTAAGTTCATGTGACTTTTAACATTTGTACACATGCTCTTTTAATTTATGTTCAAAGGGTTGCATTTTCTAAGGTCAGAAGACTTGCTGTTAAATCTTTCAAAAAAATATATACATGTACACACGTAGCTGATTTTTTAGGTTCCTCATAGAGAATAAATACATTTATTAAAATCAGCTCAAGAGAATGAAACGTTGACAATCCGAATTTTATAACTGTTTTTTTTTTATATATATATATATATTTTCTTTACAGGCTTTGAACTTTGACAAATCTTTAATTCTGTCGTTTAAGGTAAGACCTGGTTTATTGGCCATGTGACAAGTTATGGAACGAAATCTGTATGGTGCGAATATACGATTTCAAAGGGAGGCAAATTTCATTGCTCTTTAAATTTGAATTTCTGACTTTAATTGGTTATTTTGTACTACTCTTTTACTCAATTTAGAAACATTTTCACAAAAATTGTTTAGAATATTCCCCAGGAATCTGAGCACGCTCAATTATTTCCGTTGTTACGGAAACAGGCGACATTGCATCTAACGGTACTTTAAAAAGCGGAGAACTACTATCGGACTTTATCGGAAATATTGGGTGGCTCAGACTTACGGACGTCGCGGAATAAGTCGAAATATAACGATTATACAGGAAGTACATTACCCATGTCTTACCTTAAGTGAAGAATTAAGAATATTGAGAAAAATTCTACGAAGGGCAAACAGACAGACGTGTACCAGTTAATAGCACAGATTCATTATATCGACATCGCTTATCTCATATCGAATTGGAAAAATTGATCCGTAAACGCTTCAAAATGGCAATAAAAATGAATATTGAAATTTAAAAAAAAGTCTTATCGTAGAAAACAGTACATGGATTAGAAGGAAATGAGTTGCATATTTTGAAATAACTTGCTCATTTCCCACTTTTTTCAAATACGTGTTTATAACAAGTGTCTACTGGTCTATTTCATTAGTACAGAACGATAGAAAACAATAAATTCAGAGAAAACTTGAGCAAAATGTGAAAGGATGTGTACACGTGTTATACACGCGTTCATAAGGTTGTCGAACATTGCCGAATGTTGTCGAAATATGTCGAACATGCATACCGCGGTGACCGAGGGCTCTTCCGGAGCATTCGGTACACTGACTAAGCGGCCTGTTTTTGTTTTCTTCGTTGTTAACCGATTTAAAAATGGCGTCTTTCTCATTCCATCGGAATTATTTACATGCATTGTTGTGTTTACCTTGCATTTTATTTTCAATGTTATGCTTCACACACGTAACACGTTTGGCTTAGTTTAATACTGCACATCACTCAATATAGATATAGATGCTACAAAACAGTAATACATTCTCAAAAAGCCATTGCTTTCTCCAGCCTCCATGCACATTCGATATAGACACAAGAGCAACCGACAGTTTTGTTGTGCATATAAACACCACACTTTCATTGTCTTCTATCTTTTTTTCTTTGTTGTGTTGTTCATTACTCTTTCTCAAATAACCTGATTAAAGAATGGTCAAAATCTGAAAGAGTTACAGACAATGGGATTGAAGCAAACTATGACAGTGATCTTTCCAAGGGATGGGAGTCATTGACGATGAGACATAATTGCGGCCATTAAATTTTTTCTATCGAACCCTTCGAATGCTTTTAAGGCTACATGTTGAAGACGCATATCTAATGTAAGGCGGATTTGCAGCTAAAACATCTAGAAAAACACTGTGAAATGGCAATGGTATAGTAAATAAATTGAAATGCAAAATAGCATTACGTAAGGGAAGATATGTTCGTCCATTCGCGCTCTTATCGCAGGTTTATAAATACGACTTCCGTTGTGTACTCAATTGAATTAAAAACTCATTTAGACGTGTTTGTTGATTAATACATTCACCGCAACATCTATTTATAGACTTATACTGAATTGAAATAGAATGGCATAAAATGATTAAAGTGACATTTCAGAATTTTTTGTCATAAATTTTACTTTTATTTTTATCTGAAAGAGCATATTTCCTTATGAAAATTCTGAAAATTTCAAGGCAAAATATTGCGCCGTTTACGAGAAATTTATATTTTTATGTTAAAATTGAACAAATTGTTGTGGAAAACAGTTCGGATTTATATGCAATTTATCGATTAGGTCTCAACTTTAAATGTGTGTTTCTCGCTTATTGGCAACGACTTAAAAAACTAATAGTATTTATACTCATTAGAATAACCAATATTGGCATCAAGACATACTTTAAAAAATTGAAATTGGAATGAAATGTCCCTTTAAAGAAGGTTTCGAGTATGTTCCTTTCTATAAGACGTTTGTATTGTATTGCTTGTATTGGCGTAAGTTTTCACTCTCGAACGATTACGAAAAAAGGTGCATAGTTTCAAATTTGTACCAAGATCTATTATACAATGTTCTTTTTATATAAAATAGAATGTATTTGTAAAATTATTATGCATGAGAAATGAACGAGAATGATGACTTTATACAAAATCAACTCAGTATTCGTATTCTTTTTAGTCAGTCAAAATCAAACAAACAAGGAAAATGGAGTTTACTATCTATTGTCAAAATTAAACCAAATCCATTTATAAACAATCGTATATTCTTCGGGTGCAAGAAACAGTAATATTTTGAAGAAAAAAAAGACTCAAAGATATGAGTTCAAACAAGAAAATACAAAAATATTGTCTAATAATATATTCTATAATTCGTAAGATTTTCCACAAAAAAAAGTTTTATCAGATTTTTGATAAGACCTTGATTGTGTCGTCGAGAGAAGCGTTGAACATAGGATCTCGCTTTAAAAGACATGTATCAAATGCGCTGACATGTTCGCCCTTCGGTAAATGGGCTGTTTTGATTTTTGCATTGTGCTAAAGTTGTAAAAAAGCAATAAAAATCAAATCGGTTACTGGGGTATCTTATCAGTTTTGAGATATTATCACCGTGGAGGGCATTGTTTTCCAATTATCTACCCATTTCATCGAACATATATCAAATGTCGCTACAACTTGTATCCACAACCAACTATCTGGCCTTGTAAAATGATTTCCAGCTTGTTAAAGCTACTATTTCCCAGATTTGGACCCAAAAATTGTCAAATACAAACGAAATGTACACTTTTTAAGCTTTATATGACCTGATTAAATGATTACGAGAAACTATTGAAGCAACGACTCATTTTTTCGCAATTTGATACCAAATTCATGAAGCGATGTCGAAAGTAGGTCAAAACAGTAGGACATGCGACTTTCTTAAATGACGTCACAACATACATGATGACGTCATATTGAAATTTAAGTATGAATCTCGTTTGAATCATGGTCCGCGCTGTATGCGCATGCGCAACAATTTAAAAATAATTCTAACCCCATCAGTGATGGGGTTGAATTTAGGCTTGGATTCTCCCTAAATTCAGTTATCTGTCTTGTAATTTCGGCTCATTCTCTGTCTGAATCGCATATTATTAACCATCCCGAGGTGGTCAACACAAAAGTTTTGCATATTTTTTCAAAAAAATTCATTTTTTGCAATTAGACCATCTGTTACCGTCGCCCTTTAAAGGGCGCTTATCACGAAATTGAGCTAGAGAATTTGATCCTGATCTACCCATGCAGTCCGATCGGGATACCATACCTTCTCTTTATTTTATTTTATTATTTTTTATTATTATTATTATTTTTTCTATAATAGATGTAACAATACGAAATATTCATGCTTCGTTGAATTTGTACTCTGGAAATCAAGTTGGAGAATTTACCCATTTAACCCTCTCCCAAACCAGACCTGGTTTTGACATCCCGAGTAGAAATGGCTTGGGAAAACATTGAAACAAAAGAAGAAACTGCTGATAACCAGCAGTTTCTCCTTTTGTCTCAATATTTTCTGTGCCATATTTTACACAAATCATATCATTTTACACAAATAACATCCATTTTGTCATTTTTTAGCAGTTTTTGAAGTGGATCACTCTAAAATTTTGTCGTTTGGGAAAGGGTTAAGCCTGCATTTTCGAACGCGGTTGAAGAGTTTCTACAATCTCGTCATCAAGCGTGAATCAATGAGAATACAAGTCTTCTAGTCACATTTTAAACCTTCTTCTGATTTTATTCAGAAGTCCACATTTAATCCATTACTCTAGACGGCAAAACTTTAGACTGGCCCAAATTCAAAAATGTTTCGTGCGACAATTGCATGTGATTTTTTATTTACTTGTTTATTTATCTTTTTCTGGTCTCCCTGTGTAGATACATTGTGGGAAATGAGCCAGTTGAAGCGAATGGTTGATTTCACATCACAAGACCATGATAAAATATCACAATTGACTTTCAGTTGTAAGAAAATATTGTACATGCATCTGAATAATTAAAATAAAATCGTAATATGGCTGCTTTTTACCCAAAGCCTCGTAAATACAGATTCAAACAAGCTGTAATTGCAAGACTTCTATGAAAAGCGACGATATACAATTTTCTTAGTTATCTAACAACAGTATTTGTCCTTTTGTGTGCATATTTTTACAACGAGTTAACGAGAAATATCATTTAAATCTTGAATTGTTTGGGAGAGGGTTAACATTACTGTAATTCTGTTGCGCCAGCCTCGGGCATCGAACATCGGCCGATAATACGGACTTACGTTTGGAATTTGTCCCTAATTGGATTGTAAAAAATTAATGGCCATTACGAGTGAATTAAGACGTTCGATTGAAAGACATTTGATGGTTTGACGGACGTGTACATAATAGGGCAGATCGAACTTGCCTATCGGGGGTTACCTTTAACCCTTTCCCTAACGGCCAATATGTTAACTGTTCTATTTAAAAGTTGCTACAGACGACAAAATGTATGGTAATTAAGACGTGCTTTGTGTATAATTTCACAAAGAAAATGTTAAGGCAAGAGAAGAAAATGCTGATAATAAGCATTTTATCTTTTGTCTCAATGTTTTCCAAAGCCCTTCCTGTAGAGATGTCAAGTTAAGGTGTTGTTTGGGAAAGGGTTAATATTCCCCGGGGGTAGAAAGATGCTCCCTCTCCGATGAGACGAGTGCACCTAACCAATAATTTGACTGCCCAGAAATCATATGTCAACAACTATGTTGAACAAGCCTTGAATTATAGTACCCTTATGCGTTACAGTTGTCTTACGAGAAATCGAAATAACAATATTGTCTTTAGTCCCTCCATTCTAATACATTATATTTTTTTGTTTTAAACCCATTACCAAACAGCAAAATTTTGGATTAGTCCAAATTCAAGATGTTGCAGACGACAATTTCAAGTCAATTTAAAATTGTGTTGTCTTTTTGGGTAGAAAACATTGTGGAAAATGAAGAAATTGCTTGTCACAAGCAATTTCTTCATTTTCCACGATGTTTTTCTAAGCCATTATCTCGTAAGGAGTCAAAAAGAGTCGCTGTGTGGGAATGGGTTAAAGCAATAATACAGATTATTTCTTTTCGTATACAACAATATATATTTTAGTACGTGTATGCTGTTCTAGAATAGTTCAAGAAAGAATAATAGGCAAGCGAAAACTGCGTTAAAGACGCATTTCCGCTTTTTACGACGTATAAGATAAAAGCTTTGGAAAACATTGTGGAATATTAAGAAATTGCTTGTGACAAGCATTTTCTTCATTTTCCAAAATATTTTCTATCCTGAAAGACACCTCCGTGTTTAGCATTTTTCTTTTACATTGGTGACGACGGGATCGGTAAATCACTTCGTTAAGCATAAATTTGACTCATCTGACCTTGAGATAACGAGAGTCAATCGTAGTAGATAGTCATGACAATGTTCTTGTTGTTCTGATGGTGGTAGTGGTGGTGGTTATAAAGTATTTTGAAAATATTAAATATTATTAACAATGTTTTGATTTGGGGGGGGGGGGCATTAAGATTGTCCATCCCTTATGAGATCAACATTCGGCGGTAGAACCGACGTCGCCCAAATATCTTCGGATACGGAACGAATGGTAAGGACGTCGCACTAAAAATTCCGACGTCGTGTAGGGGTGGACTACCGTAATTCTTCATATAAATCGGTTCCTTTGAGAACTTTGCTGGTTTTGTTCCAACACTACAGCTTAAGCGTTCTTTAGCTTCTAGATTTATCAAGAAAAACGACGGTATTTTTGTTTGTTTGTTGTTGTTGTTTTATGTTGTTGTTGTTTTTGTTAGGATAAAGGACAATTCTATAAACGGTACCAGTAATTCAGTTGCTTTCTAACTGATACCCCTGACCCCTGGGTCTGGTTTTGTCACATTATGTGCGGAACGTTGACAAATCGTTACGGGAAAAGGAGAAAATGCACATGACAAGTATTTTTGCATGTTTTGCAAATGCGCTCTGTGTTGAAACATACAATGTGTATTGTAGGCCCTACGTTTAATTTTTCCCGTTTTTTTTTTTTTTTTTTTTTTTTTGTATTTATACATACATTTTATTATTATAATTTTTAATCTTCCAATCTTCCAACAATATTTTAGACTTTGTAAAGTGCTGACCTAAAATCACTTATCTTAACCTTTTCCCGAACGACTATTTGTTGATCCTAATTCAAATGAAATGCGTATAGCAAATTTAAAATGTTGAATAAATCGTTGGTTGAATGAATTTCAATGCAGCAGCATTGAAACGATTGAATGAAAAGAAAAAAATGCTGATTATCGGCAAGTTACTTTAGGTCTTTGGCCAAACGGAAGTCGGTCTGGGTCGATTTGCACGATTTCGTATGTCTTGCAAGCGCCGTGAATTTTGCAGTTTATTAACTGATCCGAAAAGAACACTCGGTGCTAAATTAAACATTGAAAAAGAACTCGAATGATAACTCCAAATATCAAATCTTGCTAAAATGATAAAAGCAACAAATTTCCCATACAATTTTGCAACTGTAACAATTTCTACTTGGTTGAAATTTAACACACAGATTTCTCCGTCGGCCATTAAACGTACATTAGCCAAATATCGAATATCGGGGAGAAGCGCGTCGTCATTGGCTGAACAAATTAGCTCATGAATATTCATAAAAATAGTTCCGCTGCGGTGAAATCCAATACGCTAGCTGCTCACCTATACGAGTATCGGCCTTCGTTTTATGGGGCGTACTTATGAACGTAAGGTCATAAATATCTATTTCATATGATAATTTGCTCCAGACGAAGTTATAAAAAATATAGACCTAAGGAAAAAGGATTTCGGAGTAAGACTTATTTTACTGACTTTATCTTACGAACAGTGCGAAAATTCGACTAGAAAAAATACGGGAATTTTTTATCGAATACATCCACTGTCAAAGGAACAAGGTTTGTTCTATTATCTGATTGGTTGGATGTTATCACGTGGTGTGCTCACTGAGTGTGCTTGCGCCCCCTAGGTATTGAAGTGAACTGTTATTAGGGTCACAGACACATCACTGTGTGTCCCCGAGTTTAAACGCTTCTATTACTGTTTTATTGTTACTTCTTGGATGTAAGAATATGTCAAAAGACGGTTCCTGACTAAAAAGTGGATAACTTATCAATGGACTTTTGATTATGGTGTTTTGTTGTGAGTATAACCATTTATTTCAACACTCATTAAATTTATTTATCACCCGTCGCGTTTAACTGAAAATCACAATTTTTATAGTTTTCCTGATATGGTCTTAGACATGAATTATGAAATTAACTGACTTTGGTTTTTATTCTGCAAGTGATGCTGTTAAACTGCAGAAATTATGATTGTTTTAACTGATTATCTAGAATAAAAGAATTTAATGGGAATTTTACTGTTTATAGCCGGTTTTGAACGCATGTAAACGATGCGGGGAATTATTGCCTGTATGCGACTATTAAATCGGTTTAAACCCTAGTTAATCGTTCTGTTTTATGAATCTTTATACCGTGCCATTTCTCATCGAATGTTTATTTTATTACATATGAATGCCGATTTTAGTCCTGTTGGGCAATATTCCTTGCTACCAAATTTGTTTATTTTATGAACAGTCGTTAGAATAAAAAATGAAGAGGGTTTTATTTATTGTTTAATGTCCGAACTTGGCTTTTAAGTACCACTGATCTTCAGGGGAATAAGAAAGAAAACTGACAATGATTTTGATCATTTTATTTTATATTTATTGCTGTATTATTTTTATTTTATTGTCTCACTTGTTATCAAGGATGCCCCAGTGTATTAAATCACAGAAATAAAAGTAATTGGTCATCTTTTGAACCATATGCATTAAATTTTGGGGGGAAGTTAGAATTCCTTCAGTCGGAAATCATCTCCTCATATATTAGTACATACTTTTCATTCAACAAACATAAGTTATTTGCTGTATAACTGTATGATATTCACCCTTTAATTTTAAAATCAAATGATATTTTTTTCTTTTTCCTTAGGAATAAAAATGTATCTAATCTTGTTCAAGGAAAGAAGATGACACTTATTTTCAAATAAGGTACACCGATGATGGTATTTAACTAGAATCGTTGTCATTCAATGTGATATATTCCATATTTCCCTATTTAGCCATCTATCATGGTTTAGGTTTAGGAGAATAATAAATAAACAAATAATTTCTACTACTATAGCTTTCATAATTCGTATATTTTTATTTGAATTCTAGATTTGCTTTTCAACAACCACAAGTGTTTATGTTTTTCTGTGCATTATCAACAACTATTTTACGACATGTCTTAACCCATTGCTGCACAGTGACGCCTTTTGACTCCCTTATAAGAAAAGGCGTGGGAAAACATTGTGGAAAATGAAGAAATTGCTTGTGACAAGCAATTTCTTCATTTTCCACAATATTTTCTAATCTCAAATGGAAATAATTTTAAAATTTCATCAACTTTACCGAACATCAACATCAATATTGTCGTCTGCAACACCTTTCAAAATGGAAGAGTCCAAAACTTTGTCGTCTGGTAATGGGTAAGCTGCATATTCGCTCTCATGCATAGAATTTAAAACTAAAATAAATAAATAAATAGATAAAAAAAAATAGAAATAAATAAATGAATAAACTGTACGAGCACAAAGATTCCAAATATTCGATATTGAAAAGTGGGAAAATCATATTTACATCTACATCGTCCAATTGCAGTAATGGGTTAAAAGTTGGGTCACAAGATTTCATATAATGTAAAGTATAAGACGCAACATTTGCATTGATATCTACACCAGGGAAGTGAAACTTTAAACCAACATCTCTCCAAACTGCTAAATTGAAATTCACAAATTAGTTCACATAGGAATAGACACTCTATTTTTTCTTGTACTATTTTATAATTTAAACCCTTTCCCAAACGGCAAAAGTTTAGATGATCCACTTCAAAAACTTCCACAAATGACAAAATGGAAGTTATTAAAGATAGAATTTGTGTAAAATATGGCAAAGAAAATATTGAGACAAAAGGAGAAACTGCTGGTTATCAGCAGTTTCTTCTTTTGTTTCAATGTTTTCCCAAGACTTTTCTATTAGGGACGTCAAAACCAGGTCTTGTTTGGGAAAGGGTTAACAAAAGAAGAAACTGTTGTGAACCGGCAGTTTCTCCTTTAGTCTCAATATTTTTTGTATTATTTATACACACAAATTCCAACTTAAACAGCATTCTTTTATCGTCTGCAGCAGCTTTTAATTTTGTCCGCCTTATGAATTTGCCGTTTGGGAAAGAGTCAATAATTTTGACAGAGAAAATGCAGAGAGAAATGGTAAAACGTTATAAAGTTATATTTATAAGGAAAGCCAAAATCAGGCAATGATTTGGTTAGAATGAAATATATCTACAGTGTGTCTAGGATTAAATAAAATTCAAACGAAGTAAATGTATTTTTTCTTGCACAAACTTTTGGATTAGAAAAATTCATCACATTTCAGCAAAGTTGATTTATAGACCAACAATGGTGTTGATTTTATAGTCATAACGTGTTCCAATAGTAGCGTATAAACGTCATGACGTTACGTTGAATTGACGTTCACCCTACCTTTGATCGATCGAATATTGTAATGACGATTTTTTGTAATCGAGATAGGATTGTCGTCTATACTATAGAAATGTGCAATATTCATTTTAATTGTATCGCAACTACTCAAAACGTACATAAAGATGAAAAAAATCCGTAGTTCTTCGAACGGCAAAGATTAACAAGTTTGTCGTGAGCTATATTTCTTAGAATTTATAGAAGCCATGTGTTCGTATGATGCCATACATCATGTAAAGAAAAGTTAACTGTGTAGCGACAGCCTAAACTCGCATTTACCACCCACAGTTAAGCTCCATACAAGTTACATATACATGTATTTCATTAGGAAATTTCATAAGCGTAACCAATTCTTTGAACTTATTTTGCTCTGTACACCATTTATAAAGTACCGTAAATGAAATTTTATGTTCCTTGTATGATGCTGGATCAAATGTTCAATCAGTGGTGATCAATCCTTTTATGATCAAGGAATCAACTTTCCTGAACAATTTTGAGTCATTTTAACCCATTACCAAATGACAAAATTTTAGGGCAGGCCAAATTGAAAGATCCTGCAGACGACAATTTCAAGTGAATGGAAATTCAATTTTATTGGGCTTTTGTGGTCGAAAACATTGTGGGAAATGAAGAAATTGCTTGTCACAAGCAATTTCTTCATTTTCCACAATGTTTTCCCAAGCCATTTGCTTTAGGGGTGTAAAAAGAGTCACTGTGTGGTAATGGGTTAATGATGTGTACAACCACGGAAAAACAATGTACATTGCATTTGCAAATCATAGCAAATAAATATGTTATGATAAATCTATATCTCTTTTATTTGGATATTTAAACGGAAACGACTATAATAGTCTGAAGAAAAAAATGAAAACACACTTTTCCGAATTAATGCTTACCAAGCTATTAAACCTTTCAAATCAAGAAAATATTAAACTGCCTAAAAGTGAAATGAGTTTCTGACACCAACATAAGCATTGCTAGATGTATAGACATATCATAGCAAGGAGAGAAAAGGAGAAAACGATGATCTCTCAATGCTTTCCAAACCGCCTTAATAAGTGACGTCAAGGCCATGGTTTATCTAGAAAAGGGTTATAAAAGTTGCAAAAGAAGAAAATATCGATGATTATCATTTTCTTCTTTTACTTCATTATTTTCTGTGCTATATTGTACAAAATTCCAATCTTCCGTCAAAACGATTTCGTGTTTTTCAGGAGCTTAAACTATGAAACAGTCTAAATAATTGCTGGTTTTGGAAAAGGTGAAAGGGTTCACTTTAAAGATGCATAACTGAACAATCATCCTTATTTTACGCGTATAAAAAACAAAACAGGGGATCGTTGATTTAATGGCATACACAGGTTGCTAAATGACAAGTAATGGTTCATCATTTTATGATCAATAAACGATCGTTATTTAGTTTCACTCCTCGTAAACACTAATTTTCTTTTTTATGTGATTTTTAAAACATTGCCACACAACTTTCAATTCTAATGAACAAGTATGGAAAATGTCATTTAAACCAGACCGAAAACATTGTTGGAAAACATGAACATACCGCTCTACAAGCATTTGTATTATTTACACAATATATTATACGAAATATGATAAATTATTTCATGAATCTGGTCAGATTAAGTTGGTTTCCTTTAGGCCAATGCTTACTCAATTTACAATAATAAATGCGTCGCTTCAGCAAGAACATTTAATTGACATTACTCAAAATATAGTGAGGAAAGATAAAACACGCATTAAAAATAACCGAAATACCATTGCTTTACCTCTTTCCCAAAAGATGTCCTAATTTTGACGCCCCTAATATAGATAGTTTGAGGAAAAACATTGAGAGAGAAGAAATTGCTAGTAATAAGACATTTCTCTTTTTCCTTCAATATTTTCATTGCTACAACTAACACACTTTCTAAATTTGAAACCTATTACATGTACTTTGTCATCTTTAACTCCTACGGGAACACGCAAAATATTGTCGTTTGGGAAAAGGTTAAAACCAAACTAGATTCATTAGGCGAGCATATCATCGGTTATCAAAATATTCACGAAATATTTTTGGTAGGCTAGGTGGTTTAAATCAAGGCTTGATTGAGTTTCATTGCATTTTTATGAAGATTTCATGAACATTTCATAGCAGCCATTTTTATGTAACAGCCATTGACAGGCGATACGCGATTTGATTGGTCAATAAAAGCAAATCAAAGTACTCCAACTACTTTGATCTGAATTGAGGCGCAGCAAGATTCGACTACTCGCTATCTACCAAAACACATTTCCCATTAACAATTTATCATTCGTTAACATTTTGAAAGTTGTTTAGAAACGAAATGTCCATAATTTAAAATTGTAGAACAATCTTCGTTTATACGATAGTGTAACGTAATTTGGGAAGAGGTAATAAATGTGAATATAGCTCACGATAAATGACATGGCAGGGCATCTCTAGCAATTAGCTAGAGATGCTCTGCCAGGCCATTTATCGAGACACTTACGTACGTATACATCCATTGATGCAATTTTTACCGAACATACCCCTAGAATCATTTTAAATATTATATCTGAATATTACAGAACCTTGCATGTAAAATATTTTCTCTTACGATCTTTAAGTATTGTATTGTAATGTCGATTAGATTCACAGAAAGTTCTTACAAAAATATTCAATTTGGTGGAAATCTAGAATGTGATGTTTTTTCCTTTTTCTTTCATCTCGAAAAGTATTAAATATGCGTAACATGTTCCCAATTTGTACGTCTCTTTTTATGAATGAAGCAAAGAAATGAAGGCATACCATTCATACAAATTCATACAGTAAATCGACGCTTTTCAAAAAAAACATCGTAACTACAGCTTGTTCTAAGCTGCAGTTACGATTTTTTTGTGAAAAGCGACAAACTGTGTTGTAAGCTATTGGCATCCATCAATTCATCTATTCAAAGTTACGTTTCTCCTTATTGAAAGTGGTAACGCCCAAATTAAGTGAACATGCTTTATATTAAATAGACAGTTTTCACATTTCATTTGCAATCTTCTATGGTACCACAAATGGACCATGGATAGAAGTAGTCGGTTCAATATGCCCACCTTTATCCATTACCTGACGGCAAAATTTTAGACTACTCCAAATGCAAAGATGATGCAGACGACAATGATTATTGTAGATGAATGAAATTATGCATTTTGACTTTCTTGGAAGAAACAATGTGGGAAATGAAGGAATTGCTTGTCACAAGCAACCACGTCATTTCCAACAATGTTTCACAAAGCATTTATAAGGAAAAAGCTTCAGCATGTGGGAATGGTTAACCATCCCTTTCTCAAATGTGCAAATTTTAGACTTTGAAGACGACACTGTGAAATCAAAAAAAGTATATTTTAGAAAAAAACACCAATAATAAAAAGATGGGGGAAAGAAGATAAAAAAAACATATAGGGAACGAGAAAGACTAGTTAGCAACATTTTCTACAATTCATTGCAATGTATTCTTCAGTTTTTTCATTAAGAGTTTCAAACAGTTACACATGCAGAGTAGTATGATTTATTTCCACATTTCTTCTAAAAGAAGAATTATTAATTTTCCGAAGCACGATTTGGTGGATAACACACCAATAGAGCTGTTTAAAACCAGCATAAGTGCTCCAGGCAGCTCACTTATTTAAAAACAACAACAACAACAACACATTTGTATTAACTATAAATGATTGAGCTTTTTGAAAGCAATTTTATTCATCCAAAAATGTTTATTTGTGGTGGAGTGTGGTATACATACATCTTACATGACTCTAATAATAATACGCTACATATCTCCATTATTCACGACTGATTACAAAGGACTTGCTGAACCCTTGCTGTATAACCGATTACTACATAATCACGCATTTTGACTTTCCTCAAAATAAAAGCTATGTAAAACATCGTGGAAAACACACAATGGGTTCCGTCCCAAGACAAACAATAACAGTTCATTCACTTTAAATTGTCTTCTGCAACATTTTTGAATTTGGAACAGTCTAAATTTCCCCGTCTGGTAATGGGTTAATATTGTGCTCGATCCTGTGCATCTAAAACGCCATTAACACTGGTGGTGAACTCGGCCAAAGCGTTGGACGTTTTTTCGCGATCATAGTATTTCGTCGGCGTTGTTATAAAATATCGTAACTACGACTTCGATAAAGCCGTAGTTACGAGATTTCATAACAACACAGACGGTTTGTCAATACATATCGGTAAACCCGGTCTATTTTTAGAACAAATTCATTGTTATTAGAATCAGATCTTTTACCTCACATTTAAACGCAAAATATATGTACCTTGTTGTAGCGAAAAACGTCCCTCGCTTTGGCCGAGTTCACCACCTTTGATTAAAATGTATAAACAACGACTCTGTTTACAAGAACAAGCTGGAGAAACATTGAGGGATAATGAGATAATGCTTACATGTACATGTAGTTTATTCTCTATTTCTCATCATGTTGTATGCTAACGACTACATTGTCTTATTTGGGCATAAACAAGTGAAAGAAAGTAATGAAATATATGCAAAAAAGGTGGGGCAGATGGATTTTACATTCTTGTACATCTAAAATGTGCAACGCAAAATTCTTCTAAGAAGCTTTTTTGTACATTTTTTCACAGGGTCTTATCTCTGTGGAGCAGTATTTATGACTTTCTTAGCCAGATTGATTTACTTGTGCATGGTGCAAAAATATGTTTATGTAAATCACAGCAAAACTCATTGCACGCTCATTTATGTACAGAAAGATGAAAATATTTCACATTAAAAATAACACAAATCACTAAAGAGAGCACAACCTGTTGCAGCAAATGTAACTTAATGAACCAAAAGGACATTTATCTTGCAAAGAAGAAACATTTTGACACGTTCAATTGCATTTCTTACGCTTTCCGTGCCGGTCATTTTCCTTACATGAGTTAACTCGGAAAATAGAGAAATCATTGTTAAGCACGGCCTAATACATTTCTAATGTTCCTAAACCCATTTATTACTATATGAAGCGTGGGGTTTGCTGATATTTCATTTTGGTCCACGTGCTTGCCTGCAATGTCATCTGTTTTAATGCTAGAAATGCGTTGCAAAAACAGATTATTTCGACACCGTTGCCCATTTTACCTTCAAAATCAAAGAGAAATCCTTAAACAAACAACGTGGTTTTGACGTCCTTAACAGAAGCATGACGTTAAGAATTGAGACAACAGAAGAAAATGCTGATATCAAGAATTCCTCCCTCTGTCTCACAGATTATATCAGGTGTTTCTTCTATTTTCAGTTGTTATGAACCAGTATGGAAAGTCCAGCTAACAATATATTAGCCGCTCACTCCGGACTCTCGCTTTATACCAACCCAATCAGTACATCTGTCCCAGGACTCTTAAGTTCGAGCCCAACACAGGAATCCACGGCATCTCGGCTCTCAGCCAACAATTCGTGGGGTAGTTATAGTGGTGATAGTGGACTAGTGGCCCATAACTCGTGTTCAATGGCGTCCTACGGTAATCTGCCCCTGGGGGCGGGGTTTTCTATGAACAGTAAAGCGGCGGCGTATAACTCCGCGTTTGGAAGTAGTTCGGACTACATAAACTGTAGACAAATGGTGAACCACATGTCCCCGTTGAACGCTATGCCAATGAGGAATTATCCTTCACTTTATGGGGAAATGTATCAAGGACATACCACGGGTTATAATGGTAGTTTTTATCCAGATATGGCGACTGGCATTCCGCCATTTCCAGGGCGGGATTTAGACTGTCGGAGCGGCCAATCAGATTCTTCAGAACAAGGTATGGTATCCATGGGAACGGGCTTATACTCTAAGTCTTTCCAAAACGATGACGTTTCAAAATTGTCTAAATTCAAAACAACTTATAGATTGTTAAATGTTCGGTGCAGGGTGCATATCGTCGATGTCATGGAATACCTCGTAACTACAGCTTGATTAAAGCTGTAGTTATGAGGTTTTGCAATGACACCGATGATATATTTCTGAGTTCAAGAAAAGAATGCAGAGAAGGAAATGTCATCTGTATTTCCTATTTTCATCCTTTTCAACTTTAACAATATCATGTCATGTAGCTTCTCTAGAATCACTTGTTGTTTTGGAAAGAACTTAATTCAGAGCAACCTTAATCAATTCAGGTTCAAGGTCAAAAAGACTGTATCGATACCTTTCTTCAAACACATTGTAACTATAGTCTGTTTTAAGCTGCAGTTACCAGGTTTTGTTAAAAAGTGTCGGCAATGTTTGAAAATGCCATAACTATTGTTTTGGATAAGCTATAGTTTTGGCATTTTCGATCGTATAAAACGAGACTCAAGCTCTCCATTAATGCTGATCCGATCTATATGTTTTGAAAGATCGATTCTGCATAATAAAACTATATCAATCATGTTATAGGCTATGATCAATCGATTAAGGTTATCTCTGCCTTATTAATCACGGAAAGTTGCAATTCAAGACAACTGAAATTATATTTATATTTATATTTTATATCAAATTATATTTCTGTGCAAGAACTCAAATTACACAATTTCTTAAGCTGGTCATGTATTTAAAACCTGTTATAAGCACAACTGAACCATAATTATTTCTATCCATACAAGACAATGTTGCTACGCTAAAAGATAATGCAAATGAGCCAGGATCTGGAAAAACGTCCCTTAAGGCTTTCGAGCCCAACATAGATCCAGATCAGCCTGTTCATACGCACATTCTGATCAGGATCTATGTTGTTCCCTAATAGCTTCTTAGTGACCTGTAGTAACTTAAAGAGAGAAGCACGGGTGCATATTGGACTGCATTTGACAACAGTCTGATCTTTAAAGTCAATTTTCAAAAATGCTATAAGGGACGTTTTTCCCGCGCAAATCTTTTGTCAAATTTTCATCAGGCTTGATCATGTCTTGAATAGCAATTGTTTATCATTATATTTGTCATTTCATCATCTGGTTTGAACAAATTAAATACGTTTTATAAAGTACTTTTGAGAATTGATGCTCCATAGTCTATGAATTTCGCCTTTTCAAAAATACTTTCTAACAGAAATCAAACTATTAGTTGAATTTTGAAAACAAATTAAGAATAGATGTATTTTTTCAAAAACTTTTTTGACACAGAAAATAGACAGATGGGATCAGAAGGAAACTAACCAGTCTTTTGTCTCAACCCATTGATCCAAACAATAAACTGAAGATAGTGTAAACGTTTCATATGTTACATTATTGAATTATTTCATATTCATATCATTCATGAGTGTACGAGAGAAAGCGTCCTTATCAAAATGAATTTTGAAATGGATTTTACATCAATTCAATGCAAAATCTTTAGAATTTACGCACAAAAAATGTCTTTAAATTGCAAATATTAATTGGAATATTTTGTGTTTTAAATAGACATAAAAGCAAGCACACATGTTATAAATGACGTTCTAGACACTCTTTCGATCTTGCATTCCCATAAATGGCTTATCTGACATTTTAGCGTATTTTCAGTAGAATTCATCTTATTTAGGTAAACACAGAGTAAAAACACATTTGAAATTCGAAGAGGTGTTAGCACGAGACTATCTTGGCTGTATTAACTTGATCTCTGTTGAAATGACGTTTAGTGGAGTTTAAATGTCAAATCTTCTACTCAAAATAAATAACACCTTGTTCTCGTAAAATGTGCTTATCTTTAGAAATATGCCAGGCTTCGAATAATGAATACACAAAAATATTGTCAGGGGATAGCTTATGTAGCGTAAATGCTCTTTGAACAATTTGTTGTTATGGCATTTTGGTTCATACAACGATAATTTTGAGTTGAAGATTGAGTTAAAAAATCTTAATAATTTTAGGAATTTGAGTCGAATTCACAAATCGAGAATTAATCTTACAAAAATATTGATTAAAGAAATTTGGCTATGTCTTTGCAGCCGTTCCTCAGTTTGAATTGTTTTTAGTGCAACAAGTGCTGTATAATATCATCTTAATATCTATTGACACTTGTTCATTTTCATAAGACGCTTTCTCTCATAGAAAATTGAAATCACATGGATCTAACTTCAATGCAATAATTTCATGGAATTGAATTCAGCATTTGTGATTCTCTTTGAAAAATCGATATCAATGCCCAATATTATCTGCATCAACATCAAACAGGAAAATTCAAAATAGCGTTAGATGAAGTAAGATCATGAGATTTCAATTTTAATTATTTATATTTGGCATTAGGAGAGGGAGATGGTCGTGCTTACATATTTGTTTGTGCCAAGTTTCGTTGCAACAGTTTGGGTTTACTAATATATGCACAGTTATCGGACATGTCCGGTTTTCGGATAATCATAATCACCTACTAAGAACGCATGCATCGTTACTAATCACTTCTGGTAGTACACCAAGATAAACTACTTCCGGTGTTCTTCAGAAAGAAACAACCTTAAAAGCGTATATTCCGCAAACTAGCACAAATAGTAATCCCCGAAAATACAAGAAGAAAGGGGGGGGGGGGGGGGTAGTAGAGTAAAGTCAGTTCAAAAAGAGAAATTTTAACCCTTTTCCAAACAAGACCTGGTTCTGACGTCCTTAGTAGAAAAGCTTTGAGAAAATATTGAGGCAAAAGAAGAAATTGCTGAAGATCTGCAATTTCTCCTTTTGTCTCAATATTTTCTACACAATAGGGTGCGCAAATTTGATCTTTATCAACATCTATAATGTGGTCAACAGCAGCTTTCAATTGGGATTACCCTAAAAGTTTGTTGTCTATGAAAGGATTAAAGTGAAAGATGTTCGTTGTGGTTGTAAGGTAGTGAGATTGAGAAGAATGCTTTACTGGTTAATATATCAATGTAGAAATAAAAACTTCTAAGTGGAGAAATTTAGAAAGATTGTGAGTTGGAGAGCAAAAGCGACATAACGACAGAAGATGGGGGGAGAGACTGAAAATAATGACATTGTAGATCTTTCCAAAAGCATCTGATTTACTCGTTATACATAATTAGAATTGATTTATGAATTTATTTATAAAAGAAAAATGGAACTGGAAACAAAGAAATATGCAAATGTAACCACACAGTGTATGTCAGTGATAGAAAATCAGAATTGTGAAATGACAGCTGTATCGTATCAGTGTAATATGTATGTAAGACAATAGTTGTAAAGATTGAAGCTGACGGAAGTTAATGACAAGGTGAAACCATTATGACCCCACTTAAATCATCAATATATCTACGCGCTTGAATAACTTTTGATGCATGATTTTGTCGACGAATTGATTGTTAAGTTGTTGGCTCTTATAGTTTTCTTGGTCCGTTGTTGTATCAAAATCTTTGTCAGAGTGTTTGATACATCAACTTTCCAAGAAAAAAAGTGATATCAAGAAATTGACGAATGTGAATGTGTTTAATATTCAGCAGTTTCTGATCTTTTTAGCACGTTTGCTCCTCAATTCTTCTACCTATTGCTTTAGAGACCGATTGGATGTTCTATTTTAAGAAATTAATTTTTGTATGTCGTTATGATATTGAGTAATGAAAAACGTTTCACAATTGTTAATAACATAGTTGAGGTCAATTCGAACAACATCGGGTCAATAAGCCTGGAGGGAAAAAATCAAATTTTGCACTAATGTCTAAGGAAATGGAAAAATGCACAAAAAAGGGAAGAAAAGGAGAAGAAAAAAGTTAGACTAAATGCACTTCTCAAAAATAATCTATGAACATTCGCATCAAATGACAGTATATTCCATCTTATGGCCTTTTTCTCATGATAATGCCACTGCAACAATGTGCATCATGTTTGACCCCCTGCCCCATTAAAGACTGGATTAAATATTTACGCTGTACATGGACATTTATTAACCAATGGAGAGTTACCAACCATGTTCCCTTTGTTTTGTAAAATTGATACTGCACAATTCTACCCTAGCGCAGAAATTATCCTCTGTCATGAGCAACATTGCACAAATGGCGCAAAGGAATTAAAGGCACTTTTCCCCACATATCGCTGCTTGTCAACAAAAACCTCGTAACTGCAGCTTGTTTTAAGCTGCAGTTACGAGATTT
Source organism: Fragum sueziense (assembly GCA_963680895.1). Taxonomy (NCBI): domain Eukaryota; kingdom Metazoa; phylum Mollusca; class Bivalvia; order Cardiida; family Cardiidae; genus Fragum; species Fragum sueziense. Next base: position 47,551,820 of record OY804600.1, read on the forward strand.
TGATGAAAAGCAACGATATCTTACACCAATTAGTCTGGTTTGATTTTCATCTCAGTACTTTGTCTTCGCCATTGCTTTAGAACCTGTTCGGAGCTGTTTCCGGTGGCGCGGTCTGAAATAGTAGCGGCTGGTCAGCGCTGAAAACGGCGTATCATATAAACATGGTCTCTAAATGACCGTATAATGAATGACTGCACGTGCTGCCGTTAAAACAGAATACCATCCATACCCTTTCGCAAACATCTTCCAACGAATTGATCTGAGACGCCTTTTGTGTATTTGCAAATGTTTTAGGACATTAACTTTATCTTTTGAAATCTCATCGCAGATCGGTATCTTTCATTGATTTGGAAATTATAAACTTGTCTCTTAAATATGAAGCAAATGCGTATCCTAAAATAGATGTGCAACAATTTAGAGGATGCAAGATTATTGAATTGTGTCGTATTACATAAACGTGCATGGAATAATAAAAATCATAAAGAATATCTATCATTTAGATAGTATTAGGCTTTAACACCACCTGAGTTAGTAAACCACGAATTAACAAATGCCCTTCTTGCTTAGGCTAAGAAAACAATTCTAGAATAAATCAGATAAAGCAAATCCCATTTTATGATGCACCACAACATAACGGTCAAAGATTCCGTTAAGGCTAGAGTAGTTCCAATGTGCCCTGAGATAATAAACAAGAAGTCAAGTGTACGGCATAATGGCAGAACATTGATGACTTTTGCCGACCGGTGATGCCCAATTATTTGGACATTTCCGAAACATATTCCAATCTTTGTTCACAACTTGATGTCTATAGATCACAGAATTTGTGCCTGTTTCTAGCAAATATAGTATCACTTTTCAAGAAAATCCTCGTAACTGCAGTGTTTTTTTTTATAGACGAAGAACCTCATTGGGAATGCCTTAATTTTGTTTCAGTCATGACCATCGTATTCCTCTCAGGAAAAGCAGCGTAAACGGTTCGGATAAAAATACAAATGTATCTTTAAGATATTACAAATATCTCAAGCTTTCCTTGAGCTGATTTAATGCGTGCTTATTTAAATATGTGTCGTATAAATGGTTCATTGTAATTGTTTATTGTCAACATTTACGAAACTTAAAACCACCAATCAATTATTGTTAGGCCATATCGATATGCAAATTCTATTAGCAATTTATTTACCATTTTCTTCATATCAAACACACATCACAATGTACAATAGTATGTCGCTCCCCTGGGAAACAAACTTGAATTAGAAGAAAAAAAAGTAATATCAAAATAAGTTTATTAATAAAAATCCTCTTTTGTAAAATTGAGTTGCCCTTAATATTCTGTAACATTCTGAAATGTCTGTATTTCATCGTTGAGATTCATTTACGAGTTGTGTATTTTTATCATTCCTTTATTTCTTATGAAACACAAGAAATAAAGGAATGATCAAAAAATGCACAAATATGTCTTTGCAGATCCAATTCATCAATTTGCATAAATTAGAGAATACGGTAGGTACCATTGAGATTCAAGGACGAGTTTGTGTATATTTTTATCATTCCTCTATTTCTTATGAAACACAAGAAATAAAGGACTGTCCAAAAATGCACACATAGGTCTTTGCAGATCCAATTCATCAACTTATCATTTCGCATAAATTAGAGACTACAGTGGGTACAACTGAGATTCACAAGAAACACAAGAAATAAACGAATGTTCAAAAATGCACACATGGGTCTTTTGCAGAACCAATTTATCATCCATTTGAATAAATGAGAGATTACAGTAGGTACAATATGGGATCTCGAATTTCTGGATGATTCACATAAAATACCTGTACTCGAAGGTCGTAAAACTCGCAAAACACGAGGTCACTTTACGGTGGAGTAAATCTCGAAAATGTGTACCCGTTGTCATGGTTATTATGGCGCTAATCCAATAAAATTTAGTTCTGAAATTTCATGAGTTCTAAAAACAAAATATTAGGAAATTTAAAGTGATTGGTAGGAAACGATTCTCACCTACAATTTCAGATTGGATTGTTCGAACACGGTCTTCAACCAATACTACAAGCATCTTTAAATAGGTTTTAATATAACAGTGCATGCTTTATCATTAATAGGGTTTTTCAGTCTTATATCATGATTTCTGGCAAAATTAAAATGGGTTCTTTGTTACTGCTTCTTTGGTTGACTTCGAACATACCATAGGTCATTTCATTTTTGCTGCTATGGTCGCCAATTCTACTTTTAACAACGACGTCGATTCTAACTTGAAGAACGTAGTTTGGAACTTCTGTAGTAAAAAGAAAATTTTAACAAAGTTAACTTTTAACTAAGATAAGCTCGTGGTTCTTGTGAGTTGGTGCCCCAGATGGGCTCTGTTCTGACTGGGAGGCGAAGAAGAAGGGAAGAGCCCCTTTCTAATACATACTTTTAAGTGAAGGGACCATACATTCATTGCTACAATTTATGTGTTACAAAGGGGTATAAATGAAAGGCCATGCGTGGGGCGAGGGTGTTTTAGATAGATAGTTCAGATTCGCTAGAGAAATTTAAACGGAACACACAGGAGTGTGTCTTTATCTTGGGCATTATATCACAATTTGTGTCGCTTTTTTCCATCTTTCCACCGACTCTATTTTCTCGGTATTTGTAAACAATCTCCATAGTTTACGTTCGCCCGTCAAATGGCTGGGGGCAGCGAAACATCGCCGTTTGACGCTTAAACATCGTAGCTACAGCTCTAACGAGCTGTAGCTACGATGTTTATGTGTCCAACGACGTAAACATTGATATACGTTCACCACACAAGGGGATCGGTTAAGATCGTATATCTTAGCGGTTTGCAAAGTTTTGTGACGACCATGACGATTTTTCAGACGTTTTAGACGTTAAATCATTATTTTGCTACTCTTTGTTCTGACAGCGCTCGCCTGATCATGACTTGGTCGGCCTGGACGCTCATTGAAATATGTTTTACTGTAGTTCTGAGTTTTAGTACGTTTCTTGTAGACTGTTCAGATATTAACAAAGAAATTGCAGAACACATGCTAATTCGATTATTCATTAAGTCCTTCAGTTATTTGATTTTTTGGAACATTTTCTGAAGATTAGAAAAAAGAAGTGGAAACACACAATTCTGATATATTATAATACAATGGTTTAGTCGTGTAATTCAATTGGTACATTCTCTTATTGATAAGCACTATATTATTGGACGAATCGGATGCAAAACACAATGAAGTCCAATGTACCTTTACAGGGATAAACATGTTCAATGGACAAATTTAAAATATGCCACAATTGTGATACATTTAAGATTTCGAATCTTTCTGTCCCCATATTCTGCAGCGGGGACTTTTCTTAAATTATGTGATTATTATATTTCTTCATGTTAAATGCAATGTCATGGAGGATGCAATGCATGATCAATTGTCTAATATTCTCTAAGGTAGACTCGTATTCTACAACACATGTTGTAACCAATATTTCAAATACAGGGACAATGCGCATTACATAAATTACTTCTTTCAAACTTGAGTTATCACATTTTGCTTTCCACAGCTGAATGATAAGGGAAAAAATACCATTGACACAGACTTTGTGCACATAGTAAATTGTAGGTTTAATAAGATTAAAATTTTCAGGCTGTTATGTATACATTGTTGAAGAAGGAAAACACTTTTGATTTCAGCTAACATTTATCTGGACAAGTACTTGTTTATCAATGACAAGCATAAATTAGCGATGTTTCCGTAGACACGATTGCACTTATGTGCATTCTAATCTTCGTCTATATTGCTGACGGGTCTCGACTTCGTCGTGATTAGGGTTTATTCCATTACCAAACAACAAAATTTTAGCCGAGTCCAAACTCATAGGTGTTGCAGACGTCAAGTTCCATTGAACGAAATTTAACATTTTTTATCATTCTTGGTAGAAAACATTTTGGGAAATGAAGAAATTGCTTGTCATAAGCAATTTCTTCATTTTCCACAATGTTTTCCAAAGCCTTTATTTGCGGGGCGTCCAAAAGCGTCAATGTGTGGGAAAGGGTTAAAATAAAACAACACAACTTAATGGCAAAATTTCATTCAAAAAGGGTTTTGAAAAATGCATATTTAATTCTTACTTGTCAGGTTGTCAGAAATTCGCGAATCCCGCCTTTCTTTCTCACACCTTGTATTAATTGATTCATGTATATATTAGCGGTCCCTTTGATCATGAATACACAAGTCACGCATAAATATTATAAGGTGAAGACTACTGTCAACGCGCGTTCTTCCATTTTCGTTGAGATTAATTACCAAAATAGCTATTATGCCCAAAATTAGTGTAGGTAAACTCTATATAACAGTGGACTACTATTAATGCGACAAATTCAGTATCTGATGACTATTGTTACAATATTTTGGTAACCACGTGCCAACGTTACTCGATGTAGTATTGCAAAGTTGCAATTACATGTACGGTTGTCTTGGACAATGACAAACAAAATCAATTTGACCATTTCAATATTGCAAAAACTAAATGTAGCAGTATTTTGGAAGAAATTCAGCATACCAAAAGCGTCAGGAAAATGTCCTCCTATTCTCAGTTTAATGTCAATGCAATGAAGTTGCAAATATGCATATAACCGACCAGCAAAAACTTTCTAGTTTTGTAGGCATGTTAACTATAAAAAACTTCTTTATAAACCATGATATTTTTTTCAATATTTCCTTTCCTACTAAACGTTTGGCCAGCATTTTAATTCAAATGCATTGAAAGTCTTAAGACAGAGAGAACTAAAGTGATGTTTTCCACAAACCATGGTACGTGCGCGCTTTGATATGATCACCGGAAGTCCATGTTGGTTACCGGCCTCGGCATGTATTCGTCCCCGATATCTGTCGAACATGTTCGTGTAAAAGGATTCAGGGCCGATACGAGTAAAAAAGAAACATTAATGTCAGATCGTGTGATTTATAGCTTATGCAAATAGCCGCACAAAATTAATAAAACACTCTATTGTTTTATATGGCGGTCAGCCGGGTTCAACATTCGAAGGAACTGTTTATTATTGTCCTTTCTTTTTTGTTCGCCCAGTAAAACATGTAGCAGTATAGCAATATAGTTGAAGTACAAATGGGTGCGAAACTTAAGAATTAAAGGATAATTCTCCACAAACTGAAAAAAAAAAGAAAAATCAAACTTTTTACTAGTGTACGATTTTCATGTTTGAAATTGTCTAAACAATCGTATAATATTGACACAAATGAAGCTACTTTACATTTGACAGCATGTATACATACTATCGTATACATGTGCTATTGCAGAATGAAAGCAGTCGAAATTCAATGCAAATTCGCTGTAAAAGAATGCAATCGCTTAAAAGGATAGAGATAATTGTTCAAGTTTCTTATGGATTTCTTTAAACACCACTAACTAGTTTGGTAATGTTAGAAGACAATTGAGCTGGTTTCTGGAAAAGGGGTCCTTGAGACATTTGAGATACACAAGAATCCAGATAACCATAAAATGTACGTGATGTCTTAACTTCATCTTTATTGATATTTAAGAATAGTCATCGATAATGATGAAACTGTTTGGGAACATCATTGATCCTGATCAGACTGCGTATATACGCAGTCTGATCTGGATCAATGATGTTCTCAAATGCTACATGGGGCCCTTTTTACAGATACCGGCTTAAATGTTTTTATTGTACTCAATTAATAGTAGATTCATATTTCGAAGATTCGGATATTCGATAGCCGGAGCCGCTAAAGTTCATCCATAAATCTGAGCGATGACAACAACTACAAAACGGTTGCACGCTCCACTGGGAATCTTCAAATTGAAGGAGAGAATAATGGGCAACCCTTCTTAATTGAAGATCTGTTCTAAATTGGTGCATATTTTTCTCAATTCCTGTCTTTCGATTTTTTTCTTTGAATAAATTATGATTGCTAAAGCACTGACTATGCCGTTTTAATAAGTGTAACTCAAAGTTTCGGGCCGACCACTAAATTTTCTTCCGGCGATTACATATGGCATAATAATGTATTACATGATATATGATCTAATTACTTCTAATATAAAGTAAATTGAGTTTAAAAAATAGCGATTTCTGAGATAACTGCCAACATGTTAAAACTTTTCCTGGTAAATGTTTACAATAAAGAAAAGAATTGAAATAAGACACTTTAAAATGAACGGAGAAAATCTCAATAAATTAATTAATCTCAGTTCATTATGATGCCTTAAGATGGCGAGGGAAACCGCAACTAATGTGTTTTGCACCCATAACAATTAGTCTTTAATGCGAATACAGAAAGGGTCATTTGATATCTTAACTTTCGAAATTGTTAGGACGCGTTCTTGTTATAATTGTTCTTCATATGATGTCTGTATTTTCATGGACCAAAATTCCAAATAGAAAATTGCGCAGATTGCATCAAATGTAAAAACCGAATTTTGAAAGAATGAGGAAAATTATGAAAACAGACTATACGCTCGGACATACTGATACTTTGATAATGCATCCGAATGTTTTTAAGTACCAATGTGTGTCTATCTTTAATGGAATGGAGGTATATATTTGCATTAAAACATATTCTTCATTATATTGGAATCAACATTACTGACAACGGCTTTAGAATCGACGTTCGTCATTTAATAAAAATGAACCAAATCCAATGACTTAAAGAACCATTCTTACGGAATTCAATGAAACGAGAATTACATATAAAACCAAACCGTGTCTGTCCAAATTAATGAAAACGTGTTTTATTATAAAACATACCATACACATTATGAAATCAATGATATTGGCTATGGGCCATACAACAAATTGTTTCTAGCACTATGGTATTTACCTTACGTCTTGAGAGGCCTGGTTTTATTGTACCGGGCAGTGTTTATTGTCGACTGACAAATTTATTGCATCTATTGTCGTAAAGTTTGGGGCTACAGACTACAGGATAAATATTTACCGCGTATTCCTAATCAACTTTGTGTCGATTCCATCCCAAAACATCGTAACTACAGCTTTAAAGAGCTGTAGTTACGATGTTTTTTAATGAAATCGATGGTTGTTTTGGGGTAATAGGTGAGAAAGTATCCACTTTTGAGACAATTTTCCCAGGGTCCAGTTTTGTCCCAAAAAGTTTATCTTTCCATAAATGCAAATATATGTGTACTTATACGGTGATTGTATTTGCATACTTTGATAGGAAAAGTGTTTGTTTTTATGCGGTGACTTAGTCGTATTAGTTTTAGCCGATAAGCCATTAACATATTCCCCAGATTCCAAATCGACCGATTTCACTCGACCTTTCCCATAGTAGGTAAAAAGAAATCTGAGCAACCGGATTAAATTCTGCAAATGCAAGTGCACAATTGAATTTGTATTAATTTGCTTTCTTTTTTATTCTAAGTTGACCATAACCACATAAGATCAGATCTAGTAAAGTCGTGATTAATGATAAGTAGATAAATAAAGTCAGAATTCGGAGTAAACAGAAGAACTTTTTTTTTCAATACAGATCACGTTCTAATGGTGGAAAAAATGAAGGAAAATGTAGAAAATAAAGGCAATTGGATTTTTTTACTTTCCTTAAATGTTACAAAATTCTTTGGTGTGGGCGTTGAAATCGAAAACCCTCTGAAAATGGAATCACAAGAAAACATGCGTTACGTTTACGAGGTTTTTCACCGAATGATGCCATTTTGATGTCCTTATGCGTAGGTTTCGACCCGGCACTTCAAGATAAAAGGTCAGCCGATTATGACCCTTTAACAACCATCCCCCAACCAAAACAAACACTAAAACAGGGCATAAAACAATAATAATATACGATTTATAATGCATTAAAACCCTGTTCGTGAAGACTGTAGCGTGGATAGAAGGAGATTTTCAAACGTTCTTTCTAAATTCTTAAATAACATCATTTTATCATTTTAAATTTTGTTGGTCTTCATTAACTTTTTTACCAGCTGATTCTCAAAAGAATTCATTTAAAAACTGACATTTTCCACTTCTCTGCATCAACCATTTTCAAAACGGCCAAGAATTGAAGTTATTGAAGATTTTCTGAAATCTGTTGTGTCTCGTGATTTCGGGTCGTGTTGTGAGAGAAGACTATTCGGAGAATTTTATCCAAAGTTCTACTGTGGTTAAAATTAAATTGGTTAAAGTTTCAAGGCAGTATTAAGGAAACATCGGTATTTTTTAAACATGAGACTAAAACGTTGTTAAACGATAAATAATTTATTTGAGAAAATGAATAGGCTTAATGATAAATTTGTGTATAAACACGTCAATTAGTCAATATTTTGACAGTGATCTTTTAATTTCATTGGATTTTACTCCCATTCATAAAGTGTGTAAGGCCGAAAATAAATCGTTTAGAGACCTTATAAAATTACAAATTGATTGCCAGGGGCGTTTAATTTGTTACTATTGTTACATCTGAAAATTATTTTTGTCATTTGTATTTCTATTTTGTCATTACCTTTGTCTTTGGTAATAAAATTTCTTTTTGGCTAAATTCTGAATTAGATTCAATCCATACACATACTTATGTATTGCAATCCATTGTAATGTTTCGAACAATTTTTGACTAATGAAACAAAGAGTCAGAAAAATTATTTTACCCAACTTTATGTAACAGAAACCATTCTTTTCTCTCTAATAATTTCAGTTAGTTAAAACTTATTAACTTATTAATTCAAAATCGTTTGTTTGGTGACATGTAATTTGCAAACCATTTTGGTTTCTTCAATTTCACTTGTCAATGATAATACATAGATGTACATAATATGAAATTAGTAATACTTTAAATGAGACAGAATTTAGAAAAGGGGCCTTTCTAGCATTTTACACATTCGTATTTCCAAATAAGCATGCGATCAATTGCAACCTAATAAGCATCCATGCTGCTAACTCTAAGTTGATGCTTGCGTAGAAGATTGTTTTAGAGAACAATGTGGATATTGATCAGTCTGCATGTATACACAGGCTGATCTGGAGCCATGTTTTGCTCAAATACCACAAGGTGCCATTTTCAAAATCCAGGCTCATATTTTTTCCGGGTGGCATAAATTGGGGCTTAAATCTCTGTGCGTGAAAACAGATCTATAACCATAAAACATCATGTAACTGAAGCGAGGTATTATTATGTGAAATATACTTCAAATAAATTTTAAATCCTTTCCTCATTTGTCTCAGTAAGATTTTCTTTTATTATGTTTTCTTATTTACTAGACGGCAAAATTGTCTTGTTCAATTCAAAAGTTGTTACAGGCGACATAACGGTCGTTAATAGAAGTAACATTTGTGTACAGTATAAATATTGAGACAAAAGGAGAAAATGCTGGTTATCAGCATTTTCTTATTTTGTCTCAATGTTCTTTAAAATCATGGCCTAGAGGGAACACAAAAACATGCATTGTTTGGGAGAGGGGTAAACTTTGCAGTCACGATGAACATACGTAAGAAATCCAGTAAAAGTCAAATATTAAAAAGAGCATTGTTGGAGAAAACACATGAGTGTTTATCATAGGGGACCGCCAGCAAAGTTTGGGTTTCGGACCATTGAACGTTTCTTTCAACGTCATAAAGTAGCCGGTCTAGGTCCCGCCATGGTCCCAGCATGGAGCTAGTATCTTACACAAATATAGATAGTGGGTCATACAGAAAAGGGTGTTTTATTTTTTTTCATACTGGGATATAATGATTTTGTAGTAAGTTTTTTTTCTAACAAATTAGGGAAATTTGTGAACTGTTTAATTGGCACCATCTGTGTAGCTTGGCAATGTTCGAAACATTTAGTGCCTTAAATTCTTATTGCCAAATAAAGTTTTATGTCAATATAAATGTTTCGGATCATGTTCGTAGTGGACGTTGGGTGTCTATTCATTAACAAATAAGGTACAGACAGAAAAGAATTGCGACATATATTCTATTTGGTTGCATTGTGCTTACCTAGTAGACTTTGCGTTGCGTTTCAACATAAACATGATAACTGCAGGTTGTTTTTTTGTTGAAAAGCATCGCATTGTCTCCGGGAACTTTGACAATAAACTTACTTTACGATGTTTCATTCAGTAAACGTTACTTTAACGTGACGCGACTAGGGTGTTTGCGTATCTCATTACGCGGTTTAAGTCACGACGGACTGGAACCAGAGTCTTAATGACCCGCGATAAACTGATGAGCTAATATTGGCGACACTCGCTGGGACATCACGTCGTGCTTGAAATCTGATTTTACATAAAAATGTGATCAATTTATTTCTCGAATATAATAATAAATTGTCTCAAGCGTTTTCATTTAGACTGCATGCAGTTGTCTTAAAAACAAAAGAGCAAAGCCATAATTGATTTTTACCATCAACTTTGTGTAATTTGATAATAGACGTAAACCAAACATTCCATTTGTTATAAATAATAACACAAATAAATATTTTTTTTCAAATAAGAATAGTTCTCAAAGTACTAGTAACCATTCAATTGTGTGTCGTTTTGGAAGGGGATAATAGGAAAATTGTTAGTTTTTGATATGCCACGTTTTCAAGGTCTACAAGGAGGAAATATCAAAAGAAGTAATAAGTCATATCAATGAGTATACCAGATGTGTTTAAAATTGTGCTTCCAAACTTTTGAATATCCGTAAAAAAGAAGTCCCATAGCGTATGATTGCTGCTTGATTTATTACTAAATACATAGCTCGGCAGCTGTCTAGTTATTAGTAATAGGTTATCATATGAAAAACACATTTCTGTAGAAATATTGAGCAAAGATATTAATAATCATAATTTTTGGCTAAGTTTTGACATATACCTATGATATCATTGATGATAATGTTTATGTATACCAAAGACATCATTGTTAATGCAAGGCTTATGGCATTTTCATACAATTGGCTACGTTCAAACATGTTGCAACAACGGCTGCAATTACGGTATTTTCGAATGTAACCGCCGATTTGCGTATCTGCTGATTTTAAAGTCGGGTTCTACAGAAGCTCTGCGCCGTACCAGAATCATTGGTACCATATTGCACGCCTAGTTGACTACATGACGTTTCGTTTATTTTCGGGGTCAATGCACGCGTCATTTAGAATGCATAGCAGGCGCAATACGTTCATTCCCAGTACGGTTCTAACGAGCGACATCAAAGGAATAGTTGTGTTTTTACTGTTTATATAAATCAAAACAGTACGATGCACCCCGATGGAACCCAAAAAGATATTCAGCGTGCGTGCTGGGTGCTTTTTATATGTATGATGTACGTTCTGAAGAACTTCGTGCAATTGTTCTGTACACATAGATATCATTGTTTTCTAATGAAGTGCTCGAATGGCAGTGTGTTGATTTTGCAACATTATAGTTTGAAGTTATATGATAGAATTACACTTAGCCATTTGAGATATACATCCAAAGTACATACGCAATTTGAGCTAGCATAATAGACGGCTTTGTATCATGCATCTTATCACATATCTCGATATGATTTATAACTTCAAAATTACACGAGATATTTTGCAAAGTAACGCTGAAATAAGTACAATGTATAGTTCAATTAATTGGTTTGGACAAAATCCTAACAAGTACATAAAAGAAAAAGTGCGCCAGAATATTAAAGGGACATAACATTCGGATGTCATTTTTTAAAAGTATGTCTTGATGCAAAGATTGGTTATTCTAAGGCGTAGAAATGCCATCAGGTTTTTGGAGTTGTCATTTATAAGCGAAATACACGCATTTAAAATTGAGACAGAAATGGCAAATTACATATAAATCCGAACTGTGGTGGACAACACTTTAATCAATTTTAGCACAAAATATATATTTCTCGTAAACGGTGCATTAATTTGCCTAGAAATTTTCAGAATTTTCGTAAGAAAACATGCTCTTTCAGATAAGAATATAAGTAATTTATGAAAAAATATCGTGAAATGTCACTTTAACTGATTTTTCATGTTGCAGTATATTTCAAACTCAAAAAAATCACATAATGTGTTGTCAGGAAATACTGAAATAATTGCATCATATATCGTACTACATATGGGTGCACAAATCTCAGAAAATTACACAAGATGTTCGTCCAGGCACTCTCGACAAGCTTACATCATATCGGTGGCATGATTTAGAACTTCTCCCAAATCATTCAACTAACTCGAGCATAGACAGCCAAAACAGGTGCTGCAACATGTAAATCATAGTTTCATTAGAGTTTTACAGCCTGATTAGATGTAGGAGATCGCCAAGCTAGACTCTTATCTAATGTTTACTTGTATACATTTTAAATGGCTTCGATGAGTTTCCAAAACACCGTAACTACAGCTTATTCAAGCTGCAGTTACGGTATGATGGAATCTCCTACAGGGAATAATGAAGTCTTTCATTTATGTTGCCGCAAGACGAATGCAAATATGAACTCGTCAACTTATTTAAAAAGCAAAATCGTTCAAGAACTTTGAAACTCTGATGTAATGCAAGACAGTATATAACTGCATAATGCTTGAATATATATGACAGTATTTAACCGTATTCATAAAATAATCGGTAATCGTCTAATTAAAAGAAACACTCAAATAGTAATGGACCACACTCTCAAAACAATGAGTTTTCGTGACAATGTACCTTATGTAGCTTTAAGTAACAAAATGGAATAATTATTAATGGTATGTTTTAACGATTGCATTCAATCCAATTAAGAATCGATTGCACAAATAATAATGTTTTAGAAGAGACTACTTGGTGACCGAGGAGAACGTCATCGAAAAAAGTATATAAACGGAACTTTAGCAAAACGCCCACATTTTGACACAAAGACAAAAAATGCTGTCTTTTTGCACATCCAAATCGATAGATGTGCATTGATTGTCTAGCATATAACAATGTTTCATAATAGGTTGTCATGCTAGAATATTTATTCGGACATATACATCATGTTACATATTAATCATAGATTTTGTCATATAATTAGCTGTTCTTTCAATTTTGATTGACAGCTGTCAATACATTGAATTGAGACAGTTTGTCATTTTCCGTCTTTTTATCCCACATTGAGAGTTGTGACGAACACATACACTTTTCTTCCAAAATCCAGTAACTACAGATTGTTTCGAGGTTTTGGAATTATCAGAATAAATCATCGTTAATTCAAAATATAAACTATGTCTCATGTAATCCGAGTCTTCTCTGATGTAAATACGCTCTTTGATATTTTGATTTTTCGCTATTTACAAATAGCGAAAAATCAAAATATCAAAGAGCGTATTTACATCAGAGAAGACTCGGATTATGTCTCACGCAGTGATTGTATTCTCGGTCTTTTACCTTGATTTAAGAAATATAACTATAAGTGTACTATACGTTAAATAATTATAATGATTGATACATCACATTTTAATAACGAAGTTATTAGGTCATATAAGAATACAAATCTTGAGGACAAAGTCTGTCAGAATGTCTTGAATGCAATGACTTCGAATTTTAGTCATACTAGACCTACGAATAAATAGACCATTTACTAGATATTTAGACAGAGATGACCTTCATATAAGGAATCAATGTTGTGGGTGATGTATGTAGTGCTTCTGTCAGATGTAGAGTCAACTTGGACAGATTGTTAAGCATCGCAGACTCGACCTTGTCATATAGATTACTATTATCTTCCGTGTTTATCCACTTTATATGCATATTTGGCTGACCATTATGAATAGAACATGCCACTTCTCGGACATAAAACCTGAATTACTGCTCGACCTAATTACACTACTTGAAGACATAGTTCCTTGTATGGGGAATCCGTTTATTTTTCTGATAGAAAGATTCTTGGCAAAAGTTCTGCATTCGTTTTTTTCCGAGATCTGATTCCGACCAAGCCTTGACGGGAGATAATAAACTGTTTGTTGTATGGACAATTTATTGATATTTATCTTATAATATCCGTTTTTATTGCCCTCCATTGCATTCCGTCTAATATTCCTCTCTCAAGTGCTATATTGGCCGCGTGAAGATTGTTTGCTATCAGCTGGCCCCTGTAGAGAATCGAAAGTGGATTGACCTCCGACCACTTCCCCTTTGTAGCGAAGACCTAATCACTATATCGTCGAATCATACATATACACACAGACTTTTAATGCCTTGTTTTTTGTCATTGGTGGATAAGTATCTCCTGAAAATATCGATTGATCCCGACGCGATCGGGTCGAGTCAATTGAGTTTCCACGTTTTTGTCTTGCGTTATCTCAAACGATGATTCTACTGAAACTAAAATGAACCACTTTATTAAAATGCTGATGTTTTCGATAAGACCCCATCTCTGATAGTCCAGCCTTTCTCTTGGGTATTGACATGGAGAAATATCTTTGTTTTATTTCCAAATAATCACGTGCGATTGTGAATTACGTTTTGATGTAAATGGCGTAAGCAGATGACTATTTGATTAGCAATGAAATACGATGTGTATAAGTTTGAGAAAGGACTTTCAATACAAACGTGGAACTAACATAAAACCAACAAGAAGTAACCATTTGTAATGTTAAGGAAATGGAATTTCGTCTGTTGATCCTAAAGGGACGCAACAAAATGCTCTAATATTCTCGTTTACTTTATCAAACATTTGGCAGACAAAATGGACACCATGTTTCGAAAACAAACATGCATTCGGGACCCAGTGAAAGAATTTCACTGGGTCGCGAACGCAGGTTAGTTTTTGAGTCACCGTTTGTTAAACGCAGTCTTTTCATTTTCTTTGAACACGTTGTTTCCATGTACATAATTAAGTCAAACATACTTATAACATGTGCTTCTCGACAAGGAAAACGCTACTACAATGCTCTATCTCAACTGTATCAAATTTACTCATGCGCATAACAATATGTTTGGACTCATTGACCATCTAGTGATCACCGCCAACAGAAAATGGGCTGCTGCAGGGTGGACCTCTTTCCGTAAATTTTTGGACGAAAAACGAATGCTTTATCAACAATGTAGTTACATAGAGAGACGTTAAAGACGTTGCCCTGCCATGTTCAAAGATATTTTGTTCCTAAGGTTTTCGGTTGTTGATATATTAGTTCATTCTAAATTGCTAGATTCAGAATCAATCTTGTTTATGAAGAGGAAAACATTTAAAATTCCCCTGGTCGAAGATACCTGATACAATGTACTTCTGTTATGTTAGTTGTGACTATCAACGATTACTCGGATCTGCCTTTAAATTCTATAATGACAGAAAAGTCTCATAGACCAGTCATATTTGTTTATTCATGTAACAGCCGCACAAGTGCCAAACACAAAAATGCGTCTGTAGACATTTATTGTATTGTAACTTTGGAATAAGGCTTCTTTTTTCTTGCCAAAGTTTGTATCTTCCGCAGCAAATTTTGTATCCGCGTAAATTATTAGTTTCATCCTTAGGCGACAGGCCGCTTGTCGGTAGTATACCACCTCCGAACGGACTTCAAAGGCCAGAAATGACGGGCACCTATTTCAAATTTGGGCCTCCACTCTATTTATGTTGGGATGTATCATCGAAAACAAATGGCTACAACACTTTTCCACAAATTACCGGTTGGTAACCCAAAACCTCGTTACTGCAGCTTAGTTAAGCTGCAGTTACGAGGTTTTTGGTGATCAACCGTTAAACATGCGTCTCTTCTCGAGTATTTGTATGATAAATGTACGCTTGGGTAACATATCATTTACAATAGAGTCAAGCGTATTTTGTAGCAGTAAGTCTACAAACGCAACTGACAGACAGACAAACAGACGGACAGACACGGTGTTATTAACGGATATTTTTGGATCGAATTCTAGATACCTCTAACCTTCTTGATTTTTTTAAGTCGAAGATAACATGGACGGTATACACAGCTTACAGTGAATAAGCTGACCGCAAATACATTATCATTCCTTTCTAAACAGCTTCGCGGTCAAAGCAATATAATTAACTGTAACACAAGGAGTTCAAATGGTGATTCAGCATCTTTCAGATCGTGAATCAGATATAGTACGTTCAAATAGATACAAGTTTTCAATACCATGGTGATCTTTTGACTTTCGCTGTCGAAATATGTACTATAACTCTGGATAGATGACCTGGAATGATATCCCTAGCTATTCGCTAGGAATGCCATGCCAGGTCATTTAACCTGAGCTATATGGATGGAAATAAATGTACCAAAATATAAATATGAAAGAAAAATGTTAATAGCAAAAAATTATAACTGCATAATAAGATTCTAAACATATAAGAGCATGTACGTTGTCTCATATATTGGAAATGGTGCTTACTCTGTAGATGTCGCAGATTCGTTGAAACATTTAGTTTTTAGATATGATTAAAACTTGTGCGTGCGTTTGAACTAAATAAAAATTATGTCCATTGGGGGTAAGGACATTTCCAAAAAAATACAATGCATAAATCGAATAACAGGGTCTCAATACATTGAACCTGGAAATACACAGTTGACAAATGTGAGAAAATCAGGGTCATGACACTTTCAACGGTCATATATCTACAATTTTGACGTTGTTACGCAATACCACTGCACTGGGTGACGGCGGACATGCTCTCAAGTAACCCTTTCCCGAAAATAATCATTGGTATTGACGTACATAACAGATGGGGCCATTTGGAAAGCATTAGAAAGAAAAGAAGAAAATGCTGGTTACCAGCATTCTTTTCTTTTATCTTAATGTTTTCCAAACCAAATTATACATTTCTTTTACTTTTAGCCGACCTCAATGGGTTTGGATTTTTGGCGATTTTAAAATTGTGTTGTTTGGTAAAGAGTTAATAAAGTCTAGACGTCAGTTAGCTCTGGGGCTACCATTTGTCATTCCTTCTCGATCACAAAGTGTATCCGAAATCTTAATCAAGAATCGATCAGTACTAATATGACGGGTTATATCATTATTTTCATTGGGAAAAGAAGAAAAGTAAACAAACAATGGCGGATTGACGTGGTGTCCTTTATCAAAAACGTCAACGTACAGACACATATAACGTTAACTACAACGTATAATTTGTAGGTATCAAATTGTCTTAGTGTCCGAAAAGAGAAAAAATCTTATCAGAAGTATCAAAACTATGACATTGAAAGCCGTGAAAAAATGTGCAAAATATGCATAAGCTACACTAGATTGGTATTGCGTTTAAACAAATGATGAAGATGGAAATACACAAACATGGGGTTTCAAACATTGAACTAGAAAGTGTTTTATATTAATTTTATGAAATGATGGCGAAATTCGCATATTGTAATCAGAAACCAGACTTTAAACATCACCGGACGAGTATGTAAGCCACGATATTTCCCTCTCTTGATACAGTGTACATGTATGTTAGTCACAGAAGCCCAATAGGCTAGGACCTGGTTACATTTCCTCTTGTTTATATTTTCAGAAACAAAAGGTCGTAAGAAGAGGAAACCTTATACGCGATACCAAACCATGGTTCTTGAGAACGAATTTTTGAACAGTTCTTGTATTACAAGGCAAAAGCGATGGGAAATTTCGTGTAAATTACAGCTCAGTGAGCGTCAAGTTAAAGTCTGGTTTCAGAACAGGCGTATGAAACGCAAGAAGCTAAATGAACGAGCTAAAAATAGGCTCCGAGACGACCCTGATAGCAAGGATGTCCCTACATTACCTCAACACCATCATCTTAGTCAGCACGTGCAACATACGTCACTTCCGGCCCATACCGGACATGCGCATTCGCATTCACACTTACATCATTGACTGTGTAGTTATTAATTTTAACAATTGTGACCGTATAATTAATGAATTCCACAGTGTGTGTGATCAGCAGCAGCATAATATTTACAGTGTTAAACGCAAAATAGTTATAATGGTGACTTAAGGGGGAATGCTCCAGTTTTTCGGAACACTCGGTCTTTTCTGTAGTAAATTTAATGTTTCGTACCAATATGTTTCGCTACCATATTTTCAATAATATAACACATCATTACAATTTACCATTTTCGAAGGTAAAAGTGTATTTATTATGCGAAACTGATTTCCCCAAGTTGAAAATCGATTATTTAGAGCAAGACAGTCGTAAGTGTGTATGCAGTTACCACTGTTTTGTGTCATTTTGTTCATGTGTAGCTGATAAAAATTGATGTAATTCACTATTAAGTGCGCTGACATATACATTTTCTTTTTTAATTATTACCAGGGCATGTTGCTTTATACAACGAGGGAGTTTTATCAAATTCTATTATGTAGAACTTGAAATATTTCCGAAAATATGCAAATTGACATAAAACATTCCAGCTTAGTTGATCTAACCGAACACGTGAGCATGCTGTTTTATACATTTACGCGTTTAAAGTAGCACATATTTTGGGTTTTCTGTTCTTACTAAATGTTAGACGTTACTTCAAATCCGTTTTCGGGACTAAACGATGAATATACAGCATTTTATTAGCATTTTAGTGACCTTGGACAGGTGCAAGAAACTGCGCATTTTTTCGATGTAGGGGTATGTGATACGAATGCCTATAAAATTCAAACAAGATCGCTGACCATCCATTTTTATTTTATTTTTCAATTGGTAATAACATGTAATTTCAACATACAAAATATAAATATATTCTATTATTGGGAAAAAAATTAGGAAACTGGAGCATTCCCCCTTAAATATTTATATTGTAGTCTCAGCATACTATTAAATAATATGAAATTTTAAGAACCTAGATCTAGATAATGAAACTTCTAAACAAAATGTTTTCAAAAGCTTTCTATATCAGCATAGGTTATGATGTTGGTTTTTTTCAAAACGATTTACTCGAAATTGGTGAGATATTCAATTAATTAATGTACATTTAGTTGTATGTATACCATCATTTGAAACTGCAAGTGTGTTCTTAATTTAAGAAGTTATAGAAGAAAAATTGGGAATGCAAAATTGTTGATTCGGTAGCAAGCAAGCATACAATGACAAGAGATCCTTATTTTTTATTTAACCCTTTCCCAAACAAGACCTCGTTTTGACCTCCCTAATAGAAAAGGCTTGGGAAAACATTGAGACAAAAGAAGAAAGTGCTGATAATCAGCACTTTCTCCCTTTGCCTCAATATTTTTTGAGCTATTTTGTACACAGTTCCCTTTTTTAGCAACATTCAGTTTGTCTTTTGCAACAGCTTTCAAACTGAACCACCCTAAAATTTCTCTGTTTGGGAAAGAGTTAAATTGACCCTCGGTCGCAGCATAATCAGAATAGTAAGAATTTAATAAACAAAAAGAGTTAACAAGGAATTAGTGAGATTTATTGAAAAGGCAGAAGTGAAACTAAATGTATTAATAAAATTCAAACACTGTTTCCAAAATGCTTTCTAGTCCACAGAAGTCGTAAAATGTTTTTTTTTCTAAACAGATAATTGATGGACAATTATTTATTAACCTTCATATTACTCAAAGGGATATCAATGATTATTGGCTTGCTGGGCACTGTGGTCTTCTTTTGAATCCCTGTTTTCCGAAGCTTTCTGTCAAAGCTCCCATCTTTTCTAGACATCGCTGTTTTTTCCCAAACCATCGTAACTACAGCTTAAAACTAGCTACATATACGAGGTTTTAAAAAAAGCGATGGTTTTCTAGAATAGTCGTAAATCTCAGTTATTGTCAGTGAATTCCAGATAAAATGTTCTAAAGGCTCTACAAAAATCATAAAATCAGCTTTTGAAAAAATCGAAATCCTAAATATTTGTGTTCAATATTGTACAGTGTGAAATCCTTATTTGACAAAATTGTGTTGTTTTCTTACAATTGTCTCCGTTTTTAATAAAATGATCATGATTAGATGTATGTATTTTTCTGTAAACGAACCCTATTAAAAAGAGAGAGAATGAGACGTATTATCGCAAAAACAATGAGGAAGAACGGCTATTTAAACAACAAAATCTAAAACCAGTCTAAATTTAAACACGTTGAAGTTTATGTTCCTACCAAAAGTTCAGCATCAATATTGTGTATTATAATACAAATAACGATAGCGAAATATTCTACAATTTCTTTTGTCGCAATATTGCGAGGAAAACTTTAGTAAAGAAAGAAGGAAAAATAAATGTTATCAGCTTTTCTGTCAATATTTCCAAAATCGTTCAAAATATCGTCTATAACCTGGAATTAGTGTATCTTCTGAATACATATTTTTGCTATCCATAACTTTTTCAAATTGCTGTTTTTCAACGAAATCTCCATAACTACAGCTTGTTTTAATCTGCAGTTACGAGGTTTTCGTTGAAAAGTACCGAAATGTTGGATTTTCCTTGTGACACTGGAAAGCAACGGATTACCTACTGGATGCATAAAACACGGTGTATAATCACGTGATGCAATAATTACTGAATATCTTCAATAACGTTGTAAATACGGGACCGATTTGAATTCGATTTGAAGCAGAGAATGTGGACAGACGTCACGCATTAGATGGACGTGGTTGATTTTTGAAAAATTAAGTGATAAAAAAGTTATTGAAGATAAACCAAAATTTTGGTTTATCTTCAATAACTTTTTTATCAGTTAATTTTTTAAAAATCTACCACGACCATGTTATTTCTGACATTTTTCCACCTTCTCTGCTTCAAACCGAATTCAAGTTGGTCAAGTTTTGACAAAGTTATTGAAGATTATCGGAAATTCTAAGTCACGTGATTATACACCGTGATAAAAGATCTTTGTAAGGAAGTTAATGTAAGACTAGAATCAATACCACGTGGTCGATACCGTCTGTCACCTAAAACCCCTTCAAATACGGCGAAATTCCAGATCAGTCCAATTTGTAAAGGTTCTGCAGACGACAAAATGTAACCACAATTAAAGTTTTTTTTAGTAAAACAGCGTAAAAAAGCATTTTAGGGACATTGAGAAAATGCATAATCATTTTCTTCTTTTCCCTTAATGCTTTTCGAAATATTTTCCATTGAAAAAAGTCTAATCTCTTTTGTTTTGTGAAGGAGTAAAGATATAGCGCAGAAACCTAATACAGGAATGCCATATAAGGAATTATTTTCTGAGAATGAAATGAAAGTCGTTTTAGCGCCACAGTCAAGCTTGGTTTCTACAAATGATAAGACCATTATTATGTATCGCAAAATAAGTAGGACTAAGGCCATTAAACGCAGTGACAGCACACAAGATAAAGGCTTTGGAAAACATCGTGGGAAATAAAAGAAATTGCTTGTGACATGCATTTTCTTCATTTCCCCACACTGTTTTCATCCCTTAGAGTCAACGTGTAAAATTAAATTTGGTTGAGACTGTCATCTGTAAGTCCTTTGAATTTGGATCATTATAGAATTTGCCGTTTGGTAAAGGGTTAAGTCCTCACTTTCTTTCTGCGTTTTCTGCATCTGGACCAAGGGAGACAACTTTGACATATGAACATGTACAATTTGATTTTATGGTGACCAGTCTAATGTCCCTTGGGTATCGAAATTCCGCAGTCACGATATCATGGCATGTTTTCACAATGTAACCATTTCCAAAACGACAAAATTTAAGGAAGCTGCTGCAGACAACAAAATGAATGTTGATAAAGACATGTCTTGTGTATGATTTAGCTAAGAAAATATTGAGACAAAAGGAGAATCAGCATTTTCTTCTTTTGTCTAAATATTTTCCCTAACATTTTCTACTACGGACGTCAAAACAAGGTCTTGTTTGGGAAAGGGTTAAACAATGTTTTCTTGATTTTCAGTACAGTTTTGCATGCGTTGGTTCGAATCTTGTACTTCAGGATTCGAACTATCACATGCGAAACAAGTGTAGTTTTGAGTTCGATATTTCGTTGTTTACATAGATACATTTGTCAACATGTGTCATATTATCGTGATAGGACTATATTATCGAAGGTCGTTGTAAGGAATGGAGAAAATATAAAATGGCTCATTTTATCATCACAAAATTAATATTTTTTCCAATCGACAAAAAGTGGGCCTTTCCTAACCCATTATCACACAATGACTCTTTTTGACTCCCTTAAAGACGGCTTTGGAAAACATTGTGGAAAATGAAGAAATTGCTTGTGACAAGCAATTTCTTCATTTTCCACAATGTTTTCTACCATGAAAGACCAAAAATGTTAAATTTTGTTCAATGGAAATTGTCGTCTGCAACACCTATGAGTTTGGACCAGGCTAAAATTTTGTTGTTTGGTAATGGGTTAAAGCTATTTGAAACCTGCTGCAGACAACGACACAGATGTAAAGATAAAGATTATGTACCATATATCATAGAAAACATTAAGGAAAAGGAGAAGAAAATGTGACGACAGGGAATCACGGGCATAACAAAATTTGCAGAAAATCTTCGTTAATTCAGCTAATAAGTAATCGATTTGAAAACGGTTTCAAGCAGAGAAAAAGCCATGGGTTTTCTGGATTTGGTGGATCTATAAACAACATTGGATAAAAAGTTATTGACAACCAACTAAAATTTAATAGGTCGCCAGTAACGTTTATCAGCAGGTCATGTTTAAACGACCAAACACATTCCGCAAACCACATCGTTTTCTCACATCTGCTCAAAACGTTTTCCATTCGGTCATGTATTACCAGAATTATTGGAAAATGTCGCAATGTTTTTTTCACGTAATTCCCCGTAGTGATAACCTTAACCCTTTCCCAAACAACAAAATTTTAATCGACTTCAGAAACTGCCTCAAATGACAAAATGGAGTTAGTAAAGACATAATTTGTGTAAAATATGGCGAAGAAAATATTGAGACAAAAGGAGAAACTGCTGGCTATCAGCAGTTTCTTCTTTTGTATCAATGTTTTCCCAAGCCTTTTATATTTGGGACGTCAAAACCAGGTCTTGTTTGGGAAAGGGTTAAGAACTGCAGGTAAATAGCAAACGCCATTCGACTAAATGTAAATGCAGCTTTGAAAGTACCACATGTAATGGAATGGTTCAATAAATCTTGAGCAGCAAGTTACATATCGTCGAACTTTAGCCTCACAAATGCATACACAGCATGGTAGCGTGCACAATTAATCATGGGTACACACATGTTACCAATTAGCTAGTAACTCACACGTGCACGAGAGTTCTGAGCTAATTAGCTCACTCTTGCTTCCGGGGTATCGTCAATGAATAGTCGGTTACGTTGAAAAATGCAGTAACTACAGCTTGTTCAAACTGTAGTTACGACGTTTTTAACGTAAGCGATGGAATTTTGTTGAAAGTAATCTTCGTACGTCTTAGGAAAATTGAATAAGGTATCGCAAAACCATTGCAAGTACATAAGCTGAACATATGTACATACAATAGTTATTGCGCTTACAAATTAGATAATCTTTGAAATAAACTATAATCCATCTTTAAATCAGAAAGCAGTGCATTTAGAGGTTGCAATAAAGAATGTTATTGATTAAAATATTCTTTTAAAAACAAACTTACACAATATCTACCTACAGCAATATCTATTTACTTAATCAAATTATAGCGTCAGATAAATTCCAGCTAGATTGGGCACAATAAAAACTGCATAATTATATGTGTGCTTAAATTAATAGAAAGGAGATTGCGTCTATCCATCTAAATTCAGTTACCATGCCAAGATACATATTGCATGATTTTCTATTAATCTATTTAAGCACGCTTTGGTATAAGCAATTTTGCATGCACAAAATATTATCAGAAATTACTGACAAATTAATCGTGAAATGTGCTTTGGAATGTACTTGTATTTAATTTCGTTCTTTGCTCTCTATTTGCAGATTCCAAAGGTCGTAAGAAGAGAAAGCCCTACACCCGATATCAAATTATGGTTCTCGAAAATGAGTTCATGAACAGTTCTTGCATAACCCGACAAAAACGCTGGGAGATCTCATGTAAACTACAGCTTAGTGAAAAACAAGTAAAAGTGTGGTTTCAAAACAGGAGAATGAAACAAAAGAAACTCAACGAACGTGCAAAGAAAAGACTTATGGAAGAAGACGTGAAAGATGTTCCGCAGTTACCGCAACACGCGCATGCGCAACGACCCCATCAGTCGACGTCACTTCATCACCCTCATGCTCACGCGCATGCGCACTCTCATGGACTTCTCCAGCAACATCACTTACAGCAAACATGACTAGCGTCGTTTTAGAGACTGACTTTCACTGAGAGAAATACGTTGTTATGTCGTCAAAGTTTGCCAAATTTGGTTATAATGTAAGTCCCTAGGTTACTGTTTGTGAACAGATCACGTGACAGTGCAGTATGACGTCATATTGCGGGGTTAGTGCAACGCAATTGTAAATTCATGCGAATCACATGCGTTATTTCAACGGTTTTGTTCAAACCTGACAATTTGGCATGGTTGTTGCATCAAATGCATAAATTCGCGCAGTGTATGTACATGCGAAGTCAATTACTGATTTTGGCGAATGTTAGCGTCAGTAGCATAACGGCGGTTTAGAGTTAACCCAGTGTTAAGGTAGTCCACCCCTAACGAGATTCGCGCGACGTCGAAATTATAGGGACGCCGTCGTAAACAGCGGTGGAACGATCCATCGCCGAATGCTTACGACGTCGCTCAAAAGAGTTCGGATACATAACGAATGTTAACGACGTAGGACTAAAAAAAAAATTAAACGTCGAGCGAATCTTATTAGGTGTTGACTACCTGGTGAAATGACTTCCTTGGATATTATAAGCTATTCTTATGTAGTCATTCTTTATATTTGAACCGAACTTTTACAGTCCGAATGCATATAACTTGTTGGAAGTGAGGCATAGATTAATCCATGACAGAGTCATAGTTTAGTCTATACTTAACAAAAACATTACCCTTGCTTTTCAACAAAATTCTCGTAACTGCAATATGTTTTAAGATGCAGTTACGAGGTTTTGTTGAATAGCAGCGTTAATTAAATGTAACTGGACCGTAATGTATTTATAGAATTAGTACAATATTTGTTACGTTGTTTTCAAAAGGTATTGCTGCAAGTGATTAAAAACTCTAATGAATAATGATAATAACACGAGAAGATCTCGGAAGTCAAGGTCCCGGTTTCTCGAAAAAAAATAAGTACGTTCTCATGCTCAAATCTGAGCACCGTGCTCAAATCGCACGAAATCCATGTGAACTTCAATCGAATATCCTTCAACGTTAGAGAGCATTCCTTTGAGCATGTTCTTATGAGAATATACTTAAGTTTTTTTTTTCGAGAAACCGGGGCCAGCAGGTGTTTCCCGCAATACCAAGCTGTATCGACGTCGATGTCGTGTAGCTTATGCGCGGCGTGGGAATCACGTGCTACAACATTTATGAAATATTTAATAAATCTGTAAATATGTGACCAATTTGAAAAAAATGAAAAGGGTTTGGAGCCGAGAAAGCCGAAGAAATACCAGTTATTGCCGAATTCAGTGGATCTTTTAAACAGTTAACTGAAAAAGAAGTTATTGGCGACAAACCAAATTTTTGTTGGTCGTCAACTACTTTTTTATCAGGTATTGTCTTAAAATCCACCAAACCCAGAAAATACCTTGTTTTAATCGCATCTTCTCCGTTTCAAACCTTTTTCAAAGCGATCACGTATTAACATATTAATTGAAGACTTTCTGAAATTGTTGTGTGACGTGATTCCCCGCCGTTGTATATAGGAATCACCTGAGTCGCTTTCTTTAGAGCGAGATATCTTGAGATTTCTTGAGATGTTTTAGGATAAAGCGTTCCTCTGAGCAAGACTTTTAAGACGATCACTAGGAGCCGCCATTACTCTATACTTCTTTCGGAACACCTCGGTAAATTCTGTAGAATCTATATGGGAGATAATTGACCGAGTTGTTCCGAATGCTCGATGATTCATAAACCGCGGAGTTCCGAATGCTCCGTACTTCATACAAATGACGTCATAATGACGTCATTTGTATGAAGTATGGAACATTCGGAACACCTCGCTTATAATCACGGTCTCAAAAACGCTGTATCAAAAACGTCTTAGGAAATCTTAAAAATCTCGCTCTAAAGAACGCGCCTCTGAGTTTCCGATGATCATTGATGCTTTTGCCGTCACGCCATCAAGAAGTAAAATACAACATATCGTTGGCTGCGTTCACAAATGTTGTGACTATAGCTTATCCTAGCTGTAGATACGACATTTTAGAACGGAATCAAAGACATATTAACTATAACCTGACTCGTCTTTGCCTCTGAAAGTATGTTTTGCGTGAGAAACATATTGTCAATGTGTAAGGATGTTTGATAAAAATGAGGATTACGCCAGAATGCAGAGAAAAAACTATAAAGTCATATTGCGATATGCAGAAAATATTTGTGGGCTTTAAAATGTAACCAAATATTCTCCTAAAATGATTGTTGCAAAGTTATAAAAGTTTACGCTCTTGCAATTCAATTACCACTTTAATGCTGTTCTAATCTGCTGTTTTTCACATAAAAACCCGGATTTAAAATCCACTTGAGTGATTCTAAAGTTTTGAATATACCTCACAACATTTCGTCGCTTTTCAACAAAATCCTTGTAACTGCAGCTTAACACAAGCTGCAGTTACGAGTTTTTTGTTGAAAAGCGACACAATCTTTACCATGCTTATTTTTTGTGATGCGATATGTAATGGAAGGGAGACAACTCTTTAATATCATTTATTTGAAACGCATTGACGAGTTTAACCGAAATCTTAAAAGCTTGCATAATCTTTGAATATCACCGATTTTCTTTCAAAATGTCGTAACTACAGCTTGTGTTAAGCTGCAATTACGAGGTTTAGGAAGAAAGGCAATGATGCGATTTCTAACCTCTCTGATTACAGTGGTTAGTAACTACATTAATTTACCGATTTTTATTGTTGTTAGTGACCACCTTAACTTAGCGACCACTTGCATTCAGCGACCGGAAAAATGATAATTTAGGTATTCCCATTCATCCTTAGATACCGAACACTTTGTGCAGCTTCGGACATAATCCATGGCAATGGAAATTGACGAGGGTATCCCTCGTCAATTTCCGTTGCCAAGGATGACGTCCAATAATTAACGAGGATATGTCACCGTCAATTTACGTTGAGCACGAAGAGTTTAGTATCTAATGAAGGATGGAACGAATACCAAAACCCATGCCCAAACATTGACGCTTTTTGACGCCATTCAAGAGAAATGCGTTGGAAAACATTGTGGAAAATGAAAAAAATGCTTGTCACTAGCAATTGAAAAATGCTTGTCACAAGCAATTTCTTCATTTCCCACAATGGTTTCTGTCCAAAAAGGCCAAGAAATATTAAATTTCTTTGATTTGAAACTGTCGTCTGCGACATCTTTGAATTTGGACTAGACTAAAAAAAATGCCGTTTGGTAAAGGGTTAATGCATTTCATCTAGTTAATTCGGTGGTAAGATACTCCCCCGACTTGATGCATAATTTTAGATTCTGTACCAAGTTGATTATAATACTGTTAAAGACATTCACGCATATATTATTATTATCGATATAAAATGATAAAAAATGACCATTTAACGTACTGAAAATTCAATGAAGGCGACATGTTTTTATCCTGGTCGGGCTGGACATATCGTGCAGCGTGACCAAGGTAGAAACTTTTCGAAATAATCAAAATTTTGGGCTTTACAAACGGGTCAATTGAAAAACACGAAACAATGTAATTATTTCCCGAATATTATTATAATTATAAATTATTGTGTTTCATGCGTAATATTCTTTTCTTAAAATAAATACTCTAAATAGATAAGTATTCATTATGCGTTATTCATTTCCATCCATTTTCTAAAGCATATTTAATTTTCTTTTTATCAAATAGGGTCACGTCTTTATCCATATTCTAGATTTATTCCAACAATCATTTTCCAAAGAACACCTTTGATTTCCTTAGACCAGAAAAAGAGTTTTGAAAACATAGACGGAAAAGAAGAAATTGCTGAAAACCAGAAAATTCTCCCCTTCCATTAGTAAATCTATCTTATTTTTTATTGTTAGAACAAACAGCTTAAAACCTTTTACATCAATTAAGTCTTCGTCAGAGAAATAGCCAGGAAAATATTGAAGCAAAATGAGAAAATGCTGGTCACCAACATTTACTTCTTTCGCCTCAATGTTTTCCAAAGCCTAGTCTCTTGGGTCAATCATGTTTGTTGTTTATGCTACAAGTAAGGGTGTCTAAGCCAGGTATTGTACGGGAAAATGTTAAAATGAGCTCCAATAATTTTACATATTCAAGCCTAAGGTATTGCCATTAATCGCACCAGTACAAAACATCTAATAGGGAACGTTTTAAGTTGACCGCGACGTAATTTCGGACGAACAATAGTAATTCTATAGGTGTTGTTGTAAAAACTCGTAACTACGGCTTGATTCAAGCCGTAGTTACGAACTTACGAGATTTTGTAACAACATCGACGTTTTATCAAAACATAACGATAATCCGAGTCTTTTTTTAGCACAAAATTCATTACTATTCCCGCCAGCAGATATTCAAACGATTATACTCACGGTGCATAATCACGTGACTCAGAATTTCAGAAAAAAATTTGTTGATATGGGGCGGGACTTGAATTCCGTTTGAAACAGAGAATGTGAACAGAAGTCACGCATAGAGATGGACGGGGTGTTTATTATATTAAAATAAATCAACTGATAAAAAAGTTATTGGAGATCAACCAACATCAGTTGATTTTTAGCTCACCTGAGCACGAAGTGCTCAAGGTGAGGTATTGTGATCGGTCTGTTGTCCGGCGTCTGTCTATCTGTCTATATGTCTGTACGTCAACTTTTCACAAAAAAATCTTCTCCTAAAGTACTTGGCAGAATTCATTCATATTTCACACATATGATCTATGGGTCATGCTTTTTCAAAATACTTCAACGAATTTGAATCAGGGCCATAATGGGGTCAAAAAGTAGGTCACTAGGTCAAATCTTCTTTCTGCTCTAGGGGCCACATTTAGTGCTCAATCGTTGTGAAAATTAATCAGAACATTTGTCTTGATGATATTTAGGTCATGATAAAAAATAGGTCAAGCCAGGTCAAAAACTAGGTCACTAGGTCAAATATTGTAAAATCCATCTTTTTACACCAGAAGTACCTATTTTGGTCCAAACTTTGTAGAAATTGTCATGAATGTTTATTTTGATGATATCAAGGTCAAGTTAAGAAGTGGGTCATGCTACGTCATTAATTAGGTCAAGAGGTCAAACCTTACAAAATCGTTTCTTTTGCTCTGGAAGTGCCGATTCTTGTGCAAACTTTGTCAAAATTGTCCTCAATGTTTATCTTGATTATATCTACGAAATGATGAAAAGTGGGTCATACAAGGTCAAAAACTAGGTCACAAGGTCAAAACTTTTAAAATCCTTCATTTTCTTCGGGACATGCCAGTTTTGGCCCAAACTTTCTCAAAATTGTCCTGAATGTTTATCTTGATGATATTTAGGTCATGTCAAGAAGTGGATCATGCCAGGTCATAAACTAGGTCATGAGGCCAAATCTTGTAAAATCCTCCCTTTTGCTCTGGAAGTGCCAATTTTGGTCCAAACTTTGTCAAAATTGTCCCAAAACTTTATCTTGATAATATCTTGGTCATAATCAAAGGTGGGTCATGCAAGGTCAAACACTAGGTCACAAGGTCAAGTATTACAGAATCCTTCCTTTTGCTCTAGAGATGCCAATTTAGTCCCAAAACTTTGTCAACACTATCCTAAATACTTATCTTGTTATCTAGCTTATGTACAAAGTGTGGGCCATGTAAGGTCAAAAACTAGGTCATTGGGTCAAATCTTGGTTTTGCTTCCAGAAAGGAAATATATACTTAAACATCGTGAAAATTGTTGAGAATATTTATTTTGACGGAATCTTGGTCATTTTTAAAGTGGGTCATGTGAGGTCAGAAACTAGGTCAAAAGGTCAAATCTTGTTTGTAAGAACCAAAATATTTACTCAACCATTGTAAAAGTTCAGAATGTTTATCTTGATGATATCTTGGTGATATGAATAGCAGGTCATTCGGGGTTCAAAACTAGGTCACTAGGTCAAATTTTGTTTTTGCCCTAAGAATCAAAATATTTACTTTATCATTGCAAAAATTGATCAGAATGTTTATCTAGATGATATCTTGGTGATGTAAAAAGTGGGTCATGCGAGATCTAAAACTAGGTCACTAGGTCAAATCTTGGTTTTGCTCTAGGAACCAAAATATTTACTTTATCGTTGTGAAAATTGTTCAAAATATTTATCTTGATGATATCTTTGTCATTTTAAAAGTGGGTCATGTTAGGTCAGAGACTAGGTCAATAGGTCAAATCTTGTTTTTCCTCTAAGAACCAAAATATTTACTCAATCATTGTGAAAGTTCAGAATGTTTATCTTGATGATATCTTGGTGATATGAATAGCAGGTCATTCGAGGTTCAAAACTAGGTCACTAGGTCAAATTTTGTTTTTGCCCTGAGAACCAAAATATTTACTTTATCGTCGGGAAAATTGTTCAGAATATTTATCTTATTGATATCTTGGTGATGTAAAAAGTCGGTCATGCAAGATCTAAAACTAGGTCACTAGGTCAAATCTTGGTTTTGCTCTAGGAACCAAAATATTTACTTTTTCATTGTGAAAATTGTTCAGAATATTTAATTGATGATATCTTTGTCATTTTAAAAGTGGGTCATGTGAGGTCAGAAACTAGGTCAATAGGTCAAATCTTGTTTTTCCTCTTAGAACCAAAATATTTACTCAATCACTGTGAAAGTTCAGAATGTTTATCCTTAATAATGTGAAAAGTGGGTCATGCTAGGTCTAAAACTTGGTCACTAGGTCAAATCTTCTTTTTGCTCTAGGAACCAAAATATTTACTTTATCGTTGTAAAAATTGTTCAGAATATTTATCTTGATGATATCTGGTCAATGTAAAAAGGGGGCCATGTGAGGTCAAAAACTAGGCCACAGGATCAAATCTTGTTTCTGCATTTAGAACCATAATGGTATCTGAATGATTGTGAAAATTGTTCAGAATGTTTATTTTGACAATATCTGGGGCATGTATAAAGGAGGTCAAAACCTAGGTCAAATTTTGTTTTTGCTCTAAAAAATCAAAATATTTATTCATCATTGTGAAAATAGTTCAGAATTGCTTATCTTGATGATAAATGGGTCATGTAGAAAGTGGATAATGTTAGGTCAAGAACTAGGTCAAAAGGTCAAATCTTGTTTTTACTATAAGAACCTAAATATTTACTCATCATTGTGAAAATTGTTCAGAATGTTTATCTTGATGATATCTAGGTCATGTAAAAAGTGCGAGTTTGAAGTTTGCAAGATGTTTGTCTCAAAGTCCTCTCAGGTGAGCGATGCAGGGCCATCTTGGCCCTCTTGTTTCAAATAAACACCACACCCAGCTTATTCCCGGTACCCTTTCACATTCTCTGCTTTAAACCGAATTCAGATTGGTCAAGTATTAACAAAAATATCGATGATTTTCTGAAATTCTGAGTCACGTGAATAACGACCGCGATACCAGTGAGACACAAGGCTAGTGCGCCAGTCACTACATTGTAACTAACAATCATTGTAAATGATTGGCAGATTAAACGATTTGAATGACATCACTTCTTTCCAAAAAGAATAGTTTTTTTAAAGGAATGGGCGAAATTAACAGGTGTTAAAAACGATACAGTGTTTCTGAAAAGAGACATTTCTGCGACAAAACAAACTGAGTAAAATGAGAGAAATGCTGGTTTTGAGTATCAATTTCATTTTTCGAACAAGAGATGTTTGTAAAACATATATGCCTCCCTCAAGGGCCTACATTGGATGTAGGTCAAAGTCCAAGGTCAATGTCACAAGGGCCAAGGACATGGTGAAATATGAAAGGTCTTGGTAGGAGGTGTCCATGTGTGAAATATCAAGTCTGTATATGTAAAAGTGAAATGAAATATAGGCCGAGTTTTTAAAAAGAGGCCAAATGCCAAGGTCAAGGTCCAAGGTCATGGTCAAATGTGAAAGATCTTGGTAGGATGTGTCCATGTGTGAAATATCAAGGCTGTATGTGTAATAGCACATGAGATATAGGCCCAGTTTAAATTTTTTAAAAGTAGGTCAAACTCCAAGGTCAGGGTCATAAGGTCCAAGTCATATGTGATAGGTCTTGGTCGGAGGTTTCCATGTGTCAAATATCAAGGCTGTATGTGTAAAAGGACATGATATATCGGCCATGTTAAAGTTTTTTAAAAGTAGGTCAAACTACAAGGTCAAGGTCACACAGGCCAATGTCATGGTCAAATGTGAAAGGTCTTGGTAGGTGGTGTCCATGTCTAAAATATCGAGACTGTATAGGTAACAGGACATGAGATATAGGCATCAGAGCTCCAGATAAGGTGCGTGATTGCGTTATTACGCTTTAAAATATGTAAAAAACGCATTTCAAAGTCAACTGTGTGCGTCGCAAGACGCATTCAATTTTCAAGTAACGCATTCCTAACAAGCGAAAGCGAGTGAAAGTTAATGGTTTTGTGCTAACGCATTCGAATTATTTCTAAGCGTCGAAGAGAAATTTCCCGTTATCCGTCACCGGATGTTAACAAATCACAGTCATTTCGATACCGGTGCCGGGCAGAATAATATAGAATAGAATTTAGCAAATTTTACGGGATATTGAATCTTACGAAGTCTTAATTCGACACCGCATAGTTTTGTTTACGATTGCAAGGTCGGTTTCGTCGCAAAGTTACATGTCCAGAAGAAAACAGAAAATCGTGTAAGAATCTGACAGTTTTTCAAGCCAAGCGGGGAGGATACGTCTGCATCTATCGAGTTCAGTTTTATTCTGTCATTAAAATGCCCGCACAAATTACCCGAATACATCACGTCGGCGGATCAGTTGAGACCCTAAATTGGCTGAAAATTAAGACAGGCCGAGTTTCCGTGGATGATTTCAGAGCGATCTGTGTCCTAAAATGTGAAAATAAAATGCAAATTCAGTATTCAGAAAAAGATAGCAAGTGCTGTATATGGTCATGGTGACTGGAGGGATCATTTTGCTAGTAGACCTACATATACAGCACATTAAGAAACTGACTGTGAATAGCGAAATCACTCACTTTGAATACTTTGTTGTAATTTACTACCTTGTTGAGCCCTGTGAATCAAAGAAGTATCAATGCAAGGAAATGTAATCCTATAATTAAGGGTTTAGTTTTCTCCCGAAAACAGTTTTTTTTTTGTTTTCTCTAAAAAGGGATTAGACCTACTGAGTTGAGAGTGAATCACTCTTTTGATGCTCAAAGTAGGGAGTGATCACTCTTTTACCCTAAAAATTATCTGGAGCTCTGGGCATAGTTTAAGTTTTTTAAAAGTTGGTTAAACTCGAAGGTCAAGGTCATGGTCAAAAGAGACATATCTTGGTTGGAAGTGACCATGTGTGAAATATCAAGGCTGTATGTGTAAAATGACATGAAATATAGGCCAGGTTAATGTAATATAAAAGTAGGTCAAACACCAAGGTCAAGGTCACACGGTCATGGTCAAATGTGAAAGGCCTTGGTCGAAGGTGTCCATGTGTCAAATATCAAGGCTGTATGTATAAAAAGACATGATATATCGGCCAGGTTATTTTTTTTAAAGAAGGTCAAACTCCAAGGTCAAGATCATGGTCAAATGTGAAAGGCCTTGGTCGTAGGTGTCCATGTGTCAAATATCAAGGCTGTATGTATAAAAGGACATGATATATCGGCCAAGTTAATTCTTTTTAAAAGAAGGTCAAACTCCAAGGTCAAGGTCACAAGGTCATGGTCAAATGTGAAAGGTCTTGGTAGGATATGTCCTTGTATGAAATATCAAGGCTGTATGTGTAATAGCACATGAGATATAGGCCCAGTTTAATTTTTTTAAAAGTAGGTCAAACTCCAAGGTCAGGATCACAGGGTCCAATGTCATAGTCATAGGTCTTGGTTAGAGGTTTGCATGTGTCAAATATCAAGGCTGTATGTGTAAAAGGACATGATATATCGGCCAGGTTAATTTTTTTAAAAGGTCAAACTCCAAGGTCAAGGTCACAAGGTCCTGGTCAAATGTGAAAGGTCTTGGTAGGATGTGTCAATGTGTGAAAAATCAAGGCTGTATGTGTAATAGTACGAGATATACTAGTAGGCCAAGTTTAAATTTTTTAAAAGTAGGTCAAACTCCAAGGTCAGGGTCACAGGGTCCAAGGTCATATGTGATAGGTCTTGGTCGGAGGTTTCCATGTGTCAAATATCATGGCTGTATGTGTAAAAGGACACGATATATCAGCCAGGTTAAAGTTTTTTAAAAATAGGTCAAACTCCAAGGTCAAAAGGTCCAAGGCCATAGTCAATTGTGATAGGTCTTGGTAAGAGGTTTCCATGTGTGAAATATCAAGGTTTCATTTGTAATAGGTCATGAGATATATGCCCGGTTTAATTTTTTTAAAAGTAGGTCAAACTCCAAGGTGAAGGTCACAAGGTCAAATGTGAACAATGTTGATAGGAGGTATCCATGTGTGAGATATCAAGGCTGTATGTGTAAAACGACATGAGAAATAGGCAAGGTTAAGAATTAAGTGTAAAAATCAACAAAGGGCAATAACGCCAAAAATTTGATCGGTAGAGTTATGGTTCTTGGGCACTGCATATCTCCATAACGAGATCTATCCACCTGTAAAATTTCATGATTCAACCTTATATACTTTTTGAGTTATGCTCTGGACAAGAATCAAGTTTGAAAATCAACAAAGGGCAATAACGCCAAAAATTTGATCGGCAGAGATATGGTTCTTGTACAATGCACCTCTCCATAATGAGATCTATCCACCTGTAAAAATTCATGATTCTACCTTACATACTTTTTGAGTTATGCTCCGGACAAGAATCAAGTTTGAAAATCAACAAAGGGCAATAGCTCCAAAAATTTGATCGGCAGAGTTACGGTTCTTGTGCCCTGCACCTCTCCATAATGAGATATATCCACCTATGAATTTTCATGATTCTACCTTTAATACTATTCGAGTTATGCTCCGGACAAGAATCAAGTCATAAAATCAACAAAGGGCAATAACTCAAAAATTTGATCGGCAGAGTTACGGTTCATGTACACTGCACCTCTCCATAATGAGATATATCCACCTATGAAGTTTCATAATTCTACCTTTAATACTTTTCGAGTTATGCTCAAGCCGATTTTTGACATTCAAGGGCACATAACTCAGGACTACCTAGTCCGATCTGACCCAAAATAAAACTCATCTGAGAACTTATGGTCATACATGTTTTGACCAAGTTTGGTGAAGATTGGTCAATATTTGTGGGTGCTAGAGTGGTAATACCAAGATGTGGACAGACGGACTCCGACGGACAAAAAGCGACCACAAAAGCTCACCATGAGCACTTCGTGCTCAGGTGAGCTAATAAAATACCCCGCCCCCAATTTGTTCGGACAGGAGTTTTTGTCGAATCAGAGGCCATAAACAAATCGGTCCGATTTTCGTGATATTTGCGTCTTGCACATCTACAGGTCCTAATGCAAACTCGTGCCAAGTATGAAGCAAATCGGACAGTAACTGTAGGAGGTGTTGTCCAGACAAGCATCTTTTCGTTAAATCAGGGACCATAACTCAAAAAGTATCAGTCCGATTGTCGTGAAATTTGCGTCATGTACATATTCAGGTCCTAATGCACACTCGTGGCAAGTATGAAGCAAATCGGACGGCAACTGAAGGAGGATTTGAATCTGTCAAATCAGGGACCAAGACTCGAAAAGTATCAGTCCTTTTTTCGTGAAATGTGCATCTCGCACACCTACAGGTCACAAACATTTTTAAGAAAATATATCACGACATTCAAAAATACTTTGCACGAATGTTCTCAGCTTTGACAGGGATTTGAGGGAAGACATTGGTATCAAAATAGACTGGAGAATACGA
This sequence comes from Fragum sueziense, assembly GCA_963680895.1. Classification (NCBI taxonomy): domain Eukaryota; kingdom Metazoa; phylum Mollusca; class Bivalvia; order Cardiida; family Cardiidae; genus Fragum; species Fragum sueziense. The sequence goes on from OY804600.1 coordinate 47,587,713, forward strand.
CGTATCGAATGGCACGTATCTCGATATTGAGTGTAAAAGTATTTGGTTGAAAATTTTAGGAAAATGTGTCCTTACGTAATGTTGTTTACAAAAGTTAGGAAATCATATGATAACAAAGTCATGTGATTGCCGCCTGTGATTATTAATAGGAGCATCTAATGCGGTAAATGTCTGGTCACATACAATTCCGTGTCCACAAATATGATGTGTGACTGTCCGTTTCTGGACATGCTCCGGCAGTAATGTGGACAAGAGATTGTGTATGTGACTATACCTGAAATGGCCGGCCACATACAGCTCCGCGTTGACAACACATCCACAAATATGCTGCCCAGATGAACCTTTTTGGCAATCGCCAGTTATCTTCCCTGATACAGGATGGGATCATATACTACCAGAATTTTTACTTTTTTTTAACATTTTCTTATAGTGGCGGAGCTTATGCAAAAAGACGCCACTTTGTGATCTTTGGAAATGGCAGCCATGTTGAGTTTTCATGGTAGATATGTATGTCAAATATTTTGAAAATAGTTTACTATGTATTAGGAACATTTGGTGCTTACATCTTTAATGAGAACGGTTTTCTCGATTTTCTTTACATGTAGGGATGGCGGCCATCTTAGAAATTTGCAGCCATGTTGGTTTTTCAAGGTTGAGACCATCTGTCTTGAAAATAGTATATTCTTGCGAACGTTTGTGCCTTACTTGATGATTTTTTTTCGAAAGCAAGTATTGTTTTTGATTTTTTTCCTGTAGACATGGCGGCCATCTTGGAAAATGGCCGCCATGTTGGTTTTTCATGAATACCATTTGTTTTTAAAATAGTATAATTCTTGGGAACATTTGCGCTAACACTCTCTTGCACACGGTTCATTCATTACATTCACCTCTGTAGTTGCCTCAGAGGGTATTGCGTCATCATCTGCTAGATAACGTCACTTTCTATCACATCAAAACGGCAATAACAAATAATTTTTCTTTTCCAAAGTCCAAAATATGCCATACTTCACGTTGCTTAAAATTTAATATCATTTTCCAACGAAAAGAATTTAATTTTTTTAAGATTGATGTCATTCATTCAAATTTTCTGTACGTTTCATTCTGATAGGGAACGATTTTATCCAGCTAACCGTGACATATTTCGGACAAACAATAGTATTTCGTAAGTGTTGTTATGAAATCTCGCAACTACGACTTGATTCAAGCCGTAGATACGATATTATATAACAACACCGACGATTTAACAAAACAAAACATTAAACCTAGTCTATTTTTAGCACAAAATTCCTGCCATTGGTAAGGAGGCTTGAGAAAATAGTTCCATTGTATATGGGTTATTTCATCAGTTATAGTGCCTTTCAAATGTAATCAGAATCATCATTTCTTTGTCTACTTTATTATGTTACACATGAAACAGTTAAACAGTAATAATACACGTTTTCCTCGGTTTGACAAGATTCTTGTCATTCATACGCCCAGGCCGTTGCAGAGATGTATGTGAGAGTAACGAACGACAACTCTGCTCGGAGATTGTTGCGCTAAGTTTGGTGCACAATAAAGACACATATTCACTTGGAGCCTCGGCCCACTCATTTATAATAGATAATTTGTATACGAGTCTTCCAATGGCAGAGTTATCCGAGATTGGAATACGAAATTTATTTGCTAAAACGTCTAAATACAGGTTTATTTTCATTTAAGAATAATCAATCTATATTCCTTTCCGCGAATTACCAAACCATGAAATTTCTGTACAAGACGAATCTTGGAATATGTTCATTCCATCTGTCGAAGTAGAACACAAGTTTGTTTGACCCTTTCTTGAACAAGAGAACATGAGGTTTTCATGTCCAGCCAATTTTGGTTGCATCTGAGTAGAACTTAATGTAAGTGTATCGTACGTAACTTTAGGTCCCAGCCATGTTCGTTTTCATACAGACGATTGAAAGCGAGACACGCATATACCCGCTATGACATCACCGTATTTGCATATTAACTGACGATTGTCGACAGATTTTTTAAGACTTCAAAAATGAGTTTTAAAGCTACTATTTCCCAGATTTGGACCCAAAAATTGTCAAGTACAAACGAAATGTACACTTTTTAAGCTTTATATGACCTGATTAAATGATTACGACAAACTATTGAAGCAACGACTCATTTTTTCGCAATTTGATACCAAATTCATGAAGCGATATCGAAAGTAGGTCAAAACAGTAGGACATGCGACTTTCTTAAATGACGTCACAACATACATGGAGACGTCATATTGAAATTCAAGTATGAATCTCGTTTGAATCATGGTCCGCGCTGTATGCGCATGCGCAACAATTTAAAAATAATTCTAACCCCATCTGAGACGGGGTTGAATTTAGGTTTGGATTCTCCCTAAATTCAGCTATCTGTCTTGTAATTTCGGCTCATTCTCTGTCTGAATCGCATATTATTAACCATCCCGAGGTGGTCAACACAAAAGTTTTGCATATTTTTTAAAAAAAAAATCATTTTTTTGCAATTAGACCATCTGTTACCGTCGCCCTTTAAGGTTCCGTGGCTGTAATGGCTTTAACTGTATAATGATTTATCTGCACTACAAATATGCCTGATAGTGTTTAATTATGGCGCGCGAAAGGGGTCTAAAGTCAATATACGGCCGTTCTCAATTAGAACTTACACCTTCCAGAAATTGTTCGAGAAAAATGAAGTGTTACAAAATGTAAAACATTTTGTCTTTTCATAATTCTACAATATCCACGAAGACATTCAGAAATTCTTTTGAACATCAATTATTTCGTTGTTCACAATGTTAGTTTGAATACTATTATCCATTTGTCAACTTTTAACGCCAGAAATGTTCGTGACTTCGTACTTGAAGCTTTATGACAGACATTTACTAACTAAAGATCAATGGGATTGATTTGGACATTAATAAAAACGCATAGTATGATGTGCAAGACACCGATTTCAACAATGGGGATATGAATTTCGAGTTTAATCACACCGAAACGGCCATTTAAAACGTTGACTCAAAAGTGAACGATCAAATATCTAACAAATCGTGATTGAATATATATTACCGATCGTCATAACATTTATATCGATATGTTAGACTACCGATGCAATATTTCATTCTAACCGTAATCATCTGACTCGTTTATGAAATGTGATGTAAATGCTAAATAAGCAGTTAGGCATTCATATTATTACACAATAAAGCATCTGTGTGACATCACGAACCTTTCACTATTAGCGTAAAACTTTCATACATACAAAATTCAGCCTATATTCTTACATGAAACAGATACGTTACAATTAGGCCTATATGGGATAGTTATATTAATGGATTTGACAAACTTATTTCCAGGAAAAAAAATAGCACCAATACATTTAAAAAAAATAAACCCTGGGGAGTAAACAAGACATTTAAACAAATAGAAACATTAAGCATTATTAAATCCAAAGAGAGTCAATAAACTTCAAAACAAATCATACGTGAATACTTTTACTTAGTGTACTGTAAATGCTGTATGCAGTTTTTCAAATTTTTTGTGACGTGGGCAAATGTAAGTTTAATCATTTGCGACCAGAACTTCTCGCAGCAAACATGGTATGGATCAATGTGATATCTTCGCCCAGTTTGAAAGCTGTCTGCGATCTTCCTGCTGCTCTGGACTTTTTCTTTCCTATTGTCTTTATGACCTTAAATCCCAGCCATAATATGTTTCCATCATTTGTCCACTGGAAAGTAATGCATTTAATCGTTTATCTCCATTTTACAGCCATCAATGTCATTGGGGAAAATCAGTAATGGTTAAAATCATTAACAATTAATCAAAACATCACATCTTTTCGGTGTATTAGATAAATGTATTTGTTGTTTACCATTTTCCGTGCAAGCGACACAAGTAACAAAACAGTATGTAACTAAAAACCCGAGCATGTTTTATAAAAGCAAAATACGACCAACTTGTCTAATTATTCCCAGAATTGTTTAAACACCGAATGTTGTCTTATTGAAGCTGTTATTTTGGACTTAAATTACGCCACATATCAATTTGTGATACAATGTACCCATGTATTTGTTCACAGTCGCGGTATTAAGGTAGTGTGGCAGTCATTAAAGCTGTTTGTGGAAATCATTGCACGAACCTTTCATCACAAACCTTTTTTCAGCATGCTTCAAATGCAATAGTTTTATATATAGTGCCACACAATTTGTTATTTTCAATCCGAGAAGAAGTATATGACGGGATCGAGTAATTAAACAACGTTTGTATTATAAAGATCTATTAGAAAACGCTACATAGCCTTCACGAACCTTTCATTCTTAACTCGAACCACAAAAATGCTACATTTTTCTTTCATAATTAAAAAATGGCGAAGAAGGTCTGCACAACCACACTATTTTATCATTTTGTGGTCATTTTTATACGAAATCATGAATCGAAAGTTGTTAAATGATGAAACGATTTTTCCTGAGCCACTGTTTTTGGTTTATTAAGAAACTTTTATACGATTCGGCGACACGCAATTATCTCCAATCATTTGACATAAAAACGTAGTGATACCTGTCTGATTTATATTTCAATAAACGTGAGTCATTTCTCCACAATACGGTACCAAACATTTTGAAATTCAATCATAAAAAGTCATCGAAAACTACATCTACTTTTAACAAAATGGACAGCGACAGTAACGAACCTATCATTTTCACAACTTTGAATGATATTTTGAAGAAAATGTTTGCTCTTAGGCAAACTATTACTGGTTGTTACTGGTGGAGAACATCTACTTTCTTAAAACAAAACAACTTAACACCATACAATCATTGTAGATAGAAGATAATGGGTGGCGACAAGCAAATTTAAGGGGTGTAAGTTCTAATTGAGAATGGCCGTATAGCGCTAGACCTATAATTAAAATAAGGGTAGACCGCTAAAAATAGCGGTCTACCCTTATATTTTAGCGGTCTACCGATAAAAATATCGGTCTACCCATAAAATAAGGGTAGACCGCTATTTCAATTAACGGTCTAGCGATAAAATTACCGGTATACCGCTATTTTATCGGTAGACCCCCTGTTTTTTTCGATAGCCAATCACAGAGCTTGTACTATACGGTCGTTGATATTCCCGATGTGTTGAGGACGTAACGAGTCATTTGATTGGCTAATTAGATTTCGAGCAGAAGGGTCAAAAATAATTATCGGTCTACCGGTAATTTATCGCTAGACCGTTGATTGAAATAGCGGTTTACCCTTATTTTATGGGTAAACTGATATTTTTATCGATAGACCGCTAAAAATATAAGGGTAGACCGCTATTTTAGCGGTCTACCCCTATTTTAGTTATAGGGCTAGCGCTATATTGACTTCAGACCCTATTCGCGCGCCATATTTAATATCATCTATCGATTATATGTATGACAAAACCCAAATTGATATATTATGATGTGAACTGTAAATTATCAGCAAAAGTTTTTTTACTTTGGAAATAATGCGTTATCTCCCCTTATCATATATAAATTTTAGTGGATTATCTGCCCTTTACTCGAGAAAAAAATCATTTTCCACAAAATTTGTATGGTAAACGAACTATTTATTGTATGTTTTGGAGCGAAATGATAATTGACAACTTTCTACCATTTAAATAATTTGAATATTTGCCTTATTTGGAAAATATTAACAAAACTATTTTTTTCGTTGACTGTAATACAATCTTAAATGCCAGTTATCTCATCTTGGGTTTACAAATTTTGAAAAAAAGTATGATGGTAAAGTATTTCTATTTATCAAGGTCTGCGACATATCCAACTTTCAGAGAGATCTATACGCTAGAAGTGTGTCTACCAAATGTTGCCATTAAAGTTCCGGAACCCTAAACGGGTAGGCTAGTTGTTTTTCTTTAAAACACGACAAAAATATACTAACCAAAACAATTGAGGGATATTTGAATTCCTTCCTTTTTCTTTCATTCGGTGTTATTTTGATTTGTTTTATAATACTTACATTCAAAAGTTGTAAAATATATGCTTTCAATTTGAAAGTTTAGTTTACGTCACACTTGGGTGGTGTAGGTACAGTATAGTTCAAAACGACAGTCCCGTCTATGCCAAAAGTTTGCAAACGTTCTAAGAACTTTGGCGTGGTAAGATGAGTCATTTTTTCGCAACGAATTCGTGTCATTGCTGACTTTCGGACCACAGGTTTGCACATTACTTTACAACATTTGTTATTGAGATTCTTCGAAACTTTAAAAGCAGTGGCAAGGGGTGTCATTTGTCCATAAATATTGGTGGATATACCGGCATTATTTTGGTGGTTATGAACATGACAAAGCTATTCAAAGCATTCATTAGTCTTTTTTAAAGGGGAAGCCATTGTAAGACAATGTTTTCAGAAGAATCTATCAACAGGGAAATTTGGGCTCTGACTTTTGGGTACAAAGGGATATAACATCTGGCATGCAACTGTATTGTAATTAGTGATCAGTAACTAATAGTTTGCATTCTGATGAGCCAGGGGTTGAGTGTTCTATCAAATGCAAGAATACTTTTACCTTGACCAAAAGGTATGACAAAGTTATGCTCGAAGAAATTTCGATATCCTTCAATTGTTTTGCTTAGTATAGTTTACAACCGCATGCATGGATGAACGATCGTTTGACTTGATTTCATTGGAATGTGTAGTAGTATGGCCAAGTAAATCTTATAGACCTTTTATGGAAATGGATCCTTAAGTTTTGGTTTGAAGAAATAAGACTTTATTTTTCTCTTTCACAGACTAACCACAGACCTATGGATAAGAATTACTTACTACATCCCCCATTAGCTATGACTGCAACTTACAAACAAGTATAAGAAGGTGGGATGTCTGTGTTTAAGGCCGCTTGGGTGTACCAAGTGCCCGAAACAACTATAAGGGACAGAAGTCTATTAAAAGTTGATCCAGAAATGTGTGTCATGTGGAAAGTACCAATTCTTTAGGAATACCAAGAAGCAAAAATTCTAAACTATTTCAAGACTATGACTGCACTTAGTTATGGCTACACCGATCAGAATTGCGTAGACGTGGCATCCACCTATGCAGTGCAGTTAGGTCTTTGAGAAAAAGATTCCGCACTTACATTAAGCTGGATGCGGGGCTTCAAGAAGAGTTGGCCAGAAATTCTTTTGAGAAAACCCCAGGGATTGGAATTTGTAAGAGCTAAAATGGCTAAGGAGAGCGTGGTGAATACATACTTCGACAATCTCGAAAAGTGTCTGACTCAGTATAACATTATGGACAAACCCCACTTAATCTACAATTTAGATGAAAAAAGGTGTTTCAATCGACCATAAACCACCTTACATCATATGGGGCACTGATTATAGGTTCGGGGAGTGCCAGTGGGTCTGCAGTACCACCCTCTTTACTTTACCTGGCAAAAGGATGAATCCAGACCTCTTGGAAGGAAAAAGTCTTGGTGCTGCAGCAGCCACGTGCGACAGTGGTTGGGCAAACTTAGAGATTTTTACAAAAGTAATGTATCCTAGTTACATACCCTTATCTTCAGTAATAATGCAACTTAAATCCTTTATGTTAACCCGTATCCAATGGGGTCAGCCTGTTCAAGTATTGAAGGTATATAATGTCTTCTCAATTCTTGCATATGCTGTATCAGTTTATATCCGTCCGATGTAGTGGGTACATGCAGCATGTAAACTTCTTTCTTGAATGCAGTTTCCTGTATTACTTATTCACTCCTATCTATTGGGGTCTGTCTGTGCATGTATTTCTGAGGCAGCCGCTGTAAGATATCCTTATGCACTCTGTGATAATCTCTGCCTTAGCCCTGTGTTGTAGGTACTTGCATACACGGAGTTTATCAAATGCTGCATACCTAGTTCAGAATTCATTTCATGAACATTATACTTTACTTAGAAATCGTTATCAAGGTCTGACACAGAAATGACAGAGAAAGGAGGGTATGGGGAGAGACAGGGAGGAGGTCAAAGAGGTGCCAAAGTAGGGTCATGGGGGTAGTGGAGAGTCAATGGTGACTGAGAGAAATGCTACCAGAGATGACCATGGTGATGTACGGGAGCAGATGTCTATACGGGGGGCAGATGTCTAGTCTAAGAGAGTAGGCAGCTAGGAGGTGTTTTCAGGTGCTACTGATGGGTCTGATCTGAGGGTAAAAGTTTGAGGTACACACGGGCCTGTCCAGTGATTTAGAAGGTTACAGAATAAGATGACCCAACTATTCCATACTGACAGTTGAAAATCTGTATATATGTTGTATATGAAATAGGAGAATTTGGATCGTGCAGTATGAGATGATGATGTTTGCACGATAGATTCAAATTTAGGTCCATGGTTAAACAGAGTTGACAGTTTGACGTGGATATGAATAGAACATGAAGCCATAATTTACCTATAGTCGGAGGTTGTTTCAAAGTGAGACCAAGTCAGTCATATGAGATTGAAGATTACAGTTAGGGTGTTTTTGTAAAACCTAACAGTAGAATCTAATGGACGAGTAGGGATAAAAGCAGTAATTATAGTAAACAGAAGTTCTATTACAAGTGAAGTGTAGAGTAAGAGTAGGCCTATATCTGATGATTTGTCTATTTCAGATATAAGCTAGAAAATCCCAGCAAAATGCCAGGAACTCACCACCTGTATCAGTGTAAATCATGCGGAAAGACGGATAGGAGTGGGAGGATGATCTCGCATATATTGAAGAGGCATGCTACTATTGACAACGTCCCGTTCATGTGTAATTTCTGCAACTTCCGTTGTACAGAGCTTAGGGAGCTGTAATTAATACTTGCATCTGGACTGTTATAAAAGACACACTGAAGAAGTAGCGAAAACCGGTGATAAAGATCTGTCCAGCTTGCTCAGGAAGTCAGCAAAATCACTTGGCGTAAACGAGTACATGATCGACCTGGGTATGGGAAAGGGAGAGACGAACGCAGCAGACACGGATAAAAGTATCTTCCAGCCACAGGATAATGACTCAATCCTGCCAGATTAGCGGTGTGACTTCTGCCTGCAAGATGCTCCGGAACCAACGAGAACTGTGATTATACCAAACGGGAAGAAGAGGGCAGGTGCTAGACCACTATCGAGTACCCCTCACCTGGCGGAAGTTCAGACTATGGCCCACAAACTGCACTGCCGGGACCACAGGTGACAACATTTAAGGCTAAATCTGTGGAGCCCATGAACATTTTACCAGACTCCACGCAAGAGAGAAGCAGTTTACCACGGTTGACGTTGCTGCACTTCATGGGCAGTAGCCCGCAAGTCACATATGATCCAGGGTTTACAAACGTAGTAACTATGACGGTGCCCAAACCACAGCTTACAAGCACCATTACAACCATGGTACCGAATGACCAACAGACCACCATTGAGCCAGTACCTGTAAGATATAGAAATGTGTCAGAGTTAAGAAGCCCCCTGGCACAGTCCCTCAGCAACCACCAATTATCCCAGCAGAATACACCTGTAACAGAGGACAGCAGCTGCCTAAGACTTGTGGATCAGTCCTACGCAAGGGATCCACTCTTCCTAGAGGGAAAGGTGATCGAGAAAACGGGATCAGATACAAGAAGTGAAACAGAGAATCGTGGGAAGGTCATGACAGCAACGCAAGTTAATATGAAAACTACTATGGATGTCCTGATGCAACAAAGAATCCTTCTGGACATACTCCATGCGATCGAAGCAAACGGTAAAGAACTGCACGGAGTAAACGAAAATCTGAGGACTCTGCAGGATGATGTCCTATCGCTGCAACGAGCCATGACTGCTTTAGAGGGGACGTGAGCGTAATCGAACTCCAGTGCAACCTTTGGCCTGCTGTTATTCGTATTTTACCATACCTTGATTGAGCTCACTTTTGGCCACAACCCTCCGGCGATGAAAGACAGTATATAACCAGCGATTCCAACAGATAGAGAGATAATACAGGCTTAGGAAAGAGAACCCCACTGTCCGCTGACACATTACAATATCACCATGCTTATCCTTCCAACCCATACTGGTCACTTATGTCAGCCTGCTATGGACCATTCCAAAAGATGTACCATTTACAATGCCACAAAGTCATCAAAGAATCCAGTGCAGCTAATACCAGATAAAACATACATTTGACAAATCAAGCACCACAAAATGAAAAATGTAATTAGTAATCGCAAATTCCGACAATCAATGAACGATGAACAGAGAGGAAGGTATAACGAGGAGTCAGCTGAAAGGATGAGAATCTACTGTGAAAGGAATTAAGGAAGAAAAGTAATTCTGAAAAGATACACCAACCAGACAGTAGGTCATGGATCAAACAGCTTATTGGAGGATGAAGAACCAAGAAACAGGGGGTTACATGCTTTTAACAAAAATAAAAAGAAAATAAAACAATAAAAAAGTAAATAAAATAAAATAAATGAAAAAGGGTATCGACGTATGCTTTAAAGAAAATAGAGAGAGAGAGAGAAAAAAAGACAAACCGCATTGAAAGAGTCAAGAGAAAGTTGAATCTTCTATTCACTGAATCAGTCAGAAATAGCCATTAGACGTCAACACCTACAAAAAACCCAATGCAATTTGGAGAGAAAAACAAAACCCGTATGCTTCCTCTAACGCCAGACACTAAAATGAAACATTAAACGAACGCAAAGATTGTTTCTCGTCTTGAAATCAACTTACAAAAGTTACGATTAAACTAAACCACGAATGGAAAACGAATCTATCACACATTCACACTAAAGCCATCAGGACAACACATGACCGTTTAACTCTCAAATGAAGTGCATTTGCACTTTGCTCTAAATCAGTTGCGTCACTCCCGCTACTACAGTTGCGACCGTTTTTTTAAATTTGAAGGTATGTAATTGAACCTTCTTATCATTTTCAAACTATTATATGATTATAAGGAATTCGGAGAATGATCTCTATTCGAAATCTGCTGTGAGTCTGATCCGCTTGAACTCTTTCTAAGTACTTAAGATGTATATTTCAATGCAATTATTTTTGCTCAAAGACATTTCAAGAAGAGGTTCCATCTTTACCTAAAATTCAAAACATAGTTCTGTTGTTTACATGATCAATATACCTCTGCCCTTATGACGTCACTCTTGTAAACAAATAACAATCGCGTTGCATTTTGGGATTGAATGGGGGGGGGGGGAACCGGCGCCATTTTGGTTATTGACAATCAAAGCGTCTGTAGCGATCAAACATTTGCGGTATAATGTCGAGAAATCATCAATGCCTCGAGTGAATTGTTGTGTGCCTTTGTGTACTGCCGAATCTAAAGGTAACCCGGACCTGCATTTTTATCGGCTACCGAAGAAAGGAAAACGGGAAAGACAGAATTGGGTTAGGCTCATCAGAAACGACAACCTACGAACGGAGTCATACTGGACAATGAATGAATGAATGAATGGAGTTTTAAGGCCCGTCGACAACTAAGGTCATATTGGGCGCACTCACGTTACCTCACTACAAGATGTATTAGGATATGTATTAGTTACATAAACATCTAGAGGGGATATTATAAAAATACAATATTCTATACAACAGATAAAATTCTAAGCAAAATAACAACACACCATGAATAATCCGACGTGAGCACGAAAGGACATGGGCTCCTCCCAGATCAGAGAATACCCATGTCCGAGTCCACCCGACCGGAAAATCCACAGATCATCTAAATAAATCAAACTTAACTGAAATTAAACAGATAAAAATACAATATAGAGCATAAAATAATAATAGACCATGAATAATCCGACGTGAGCACGAAAGGACATGGGCTTCTCCCAGATCAGAGAACACCCATGTCCGAGTCCACCCGACCGGAAAATCCACAAGGCATATAACTGATAAAGCACAACCGAAGTGAAAAGGATAAAATATCATGCGAAATCTAGGGAAACAATGTACCATGAATAATCCGACGTGAGCACGAATAGACATGGGCTCCTCCCAGATCAGAGAACACCCATGTCCGAGTCCACCCGACCGGAAAATCCATAGAACATAAAAATATCACAGATAAAATATCACAGCTAAATCTTTTTAAAAAGATTACACTCTTTCAGAAAGTTAAAAATTGATTCAGGCCTTACAGTTTCAAACAATGTTTTCAAACTGTCGACATTAAAGTGCCTGTTTCTTATGATGGCTAGATCTACACAATCTATGAGTAGATGCTGAACAGTTAGTGCCTCGTTACAAGGAATACATTGAGGCTTTTCCTCGTTTTTTAATAAGTACGAATGGGTCAAATGTGTGTGACCAATTCGTAGTCGGGCCAAAACTAACTCCTCGCGGCGCTCAGATCGAAAACCTGGCAGCCAGTCACCAAGTGCAGGCTTTATTGAAAACAATTTATTTTGATGATTGGCCTCGTCGCTCCAACAGTTTTGCCATACATTTTGAATAAAATTATGAATGAGAGGTTTAAAATCAGTAAAAGGAACTTTAAAAGGTAAAATATCCAGTGACAACGCCTCCTTGGCAGCTTTGTCTGCCTCTTCGTTGCCACGTAGACCGCAATGGCTTGGAAGCCAGCAAAAAACAATATCAGTATCTTCATCAGAAGCATACAAACGAGAAAGCTTCTCAAGAAGTTTTACAATAATAGGATTGTCCGTTTTTTCATGCTCGAGCGCTTGCATACAGGATAAAGAGTCTGTAAAAATAATGTAGCGCCAATAGCCGTTTTCAATGATGTGCTCGAGCGCAAGGTCAATAGCCTTGAGCTCGGCAGAGAAAATAGACGAATTATCGGGCAAACGATACTGATATTTGAAGCCATCTAAAATGGCAGCAGAAGCAACTTTTTCTTCGCTTTTAGAACCATCGGTATAAATTTGCAAATGAAGCATGTGTTTTTCTTGTACTTCAAGAAATTTATTTTTAAATACTAAAGGATCAGTTTCCGACTTTTTCGTTGAAGCAAGGTCATAAATAAAGGTGGGACTTTTAAACGTCCACAAAGGTACGTTTGGAACTTTATGTTCGGCCACGTCATCTAGATCAAAATCTAGAGAATTTACATCTACCTTACAACGTAAACTAAAAGGAGGTATAACTGATTCCTTCTTATTGAATTCCTCTTCATAGAGAGGCTCAAATACAACGTCATAGGTAGGATTATCTGGGTTAGATTTAAGTTTTAAATAATAATCCATTGATAATTTCTTTCTACGTAAATTCAAAGATGGCTCATTTGCTTCCGCATAAAGACTATTAATGGGCGATGTTTTAAATGCGCCCAGCGCAATACGTAAACCTTGATTATGAATAGAATCAAGCTTGCGCAAGTAGGATTGACGGGCGGATCCGTAAACAACACAACCATAGTCTAATTTAGATCTCACAAGAGATCTATAAAGACGTAATAAAACTTTTTTGTCTGCTCCCCAGTCCATACTGGAGACGACACGTAAAAGATTTAGAGCTTTCTTACATTTATTGCCCAAATATTCAATGTGCGGGATGAACGATAATTTAGAGTCAAATAAAAGACCAAGGAACTTAAATTCTGGGACAACTTCGATACGGATCCCGTCCAAAGTGAGTTCTGGATCGGGATGGAGTTTTCTCGATTTACAGAAATGCATACATTTTGTCTTGGTTTTAGAAAATTTAAAACCATTTTCATTTGACCATTTACTCAGGTTGTTTAGAACCTGCTGTAACTGTCGTTCGATGGTATGCATATGTTTTGAGCGATAACAAATACAAAAGTCATCAACGTAAAGGAAATATTCAATACCAGGGCAAGTAGCCTTAATTATATTGTTGATCTTAACACTGAAAAGTGTAACGGAAAGAATAGAGCCCTGGGGAACACCCATCTCCTGTTCGTGAGGATCAGAGAGCGTATCTCCAACCCTGACTCTAAATTGCCGTTCATCCAAAAATGCAGAAATGAAATAAGCAAGGCGACCTCGTACACCGAAATCATAGAGGTCATTCATAATTCCGTACTTCCAAGTGGTGTCATATGCACTCTCTAAATCAAAAAAGACTGAAACAACGTGTTCCTTCTTGATAAAAGCTTCTCTGATAAAGGTTTCGAAGCGAACTAAATGATCGAGGGTGCTTCTTTGTTTACGAAAGCCACTTTGGGCTGACGTTATAAGTTTATTTTTCTCAAGAAACCACACGAGACGGTCGTTGACCATTCTCTCCATGGTCTTGCAAACGCAACTTGTTAAGGCTATGGGCCGGTAATTAGAAGGATTATCGGAATCTTTACCAGGTTTGGGTATTGGAATGACAATAGCTTCCCGCCACGAGGCTGGAAGTATTCCTGTTCTCCAAACACTGTTAAAGATATCGAGTAAACACTGAAGGGATTGGTGTGGTAAATGTTTCAAAAACTGATAGTGGATGTCATCACATCCGACTGCAGTATCATGGCATTTCTTAAGAGCTGTTTTAAGCTCCTTAAGAGTAAATTCTTTATTATAATGCTCAGTATTTTTGGATTTAAAATTCAATTTAACTTTTTCTTTTTGTTCTTGATGTTTCTGAAATTCTGGTGAATAATTAGAAGACGAGGACTTCTTTGCAAAAGTATCTGCTAAAACATTTGCAATGTCTGGCTTAGATGAAACAACGCCATTGTCAGTATTCAAATGCCCAACACTGAGCGAAGAGTTCTTGCCACTAATTTTTCGTACCATATCCCAAGTCTTTTTGACAGACGATCTAGAATTTAATCTAGATACATACTGTCTCCAAGACGTACGTTTACTTCGTTTAATTGTGCGCCGTGCCCTCGCACGTGCAACTTTAAACTTCATTAGATATTCCTTAGTCGGCCTTAGATCAAACTCTCTAAGAACCGATTTTTGCTTTGCTACAGCCTTCTTGCAATCATCATTAAACCATGGCTTATTTGGATGTTTAGGGTTTTTAGATGTTCTTGGAATTGCCTTTTCTGCAGATGCATATATCAGGGAAGTAAATAATTCTGCAGGATTCTCACAGTCTTCAAAAGCTTGAGGTGTAACGGACTGTTCACATACAGTTTTGAACAAGTCCCAGTTTGCTTTATGGAGTTTCCAACGTTGTGGTCGCTCCTGAACTGATGGCCCAATTTCCGAAATAAGAATCGGAAAATGGTCACTGCCATGCAGGTCTTCATCAACTTTCCAGTTAAAATCTGAGGACTGCAAATTGTCAAGTCTAGTGATGAATATGAACCAGTAGCAGGATGTAGATAAGTAGATGATTTATCATTTAGAAGAGAAAGATCATGTCTTGAAATGAAGTCTTCGACTATATGACCCTTGTTGTCTGTATTTGAACATCCCCACATAGTATGGTGAGAATTAAAATCTCCCATCAAAATAAAAGGCTTGGGTAACTGTTCAACAAGACGATCTAGTTTCCTGTTGTCAACAGGGGAACTAGGAGGAAGATAAATCGAACAAATGGTAACAGTTTTGTTCAGTGAAACACTAACAGCTACCGCTTGCAAAGTTGTATCAAGCTGGACAGGACGGTGAGGAACATTGTTATTCACAATGATGCCCACACCACCTGATGCTCTGTCACTTCCCGTAAAATTCTTTAAATAACAAGAATGATATTTAAAGGTAAATTTATCCGTATCTTTGAGAAAGGTTTCTTGTAAACAAACTGCTACTGGTTTTTCTTTGGAGACTAATAAATTAAGTTCTTCAAAATTAGATTTGATACTGCGACAATTCCATTGAATAATAGTATTCGCCATGATGGACAGTAAAATTAAAAATATAACACACAGTAATGGAAGTCTGGATTTATTCATTTTTTATTAAGTTTGATAATATTACTACCTGGCTTATTTCTGGAATCTGCATATTCATCCGTTATCATGTCCTCATCGAGAGACCGATAACGGTTATACTGTTGGATCGGATCTTGAGATCCTTTTGGTTGGCGATCAGTGATCACCGGTTTTGAAGGTTTTTGCCTTCGATTTTGATTAGACGAAGTATTATCAACGTGACTTGTAGATGCTTTGTTATCAGACTTGGAGGCTTTTGTGACTGAATTGTCAACATTTGGTTTTGGGCGTAAAGGTGTATTCGGTTCTACAGATTTAGTAGTGGCCTCTGTTTCAGGAGAAGGTGGTCCCAGATTAGAGGAGGGAAATAACTTTGAAATTTCCTCTCTCTTCTCAGGAAACAAAATGCAAAGCTTTTTGAACAAACCTTTACAGTTGTCACACTCACTGTCATCTTTACTTTTAACTTTAGATGCTTGGGCATAAGATGTTATGTTGGAGCGATTTTCAACAATCTTACGTGCTTCAAAGAAGGACAGGCCTTCCCTACACTTGACTGTTACAATTTCCTTCTCCCGCTTCCAGTTTGGACAAACACGAGAGGTTGAACTGTGTGCACCGCCGCAATTAACACACTCTTCAGGGTTCTCGCACGTGTCGAATGAATGGTACTCGGCCGAAGTCCCACAACGACGACAGAGCGCTTCCTCTTGACATTTTTTCTCGTGATGTCCAAACTTGAAGCATTTGTAACATTGAAGTGGGTTAGGAATGTAGATATCAACATTTACTTTAAGATATCCCACTTTCAATGATTTAGGGAGCAAAGCCATAGTGGACAAGTGTGTGTAGTCTCCACTTCCACAACGGTCGAAAGATATACGATGATGCGGTACCCACGATTTTCCCATGGTCGCAAGATTGGGAGAAGGTCATTCACGAGTATAACAACAACTGTGATCCTACAAGACCAAAAGTCAGATTGTTGGAGGTGGTGCAGCCTCAGTCTTTTAGGAAGACTGAACACTGGGGAAGATGGCAGTACTGCCAGAGAAAAGAGGTCTAGAAAAAGACTGTTTGATATACAGGTACATGCATACAATAAATCTCTTTTTAAACAAAGCCTTGTTAAAAGTACTGTACCTTTGGAAGTACAGTGTCCTCGACAACTGGATAGAGATGTACGGCGCCGTTAATGTCTCCATCCCGCTGTTCAACTATTTTGTCTACCATATTGAAACGAAAGTAACCGATATCCCCCCAATAACCCCACAATGCAACGCGATAAACAATGCGTGACGTCATATGGTTTGAGGACTATTGTCAGCTATTTATATAACTCTTTAACAAACAGGTTATTATCGGACAGTCAAGTATGAAGTAAAAACATTGTGAAAAGGAAGTTGAAACAAGAGACCCAAAAGGGCCTGAATCGCTCGACTGTGTAAAGTAAAAGATTTATCACATGCTTTCTTGTAAGCATTGCACTGCTAAACCACTGTTTTCCGACATGTGCACTTCAAATAAAGGGCCACACAAGAAAATTTCTGCCAAGTTTGGTCAAAGTTGGCATAATATTTTTTTTAATTATTTTATGATTTTTCCAATTCTGATAAGTCCCACTCTGCCACGTCTACAATTAGGGACCAATCAAAATTTCACAAACAATTTGTGTAAAAGGTCACCCAAAGAACATTTCTGCCAAGTTTGGTTCAGAATTGACTTAACTGTTCCTTTTTTTTAAAATTAGGTGGTTGTCCTGAAAGTTCGTGGACACACAATTTAGTTTTGCTTCACAGTACTTTCTTCGTAAAAAATCTATATCAAAAGCAAGCTTAACATCTACCAAGTACTTTTCCGACGAACAGAAATAAATTTTATGTGCAATTATTTTGCAATAGGACATTAAAAAACCCCTACATAGAGGCACCCGGAGCATGTCAAAATTTGAGCTTTATGGTTGCCCATGTCTGTGTTTTTAAATATGATCTAACGTATGAAATTTGCAGGAAACGTAATAATAAATGTATAAAGACGTAACATCACATTCCAACGCAATATTGTTTGGATTTCTACGCTGTCGCGTTAAAAATTGTCATTTGAGGATAATTCAGAAGATTGATATGGAAGGAAATCAGAGTTTATGTGCACCATTGCAAATGAGTATAACACCTGTATTCATTTTTGTAAAACTATTCTTATCTCACTTTCATTGTTTGTCGGATAAAATTGCCCACCATCAACAAAAGCTTTGAAGACAATTTAAGTTAGTTTTGTCTCCAAGTACCAAGTTATATCATACACGTTTTACCACAAAGGAAAGTGCGTTTTGAGACTAACGAAGAACGCAAGAGAGATTATTCAAGTCTGATACAACGATAGATCGCCATTTACATCTCTTATTAATCCAGTAATATCTCATCACACGTGAGCAACTGACAGAACTAATTCTGGTAATGCTCGCTGGGCAATACCTGTGTTTGATAATGGGTTTTTATTGCATCATAAGCGACTGCTGACAATCGATTTAACCCTTTCCCATACGCCAAATTTTATGGTATTTCAGCTTGAAAGCTGCTGCAGACGACACACTGGGTATTAATAAAGGTAAAATGTGTGAATTATATAGCACAGAAAACATTGAGGCGAAAGTAGAAAAAGCTGATTATCAGCATTTTCTTCATTCGATTTAATGTTTTCCCAAGCCTTTATTCTCTGGGATTTAAAAACCGTGTCTTGATTGGGAAAGGACTTACACTTGTTTTATGGTCACCGCGCCATTACGTTTACTTGATAATTGCAAATTACTTGTATTGCCGCGATGCCGTAAACATTTGGGAAATGCCGGTAAGTAGATGGCTGTTGTACAAGGTGTTAGTATCAGCCTGGCTTTGTATCGTTATGGATCGCAGATATTTAACTGGATAATAATATTAATGAAAGATGAAAATATAATGTAAAGATAGTGTTAATCATTGCTTTTCAACAAAAAAACCCTCGTATCTACAGCTTATTTAGCTGTAGATACGAGGTTTTGTTGAAAAGCAGCGAAGTATTGATTTAGCAAAAGAGCCATTCTTTGGGGCTACAAGGTGTTAGTATCAGTCTTGTTTTGTATTGTTATGGATCACCGATTTTTAACTGGATAAGAACAATAATGAAAGATGAAAATGTAATGTCCAGATAGTATAAATATTAGTTTAGTAAAGGAGTAACTCTTTGCCGTCTTCTATCAAATGCCATTAATGAATAAGGTTATATTATTATAAATCTCTTTTGCCAACGTTCATGGAAAAAGACTATTTTTTTGTTCCTTTTTAACGTGCATAAACAGTCAGTATTGATTATTTTCTTGTACATAACATGTACGTCAATAAAATGAAGAGTATACATCGATAAAGGGACCCATGTTTGGTCGTCGGACATAAAACTATGCATCCAAAAATATCGTTTGAAATGGTCAACCTGTATAGATAGATTATTTCTGTCCAATGAAATTTCAAATGAAGTTCATTTAGTCTTCCTAAATCACATTAATAATATAATAACATTAAGCGTACTTCATTTCTATTGTAAGTTTAACGGAAAATTGGACCTTGATAGATGGCGGGAAACTTGGCATCAGTGCTAAAACTCCTTCCTTCTTGGCCGTAGATACCGTAGTGCAAGGCATCAAACAACAATGCCAACTTTGACTGTCCACACGTTGCGCTAATCCATGAACAAGAGGGCCATGATGGCCCTGTAACGCTCCACTGGCTTTTAGACTTTACACTCTAAGACTACGAAATTCTTCAAGGAATACAATAGAGGTCTAGTTTTTCATCCGATATAAAAACAAAATCACAGAATCTAATGAAGAACTGTTCATTGAACATATAGGCTAAACAAGAGCTGTCACTGTAAGATGACAATGCCCCCGACACCGCTTTGATTTTAAATTATGGCCAATCTATGTTCAAGGTCAAGGTCATCCAGGGGTCAAGGTCACCAAAGTATGTGCCTACAGAAAGGCAATGTACCAAGGAATGTTGTGGTAAAGTATGAAGCGAATATGTTAAGTAATAAGGAAGTTATGGCCAATGTTAAAAGTTTTTGGACGGAATGACGGACAGACGGACGGACAGACAGACAGACGGACGGACGGACAAGTCAAAATTATGATGCCTCCCTATCGGGGGCATAATTAAAATGAAATGCAATCAGGCGTTTTGGAGAAGAACATTTCTGAAGGTTTTTCGAAAATTTAATGCAATTGATTTAATTAAAATTTCTGTGTCGCACGGAATTTATTTCTTTGAAGGAATTTGAATGAGATTTATGCAAGGAAGATTCCTGTGAAGTATGGTTATAATTGGTCCAGTAGTTTTGGAGAAGATGATTTTTTAAGATTTCTTTGATAATTTAATTCAATTAATTTATTTAGAATTTCAGTTTTATACGGAATTCATTTATTTGAAGGAATTTGGAAGAGATGCATACAAGGAAGATTCCCGTGAAGTTTGGTTGAAATTTGTCCAATAGTTTTGGAGAAGAAGGCTTTTAAAGATTTTTCGAAAATTTGATTTAATTTATTTAATTATAATTCAAGTCCTGCATGGAATTTATTTTCTTTTTAAGGAATTTGGAAGAAATTCATGCAAGGAAGATTCCTATGAAGTTTGGTTGAAGTTGGTCCAATAGTTTTGGAGAAGAAGACTTTTAAAGACTTTCGAAAATTTAATTTAATTCATTTAATTGAAATTAAAGTTCTGCACTCAGTTTAATTTTTTGAAGGAATTTGGAAGAGGTTCATATAAGGAAGATTACTGTGTAGTTTGGTTGAAATTGGTCCAGTAGTTTTGGACAAAAGAGATTTTTAAGATTTTTCGAAAATTTAATTTAATTAATTCAATTAAAATTCAAGTTCTGCACGGAATTTATTTTTTTGAAGTAATTTAGAAGAGGTTCATGTAAGGAAGATTCATGTGTAGTTTGGTTGAAATTGGTCCAATAGTTTTGGAGAAGAAGATTTTTAAAGATTTCTCAAAAATTTAATTAATTAAAATTCATGTTCGGCACGGAATTTATTTTTTTGGAGGAATTTGGAAAAGGTTCATACAAGGAAGATTCCTGTGAAGTTTGGTTGAAATTGGTCCAGTAGTTTTGGAGGAGATGTTTTAAGAAAAAGTTTACGCACGGACGGACGGACGACGGACCATGACATAAGCCCCGCTGGCCTTCGGCCAGTGGAGCTAAAAACCTGGAATGTACCGTGCCCTTAAAAGGACATCTTTGAAGCTCCACTGAATCTACAATTCCTTCTAGATGAAGATTAAACGTGCGGAGCAACAGGTAAGATGGGGTAACGAAATCCTTACATGGTTATTTCAAATCCAAAGTAGTTGGTACTCACTAGAATTGTTATACGGCGATTCCAATGAGTACGAACCATAATATTATATGTTTTAATAATAATAATATAAAAAAAAAGAAATATCGCACTTTGAAAAGTCGACATCCCCCTTTATCAGTAGCTCTGACGTCTGTATTATTTGAAATACTTCGGGAAGAACGGCAAGCTCGAAAACATGAAAACAAAACATTAGAATAGACGAAAATAGTTGAATTAAAGGGGCTCATTCTATGTTTTTATGCTTCCAAACTGTTCGGGAACTCATATTTGTGCATGAAAAAACAATTAGCAATGCATAAAAACCTCAATCTCGGCGAAAAACATCTTTCCTTTGCTATAGATCAATATTTACAAGCGTGTTTACACATTCTATTTTTACTTCAAAACAAGACAAGGTCAAGGTCAACGAGACACACCTCCGCGTTATTAACACACCGTATGTAACCGGCTGTGTCGATGACTGTGACCTTATTTGCGAGGAATACGTGAAAAGGTTTATTTTGTACAAGCACTGAACATTTATACTCGTATTTATCAACTATAGAATACCAAAGATCCTTTCGTTTTTTTTTTGTAAATTCATTTGACCTACCATGCACATGACATCAGATGCAGAATCTGTCTTCGCAAACTTTCTACGCAGCCGGTTGTACGGTGTGTTAAATCTCGCTGAGCACAGATGACGTATCTCTGACGTAATTGATTTTTGAAGGTTGGGCATATGTAGCCGTTACAAAACAAAAACAAGGACGACCAGCATGTTATTAATTGACTTGGATTTTAATACTTAAAAAAGCTCGACGAGTGGTAAAAATGGACATAAATGATCTACCCCTTCAGGTTGGTAATTTCATACATTATTTCTGGTTTGTAATTATTGTGCCATTTGCATTTTCGACAGCCTAGCTCGTCCCCCTTTAATAGGGCTAAATCCTAATATATCAATACAACAACGACTGTTGCACCTAACAATATAGTTCTTGCATTTATAGCACCAATACAAAAAGCATCGAAACTGAGCCACTAGATCCCCTACTCATGAATATAATTCGTAAACGTTTCACCCATTGCGGAGAGAAGAATGACAATTGACCCATTACCAAACTGTCCAAAACTGAAATATATATGATGCGGACTACAATTTTGAGTTAATGGAAATTTACTTTTTTCGATCTTTCTTGGTAGAAAACATTCTGGGAAATGAAGAAATTGCTTGTCGAAAGCAATTTCCTCTTTTTTATACCCACGTATCGAAGGCATATTATGTCCCTCCATCTGTCCGAAAACTGAACATTTGCCTTTCTCCAAAGGTATTGGACGCGCAAAGCTCAAATTTGGTATGTAACTTTCTTTCAATGATATTTATCTGTTCGATGCATTATAACATTTTCCAAGTTTATCCGTTAACCCTTATCAAACCTTTACACGAAAACTTAACATTTTAGAAAAGTGGCCGTTTCAGGGGCATTTGTGTTTCACAAACACAGCTTGATCAAAATGTTTTCAAAACTCTTTTTCCATTTAGTTGTCACAAGTGGAAATAGATTGAAAGCTTTATTTTAAAAAATGTCCTTCATTAGAAATGCATAGGACTTAATGACAAAAGTCGGTTGTAAACTTTTTACTGATGGCATGTTTGAAATGGTAGGCATGTTAGTCAGTTATTGAAGAATCCATAGCCACTATAATTAACAACATGTCTGATATAAATAACTAGATATTTTGAATAAATATTGAAATGCTTTACTGCTGGTGACAAATTAGAAGACACGTGCGTAAATTCAATTTTCCACGATTGGATAAGTAGTCATGTGGTGATATATGAAGCTCACTTTGCCTGGATAAGCACAGGTGGCCCTCGTGATTTATTCTGGTGAACGATACATTGTATAATTAGAAGTCATCTTAAAACTAACATCCTTGAAAAGTGTGAATTTAGTTATCAAACGTACTAAATCAAAAATGGACTATTATCACCCAACCGACATTTCAGAAATAAAATGTACCATTTTTAATTTGATACAGGAAAAAAGTTGATTATCATACTATTTTCATATGACTTTAAGCTTAAAATGCATTATCAGAGTTTAGGAATGTCTGGATTTACGTATCTTTTCTGTAGAGTGTAGCACATATTGGTAGAAGCAACATTATTTATACATACACACGCAATAAATTATCTTCAGCATTATTGTTTGGAACTGGTATGACGTCAGGCAATTACAAAGTTACAAATAAAATCATTCATTACCCCCCTAAAAAAGTAAATAAATAAAATAAAAAAATGGGAAAAAAATAAATAATATAAAAAAAAGCAGGTTTACATTGTTTAAAATCAACATGTTCTAATTCTAGTTTAAGACAAAAAACATATATGTACTTATGATTTCCTTTCAATATTGCTGTCATATGTTGCTTTATTTCCCCGAAATGCCTTTTTGTGATGTCAAGTAAATCTTGTTACATCGAAACGTATAACAGGAACAAGACAAGGGGCGAGTACAAATCAATACATGTATGCTTTGCAATAGTTTTAGACCCTGCCCCCTTATTTCAATGAAAATAATTTTACACAAACTTATTTAATTGAATTTAATTTTGCACAAATACATTTTGTTGAATATAATTTTGCACAGACATATTTCATCGAATATAATTTTGGAAAAACATGTCATCTTCGTATCCATCATAGAGTTAGAAAGGAGGCGGACATAAGGAAATGACTGGAGCAACACCGTGAACCCTAATTACCTTTTCCCTGTACCAAACAGCAAAATTTATAGTGTGGTTCAACTTGAAAGCTGCTGTACTGCAAACTTGGCGTTGACAAATATAGAATTTAAGTGAAAAATAGCACAGACAATATTGAGTCAAACGATTTATCATCATTTTCTTCTTTTGCCTCAATGTTTTCCGATGTATTTTTTTCATTAGGGACGTAAAATGAGGTATTGTTTGGGAAAAGGTTATACCTTTACCAAAGATCACCTGATGTTTACCTCAGTAGTAGAGAGCTTTGGAAAACACTGGACTACACATGACCAGCTTTTCCGCCTTTTCTCTCGATATTGTCTATAATGTGAAATATAAAATTCCTGCTTGTCTTCACATTTTAGTTTTCTGAAAATGCATTGACACTGGATAAGTGTAAATCCTCGTCATCTTGGAAAGGGTTAATTGTCTACCTATAATTCTAATTCATGCATTCAGTTGCAGGATCAAAGGTCGTATGTTAACTGCTGAAAAGACAACTTTTATTTCAACAAACATCAAGCTATTTTAATCATATTCAGATAAAATTGTCAATTTAATGTTATCATATGTTAATTTACTAAATTTCATATTCATAATTCAAGAGCTTTTGATTAACGAGGCAAACAGTCATTCAATTATAATTTTGACACCTATCATACGCAAAACCCCGTAAACTAGCTAATTTGACGTATTTATATATGTATTCCATAAGTTACACGTAAATTAATATTTAAAATTTCATTTTTAACAATAAAATCATTATATTAACAGTCCATTTGTCATGTGGCTGTCGGAACGAGGTGCTACATACCAGAAGAGTGATTAGGGCGCAGCAATGACAGCCAGATGACTGAACACAGCATCGCTCTACCAGATAGATACATAAATTAATCATTACAGGAAATAACTTTTATTTCATTGTTCATTTAACACAAGGGCAATCTTTCATTATGAAAACATTTTACTACTTTAATTCCAATTCCAATTTTGCAAGCATTGCGTCATTTTTCAAATGTACAAATGCTCTTGCAAAACGCCAGACAGGACAATCAATGTAGATGTCATCCTTCGTCGTTATCGTGACGACGTAAATTTACGGATTTATCCAGATTCTTCCAAAGTTTTTTACATACCAATTACCCCGTCACTTTGCGTCGTCAAGGAAGAAGTTACATGTTGATGTTTCAGGAAGCATTCAATGTATCCTTCGTCAATATCTGTTTTCACAGCTTACGTCCGATATTGACGGTGGTATCCCGTCGTCAATTTGTGTTGCCATGGGAGAAGCCCGAAGTTGCATATAGTGCTTAGTATATAGGGATAAATGGAATACCTCGCATTTGATATTTGCCGTTTTCAACTTATTAGAAATGTCTCCTTTTGAGGACATACATCAGTACTATGTGACATACAGAAATATAATTAGAAACATAAACAGGCAGAATGTTGGAATCATAACATGGTTAAAGGTATGTTTCAATTAGACACTTTCTTGTATAGTGCCTTGTGAAGAGGACATTCCCTGTTGGTTGTAATTCAGTCTCGTTCGTCGAACATTTCGCTGGATCGGTTTTAATATATACGCATTGCAGATCGAAGCACATAATTGCACACTTTTGTTTGATTATACAAATTGACAATCACAACGATTGAACATAAAATAAAGTTTCTGTTCAATGATGCCGCTTTTTACAAAATGTTACATATGTACTAAATCTGTATTTGTGTTGGAAATAACTGTTTATATGACATAAAGCGTTAATTAATTCTTTCGAACGCCTTTTTACAATTCAAAAATGATTAATGTCGGTCTGCACGCATGCATTTTTATTGGATGTCAATGTGAGCTATATCGTGCTTGTCAACATCTCAAGCCCTTTTCCTTAAACAGGTTCTGGGGTTAACTATACGTTAAAACACCCATGAGGGAAAAGAAGAAGACACCAATGAACAACAGATTCTCTCAAGGAACCCCATACTGTAGATTTTAGCTATTGTCTGTTCGCGGTTATATTTGCTTAATCGTCTGAGAGGATTTTCCAATTGAACCAGTCTGAAATTTTGTTTTTTGTAAAAGCGTTAAAACTCTGCATGAAGAATCTCATTTATCTTTGTCTAGGTTTTCTTAATTTTGCCAAAACAGGTTGCCCTTTGACAACATTTTGTTTGATTGATATCAACTTTATTTCACAACTTTTGATGTATTGCATTAATTTTTAGATTACTTTACTCTTTCCAAAACAAGACTCGGTGTTGACGCACTTGAATGAAAAGGAAAACAAACGAAGAAAATGCTGATAGCAAACATCCTATTTTTCTCGGCGTCATCGTCTCAAAAGTTACTGTCGTAAATTGCTTTACGACTATCATGTGCACATACAACATTTTAGCGAATGGTAACTGTTTGGAAACCTTTTATCTTTAAAAGATTGGCAAACAGATTTTCACAGGCGGCAATCACGTGACTTTGTTATGATATGCTTTCCTAACTTTTGTAAACAAAAGCACTCTGTAAGTACTCAAATTTTCAATCAAATACTTGACACTAAATATTGAAATACGTGTAATTCGATACGTCGTTCTTCTCCGGTCTATATTGATACCAAGATCTTCCCTCTTCCTCCCTGTCAAAGCCGAGAATATTCGTGCAAAGTATTTTTGAATGCCGTGATATATTTTCTTAACAAATGCTTGCACTTTGCATGAATGTTTTCAGCTTTGACAGGGATTTGAGGGACGATCTTGGTATCAAAATAAACCGGAGAGTCCGACGTATCGAATGGTACGTATCTCAATACTGAGAGTTACGTATTTGATTTAAATTTTGAGAAAATGTGTACTTACCGAGTGCATCAAAAATGCATCAAACATCAATATCTTAAATTGAATTCTCTAATGTACAGGTATCCAGTTTAATTATTTAAAGACAGACGTGATTATGATGATGTCTCGGAGTTCTGCTGATAATACGGGCCGCCGTATTTTGGACTACATTTAACTTGTTCAGGGTTTTTTGGATGTAATCCAAAAAGTAATGAGTTGCAGTTATCCAACCTTAAAGTGACCAACGAGTTGACGAGGGACTTAGTAGCATCACTATTTAGATATTGTCGGATATGACCTATTTGCCGAAGCTGAGAATACCAGAATATGGAAACACTATTTACATTCCATGTTCATTTGTTGGTAAAAACTCCTGATACACCCCATCTCTCGAAGCCTGAGGTCACAAAGTCCAAATTCTATATTATGTAAATAGAGAATTAACAAAAATACTTTAAGCTTTGAATTCAATTGGGGTACATATATGAAAAGTTGTTTGATTTATGGTTTCAACCCATCTGGAGACTTAAGCTGAAGAGCCCAAATTTCTAGAGAGCCCCCTGATATACCTCAAGTCAAGGAGCATGAAGTCACATTATTCAAAGAGCATTATAAGTTAGATAATCTTTGGCTTTTTGTTTCATCAAAGACCTTTTGTCATAGATGTTGGTAAAGGTAAGTCAACATTGTTTTTTATTTCAAATACGCGTCTACCATCACAAAAGCGATCTATAATATCAAGAATGATAACTATAGAAGCTTGTTGATACAATGGATTTCCTCTTTTGAACTCAAGTGCTAATGTGTTCATCAAAAATGTACCGCACAATGAAAGCTTGATATAGCAGGATAGCAAAATATAGCAGATTATAGGCATCCAATATAAAAGCTGAATATTGTTCACTGCTTTGCGCTATAACTTGTTTTAGGTTTAAAGAGGCATTTCACATAATTTCAATTGTCAGATGTAAATGTTATTTGTCATTTTCGTCTCAACCTTGAAGGCGTTTCTATTGATTATCAGCAACAATTTCAAACAAAACTGTCATAGTCACAATATACGCCACCACATATAGAATTTGAGACACAAAATGACATTTACAAGGATTTATCAATAATCACACAAAAAATCTGTGAAAACTTGTGTACACAAGAAGGTTCTATAAATATCTAGTCAAAAGCCTGTAAGTAGTTGCGTTCACAAGGCTGAAATTTCATTAAGCCCCAGAGACTAAGTGTCAAGGGGCATACCTCTTGCAAAAATCAATGAACCATAAAATCCTTGATCTATGTACATCTACAAATTATGGTGATGACATTAACCAAGTTCATAAAGATCCAGCAGAACACTTGGGAGGAGATGTGCTCATAAGAAAAGTGGACGTACGTACGGACGAATGGACGGACGGACAGAGAGAAGATGACGCCTCCGGCGGCGTAAACAAACTGATATCATTTAAATGCCTCCGAATAACCAATCCTGGTACCACAACATACTCCAACACGAGTGCCATAGTCACAATATACGCCGCCACTTTGCTGCTGTTTCACGAAAAACGACATTGAGCAAGTTTCATACAGATTCATTTATAAAACTTGAAAAAAAAGACATTGACAAGGATTTATAAATATCCAAATAAAAAACCTGTAAAAAGTTGTGTACACAAGAAGTTTTTATAAATATCCAGTCAAAACCCCGGAAGGAATTGCGCTCACAAGACTTAATATCATTTAGCCCCAGAGACTAAGTGCCAAGGGGCATTACTCTTACAAAAATTAATGAACCATAAAGTCCTCTCTCCATGTGCGTCTACAAATTATGGTGATGACAATGACCAAGTTTCATCAAAATCAAGACAAAATGTTAGGAGGAGTTGCGTTCACAATGCAGCAATTCCAAAAATCCCCATATATTAAGTTTTAAGGTATACGACCCATCAATAGAATAATAAAGATACATAAGTAACTATATATATTTAGAATCTGCATGGTATCCCACATCTAATTGCCAATTTTTATCAACTTTGATCATTTCGTTAGTGAAATTTTGATAATTTTATATCTTGCATCAGGGTCATACAAAATCATGAAATGCCAAACACCTCAAGTGAGCTTTTAAACACAAAAAACTGCATGATTAAAAGCAATAAACACAAGTGTTTGCATCTAATCAATAGCTTATATTGTCCCCAACAATGGACTAACAAGTAAATAAATAATTACCAGCGACAATTTTTTTTTGCTTTTGTAATACATGGCTACCATACTTTCGACAGGATTTTCGTACGAATCTGAGACAATAGTCAATTTTAAATAACATTAATTCCAATGATATATCAAAATGCATGGCACAACAGGAAGATAATAATTTTCCTATGTGTATATTCTTTCAAATAAAGCAAAAATTAAACAGTTTCGCCGTACACAAATTTAAAAAAAATCACTTTGACTTATACACCCCCTTTTTTACCACCGCCCAATTTCTTAAGGCAAATGGCACTCTTTGTTCATTATATTTAAATAAATTGTTCCATACGAATTTTAGTTTTTTATTGTTTGTATCGGAATATTTATATAATAGTTAATGTTACTATTAAAAAACATATATATATAAACAAAAATGTTTATAAAACAAGAATTGTCAGTGGACAGGATAGCTCAACGTAAAAGAGTTGGATTGTGAAATTTTATAGGATGAAAAGAATAAAAAGTCTACCCAAGTAGAAATTTGAAAGGGTAATGAATCTTTACCCAATCTTTATCCTTAATAAGGAATATATACATGTCTGACCACAAGCATCTGTGCAAAGTTTCAATACTTTAACAATGGTAGAAATAAAAATGTTACAAGTACATAATATCTGCATGCAAATCGTTAGCCAAACATGTCTATGTTGAAAATTGTTAAAATGCCCCCAAAATTTGTGTGTCTGAGTGTGAGTTGAGGACGGTATTATCATCACAAGAAACATTTTGAAAAATATAAAGCCAGGAATGTCGTAGAAAGATAGGTCTCTGCCAAAACTAGGTCTTGTTTGGGAAAGGGTTAGGTGAACAAGCAACTTGAATATCAGTTTTCTGATGTCATGTTTGAATCATGTTTGCTGCCTTATTAGTAGCTAAAGAGATGGAAAAGACGAGACAGAAACACAAAAAATATATAATCAAATAGAAATTCTAGAGAAAATGAATACAACTGCTTGTATCAGTATTTGCTTCTTTTCTCTCATTGGTTTCTTTTTTCACGCAAACCTAGCGTAGAGAAAGCATCAGTTGGTCTTATCTTGTGTCTAGTTGTTTGGGAAAGGGTTAAACAGAAAAAAATGGCAAAGGTCTTGAAAGCTTACCTTTTCCCAAAGAAAAAGCCCAAATTACGGTAAACAAAGTGACCAGTTATGAAACGAAATATTTATGGTGCGAATCAACCTCCAAACAGTGACATATTACGTCAGAGGTACGTAATTCTGAATCAGTGGAGATCACTGGGTGCGCTGTAGTTGTTGTTGTTGTTGCAAAGGGAGGTCATTCTAAATGCCAAAATATTTTGATTTTTTCGTCTTTTGTTGTTTCATTTGACGTTTTTATAAATTAATCGGCTGGGATTCGTTGTAGAAACTGTTCGTACAAATTCAAATATAATGTAGAAGTCTCTTTACAAAAAATGTTTTAAAAAATCTCCGTAAATCCGAACATGTTCGATTATTTCCGTTGTTGCGGAAACAGCCGACATTACACGAATCACTTAGAGCTAATGATGGGTCGTATTCCTTAAGGGCGCATAACTCAGGGAAAAATAATGAACCATAAAATCCTTACTTCATGCACATCTACCAATTAAGATGATAACATTTAACAAGTTCCATTAAGATCTAGCCAGAAACTTCACAAGGTTGCACTTTTAACAAGCCCAAGTTCTAAGGGGACATTACTCAGGCAAAAATCAATGAACCATAAATCCTTACTTTATGCACATCTACTAATTAAGGTGATAAAATTGACCAAGTTTCAAAAAGATCCAGCCAGAAAATTAGGAGGAGTTGTGCTCACAAGAAAAATGGACGTTCGTAATATGGACAGACGAAGATGACGCCAATATACGACCGTCTCCGGCGGCGTATAAAAATGAAATGGTAATGTTATGTCCCTTTAAACCCGGAGTATATATAAAAGTTCAAGCAGAGTATTTGTCCTGCAGATCATACACTTATAAGTATTGCAAGAACATAAATTAGTTTAATTTAGCTTGTTTTCGACAGGGGTTCATTTTCAAGGTTGCCACGCGAAACAGTCAGGGAAACCTATTTTTTTCAAGGTCAGGGAATTGTCAAGCAATTCTATGAAATGTGTAAAAAATTTGAAAATACTGTAAACTGTCTGGAAATTTCTGGAAAAATGGCATTCAGTGCAATATATTCAATGATTGTGTCAGTGTCTTAATTGTTGTACCTAAATTTGATTCAACAAGGACATTGGTTATGAATTAACAAGCTAAATTTGACGTCAAATTAGCAAAATTTAAAGGAAACTTTTAAATTGTAGATCTAGATCTAGTTCTGAAAAATCAAAAATTCTATTGCAACAAGGTATTAAGTAAAATTGCAGACAATACAATGACTTGAATGAAATATTCATACATGTATAATCTTCTTCTGAGTTGTATTCGTTCTCTTAATTTATTCCACACCTCCATACTACCGGCACAAGCAAGTTGATGGTCGTACATTTGCATGCATTACAAATGGAAATATGGCCGAGACATCATCAGCAAAAAACCTCTCAGCGTTTCGTGTATAAATTACAGAAGAACACATCAGAACCGACAGTTCTGTAAGGAGCTGTGTGATTAATTACACTTTTCTGTTGTAATTAATTAATAAATTCATATTGCTCTGTTATTTTCCTCATTTCATGACAACGGTTATAAATAAGCCCTCGCCTACACATCCCCTCAAAAGATTTATGCTAATATTTTGATGAAAAATCGTGATTCAAACAGAATGGACAATAGCGTTTGTACTCTTTTATATTGCAAGTATAAGTTATCGAGAAAAGAGAAAATATCTAGATCTATAAATAACTTTACAGTAAAGGAATCAAGCAAGATTATGACGTTATTCAACAAAATGTATATTATAGAAGGAACACTCAGAATACCATCCCATCCAGTTTGGGCAACGTCAGCGCCAGTCACACCCCAAGATTATGTTCTTATCCCCAACATACCGATATTCTGAACTAGACAATTTACAATTAGTGTACTACCTATCGTAACATGTAAGTAGGAATATTTTCACCAATCACCAAAATTTTTGATGATTTATCACAAATAATGCCGACAGTTTCTTAGATTCTTGCAAAGTAAAATGTGGGAAAAAGCAAACATGACTGATATGAGCAAAGTTGTAGGGTAAAAAGATACAGACTTTATTTAGAAGGACTTTATGAACGTGATGTGAAGTTATGACGGACAGAATAGATCTACCTATGCAGGTTGACCGACTCAAGAAAATCGGGCTGGGCCACGGAAAGGGCCATATCTACACTCATCCTGTTTTATAGCGAGTGTGTGTGGATAGTTAGATTAGCAGAGTAATTGCCACCAAGACAAAATGTTCACAAAACGTATGTTTATATCAAATGTTTTATATCTTCAGGTACAACAACTCCCTGATTAAAACAAGAGTCATAATAGAACAGGCGTTTTGGTGTGATAAAAAGACGCTTTCCATGCCTGTCATATGGCTTGAGGATTGAATCAGAATTTGTCTGATCAGTTATTTCTGCATGGACTGTTCTTCAAAACATAGGAATTGCTAGAAATGACACTTGCTGCAGAGTAACTGATGTAACATTGGAGGTAACAAATGTGTTCTTTATACCCCCACCTACGAAGTAGAGGGGGTATATCGGTTTCACCATGTCTGTCTGTCTGTCCGCCCGTAGACCTTTTCTTTTCCGTGCTCTAACTCAAGAGCGGTTTGACCTAGGATCCTGAATTTTTGGGTCACGAAGGTCAAGGTCACAATCGGACTTTGTTTATAATCCGTTTCCGTGCTCTAAGTCAAGAACCGGTTGACCTATGATTATGAAACTTTACACAGTTGTTACCCATGACCCAAGGAGGTTCCCTATTGTTTTTGGGTCACGAAGGTCAAAGTGCAAGGTAACAATTGGCTTTTGTTTAAAATCCGATTCTGTGCTCTAAGTCAAGAATCGGTTGACCAATAACACTTTTTAGTGACAAGGCGCTAGTGGGGGCATTTGTCCGCTTTGCGACAGTTCTAGTTGTCTCAACTTTCTACTGTGTCCGGTGAAAAATGGAATTTTGGAAAACGGTAAACATAAGGTATGACAGTATTACTTGTGTTGCCGCCTTTCAACAGAAACCTTGTAACTACAGCTAAAATGATTTGCCTTATTTTCATATTAATGTACATAAATTTCATTATCAGTCCCATTGTGTTGTTTGCCTCAACTATCTACTGTGTCCGGTGAAAAAAATTGTTGTTTGGAAAAGGGTTAACCTTTTGTATGATAGTTATACCCATATTGTCACATTCAACAGATACCTCTTAACTGCAGCTGAAGAGTTTTTGTCGAAAAGCTGCGATTATTTTCAGTAAAGAAATCTTTAATATACCACAAGACCAATAATACTACATTGGGCCGGAGTTGAAAATCTCAACAAACTAAAACAAAAGCAGTCAGGGACGGATTATGCTCCCTAATAAGGCATTATCACAAAAATGTATATGCCGTTATTGGAAAAGTGTTTCTTATTGATTGCTATTATAGGTTTAGGGATGTGCTAATAGGAAATGTGACCCATCAGGCTAAAGGGACCATTTCCCTGTGAAATATGAATAATAATTCTCTTACCGATTTCCCTTCGGGGAGCATAAAATTGTTAAGCAGACTGTTCAAAATTACGCAGCTTCTCGTACTTACGGTAAAAATTGAAGCAAGGCTAAGGTAAAACACATTGAACCATTCCCAGATATGCACGTACACCCGTTTATAAACTTTGTCATAATGGCAAAGCAGGTATATTCGAAAGTATATGTCCATTTACAGCTAAGGATATGACTATCACAGAGTCTGAGATAATAAAAGAAAAAGTCTGCAAGAGAATAGTGACGATAGAATTTCACTTATCATAAATGACAAATATCACCGCGTCCAATCGTTACCGGTGGATCTGGTTTTCGTAACGCTGAAAGCGTGGTGTATAACATCGGTTTGTGGTGCAAAACAGAGGCAGGACACCACCAAGGTAAGAAAATTGAAAAATTGAACCGATGAAGTTTTTATGCCCCCGATAGGGAGGCATCATAAATTTGACTTGTCCGTCCGTCAGTCCGTCCGTCCGTCATTCCGTCCAAAAACTTTAACATTGGCCATAACATCCTTATTACTTAACATATTCGCTTCATACTTTACCACAACATTCCTTGGTACATTACCTTTCTGTAGGAACATACTTTGGTGACCTTGACCCCTGGATGACCTTGACCTTGAACATAGATTGGCCATAATTTAAAATCAAAGCGGTGTCGGGGGCATTGTCATCTTACAGTGACAGCTCTTGTTTCTTTGGGAATGAAACTAGGCCGAGGCTCATCTCAAATGATTTCTTGACCCCTAGCAATGTCTGTTTTCTTCGAGAAAGTTGCAGTTTTCTCTATCATTCCGTGAATGTAAGGCATTTCAGGCGAAATCAACTCGGCTTGCCCGTAAAATATGAATTATATACAAGCATAATCAGTTATGAACCAAAAAGAAGCATGCACTTCGTACTTACTCATGTATTGCACAAAATCACATGAGGTTTGCACCCTCTGCATCTTACAGAAGTCATGGAAACGATTTTTACTTTAATTTACAAGTAACAATGGTGGATGTGGTGCACACAAAGAAATATTGTGTAACGTATGTGGCATGGTGATTTTGCGTTTTTCCTTATTTAAGCAGACCTAGCAGATATAGTGACACTTTCCCTTACTTCATATGCAACACTCGTCCTATTCGAATGATCCTAGCAAAGAATGAATGAATGGAGTTTTAAGGCCCGCCGACTACTAAGGTCATATTGGGCGCACTCACCGTAATTATACCTCACTACAAGATGTATAGGCAAATGTATTAGTTACATAAACATCTAGAGGAGAAATGATAAAAATACGATATTCTATAACAGATAAAATTCTATGCAAATTTATAATACACCATGAATAATCCGACGTGAGCACGAAAGGACATGGGTTCCTCCCAGATCAGAGAATACCCATGTCCGAGCCCACCCGACCGGAAAATCCACAGATCATCGAAAAAAAATTAAACAAACTGAAATTAACCAGATAAAAATACCATATAGAGGATAAAATAACAATAGGCCATGAATAATCCGACGTGAGCACGAAAGGACATGGGCTTCTCCCAGATCAGAGAACACCCATGTCCGAGTCCACCCGACCGGAAAATGCATAGTGCATAAAACCTATTAAAATAACTGAAGTATAAATTATTAAAACTATCATACGAAATATTGTATGACAATGTACCATGAATAATCCGACGTGAGCACGAATAGACATGGGCTCCTCCCAGATCAGAGAACACCCATGTCCGAGTCCACCCGACCGGAAAATCCATAGAACATATTAAAGATCACAGAATTAATATCACAGCTAAATCTTTTTAAAGAGATTACACTCTTTCAGAAAGTTGAAAATTGATTCAGGCCTTACAGTTTCAAACAATGATTTCAAACTGTCGACGTTAAAGTGCCTGTTTCTTATGATGGCTAAGTCTACACAATCAATAAGTAGATGCTGAACAGTTAGTGCCTCGTTAGAAGGAATACATTGAGGTTTTTCCTCGTTTTTTAATAAGTACGAATGGGTCAAATGTGTGTGACCAATTCGTAGTCGGGCCAAAACTAACTCTTCGCGGCGGTCAGATTGAAGACCTGGCAGCCATTCACCAAGTGCAGGTTTAATACTAAACAATTTATTTTGGTGATTGGCCTCATCGCTCCAACAATTCTGCCATACATTTTGAATAAAATTGTGAATAAGAGGTTTAAAATCAGTAAAAGGGACTTACCGCAATGGCTTGGAAGCCAGCAAAAGACAATATCAGTATCTTCGTCAGAAGCATATAAACGAGAAAGCTTCTCAAGAAGTTTTACAATAACAGAATTGTCCGTTTTTTCATGCTCGAGCGCTTGCATACAGGATAAAGAGTCTGTAAAAATAATGTAGCGCCAATATCCATTTTCAATGATGTGCTCGAGAGCAAGGTCAATAGCCTTGAGCTCGGCAGAGAAAATGGACGAGTTATCAGGCAAACGATACTGATATTTGAAGCCATCTAAAATGGCAGCAGAAGCAACTTTTTCTTCGCTTTTAGAACCATCGGTGTAAATTTGCAAATGAAGCATGTGCTTTTCTTGCACTTCAAGGAGTTTATTTTTGAAAACTAAAGGATCAGTTTCCGACTTTTTCGTTGACGCAAGATCATAAATGAAGGTGGGACTTTTAAACGTCCATAAAGGTACGTTTGGAACTTTATGTTCGGCCACGTCATCTAGGTGAAAATCTAGAGAATTTACATCTGCCTTACAACGTAAACTGAAAGGAGGTATAACTGATTCCTTCTTATTAAATTCCTCTTCATAGAGAGGATCAAAAACAACGTCATGTGTAGGATTATCTGGATTAGATTTAAGTTTTAAATAATAATCCATTGATAATTTCTTTCTACGTAAATTCAAAGACGGTTCATTTGCTTCCGCATAAAGACTGTTAATTGGCGATGTTTTAAATGCGCCCAGCGCTATACGTAAACCTTGATTATGAATGGAATCAAGCTTGCGCAAGTAGGATTGACGGGCGGATCCGTAAACAACACAACCATAGTCTAATTTAGATCTCACAAGAGATCTATAAAGACGTAATAAAACTTTTTTGTCTGCGCCCCAGTCCATACTGGAGACGACACGTAAAAGATTTAGAGCTTTCTTGCATTTATTGCTCAAATATTCAATGTGCGGAATGAACGATAATTTAGAGTCAAATAAAAGGCCCAGGAACTTGAATTCTGGGACAACTTCTATTCGGATCCCGTCCAAAGTGAGTTCTGGATCAGGATGGAGTTTTCTGGATTTACAGAAATGCATACATTTTGTCTTGGTTTTAGATAATTTAAAACCATTTTCATTAGACCATTTACTCAGGTTGTTTAAAACCTGTTGCAACTGTCTTTCAATGGTATGCATGTGTTTTGATCGGTAGCAAATGCAGAAGTCATCAACGTAAAGGAAATATTCAATACCAGGGCAAGTAGCCTTAATAATATTGTTGATTTTAACACTAAAAAGTGTAACAGAAAGAATGGAGCCCTGGAGGACACCCATCTCCTGTTCATGAGGATCAGAGAGCGTATCTCCAACCCTGACTCTAAATTGCCGTTCATCCAAAAATGCAGAAATGAAATAAGCAAGGCGACCTCGTATACCGAAATCATGGAGGTCATTCATGATTCCATACTTCCATGTGGTATCATATGCAGAGCTCCAGATAATTTTTAGGGTAAAAGAGTGATCACTCCCTACTTTGAGCATCAAAAGAGTGATTCACTCTCAACCTAGTAGGTGTAATCCCTTTTTGGAGAAAATCGACAAAAAACGGTTCATGTGGAAAAAATAAAGCATTGATTATAGGATTTCCTTTCCTTGTATTGGTACTTATCTGATTCACATGGCTCGACAAGGTATTCAAATACAACAAAGTATTCTAAATGAGTGATTTCGCTACTGTGGAACTATCAAATAAATGTTGGAAGTCTAAACAAGGTAGTAAAACACAGTGAACTATTCATAAAAACAGTAATAACACTATAGATGCAGCTGTTTCCTCCCCGCTTGGCTTGAAAAATGGAAGATTCTGACATGATTTTCCGTTTTCTTCTGGACATGGTTAACTTTGCGACGATACAGACCTTGCAAACGTAAACAAAACGATGCGGTGTCGTATAGTAAAGATTTCGTAATATTTGGCAACCCGTAAGATTTGCTAAATTATATTCTATGTAATTCTACACGGCACCGGCATCGAAATGGCTGTGATCTGAAAACATCCAGTGACAGATAACGGGATCTTTTTCGACGATTAGAAACAATTTGAATGCGTTGGCACGAAACCAGTAACTTTCACTCGCTCTCGATTGTTCGAAATGCGTTACTTGAATATTGCATGCGTCTGGCGACGCACACAGTTGACTTTGAAATGCGTTTTTTGCATATTTGAATGCGTAATTACGCAATCACGCACCTTATCTGGAGCTCTGCATATGCACTCTCTAAATCAAAAAAGACTGAAACAACGTGTTCTTTCTTGATAAAAGCTTCTCGTATAAAAGTCTCGAAGCGAACTAAATGATCAAGAGTGCTTCTTTGCTTACGAAAGCCACTTTGGGCTGGTGAAATAAGTTTGTTTTTCTCAAGAAACCATACAAGACGGTCATTGACCATTCTTTCCATAGTCTTACAAACACAACTGGTTAAGGCTATAGGACGGTAATTCGAAGGACTATCTGAATCTTTACCAGGTTTGGGTACTGGAATGACAATAGCTTCCCGCTACGAGGCTGGAAGTATTCCCGTTTTCCAAACACTGTTAAAGATATTAAGTAAACATTGGAGGGATTCGTGCGGCAAATGCTTCAAGAACTGGTAGTGGATATCATCGCATCCAACTGCAGTATCGTGGCATTTCTTAAGGGCTGTTTTTAGCTCCTTTAGAGTAAATTCTTTATTATAATGTTCTGTATTTTTGGATTTAAAATTCAAATTATTCTTTTCTTTTTGTTCTTGATGTTTTTGAAATTCAGGCGAATAATTAGAAGAGGAAGATTTTTTGGCAAAAGTATCTGCTAAAACATTTGCTATGTCAGACTTAGATGAAACAACGCCCTCGCCAGTATTCAAATGCCCAATACTGAGTGAGGAGTTCTTGCCACCAATTTTCCGCACCATATCCCAAGTCTTTTTGACAGATGATCTTGAATTTAATCTAGATACATACTGTCTCCAAGACGTACGTTTACTGCGTTTAATAGTGCGCCGTGCTCTCGCACGTGCAACTTTAAACTTTATAAGATTCTCCTTAGTCGGCCTTCGATCAAACTCTCTAAGAACCGACTTTTGCTTTGCTACAGCCTTTTTGCAATCATCATTAAACCATGGCTTATTTGGATGTTTAGGGTTTTTAGAAGTTCTTGGAATTGCTTTTTCTGCAGATGAATATAACAGAGAGGTAAATAATTCTGCAGGATTCTCACAATCTTCAAAAGCTTGAGGTGTAATGGACTGTTCACATACAGTTTTGAACAAGCCCCAGTTTGCTTTATGTAGTTTCCACCTTTGTGATCGCTCCTGTACAGATGGCCCAATTTCCGAAACAAGAATCGGAAAATGGTCACTGCCATGCAGGTCGTCATCAACTTTCCAGGTAAAATCTGGAAAAACTTGAGGACTGCAAACTGTCAAGTCTAATGATGAATATGAACCAGTAGCAGGATGTAGATAAGTAGATGACTTATCATTTAAAAGAGAAAGATCGTGCCTTGAAATAAAGTCTTCAACAATATGGCCCTTGTTGTCTGTGTTTGAACATCCCCACAGCGTATGGTGGGAATTAAAATCTCCCATTAAAACAAAAGGCTTGGGTAACTGTTCAACAAGACGATCTAGTTTCCTGTTGTCAACAGGAGAACTAGGAGGAAGATAAATAGAACAAAGGGTTACTGTTTTGTTGAGGGAAACACTTACGGCAACTTCCTGTAAAGTAGTGTCAAGCTGCACAGGGCGATGTGGAACATTGTTATTCACAATGATACCTACACCTCCTGATGCTCTGTCACTTCCCGTAAAATTTTTAAAGTAACAAGAGTGATATTTAAAGGTAAACTTGTCTGTATCTTTAAGGAAGGTTTCTTGTAAACAAACTGCTACTGGTTTTTCTTTATAGACTAAAAGACTAAGTTCTTCAAAATTGGATTTAATACTTCGACAATTCCATTGAATAATAGTATTCGCCATGATGAATAATAATGTTAAGAAAATACCTCATAGTAATGGAAGTTTTGATTTATTCATTTTTTAATATTTAATCTAATCATATTGCTACCTTGCTTATTCTTACTGGAATCCGCAATGTAGGGTTCATCCGTCATCATGTCTTCATCTTGAAGACCCTGATAACGGTTGAACTGTTTGATAGGATCCTGTGATCCTTTCGGCTGGCGATCCGAGATCACAGGTTTTTTCTTCTTATTTTGAACATTTTGTTCAACTGAAGCAGTGACAGTAGAAGGCGTATTTGACTTGGAGTCAGAATCATTAGTTTTAGTTAATGGTGAAGGTACAGTCGGTTGCTTATCTTGTGGCCCGATAGCTCTGCTGGTAGATGGTTTGTCTGTATTTGTAGATGAGGGAGGCGTTAGAGATTTTTGTGTTGGGAAAAGTTTTGCAATTTCCTCTTTCTTTTCTGGAAAGAGCAAACACAATTTCCCGAACAAGCCCTTGCAGGTCTTACATTCATCGTCACTCTTATTGGTGTTTTCCTTGGTAGCTTGGGCATATGAAGTCAAATTATTGCGAGTCTCAACAATCTTTCTTGCTTCGAAAAAAAGAGAGTCCCTCTCTACATTTAACTATCACGATGTCCTTTTCCTTTTTCCAAATCGGACATTCACGTGAAGTTGACAAGTGAGAACCTTTGCAGTTTACACATGCTAAAGAATTCTCGCACTCGTCAATGTCATGTAATTCAGCCAGATCGCCACAACGACGGCAACGCTGATCCTCCTGACAATTGTTCTCGTGATGGCCATATTTAAAACAACGAAAACACTGTAAGGGGTTAGGAATGTACATTTCCACTGCCACCTTTAGATATCCTACTTTTAAAGTTTTAGGGAGGATTGCC
The DNA here is from genome assembly GCA_963680895.1 of Fragum sueziense. Lineage (NCBI taxonomy): Eukaryota > Metazoa > Mollusca > Bivalvia > Cardiida > Cardiidae > Fragum > Fragum sueziense. The sequence continues at coordinate 47,628,458 of OY804600.1, forward strand.
GTGTTGAATGTGAGAACAATCGTGTTTGTTGATTTTTTACACCATTTTTAAAAATGAAAATTCTCCGTGCAGCCGTGACGTGTTGGGATTCCAGTTCAGATATAATTTCCTGCTCAGACACTCCCTGAAGGTCAGGGCAGCAAATGAGTCCCTTAGAGGTGTTTAAAGTTGCATGTTCCGTGCACTTAACAGGAATGTCAAAAAATTTCTTAATTTTCAAAAGATTGTCCGAGTGAGATTTTCGGTCGACTTCTACTAAAAGTGCTCCAGATCGTAGCTTTTTGATAGATTTTGCCTCTCCGGCATAAGATAAAATGCACTTATTTATAACAAAAGGTGACAATTTACTTAGCGGTTTACTTTCGTCTTTTAATTCAATAAGAAGAAATCTTGGGAAATGTAACTGTCCTGATCGAGTATCCGTGTCCGAGTCTAATTCAGTGCGTGTCCGTTTATAAGTTTTAGAATCCATGGTTAATAATTTAAAGTTCATCATCTGAGTCCCCCAACCCACCACGGAGTCCAACAAGGGGACATGGAAATGGAGCGGATATCCAGCTCCCCATGCCAGGGGTACTCAGATGGTATACTCAAGCCGACCAACTAACCAGTTCGGCACAGAGACACATGATATAGCTCTGCGAACAGAAATTCATCATGCAAATCAATTCCGAACAAGACATTTAATCAACCCAATTAGCCCATGAGCCTATATAGACTTGAGCAACATTACGATACTAATATTACAATGCAAAGAGTGACAAATGCACAAATAACATTGTAACAAAACATGGATGAGGTCTGTATAACATTGATCTATGCTCAGTCTAAAGCGACCAGCCGTTTGCTTAGACCGGGTCCATCTAAGCTCCCGTTTACACCGAAGCCGAGGCCAAAGCCAGTGTGTTGGGAAGCTGGAGAGCCCTGGGCTTCCCTCAACCGACCAGGATCCCCTTTTCCGGCTTACGAGTGTCCACTCACGGCCAACAAGCGGGTCCGCACTTAAAACGGACACACTGTCCTTTGCATGGGGTCTTACCATTTGCTACAGGACAGGGCAGCCGGGATATTTCTAATCCCCCTCCACAGCTGGGGGTGTCCTAGCAAAGAATATGTGTTTTTTCGACATCAGCATTTTTAAACCTTATTAACCGGATTGTAGATCATTCTCGGGACTTTGTTTTACCGGCTTGGTATGTGTCATCTGATTTCGATAATAGTAACTTTTATGATGGCCCTCTTGTTGTATTTGCAGCATGAATAAGGCTCTGTCGCTAAATTGCTTTGTACGAAATTAAGAATATTGCAAAGAAATAACTGATAACAAAAGGTACATACTTACTTAAAGGGCGAATAGTACTCAAACTCATCCCGTTTTTTGGTGATTATCATTAAAACTAATCACATAAAATCAAAATATGGCCTTTCAATTGTATGTGTGCCAAATTCCAAAAAACGTCTTTTGTTCTAGTCTAAATTTCTAGTCTAAATTACACCCAGGGCTCGTTGGTTTAAAGTTTGGTTAGAGTCAACCAAAAATTTAAAATACCGGTTTTGGTTCAATCTTTAACCAAAACAGGTATATAGCCACTTGGTTAATGCTTACCAAATTTTATACAATTGGACCAAGGAAATTGAAATTTCCAAATGGCGCTGGTCAATATTTACGAAATATAGAACGTATAGTCTGATCATAGCCAATGTTACAATGAATGAGGCTGGGGAAGTGGGCTTGCGTAAAAAATATCTAAGTGCAGACGAAAGTGAATAGTTGTTATACCTGTATAGGCCTACTACAAGCAAAGGGTCAGAACAGTAACGTTTTTGCAGTGTTGGTGACGGAAGTTGTTACCTGGTTAACATTAATTAGGTTATTTCATCTAAGACCCCCCCCCCCCCCCCCCCACACACACACACACACAACAGCCTCCGGAAGTCGTCCTTGGAGTCTTAAAACGCCGCTCAAACGTTTAGAATTTGTTATTTTTAGTAACAATACACTCAATCCCAAAGCGTTTTGGTAACAATACTCTCGAACCCAAAGCGATTTAGTTAACGATACTCTCGAACCCAAAGCATGGCGTGCATACGAAATCAACAATGAAACTGGGAACGATTGAATGTAAATCCAATGAAATAACCATCTTACCGGTTATTAACGAATACATTCAATTTCAGAGTTTTTGTTCCACTTAAAACTTCGCTTTATCGCTGCATGTTGAATGCACGTGCTCTTTATCGCTGTATATTGAACACACGTGCGTCGTCATTGTTTTCTCCGCATATTTAGGGAGCCTCGTTTTGAAAATGCCGATTTGGGACTATTTTTAGTAACAAATTTCATGTATACAATGTTGATTTCCCATAAACCCATTTTTGCCCCCGGAAGTGTGTTCTGTGGGTACAGACTAAAACATAAGTGAAAGGACCTAATTGATTGATAGTGTGGGATTTTAACGCCGCTTTCAACAACTGAGGTCTTACCGACGTCACGCATAACAAAAAAAAATCTTGGAAGATTTATCAGAACAAAACAACATTGGTGGACATTTTCTTATCTCACCTCGGTTTATTTTTCGCACATATCAATGGCTTTGGTTAAGTATTCATTGGAATTTTATAGTTTTTATGCAATAATAGCGTCAATTCATGTATTTTTCGGCCGTTAACATCCGCAGAAGCCCGCAAATTACGTAAACAACCCTCGTGCTTCGCACTCGGTCGTCAACATATTTCTTCGGCCTCTGCGAATGTTAACGGCCTCAAAAACGTGAATTAACCCTATATTGACAGATAAGTTGTATTTTGTACGCCTTAAATGTAACTTTCGGGTTGCACAATTTCTAAATCCATTATACAATCCGGTAAAATTGCGTAAAGAGTTTGGATTAATTGATAGTAAGGATCTGTTCAAAATATTTGATGCTACAGTTAAACCGATTTTATGCTATGGGTCTCAAATTTGGGGGTACCAGTATGTTAGTCAGATAGAAAAAGTTCAAATCAAATTTTGCAAAATAATATGCTATCTTTCCAATACAACAAGTGATTTCTTAGCATTAGGAGAATGTGGGAGATTGCCTCTATGTATTAGTTATATCCCCTTCTGTATTAAGTATTGGATACATTTGATTCGAATGAACAATACACGTTATCCAAAACAATGTTATTATATGCTTTATCAGTTAGATGAATCTGGAAGGAAAACTTGGGCTAGTAACATGTAACCGGGTCATTTGTTATGGGATTTGGGTTGAATGGTCATTTTTACATGCCGCTTCACTTTTGGCGCGAAGTCGTCACGGTTCATGGTTTTGTTCAAACCGCCTATGATTTTCGAAGTGGAAACATATATTTTGAATTGGAATTTGGAAATTTACTTGATCAAGGTTAGTTATTGTTGGATTGACTTATTTCTTCTTTTGCCGATATGTTTTATCGTTGTCCTTGTGGTCGGTTTGCCTTAAAGGATTTGATCGCGATTTTGTTCGGTTGTGTTTGACAATTGTATTCGGTTTCCGCGTTTTCCCTGTATCCCAGATCCCGGTCACTTATTGCACGCAATTAATATTAACTTGTTCCTTTTACAGCTAACCTGCACGTGAGATGCGATGAATGAGACATGTAGAGTATAGAGCATTCAGTCACACTGATTTGGTAAGTGTATAATCATTTAATTTCAATAATTAGCTTTTTCTATAAACATTGTGAGAAAAGGAGTAAGGTTATATTTGGTCTGTTTGTAATAGTCAAATCATACAGTTTGTGTATATCTCATCATTGCAGGTTAAGCGCTGTTTTATTTAATAGTTTTACATTGTATCGTATTTGTATTATTTCAGGATGTTGTTGATACCTTGATTGAAAAGAAGTAAACGATTGAAAATATGGAAATGGTGTTGATACTTATTGTCCAATCTCACATATAAGGACTGATCCGAACCCCGCACCCAACCAATCTGGTTACAAACATAAAGCACCTACTCTTTACCTATGGTTTCGGATATGTTTGGATAACACAGGAAGTTGGAAACGATCAAAATTTTCTCAAACTTTTTACTCAACGTATTAAGGATTGTTATTCCCAGAAATGGTATTCTTCTATTAGTGAATCCCCTAAAGCTATTCACTATCGGCATTTTAAATCTCTACTTACTCCTGAACTCTATATAAATACTGACTTGAATTACTTACTTAAGAAAACATTATCAAATTTTAGATGCTCATCCCACGATTTGATGATCGAGAAGGGAAGACATTTATCAATTGATAGAGAACAGAGATTTTGTAGACTTTGCCAAAATAAAAACATATACGTAATCGAGGACGAATTCCATTTCTTTTTTGAATGTAAAAACTATGAGTATTTAAGAGAAATGTATTTTGAAGAAAACTGGTTAAATGTCAGAAACCATGAAAAATTCTATTTGATATTAGAATGTAATAACAGAAGTTCAATTATCAATATTGCAAAATATCTCTTAAAAGCATTTCAACTCCGAAAAGAATTATTACAAGAATTATCGTAAGATTTATTAATGGGTTTGTTCAGAGCTTCTGTAAGTGCATATATACGCTATATATGCACTTGTGGCAGTTTTGCATTAACCCACGATATGTTATAAACTAAAATATATATCCAGATTATTATTTCAATTGCATAATCTGCTATTGTTTATCTTCATGCTATTTGTAAATCACTCTATATTGAATGTTGTATATATATGTTGTAAATTGTATTTTGGGCCGGTGGCCTGTATACTCGAATAAACTTATGTTATGTTATGGTAAAAAGGGTTTATAATTGCTGATGTCGAAAAAACACATATTCTTTACACAAAATTATTGCACAATTGCTAGGATCATTCGAATAGGACGTGTGTTGCATCTGAAGTAAGGGAAAGTGTCACTATATCTGCTAGGCTTGCTTAAATAAGGAACAAGAGCTTCGCAAAGCGGCGCACATACGCCCGAGAGGGGTTTGTCAGTAAAATTGGCCATTTTTTCGATTCAAGGGCAGTTAATTCAAACATGAAAAGTTATCAAAATCTTTTGTTTGCACAACAAGACACCATAGAGATTCATTGTGGCTAGTTTGATTAAATTCTGGTTGAAACTATAGGAGTTGCACACAGGAGAAAATGGACATTTTTGAGAAAATGGGCATTTTTATGCTCCCCGAAGGGAGAGCATATAGTCGCCGCTTTGTCTGTCCGTCCGTCCGTCCTGTCCGTCATTCCGTCCGTCCGTCCGAAGCGATTTCTCCATAACCCTTGGGCCAAATCAAATGAAACTTACCATGTGAACTCCCTATGACAAAATGCCGATGTACTTTTCCCGGTTTTTGCATTTGAGGCCTCGTCATGGGAAAAGGGGACTTAAGGTTAAATACAGTTTTTCTCTAATTTCTCCTAGTCTAATGGTCAGAATTTGATGAAATTTCATATTTGAGTAGCAAATCAGATGCCCTTGACAATAAACTATTTAAAATTTGCGTATACAAAATACGTCATGCAAAAAGGGGGCTTAACATTTGTTAGCTTTATATTAGCTCTGCATGGCATATATTTATTGTGACAATGCCTTATTCGGGGAGCATTGTCCGTCTCTGACGGCTCTTGTTTCTTAAATTCAAGGGCAGATAATTCAAGAACGAAAACAGTTATCTAAATTCCGTAAGCAGTGTGCACAACTAGACACCATGGAGATTCATTGTGGCAAGTTTGATCAAATTCTGATCAAAACTGTAGGAGGAGTTGCACACACAAGAAAATGGGCATTTTTTTAATTCAAGGGCAAATAATTCAAGAACGAAAAGAGTTAATTAAATTCCGTAATCGGGATGCACAACTAGACACCATGGAGATTCATTGTGGCAAGTTTGATCAAATTCCGATCAAAACTGTAGGAGGAGTTGCGCACACAAGAAATTGCTAACGGACGGACGGACGGACAGACAGACGAGCGGGGCCATAACATAATACGGGCGTATAAAAAACGCAAACCTTTAAAATCAACATGTCACATACGTTACAAAATATTTCTTTGTGTGCACCACATCCACCATCGTTACTTGTAAATTAAAGTAAAAATCGTTTCCATGGCTTCTGTAAGATGCAGAGGGTGCAAACCTCAATGTGATTTTGTGCAATACATGTGTAAGTACGAAGTGCATGCTTCTTTGGGGTTCATAACTGGTTATGCTTGTATATAATTCATATTTTACGGGCAAGCTGAGTTGATTTCGCCTGAAATGCCTTACATTCACGGAATGATAGAGAAAACTGCAACTTTCTCGAAGGAAACAGACATTGCTAGGGGTCAAGAAATCATTTGAGATGAGCCTCGGCCTAGTCTCATTCCCAAAGAAAAAAACTTCATCGATTCAATTTTCTTACCTTGGTGGTGTCCTGCCTCTGTTTTGCACCACAAACCGGTGTTATACACCACGCTTTCAGCGTTACGAAAACCACATCCACCGGTAACGATTGGACACGGTGAATATAATGTTCAAATTTCAAAGACAAATAACCAAAGCTGCAGTTACAATATTTTGCTAGCCCAATGATATCCTTTAAATGCAATATTTTCATTTCGCGCCAGACAGTTGGTTTTCTTTTATAAATATCCTTTCTCTAAAAAAACTTAATACCAAAATTGTTTCAGATATGGAAAATAATTCGGAAACGCCCATCGAGCCTTCGTAAATGGTCGGACGAAGCAATGTCTTTGGCTTATACAGGGTTAAGTCCAACAATGCGAGTATATCTGCAGAAGCAAAACCATTTGGAGTTCCGAGGATGGCCTTGTCGGACAGGATAGAACGAGTGTCTATTAAAAATGGGAGTCAAAATTGCTTATACTAATGAAGAAGGAGTTAGTTCTATGTACCTACATCACGTACACGGCCAATCGATGTTATACGTTGTCCATCTAGAAGCTCTTAAAAGTTGCATGGTGCATAAATAACGCGACAAAAGTCAACCGTTTTCAGACTGGTTCCAGTTGTAAATGGTGGTGTGGTTAAAAAAAAGACAAGTGATATTAGTTTACGCTGACCTGACGGGTTGGATAGAGGTCGCACTTCTCATGGTCACGTGAGTGCAATTTGCGAATATTTTCAAACACCAGATTCAAACCATCAAACTGACAATCCTATCCTGATTAATTCGCAACTAATCTAATTAGTCACCAATCAAAAAGTAATCGTGCATTTCTGTTCACTGACATTGCGTTAACGCCAAATGAAAATTGTATCAATTAAATACTTTGATAGAACATTGAAAGAAAAGCAGAAGTTGCTTATGATCAGCAATTTTCCTCAGTAATTTGTATTTTTGTCTGCAACATCACTAAAATTGGCAAATGTTTCCAATTAACTGAGCTTATGATGGTCATTGGTAGAAATCTATATATAACAATATATTTATTTGCATATAGATTCTCTACTTTCAGTAAACAAAACCAGCAGAAAAAGTACAGAGGATGACAGTGTTATTTTATTCGAGATAAAACAAAAAAGCTTAAATTAGAAATTTCTAAAATAAAGGAGGAAATCATCAGCATAAAAAAGAACAGAGAACAGGATGGTTTCCTTTTTAAACGGCTTTAATTAGAAATTTCTAAGATAGAGGAGGAAATCATTAGCATAAAAAAGAAATGAGAACAGGATGGTTTACTGTTTTAACTAAAGCGGGATGTGCTTCTCTCTAAAACACTGCAGAGACATGACCGGGATTTGCCATTGAAAGCGACACGCGCAGGTACACACTATGACGTCACCGTATTTGCATATTTACAGACGATTGTCGGCAGATTTTCTAAGACTTTAAAAATGCGTTACAAGCAGGTATTCATACTTTTTTATCTACATTGAATAGTTGGACGGTTGATTTACTAATGCAAAAATAACCATGGAAACAGGCTATGGTTTTTTCTTTAAAACACGGCCAAAAATAATCTCACTTTGTTTACAACAGCACGCATGATTGAATGATCGTTAGACGTCGTAGTAAAGGCAAGCAAATTTTATAGACCTTTTATCGTGACATGGGTCCTTAAGTTTTGGTTTGAAAAAAAATATTACTATTTTAGGACTCCAGACCTATCCATAGAAAATACTTATAAATTGTATTCCCCATCAGACATTACTGCAGCTTACAAAAAGGTAAAAGAAGACGGGATGTCTGTGTCGAAGGCCTCTAGGGTGTACCAAGTGCATGAAACAACTCTAAGGGACAGAGTTCTATTAAAAGTTGATCCAGAAACGTGTGTCATGGGGAAAGTACCAATTCTTTATGAATACCAAAGATGCCAAAATTCTAAACCATTTCATGACTATGGCTACACTTGGTTATGGCTACAACCAACAGGAATGTGTAGATGTGGCATCCACGTATGCAGTGCAGTAAGGTCTCAGAAAAAAGATTCTCCACTTAGACTGAGCTGGATGCGGGAAAGAAGAGGTGGACAGAGATTCGGTTGAGCAAACCCAAGGGGGTTGGAATTTGTAAGAGCTAAAATGGCTAAGGAGAGCGTGGTGAATACATTACATCGCCCAATCTACAATGTAGATGAAAAATGTGTTTCAATCGACCATAGTGCATCTTACATCACATCGAGCATTGATATCAAATCTCAGGCTGGAAAGGTTCAGACTGTGACAATTATAGGTTCAGAAAGTGCCAGTGTGTCTGAAGTACCAGGGAAAAGGATGAATCCAGACCTCTTGGAAGGAAAACGTCCTGGTGCTGCAGCAGCCGTGTCCGACAGTGGTTGTTCAAACTTGGAGATTTTTACCAACTACGTGATGGAGCATTCCATCAAATTTGTACCAGCAATAGATGATCACCCTTTCATCCTTTTGTTAGATGGCCATAGATCCCATAAATCGTTGACTCTAGCAAAATGGGTCAAGGATCAAAATATCATCATGTTTAGCCTTCCAGCCCATAATAGTCACTTATCTCAGCCTTTAGATGTAGACTGCTATTCACCATTCCAACATATGTTCCATTCATAATGTCACTTGGTTATCAGAGAGTCAAGTGCAGCTATCACCATACATAACTTATGATGCAATGTATACAGCAAAGCCCTTAGTGCCAGCTATCTAGTGGGTAGCTTCAAAAGAACTGGAATTTTCCGTTTCATTAGAAATTCCGTCCCCAAATCCAGCATGATACCCGCAGAAGTCTTCGAACCTTCCAAAGAAGAATTTGACATGTGCAGTCAGACGACTGAATCAACACAGAAAACAATAATTCTACAACTAGATCAGGAAATAAGCAAGACACCAACAGTTGGACATTTTCTACAAGGTATAGAGTAAATGAATGCCACAAACCAAAAAGATTTTGATATTATATGTGAATTTCTTTTTCAAGTTTGAATATACAAAATATCTTACTGCAAAAATAAGGTTACTAAAATGTCTGTGTTTTCAAAAGCAGTGTTAAAGTAGTCCATCCGTAAGGAGATTAATAAATTATTCGACCATGTGTGTACGACGACACCCGAATAGACTCGGGTACGTAACGAATGTGTTCGATATCACACGAAAACTTTCGATGTCGAGTGAATCTCATTATAGGTGGAATACATTAAGGTGCAGACCCAGTCCCGCCATCTAATAGTTCATCTTATGTGACATTTGATTAGAGTGACCCTTTCTGAAATATGGTGGTCCCTATAAATTATTTAAAAAAATGCCCATCGTGGGTGTTCATAAAGATTTCAAATATTTACAATAAAGCATAGAAAAATAACACAAAACGATAAATTGATGATCATCAGTATTTAAATCTTTCGTGTCTATGTTTGTTTATCCGAACGTTTTTCTGTTAAGACTGTTTGCACTTGGGTGTTACTCTTTATCAGCGCAATGAATTCTTTTTATTTGTACATAATCATGTTGTAAAGTAACATTACCTGAACAAAATATAAAAAGAACCAGGGTTAGTTTTCTGACTCGTTTTCGTGTCAGAGTAATCTACCCTTAACTAGTAATGACAATTTTCGCAAAAATACCCCTATGTTTTAAAGTCATATAGCAAGTTATTCTGAATGAATAATTTTAAATATTATATCAATTTAGAGACTTAGCATATGCACAAATTCGATGAAATGATTGAAAGAAATAATTTAAAACCATTTTCTGGAAAAAAGAAAATATGGGAAAAGTTAAAAATCAACATTTTTTTCGAGAATAATTTGCAACTTTTTTCAATTTGCCAAAAAATTACCAAATGGTTATTTGTTGTTTTTGGATATTTTGAAAAAATACCAATAGATATTTTTACACAAAAAATCAGCACACCATTCCGCGCAAATAAAAAAATATATTTGACTTTATCTAACCCCACCCACCCTGTTTTAGCATAATCATGACAAAAATATCTGTATTTTCATAAAAATTTCAAATTTTCTGGCATGTGTTTACATTTAAAACAATGAAATACTTCATTTGACATTCACCATCTCAAAAAAAGAGGATTTTTTCGCTTCAAAAATTTGATGAAAATTGTAGCATGTAGCAGAATAAACACAAAATTTGTAAGACACGTGGCCGCTCTCCAACCTTACCTTAATGACGTCAAAACTATGTCTCTTTTTTAGAAAGGGATAAAACATCATAGTGAAGTCAACTTCAGTTGTTAAAGTAAAAAACTTTTTTTTATGAATTTAGACTATGTATGATACTAAGGTATAATCCAGAACTATTATGTACTTTGTGATTACAGATGACCATACAAGGTGTTGTAAAATATGGTTAGAGAGTATTATGTGTATACTTATAATATAATGTATAAAATACACTGCCTTTTCCTACATATCTAAAGCTATTTTTACGTTGAATTACATAAATACATTGTAAACTTTCTTATTAAATGTATGGATCTAGTTGCCTCTTACAAACTGATGAAAGATGGAAATTTTCAAAGTCGTGCATGAATGTAATTATATTTAGGCTAATTTGGTTGCAAATATACTGACTGTATAATTCAATAAAAATAGTACGTATTATATGTTAAGTTCATCTCAAATCTACTGTCATTCAGTTTCGAGGGATTACAGTGCTCTAAACACTTTGAAATTATGATAGATCTTCTCCGATGCTGGTTTCTTAGCCATTTTAAAGTTTAAACCGAATAATTATTAAACATGTGTAAAGGGAAAAAACTGCGACTTCTGCTTGTCTTCTAATTATTAAACGTATGTAAAGGGAAAGAACTGTGACTTCTGCTGGTCTACTTTTAAAAATATCGATTATTTCCCTTTATACAATTTCGAATAAGGGAATGCCGATTGTCAAGAAAACAAACAATCATCTCGAACTATCGAAGGAGCCGACAAAACCAATTAACGTGCATGAGAAACTGATCAGACTCCGCACAGTTGAACTGTGTGTCGGATTTTAGTCTAGTAAAATAGATTTAAAGAATGCAACCCTTCATCAGCAATAAAGAGCCAGAGGCGAAATTTGAAAAGTGCCAGTACAATAGTCCCAGCCGAAATTGACAGTGACGTAGGCTGATGTTTACTACTGCAAAACCAATCAATTCGTCTGATTTGATCCGTTACAAATACGAAGAGAGTTGATTGGTTGGCAAGTAGTAAACATTAGCCCACGTCACTGTCAATTTCGGCTGGGACTATTGTAATTCCTATACTGTGTTACATTCCCATTCCAAACAAGCATTTTGAATGGATTAGAGTTAAGGGATGACCTTGCTCGGAACAGATTAGATATCATTGAAAGGAAGTTGCATACCAAATTTGAGCTTTGTATGTCAAATACCTTTGGAGAAAAGGCAAAGGTTAAGTTTTCGGAGTAGAAGGTTAAGTTTTCGTAGAGTAAAGGGTTTATATACTGAGAGGCAAAAGAAAGTATACACTTTTTGATTTTCGATATCTCTCTTAATTTCCATCATATCGACTCAAAATTTTGCACTATTTATTCCTACTCATATGCCAATAAATCAGTCTTGTTAAATTTTACCTTAAATTGCTTGATTATCTGTACTTTTGCTACATGCCGATCTTGCAAATTTTGCACGTGCGACTTAGTGGAGCATCAAATATTGCTGTTAATCCTTATTGCAATTCTTTATCAATTATCACAACAAATCATAACGTTAAATTTTCTCTAGCATCATAACACAATTCTCGGTGGCTGGTAGAAAACGATGAACATACCCATTTTTGCCATTAAGACCCATTTTTCTATGACGCAGCGTAATACGAAAGAAACGTGACACAATATACACTTATTCAGGTAGCACAGGAACATCCTGTGCAAATTTTATCAAAATCCGTCTATAATTTTAGAGGGAGTTATGTCAGATAACCTGTTTGTATCAAGCCCCCTTTTGCCATGACACATCATAATATGGAAAGCACTAACAATATACGCATGATTCTAGGTAACTAGGCTCTTTCTGCGAACATTTCATCCTAATCCGTTCATAAATGTAGGGTTTGTGTCAACGTGAATTATAGTGTTAATTTATTTCTTAAATCCCCTTTTTCGATGCCGCTGTATGATAGGAAAAACCATCGCAACGGAAGGAAGGACAGATAGACGGGTAGGCGAAGAAGTGTACATAAAACAAACGACCTTCATCAGTGGCGTTTATAAATCGTAATAATCTATACATCGTTTTCTTAGAATATGTGGAAGAACTAGGGTGTATACTTATTTTTGCCTCTCAGTATATTAAAAGGTTAACGGATGACCTTGAGGAATGTCAAATTGCATGGAACAGATAGATATCATTGAAAGGAAGTTGCATACCAAATTTGAGCTTTGTATGTCAAATACTTTTGGAGAAAAGGCCAAGGTTAAGTTTTCGGACAGACGGACGGACAGACAGACGGACAGGAGTAAAACAATATGCCCCCGATCTCTCGATACGAGGGCATAAAAATATTTGTAAAGAAATATTTGTAAATTATTATACTAGTATTCTTGAAGCATAATTTTGAAATCCGGCACGGCGAATCAACTTCTTTGAAGTGTATTTGGGCAGGTTTAAAAAATGCGACCAAAGTGTGACATTTAAATTTTAAGAATAACAGCTATTTTTACAGAATTTCATCCATATTTCTTAATTAGGATGACTAAAAACTATTCTAAATGGTTAAGCAGTGCCCAAATTATATTTCAAGTTCATGTTCACTAACTGTTGGCTAAAATTGTGTGCACAATCTTGCAAAATGACAACAAAAAGCGTTTCACTTCTGACAGCATATATATTGCACAATATGAGAAATTGTAACCCACAAATCACTAAATAGTAGAGTGCAGAATGCACTCAAGGTTGATGGCTCCGTAAAAAATTGGATTGGTAGATTTCTGGCTAAATAGACAAAAATGAGAACACATTTTAGAAAACAAGCAAATTCGTTGAATTGATATCCCCCGCCGAACATATTTTCATTGTCAATTGAGTAGCGCGGAAACGAATATCAATCTGTATGTATATGGCTTCAACAAAACAAATATCACTCTGTATGTATATGGCTTCAACAGTCAGGGGCAGTAACACTGCATTCAATGGTAGAACCAGGTAACCCCGACGTTGTGCGCATGTCCTCTTTGTAGTGGAGCTGTGCACAAAGTTTCATTGAAATCCGGTCAATAGTTTTCAAGAAATAGCGCGGAAACGAATATCACTCTGTATGTATATGGTTTCAACAGTCAGGGGCAGTAACTCTGAATTCAATAGTCGAACCGGGTAACCCAGACGATATGCGCATGTCCTCTTTGTAGTGAAGCTGTGCACAAAGTTTAATTGAAGTCTGGTCTATAGTTTTCAAGAAATAGCGCGGAAACGAATATCACTCTGTATGTATATGGCTTCAACAGTCAGGGGCAGGAACTCTAAATTCAATGGTCGAACCGGGTAATCCCGACGATATGCGCATGTCCTCTTTGTAGTGGAGCTGTGCACAAAAAGTCATTGAAATACGGTCTATAGTTTTCAAGAAATAGCGTGGAAACGAATATCACCCTGTAAGTATATGGCTTCAATAGTCAGGGGCAGTTACTCTGAATTCAATGGTCGAACAGGGTTACCCCGACGATATGCACATGTCCTCTTTGTAGTGGAGCTGTGTGCCAAGTTTCATTGAAATCCGTCTATAGTTTTCAAGAAATAGCGCGGAAACGAATATCACTCTGTATGTACATGAATTCAATAGTCAGGGGCAGTTACTCTGAATTCAATGGATGAACCGGGTAACCCCGACGATGTGTTCATGTCCTCTTTGTAGTGAAGCTGTGTGCCAAGTTTCATTAAAATCCGGTCTGTAGTTTTCAAGAAATAGCGCGAAAACGAATATCACTCTGTATGTATGTATGAACAACTAGCAAAGCAAACAAAGGAAAAGCCAAGAAAATATTCAATAAAAACGTTCACTGATATCCTATAACTTTTATTTATTTTCCGGTTTGTCGTTGATACTTAGGCAATGGCACAACCTGCAGTAAACCTTTCTCCTGAGATACTTGCAGAGCTTAATGGCACTGTATTCCTTCATAATGAAAGTGGAGAAGCTGAAAATGATACAAGACATTACTATGTCTTGGTGGACTCAAACTTGCCCGGAGCTTTGGACACAAGTTTCTTTTGCCAAGATCCTATAAAGGGTACCGGAAATGCAATTGATCCGATTGTGCTAAATGCAAATCAGTCAAAGACTTTTCTCACTGACAATTACATCTGGTTACGCTCAGAATGTGGGATGCCTGCAGGTGCATTTACTGACGATCAGGCATATGAATTGATATATTTTAAGTATTTACTATACAGACACAGAATTGGTGTGGGAAATGTCAAATTAGAGGAATTCCACGTAAGATACAATGATGTTAAGATAGAGGATCCAAACAACGCTACCACAAACCTACACAAAGTCCGAAACGTTGCAACTAGGAAAGCAACAGAAAACGCAGTTGCAAACTGGTATAACAATCATCGACAGGTCGTTCAAAACATAACAAAGTACTTAAGCAACATTCTTTGTACTGTTGCCTACACATTCCGTCAGCTCGGTCACCACTATATAGATGGGTCTTCATACGAAGAAACCTATCGTAGGATTTGGAATAAGGTCACTGGGTCCGGTATAGACTCGATGATATCTTCCACCTGGCAATTAATCTCTACAATTGGGCTTCACGGCGCTATGCCGATCATATTGGACGGCTTTTGGACTTTTTGTGTGACAAACGGCAGATGCGCTGCTTCACTAGTGATTCGTCACAAAGTCCCTTGCGCTGGCACTGCGGCGCCTTTTGCCCTCTTAGTAGGTTGGACCGATGCCCGTTCCATCTACGGAAAGTTGTTAGAAGATGCTTATGATCTTTTTGAAGACTTGGAAGATTTAGTGAACGAATTGAAACAGAAGAGATTGCCACATGGAATCAACGCCACCTATTACGGCGCAGTTACAGCAAGACTCGATATGACAAAGTATCAGGCTATGGCCGCTACTATAGACGGAGTCTATGAGGCCTGTGCACCCAAGGCGATGCTCCTAAAGTCAAAGAGCTTGATCCGTGAAGCTACTGGAGCCCCATTGCAGAAAGACATTGCTAAGCTTTCTGCCAAACACATGCGTGTGATGTGCGCGAAGAAGATGGCTTCTGATTGAGTTTTCGAGTAGCTTGTTTGCTACAAATATCAGCATAATACATATCTGTGAATAGTTTCTTCTTTTAAAGTCTAGTCACACAAAGCGATCTCGTCCATTTACTAAAGCAGGTCTTTTGCTTTTATCTCTAGTCTTATGTTTTCCGATTGGAATATGTTTTGTTTTATCACTCTGTATGTATATGGTTTAAACAGTCAGGTGGCAGTGACTCTAAATTCGATGGTCGAACCGGGTAACCCCGACGATATGCGCATGTCCTCTTTGTAGTGGAGCTGTGCACAAAAGTTCATTAAAATACGGTCTATAGTTTTCAAGAAATAGCGCGGAAACGAATATATGGCTTCAACAGTCACGGGAAGTAACTCTAAACTCAATGGTCGAGCCGGGTAATCCCGACGATATGCGCATGTCCTCTTTGTAGAGGAGCTGTGAAGAAAAGTTCATTGAAATACGGTCTATAGTTTTCAAGAAATAGCTTGGAAACGAATATCACTCTGTATGTATATGGCTTCAATAGTCAGTGGCAGTAACTCTAAATTCAATGGTCGAACCAGGTAACCCCGACGATATGCGCATGTCCTCTTTGTAGTGGAGCTGTGTGCCAAATTTCATTGAAACCCGGTCTATAGTTTTCAAGAAATAGCGCGGAAACGAATATCACTCTGTATGTACATGAATTCAATAGTCAGGGGCAGTTACTCTGAATTCAATGGATGAACCGGGTAACCCCGACGATATGTTCATGTCCTCTTTGTAGTGAAGCTGTGTGCCAAGTTTCATTAAAATCCGGTCTGTAGTTTTCAAGAAATAGCGCGGAAACGAATATCACTCTGTATGTATGTATGAACAACTAGCAAAGCAAACAAAGGAAAAGCCAAGAAAATATTCAATAATAACGTTCACTGATATCCTATAACTTTTATTTATTTTCCGGTTTGTCATTGATACTTAGGCAATGGCACAACCTGCAGTAAACCTTTCTCCTGAGATACTTGCAGAGCTTAATGGCACTGTATTCCTTCATAATGAAAGTGGAGAAGCTGAAAATAATACAAGACATTACTATGTCTTGGTGGACTCAAACTTGCCCGGAGCTTTGGACACAAGTTTCTTTTGCCAAGATCCTAAAAAGGGTACCGGAAATGCAATTGATCCGATTGTGCTAAATGCAAATCAGTCAAAGACTTTTCTCACTGACAATTTCATCTGGCTACGCTCAGAATGTGGGATGCCTGCAGGTGCATTTACTGACGATCAGGCATATGAATTGATATATTTTAAGTATTTACTATACAGACACATAATTGGTGTGGGAAATGTCAAATTAGAGGAATTCCACGTAAGATACAATGATGTTAAGATAGAGGATCCAAACAACGCTATCACAAACCTACACAAAGTCCGAAACGTTGCAACTAGGAAAGCAACAGAAAACGCAGTTGCAAACTGGTATAACAATCATCGACAGGTCGTTCAAAACATAACAAAGTACTTTAGCAACATTCTTTGTACTGTTGCCTACACATTCCGTCAGCTCGGTCACCACTATATAGATGGGTCTTCATACGAAGAAACCTATCGTAGGATTTGGAATAAGGTCACTGGGTCCGGTATAGACTCGATGATATCTTCCACCTGGCAATTAATCTCTACAATTGGGCTTCACGGTGCCATGCCGATCATATTGGACGGCTTTTGGACTTTTTGTGTGACAAACGGCAGATGCGCTGCTTCACTAGTGATTCGTCACAAAGTCCCTTGCTCTGGCACTGCGGCGCCTTTTGCCCTCTTAGTAGGTTGGACCGATGCCCGTTCCATCTACGGAAAGTTGTTAGAAGATGCTTATGATCTTTTTGAAGACTTGGAAGATTTAGTGAACGAATTGAAACAGAAGAGATGGGCACATGGAATCAACGCCACCTATTACGGCGCAGTTACAGCAAGACTCGATATGACAAAGTATCAGGCTATGGCCGCTACTATAGACGGAGTCTATGAGGCCTGTGCACCCGAGGCGACGCTCCTAAAGTCAAAGAGCTTGATCCGTGAAGCTACTGGAGCCCAATTGCAGAAAGACATTGCTAAGCTTTCTGCCAAACACATGCGTGCGATGTGCGCGAAGAAGATGGCTTCTGATTGAGTTTTCGAGTAGCTTGTTTGCTACTGAATATCAGCATAATACATATCTGTGAATAGTTTCTTCTTTTAAAGTCTAGTCACACAAAGTGATCTCGTCCATTTACTAAAGCAGGTCTTTTGCTTTTATCTCTAGTCTTATGTTTTCCGATTGGAATATGTTTCGTTTTATCACTCTGTATGTATATGGTTTAAACAGTCAGGGGGCAGTGACTCTAAATTCGATGGTCGAACCGGGTAACCCCGACGATATGCGCATGTCCTCTTTGTAGTGGAGTTGTGCACAAAAGTTCATTAAAATACGGTCTATAGTTTTCAAGAAATAGCGCTGAAACGAATATATGGCTTCAACAGTCACGGGAAGTAACTCAATGGTCGAACCGGGTAATCCCGACGATACGCGCATGTCCTCTTTGTAGTGGAGCTGTGAACAAAAGTTCATTGAAATACGGTCTATAATTTTCAAGAAATAGCGTGGAAACGAATATCACTCTGTATGTATGTATGAACAACTAGCAAAGCAAACAAAGGAAAAGCCAAGAAAATATTCAATAATAACGTTCACTGATATCCTATAACTTTTATTTATTTTCCGGTTTGTCATTGATACTTAGGCAATGGCACAACCTGCAGTAAACCTTTCACCTGAGATACTTGCAGAGCTTAATGGCACTGTATTCATTCATAATGAAAGTGGAGAAGCTGAAAATGATACAAGACAATACTATGTCTTGGTGGACTCAAACTTGCCCGGAGCTTTGGACACAAGTTTCTTTTGCCAAGATCCTATAAAGGGTACCGGAAATGCAATTGATCCGATTGTGCTAATTGCAAATCAGTCAAAGACCTTTCTCACGGACAATTTCATCTGGCTACGCTCAGAATGTGGGATGCCTGCAGGTGCATTTACTGACGATCAGGCATATGCATTGATATATTTTAAGTATTTACTATACAGACACAGAATTGGTGTGGGAAATGTCAAATTAGAGGAATTCCACGTAAGATACAATGATGTTAAGATAGAGGATCCAAACAACGCTATCACAAACCTACACAAAGTCCGAAATGTTGCAACTAGGAAAGCAACAGAAAATGCAGTTGCAAACTGGTATAACAATCATCGACAGGTCGTTCAAAACATAACAAAGTACTTTAGCAACATTCTTTGTACTGTTGCCTACACATTCCGTCAGCTCGGTCACCACTATATAGATGGGTCTTCATACGAAGAAACCTATCGTAGGATTTGGAATAAGGTCACTGGGTCCGGCATAGACTCGATGATATCTTCCACCTGGCAATTAATCTCTACAATTGGGCTTCACGGCGCTATGCCGATCATATTGGACGGCTTTTTGGACTTTTTGTGTGACAAACGGCAGATGTGCTGCTTCACTAGTGATTCGTCACAAAGTCCCTTGCGCTGGCACTGCGGCGCCTTTTGCCCTCTTAGTAGGTTGGACCGATGCCCGTTCCATCTACGGAAAGTTGTTAGAAGATGCTTATGATCTTTTTGAAGATTTGGAAGATTTAGTGAACGAATTGAAACAGAAGAGATGGGCACATGGAATCAACGCCACCTATTACGGCGCAGTTACAGCAAGACTCGATATGACAAAGTATCAGGCTATGGCCGCTACTATAGACGGAGTCTATGAGGCCTGTGCACCCGAGGCGTTGCTCCTAAAGTCAAAGAGCTTGATCCGTGAAGCTACTGGAGCCCAATTGCAGAAAGACATTGCTAAGCTTTCTGCCAAACACATGCGTGCGATGTGCGCGAAGAAGATGGCTTCTGGTTGAGTTTTCGAGTAGCTTGTTTGCTACTGAATATCAGCATAATACATATCTGTGAATAGTTTCTTCTTTTAAAGTCTAGTCACACAAAGTGATCTCGTCCATTTACTAAAGCAGGTCTTTTGCTTTTATCTCTAGTCTTATGTTTTCCGATTGGAATATGTTTCGTTTTATCACTCTGTATGTATATGGTTTAAACAGTCAGGGGGCAGTGACTCTAAATTCGATGGTCGAACCGGGTAACCCCGACGATATGCGCATGTCCTCTTTGTAGTGGAGTTGTGCACAAAAGTTCATTAAAATACGGTCTATAGTTTTCAAGAAATAGCGCTGAAACGAATATATGGCTTCAACAGTCACGGGAAGTAACTCTAAACTCAATGGTCGAACCGGGTAATCCCGACGATACGCGCATGTCCTCTTTGTAGTGGAGCTGTGAACAAAAGTTCATTGAAATACGGTCTATAGTTTTCAAGAAATGGCGTGGAAACGAATATCACTCTATATGTATATGGCTTCAATAGGCAGGGGCAGTAACTCTATATTCAATGGTCGAACCAGGTAACCCCGACGATATGCGCATGTCCTCTTTGTAGTGGAGCTGTGTGCCAAGTTTCATTGAAACCCGGTCTATAGTTTTCAAGAAATAGCGCGGAAACGAATACCACTCTGTATGTCCATGGCTTCAATGGTCAGGGGCAGTTACTTTTAATTCAATCGTCGAACCGGGTAACCCCGACGATATGAGCATGTCCTCTTTGTAGTGGACCTGTGCACAAAAGTTCATTGAAATACGGTCTATAGTTTTCAAGAAATAGCGCGGAAACGAATATCACTCTGTATGTATATGGCTTAAACAGTCAGGGGCAGTAACTCTAAATTCAATGGTCGAACCGGGTAACCCCGACGATATGTGCATGTCCTCTTTGTAGTGAAGCTGTGTGCCAAGTTTCATTTAAATCTGGTCTATAGTTTTCAAGAAATAGCGCGGAAACGAATATCACTCTGTATGTATATGGCTTATAAAGTCAGGGGCAGTAACTCTAATTGCGATGGTCTAACCGGGTAACCCCGACGATATGCGCATGTCCTCTTTTAGTGAAGCTGTGTGGCAAGTTCCATTGAAATCCGGTCTATAGTTTTCAAAAAAATAGCGCGGAAACGAATATCACTCTGTATACTGTATGTATATGGCTTAAACAGTCAGGGGCAGTTACTCTAAATTCAATGGCCGAACCGGGTAACTCCGACGATATGCGCATGTCCTCTTTGTAGTGAAGCTGTGTGCCAAGTTTCATTAAAATCCGGTATATACACTACTCAAAAGTTCTAATTGGCCACCTCATATTTCGGGAAGTACAGACTACAACTTTGTTTAAAACGTAATTATTTTAATATCATAAGCTGACAAATTCATTTCTCTTGATTTACACACAATTTCAATAACTTCTTATTACAATAAATTATCCAAACAGTGGCATGAGATAAACACCCCTACAAATGAAAAGTAACAAACAGAGGTAAATGACCTAAATAAATGACTAGGCAAAACACACAATGCAATGACAGTAAAAAGAAGTAGTATTATTTGAATTTTTGAATTTTGAAGTTTTACTTGAGACTTAAATGTTTTAAAATTTAAAATATCTTTAAGAGAACTTGGTTAAGCATTCCATAATTTAGATCCAATAAAAGCGAAAGTTTTCTTCCCGTTGGAGCCAACCTTGGGTAAAATAAAATTGCCAGTGGAATGGGAGCGTGTATTGTAAGAATGAACTGCATTAAAAGAAACGATATAAGCATTCATATACTCGGGGCTTAAACCATGCTTTATTTTGAAAAAAAAATGCATAGAACTATCTGTTCAACCCTTTTATCCACAGGAAGCCAATTCAATTTCTTGAAATGT
Source organism: Fragum sueziense (assembly GCA_963680895.1). Lineage (NCBI taxonomy): Eukaryota > Metazoa > Mollusca > Bivalvia > Cardiida > Cardiidae > Fragum > Fragum sueziense. The sequence goes on from OY804600.1 coordinate 47,649,960, forward strand.
GCAAGACTAATATGCGCAGTGTAATCTAAGTTTAAAACAAAACGAATTAATTTGTTTTGGGTAGTTTGAAGTTTGGTTTTTAAGGTATATGACCCATCATTAAAAACACTACTTTCTAACCATACGAAATGCATTATATTACACACACTTGTAAATACACTTCACATAAGGTGATTCACCGTGCCGGATTTCAAGATTATGCTTCAAGAAGAAAATAATTTACAAATATAAGTTTACTATATATTCATATACAAGGGAGATAATTTTGAACATTTCTGTCAAATATTTCCATAAATATGCATTAATTCAAAATTCTAAACCGTTCAAAATGCTTATGTTTGTATTTGGAATGGAAATGTAACACAGTTTAGGAATTACTTGCACTTTTCAAATTTCGCCTTTGGCCCTTCAGTGTTAATGATGGGTTGTATACGTTAAAGGGCGACGGTAACAGATGGTCTAATTGCAAAAAATGATTTTTTTTTAAAAATATGCAAAACTTTTGTGTTGACCACCTCGGGATGGTTAATAATATGCGTTTCAGACAGAGAATGAGCCGAAATTACAAGACAGATAGCTGAATTTAGGGAGAATCCAAACCTAAATTCAACCCCGTCTCAGATGGGGTTAGAATTATTTTTAAATTGTTGTGTACGCGCATACAGCGCGGACCATGATTCAAACGAGATTCATACTTGAATTTCAATATGACGTCATCATGTATGTTGTGACGTCATTTAAGAAAGTCGCATGTTCTACTGTTTTGACCTACTTTCGACATCGCTTGATGAATTTGGTATCAAATTGCGAAAAAATGGGTCGTTGCTTCAATAGTTTGTCGTAATTATTTAATCAGGTCATACAAAGCTTAAAAAGTGTACATGTCGTTTGTATTTGACAATTTTTGGGTCCAAATGTGGGAAATAGTAGCTTAAAGATTTACTAGATCTAAGACCATTGTACCAAAATGAACATGCATAGTCATAATGACATTGAATAAGTGATGTGGCAATTAATTTTTTTGTCTGTTCAGTAAGAAAATAACGTTTTCTGTACAAAAACTTTAAGCGCGAGTTTGCTTTCTTCAGAACTGAGGTAGCAATATCATCACAGGACAAAGACTGACCAAGTGTTACTCCTAAGTATTTGACAGAGGATGAAGATTGTATTTCAACGCCATTACTAATCCGAGTCTTCTCTGATGTAAATACGCTCTTTGATATTTTGATTTTTCGCTATTTACTATTTATTAAATAGCGAAAAATCAAAATATCAAAGAGCGTATTTACATCAGAGAAGACTCGGATTACGCCATTACAAGACACATTTAAAGATGAATTTGACTTAACTTACCGAGTTCAGATCTTCACTAAGTTGACTTTCAATTGAAGCTCTTGATTTATCTGCAACTAAAATAGCAGAGTCCGCTTTTGGGCCTATAAAGTGAGAGATCATTCCACGGTTTAAAAAAATGGTATTTGGAATGGAAATAAAAGCCCGATATCCCTTTGAAAATCAATCTCAGGTACAATGTGTCTGTAGTTGCATACCAAATATAACTGGAGTCGGGATGAATTATTGTTAGACCACACACACCGACAGATGTAACACTTATGCGCCTCTGCCATTTTTAATGGCAGAAAGCAGTTTCTTGCACCAAAACGACATACATTTTTAAAATTTCTGAACTAAAACACTCTTAAAATACTTCTTTTTAATCCTTTCTTACAGAATGTGATTGCAATTGTTGATAAGAGAGGTTGGAGTTTTAATGAGTACGACAGATTTTCGCTTTAGAATTAATGAGAGTTCATGTACACTCGAGCATTGGGCTGTATCCAATAAAGAACAAGGGCCAAGATGGCCCTAAATCACTCACTTGAGTTCCTTTAGAAGAAGAGACCCAACATGAACCATATTCATACTTGGCCTAAGGCATAGTAAATATAAACATTTAAAGTTTTAATGGAATGAGGTAAAAATTTTCGGAGTGTTACACAGAATTTCGGAGGTTTGATCTACTTTTTAGCTCAATATGACCCATTTCTTGACCTAAGCATTCACTCTCTTGCACACGGTTCATTCAGTACATTCACCTCTGTAGTTGCCTCAGAGAGTATTGCGTCATCATCTTCTAGATTACGTCACTTTCTGTCACATCAAAACGGCAATAACAAATAATTTTTCTTTTCCAAAGTCCAAAATATGTCATACTTCACGGTGCTTAAAATTTGATATCATTTTCCAACGAAAATAATTTATTTTTTTTTAGATTGATGTAATTCATTCAAATTTTCTGTACGTTCCATTCTGATAGGGAACGATTTTATCCAGCTAACCGTGACGTATTTCGGACGAGCAATAGTATTTCGTAAGTGTTGTTATAAAATCTCGCAACTACGACTTGATTCAAGCCGTAGATACGATATTATAGGCCTATAACAACACCGACGATTTATCAAAACAAAACATTAAACCTAGTCTATTTTAGCACAAAATTCCTGCCACTCAGACTGGTAAGGAGGCTTGAGAAAATAGTTCCATTGTATATGGGTTATTTCATCAGTTATAGTGCCTTTCAAATGTAACCAGAATCATCATTTCTTTGTCTACTTTATTATGTTACACATGAAACAGTTAAACAGTAAAAATACACGTTTTCCTTGGTTTGACAAGATTCTTGTCATTCATACGCCCAGGCCGTTGCAGAGATGTATGTGAGAGTAACGAACGACAACTCTGCTCGGAGATTGCTAAGCATTGTCTGACCAAGTTTCATCAAAATTAGGTCATAACTGTGACCTCCATAGTATTAGCAAGGATTTTCTAGGATTGCTTTAGTTTTTGACATGATGTGACTCATATTCAACTTGGCCTTGATGTTGTTGTTTTTAACATTCCAACCAACTTTCATTGAAATAAGGTCAAAACTGTTGGCTCTAGTGTTTTCACAAGGATTTTCTAAGATTTGACATCACTGACCTGGTTTTTACCAGATATGATCATCCATATTCTAACTAGATATTGTCAATATAAACATTCTGAACAAGTTTTATTGTAATAAGGTTAAAACTGTGGCCTCTAGAGCATAAACATCAATAAAAGCCAATAAGTCAAAAACGTTAAACTTGTGACCCGTGGGACGAGGTCAAATTCTATCCCAGTGAAAAACCGGTTGTATATTTGGTAGAGCTTTATAAGATGAAGCTGCATACCAAATTTAGTAAGCTTATGGTTACCAACGTAGTGATTTCAGATTTGGGCTCCCTTTTCTCCATTTGCTGCAATGGCAACCAGAGTTTTTATTGGAATTTAACCACTGTGCTCATGTAAGCTAAAAAAGACGTCGTGTGCTTAACATTGACCGAAATTTCATAAAATATGTCTGCTGTATACAATATGTATAGATAGCTATTACGGTCAGTGCTTGATGAACACGGGCGCTTAAAATGTACAGAGAAATCTATCGTACACGTACGAGTAAAAAATCTCAACCTCTGTAATATCTACATCATTAAAGTAATCAACTTTTCAGGCAGCAAGTAGCCACATTCTGAAATTTGAAATATATCATGTGCAAATGCTTGTGGCAGTAGTGCATTTAATTCTATCATCAAAACATCAATATCAAACATACATTTTCTGTGTGGCCCCACTTTTTTTCACAAGAAACAGTGTCATTTTGAACATTTTTTTTAATATAATTCCTGTTTCTTGTTACAGAATCTTCATTAATCTGCCTATTTGCCCGATCTTGTCTGGCTATTAAACCTTTCACATGTGTCATACTATCACTCGAGCTACACAATTCATATCTCTTCAACGATTCTATGTGTGTGGCACTTTTTTCTTGCGTCTCTAAGCGCCTAGATGGGTGGGTACCCAAAATAGCCCCTGTTGTAACAAACGCACTCTCAGTGGATATGCCATGTCCAAAGACTTCGCAATATTTGCAAATGTAACCCTTCTTGAAAGGGCTGTGGTACACCCATGGATATTTCATCTCATATTTAATCACCAAGGCCTTTCTGCCATCATATGCATTCAGATCATGTGATTGTCCTGGCTCTGGGCAAGGTAATTGGCTGGAAGAATCATTAACAATAATTACCTCATCTTCATTGGTAGTCGGGCTGGACTGGGGACGGGTTGGGTTCAGAACAGGAACTGTCGGATTGGATTGGGGTTGGACACTTTGGTTAGGAACAATGTTGTCTGGCGTGGAAGACGAAGTCCCAACAGGCACTGTCGGGCTAGACTGGGGTTGGGCACTTTGGTTATTAAGAACAATGTTGTCTGGTGCGGAAGATGAAGTTCCAGGTTGGGCGCAGTTATCATTATCAACAATATCAGCTTGGCCATCGGTCTGGTCACTATAGTTACTGTGTGTAACAGCTATCGATAGGGGCGGACGGCGTTTTTACAAATGCCAATAAACTTCGTTGTGACTTGTCTGCTGCTGCTTTTTTATCGACTTTGCGTAATATTTTCCATTTCTGGAAGTCATTTTACCTATTTTCCCTCGAGAAATGTTGTTTACGTCATGCTTTATTTTTTGCATATGATACGTCAAATTACGAAGAGAATATTGTTCTTTGCAGTTAGCAACTTTCCAATCGTTTTCGATTTTAACGTTGATATGTTGAAGTGAAATGAATAAATAAACTGACTAACTTATTTCTGAGAAATGAATGTAAAATCGTCAAACGCTGTATTGTAATCATGTGAAAAACAGTGTTTGTATTCGATAAATAAATCCGCAAAGTTCCAATCAAGCGTGGACCGCACATGCACGACTGGTACCCGTCATAAAACTATGTAGAAATGGCGGAAACCCGGTACTCGCGGAAACCAGTTTAATAAAAATCTCGCGACTTCTCGTTTTTGCCGAGACTTACCATGAGGATGTAAACAACTTCTACTTTCGATTCGCAACGGCCGCTGTATTCCACAAATCGCCGACTTTGAGACTGTGTGCCTAAAGATTTTAACCAAATTGTAAGATGTACTACATCATGAGTCGTCAATTTCAGTTGAAACTTAACAGAAACACAGTAAATAAATAGTATTGAAACAAAAAATGAACAATAATGTGTAGTCTCTTTATGCCAATTGCCTCATTTAAGCAAGATGTCAATGGATGAATTTAAACTAAATTACACTCATTTCATGTCAATAAAAGAGGACACACCTTGAATATGACCTTACGGAATTATAACTGCCTTACTTGTTTCACCTGATCTGTTTGGACTCGACATCACAGATGGGCTTGACATACTGCAAGTAGATGGTGTAACAGGAGCACAAGTAGTAACAGGACAAAACTGGAGTGATGGAGATTTTAACTGAAACAAAAATGCACTAAGTATGTAAAAATCATTTCCGGTAAAGATAATACATTCAATTGATAAATTCAAATATGAAGTACAGTATTGCTGTAAAAATTTCAGATTCGATCAAGTTATCATTAAAGAAACGCATAAATTGTACACCAAATTTCACAGACATGTTCCTTTCGTATAACTTATTGCTCTTCATTCAATTGTGCAGCCATCATATAGGGTGATAAAATATGGTAGAATTGAACACAGAATTGGGAGCAATTAAAAATAACCATTTGTATGGTGTGACAATTTCTAGTTACATACTTTCACGAACCTATAACACGAACCTATAAGCTACATTTCCCTCTTTCTTAGAAAACTATGATTCGACGGACTAAGTGTTTTTTGTATTAAACCAAATTGTTTACCTTCATGTTCACTTTCTACCTGCAGAAGCCCTTAGCTCGGTGACAGCTGTGTCACATGTTTGAGGATTTTTGGCCTCTGCAACATGGTTTAGAAGTTTTAAGATATCATCTTTCCTTCCTAGGACGTTATCAATTTTTGACGTACATCTCTCCTGGAGGCCTGCTTCCTATGGAAGTCACATACGATAACTCTTGATTCTGAAATATTTACAGAAAATATATCATTCTGAAAGTCTGTGTACGGTGGACAATTAACAGTGTCTGCTAAATATGTAAATATAGATGTCTTTCACAGCCATAATTCATACTGTTTGAATGGTAGTTAAAATTATTTTCCGTAGCTATAATACTTGTGACAAGGACAAATATCCACGCTTTCTGAGTAATAAGAAATGTACTAAAATATGAAGTGAATATGCCTGCGGGTGACAATTTTTCCAGCCGGGAATAAATCGTCATATATATACCCGGCAATAAACTGTATAATTAATAATATATATTGTTCAATCTGTAACTTTTCTGGCTTAAAATGATCAGCTATTTACCCTTCTAATTTCAATAAGCAATGACTGATCAACAACAACAAAAAAAAAAAAAAAAAAAAAAACAAAAAAGATCAGGAGACAAAATACCTGTGAAAACTTCTTTAATGGCATGGATTTGTGCTTCATCAATGTCAGTAATGAAAAATGATGGACTGAAATTCCACTTTCTCTTTAAAATGGCTAGTGCTTCTGCGATGGAAAGGGAAGTCTCATCCTCAATGGCAAAGGTTGCGATAACCTGGTAATTAACATTGTTTTTTTACACCAATGGGGAAGAGTGGCATGTCATAAGCGGTTGTCTTATAGGTGGCATCCATTACAACCTGACAACCATATCGCTCTAGAAGCCTTTGCTGCTAAAAACTTTGGTGGATTAACACTTTTTTTGTTTTTCTGAAAAGCAGTAAATACAAAAAAAAAAAAAAAATAAATAAATATAAATTACGGTTCAGAAACTTACTTTTGTAAACCTCTTTTTTGCCCAAAAACTACAGTGGAAACCTGTTACAAGTCCTTGGATACACCTAAATTTTATTAGGTCTCAACTACCTGTTAACTGTAGTCCCAGACTCCCTTATACTATTTATCATATACAAAGCAACATACAACCACACCACCATTTACTCATCACCTGTTTGACATTCCCAAAGCGAACCAACACAGGGGCTGAATTTGAGGATTTTAAATCCTTAATCGAAAGCCTACGCACTGGCACTGGATTTAATTCAACAATTATCAGTATTTTGAACCTCTTAAAACGCAGGTATAGTTTTACATAACATTAGTATTTCAAACTTTAAACAGTTCAGGTATAGCCTAACAGAATAGTATGTTGACACCTCACAATTCGGGTATAGCCATACAGAACAGTTGTATGGACCTCTAACAATGCAGGTATTACATTACAGAACGATGAAATGGACCTTTAGCAATTCAGGTATAGCTTTCCAGATCTGTACTATGTACGCCTTGTGGCGGGCCGTGGTCTAATGGTAAAACGCGGGCTTTGGGATCGAGCGATCCTGGGTTCAAATCCCGCCAGTGACACGGGAATTTCTCTGAGCAAAAAACTTACCCCACGTTGCTCCTCTTCACTCAGGTGTATAAATGGGGACACGGCAGAGTTGAAAGCCAAAGAGCTGTGGCTGCCGAAGGCGCCGACTGTTAATAGCCGACTTGAGACTCAGTGATCGTGGGTTAAAGTGTAAAGTCGGTTGAATACGTGAGTAAACATAAACTTTAAATAGAAACTTTAACTTTAAAAATTCAGGTATAGCCTGACTAACCACTAACTAACCACTGACGATTAAGTTATAGCCTAACATTGCAGTAGTTCGGACTTCTGACAACTCATGCATAGATTTAAATAACAATAGTATGAACCTCTAACTTGTCACGAATTGTCTTTCTTATAAGTAGAAGGGGCCTCTGACAATTCTGGAAAAGCCTTACAGAGATGTAATATGTGCGATATTAATGTCTCTACCCCTGGCTATACATGGCTTACCAGAGATGTGATATGTCCGATATTAACCTCTATACCCCCTGGGTATACATGAATTTCCAGTGATGGGATTTGTATGTATGGGAGATTTGATGCATTGGAGCTTTGTGGTGCCACATAGAATATTAGTTTTTGTCCTATCTGGGCGGTCTCTTCAGGAAAAAAGTCATTTTGTGAAGTTGGTCGTCACCGTGTTCTACTATGATTTCAAGCTTATCCAAAATTAAATAGATCTTAAGCACTGTTGATGATCCGTTTCATACTTATTCAGCCCTTCTTGCTGCTGTTTTAACGACTGCTCCAGTTTCATCAGATGGGCCTTTTCCATGGCGTGAGTCAAAATGCTTTTCTACTGTGAAAAGGTGATCATCATTACTGTATGAAATGAAAGTGAAACGAATTTTAGACTTGATCAGAGCACCCATCTGTTTTTCCTTCTCAATGGTCAGTCCTCTGGCCTGTTGCAGGTGTTGATTTGCAACTGACATAAATGTGGCTACAGCATTAGCATCGTGCTGTATATCATCTGACACAAATATAAGAGCCTCCTGTACAATATCATCACGATCCTAGTTTTGCATCTTAAAAACTGACAGTAGGGTAAATTGTAACCATATTATGCCCCCAGTGGGCACTTTGGACTTCATCTTGATTGTTACATGTGTAATTTTCAGCGAAGTCTATGTTGAGTACAATCCAATTGGAGGGCAATTTTTAGCAGATATGTGAACTGTTCATGTTGCCAGCCTGTCACAAACAAATGTTCAGAAGTTATTCAAGGTCAGAGGCTTGCTCTAAAACTATAGCAGGGATTGGCATAATCTGGGTTACTTGCTTTCCATTTCTCATCTTAGAAACTCTCCCTTTTACTGTATTTAATACAATATACAGCTACTTCTGAAAGTGGTGTGTAAAAAGTAACAACGTCATCAGTGCAACATCTGTTTCACTGTCTTTTGATTTATTACATTTAAAGAAGTTTTACTCTTCATCGCTTGTGCACATAGTTTTTTTCTAATGCTTGATGTTTTTCGTCCAATTTTATATAACCTAGTTATAGGTCAACATTTGTGCACATCGCGCTTAGACAAGCAGTCCATTTGCGTTTACTTGAAGTTTCCACATTTTCAGGCCTAGATTTGACAAATGTGGTGAAACCTATATATTGTTAGGATTCTCTTTAAATTCATTGAATGTTTGTTTCGGTGTTCTATTTCATCTCCTTGCCTAAAGAATTTTACAATCTTTTGCTTGGTTTCCAGCGGTGCTTTGTCTGTTCGACCCTTTCTTGGTTGGTCCTGTTCATGAATATAATTATCTTGGCGTGTATTTTACTTAATGAGAAAACAGGGATGTTGACGGGTCCTCCAGCTCCAGTCATAAGTCGTGACAATGACCACTGTGCATACTCAGCACAGAACAAGAGTGTTAAATTAAAAATGCCGAGATACCACCATTATTCATTTAAAAAGTAGTCATGTTCATATTTATCTGGGTTGTACGTTCCAGGCTGAGACAATGATTTCTTGCTCCAATCGAACTATATGTTTTACAGAGTTTACCGTGACATTGGATTAAACAGAAAACACTTAAAATTAATAAAGAATAAAAAGGAGAATAAATAATGATAACATATTTTAATCCTAATATTATATATACTTTTATGATAATTACTCAAAAGGGATCTGCAGTTAAGAAAATAACAAAGAAGCACAGCGGAATGGTTATACATTGACATGCGTAATAGTATTATCGAAGTAATCGCAAAATTGGTGTTTGAACTTGTTGATACGGCTCTTTTCGCTCGAGTGAAAGCATTTGGCTCTTTACTTAATTGTAATGGCTCAAGAGAACATGACATACATGAACACTTTTGAGCAAACCTATATATCATAAATAGACTATTAAATTATTGTGAAAAACATATCGTTGTCAAAGCCACTTTCTCTATTTTAGCAATATTCCTGAAGATTACATTCAAAATCAGAAATATATCTTGATGTGATTTTTCTAAATGAGAGTATAGAGATGCTGATGGGTCGTCCAGCTCCAATTATATGAATGTCGTAACAATGACCATGGTCAACACAGAACCAGGGTAACAAATTAAAAGTGCCTTGTGCCGAGAAATCTTCAGTATTCATGAAATATGATCGTCCATATTGTGTATGATTGAACGTTCCAGACCGATGAGCAGTCTCAGATTTCATTGTCTCTTTCTAATGAGTGCGTAATGTAGGTTGAATGAAAAACTTTTTGTATCAAGAAATGCCATAGGTAGAATGCATGGGTTGATGTTTCATTTCTCGTCTTTCTGGTGTATATGATCTCATACTGTTAATTGTTTCATTGAAACAGATAACATCAATATAAAGGTTTGAATGATCCATATTGGCACAGGTGTTAATTAGCTCGCCACTGACGCAGTTGTGGTAAGAATTAAACACTTTAAACCTTGGGTTTCTCTGATCCATTTGCTGTGCAAGACCATACGGTGTTTCAAATTCCTTGCCGAATCACGGTTATCTATCACATTGATGTTTTTAAGAAAATCTATATTCTTCGATGTGAAAGATTTTTTTCTTAATTTGACCATCAGCATAAAGTCAAATCTCCCTTTGTTCGTGTATGAAGTATAGACAAGCACTACCACTTTTAATCTACATATTCCAAAGCTATATCACCCCCTGCTACAGCAACTTTACTCGAAACAAGGACATAACTACTGTTTTCTTGATCCAATGGAACTGTATGTACATGTATTTACACATTTTACTGTGCCATTGGATTCAACAAAAAACTATCTGTTAGCAGAATTAAAAACAAAAGAAAAACTGTTTACATTATGCTCCTAATATGATCGTATTTCAAAGTAATTACAACATAGGTGTGTCCTTGAACTTGATCGTGTTGATACGTCTCTTTTCAAATGAGTTTAATAATTTGTCTCTAAACTTAATTTTCATGGCTCAAAGGAGTATGACTTTCATACACACTTTTGAGCAAACCTATGAATTTCGTAAATATTATATAACAAATCGTGAAAAATCAAAATTGTTGTCATCGCCACTTTCTCTATTAAAGCAATATCCCTGAAGATTACATGCAAAATCATGAATATTCTAAATGAGAATATAGAGATGCTAATGAATCCTTCAGCTCCAGTCATGTGAACATCGTAACAATGACCATGGTCAACACAGGACAAGAGTAACACATTAAAAGTGCCTTGTGCAGTCCAGGCTGATGAAAAGTCTCAGATTTCCTTGTCTCTTTATCTAAATATCTTATTAAATATTCTTTGTAGTTCTGGTGTTAATGATCTCATACCGTCTATTGTTTCATTTAAATTATCATTTTTGTTCACGATTGTGACTATTTCTGATACGATATTTGTATTGTATATCACATCCTTTTTACGGATTTACATATACTTGCATACGTTTGAATTGATTTCTAGGTCCCATTCTTCTTACCATTTATAAAAGGTGTTTATAGTGGTTTGAAGGTCCTGATGATCGTCTTTTATTGAATTGAAGATTTTTGTGTCGTCTGCACACACGGCAAAACACTGCTATTAAAGGTTCATTAAAAAAACTTTCTCTATTTAAGCATATTATGTCTCAGAGCAATAAGGTCTTTAATTGGAATATAATGTAACATCCAGCATTATCGCAAGGGTCTAGTCTAGTTGTTCTTTGGAATTGTTGTTGTTTGTACTTAGGTATGAGATATTTCATCTGTTTACTTTTTAACCATAAAAGTCAGATTGTGTAATGTGAATATAGAAATGTCATTACCCAATCCATAATGAGAAATGCTTGAGTATGTTTCAAAGTTAAAAGGATAACAGTTCGCCCGATATCTTTGTGTGCAGTGCGAGTTATATATACTTTCAAGTCATAAATGTACTTTGGTGCTTTTTGAATATCATATATAATAACTCTTCCTTCAATTAATTTTGACAATTATCCAATCTATCCACGTCTTGGCTACGGAAGAAGTGAAAGTACAACGTATACACTTCACAGTATGACTACGTTCACAAATCGATGCGTTACACCTATCTTATGGATCACTAAGCCTGAACGTTGAGCAGTGATCATGACACTGCGTGCTACGGATTATGTGTGTTCATTTCAAACATATGCTCATTACAAATGTTGATAATATCAACCGGAAATTTTCTTTTGTCAGAGGATAATCCATTGACCTCTTACTAGATAACACATCCCCAGAACCCGACATTTCCCTGACTTTCAAAATCCATTTCCCTGACTTTTCCCTGACGCGTCGGAACCATGCATATTTGGCATAGGTTTCCCTGTATTTTACACATTTCAGATTTGAAGGCCAATAAAGTGAAGAAAGAAGAATAGGGTGGGACTGGTACAATGACTCTTAGATGACAATTGTCAGCGTCCAAAGCAGAGCGTTTTCCCATACCTTAGAAAAATTAAAGATTTTTTAACACATCTTTAACAATGATTATCCTGCCCTTCTATTACCGGGACTTGAGGCTTGCTATCGGGTGTTTTTAGCTCCACTGGCCAAAGGCCAGCGAGCTATTGTCATGGCGTTGTGTCAGTCGTGCGTCCGTCCGTGCGTGTGTTAACTTTTTCTTTAAAGATCTTCTCTCAAACCAGTCGGCCAATTTTGATCAAACTTGGCAGGAATGTTCCTTGGGTGACCCTTTACTTAAATTGTTCAGAGAATTTTGATTGGTCCAGAAATGTGGGCGTGGCAGGGCGGGGCTTATCAGGCTTTGAGGAATCACAAAATAACTCTTTAAAAATCAACCATTTGGCCTATTTTGACCAAACTTGGCAGAAATGTACATTGGGTGAGTTTGTACTTAAATTGTATGTGAAATTTCGATTGGTCCATAAATGTAGGCGTGGCAGGGTGGGGCTTATCGGACTTAGAGAAATCGAAAAATAATTCTTTATAAACCAACCATATGGCCAGTTTTGACCAAACTTGGCAGAAATTTACCTCGGGTGACTCTGTACTTAAATTGTCTGTGAAATAATGATAGGTCCATAAATGTGGGCACGGCAGGACATGGCTTATCATACTTACAGAAATCACAAAATAATTCTTTAGAATTCAACTATTCTGCCAATTTTGACCAAACTTGGCAGAAATTACCTTTGGTAGCTCTTTACTTAAATTGTCAGTGAAATTTTGATTGGTCCATAAATGTGGCCGTGGCATGGTGGGCTTATCAGACCCATGGAGAAATCACAAAATAATTCTTTGTAAATTAACCAATTGGCCAATGCAGACCAAGTTGGCAGTAATGTTCCTTGGGTGGCCCTTTATTTAAATTGTGTGAAATATTGATTGGTCCATAAATGTGGGCATGGCAGAGCAGGGCTTATTAGTCTTACAGAAATCAAAAAAATAATTCTTTAAAATTCAACCATTCTGCCAATTTTGACCAAGCTTGGCAGAAATTACCTTTGGTAGCTCTTTACTTAAATTGTCAGTGAAATTTTTATTGGTCCATAAATGTGGCCGTGGCATGGTGGGCTTATCAGACCCATTGGAGAAATAAAAAAATAATTCTTTATAATTTAACCAATCGGCCAATGTAGACCAATTTTGCAGTAATGTTCCTTGGGTGGCCCTTTATTTAAATTGTTTGTGAAATTTTGATTGACCCATTAATGTGGGCAGGCAGGGCTTATCAGAATGGGAGAAATCGTAAAATTATTCTTTTAAAAAAACCATTTGGTCAATATATTACACCCATTGGGTAGTCCTTTACTTACATTATTGTTGAAATTTTGATTGGTCTATAAAAATGGATGTTATAGGACAGGGCTTATTAGAATTGGACAAACCAAGAAATAAGTCTTTAAAATTAAACCAATGGGCCAATTCAGTCCAATTCGGCAGAAATGTTCCTTGGGAAACCCTGCTCAAGATTTGGCAGTGCAAGGCTTACAAGAAATGGCGAGATAATTCTTTCAATGTATAGCCAGTGGAGCGATTCAGGCCCTCTTGGGCCTCTTGTTAATGAATGTTCCTTTCCAGCACTAGTTTGTTTTGAGTTAAACTTGATCTACATAGCCCAAACGCTATGTTTTCAAACCGATATAATCTTGTAATTAGCACTGTTAGTTTCATTGTGTAAATTAAATTGTTTTCCATGAGAAAACCATGTTTACAGAATTGTTGAAGAACCGATTTTTATTAAGCCGAAACCAAACAATGAAAGAGTGTTATCGACATTTTCAGCAAGCACTCGTTTTCGAAAATGTATTTCAGTCAACATAATGTATCTCAAAATGACATATCCACTTAAATATTTCATTGGAATATGTCAATTGGCATATATGCACCAATGGTTTAATATTTTGCTCTACATAGTATATGTATATGTCAAATGACATACTTGAAAACCAGAAGTACTAATATACTTCAATGGAAATATAGCATTCAAATCAAAAGGCTAGTAAATATACAGTTCCACCTGGAAACAATTAGAACAAAAATGAAACATACCATTCTACTCCAGAGGTATCTACCTTTTTCACAAAATAATAAAAAAACATTCATCCCTTGCGATTTCTTGTAATTTCTTTGACAAGAAATGGGTAGTTTGTTGAAAACAGGAGAAATTCGATTTTCCATATTTATTTTTTTTTTGAAATTGTTGATTTTTTGGAAGTTTTTAAGTTAGGAAATTTCAGAAAAAATGAATAATGCGGATACATAAATGAAATGTAGCAAAAAAGAAACATGGAAAATAAATGAATAAATAATGAGAACCATTAAACTATAATTTTACGATTTTTTATGTAGAATCGTAAAATTATAGTTTAATGGTTCTCATTATTTATTCATTTATTTGCCATGTAATGTAGCAAAAAAGAAACATGGAAAATAAATGAATAAATAATGAGAACCATTAAACTATAATTTTACGATTTTTTATGTAGAATCGTAAAATTATAGTTTAATGGTTCTCATTATTTATTCATTTATTTAATATATAGGCCGAGGGGCGTGGACTAGGTGGGCGGTGGGGGTGTTCATACTGAATTAGAAATGAGTTCTCTATTGGATAAATCCTATTTTAGATTACAATTTTGATTGATCGGATATGGTTAAAAGAAAAGTTATGTAATTTGTGACAAAAATGGTATTTTGATTAAAAATTGGATCAGGGATTTTCCTAAACGAACGCCCGCTTGCCCTTGCCGGGTTAAAATCAGCGCGGGCAAGTGCTTTTTCCATGAAGGTAGCCTGCCAGGCAAGTCATCCTTCTGTCACGCGAAACATTTTCGGTAGTTTCCTTTCCGATTGTTATTTACCATTCGATTTAAATCCACCAAACAGCAGCATGTAATACCGTTTCTGATTGGTTGTTAGATCGCGATCGGCCAATTAAATCGCTCGATACGAACGTTTATTCGTTGGCTTAGTCAACATGGTGGATGGGAATGATGGACAGTCGAAAATGTTTCCTCTTTTTGTAAAATTTCACTATAGGAAAACTCGAAGCCAAACAAAGAGAATGAAATCTAACGAAATCACGATGAAAAAAAAAAAAAAAAAAAAAAAAAAACCAAAAAAAAAAACAAGATGTTTTTGTGAAACACAAATGCCCCCGAAATGGCCATTTTTCTAAAATGTTAAATTTTCGTGGAGTAAAGGGTTATTAAGGGTTAAGGGATGACCTTGAGGAAGGTCAAATTACTTGGAACAGATAGATATCATTGAAAGGAAGTTGCATACCAAATTTGAGCTTTGTATGTCTAATACTTTTGGAGAAAAAGCAAAGGTTAAGTTTTCGGAGTAAAAGGTTAAGTTTTCGTAGAGTAAAGGGTTGATAAGGGTTAACAGATGACCTTGAGGAAGGTCAAACTGCATGGAACAGATAGATATCATTGAAAGGAAGTTGCATACCAAATTTGAGCTTTGTATGTCAAATACTTTTGGAGAGAAGGCAAAGGTTAAGTTTTCGTACAGACGGACAGACATACAGATAGACGGACAAGTGAAAAACAATATGCCCCCGATCTCTCGATACGGGGGCATAAAAAACATATCATGTATTGTGAGATTTGTAAGAATCATGACTGTTTCTGTACGTTTGTAAGTGGCACAAGTTTCTTTAGGAAGGACTCCATAAAACTCATGAAGAGTCCCAGTCTCACAAGCACAACACGTTAAAGGAAAAAGCTCAAACGGCTAGTATTGAAAAGTCAACTGCCATGATATCATTGGCTTCACTAAACATCAAAACAATAAATCAACTTAAGCATAAGTTTAGAAATGCCCATTACATTTCAAAAAGATGTTGCTCATATACATACTATGTAGACTTATGCAACTTATCCAAAGTCCAGGGTTTGGACAAAGGATTACTTAATAAATAAGGCTGCGTCAGAGTTCATGCAGTACATCGCAGAAGCGGTCAGGAACAATATCAGGAAAAGGAAAAATGAGAGCAAAATGTTCTCCGTAATTATAATATCTGATGGATCCACAGATGCATCTTACTAGGAAGCGGGGATAGTTTATTTACGAACATGCAACAAAGGGAGAATTCAGGTTAACTTTTCATTAATGCAGAATGTCCCTCGGGGAAACGCCGAAACAACTTGTAAGATTATGCAAGATGGACTGGAGAATCTAGCTAAATACTTCAGGGACAAGTAAGTAGCAACGGGAACAGATGGTGCTAGCGCGATGTTGTGTGCCAAATCTGGGACTGTACAGCGTCTAAGGGAGGAAGTAGATAGGCCATATATTGTGGCAATACATTGGAACGGACACAAGTTAGAATTTTCATTCAAAGCCTTGATTAAGGAAAAATTAAATCTGTACAACAAAGTTGAACTGTTCCTTACAAAGCAGTACTATTTCTACATAAACAGCAATTTGGACAGATTTAGTTTAAGAGAGATCAGCAAAGCAACAGGACAGAAAATGGTATTTCCGACAAGTGTATCGGGCACCGGATGTGTTGGTCACCTAAAGGTAGCCATAAAGCATACGATTCACCCATCTTGGACAAGTAGTGATCACCCATCTTGGACAGATAGTGAATTACATTTAGTGAAAATAAAATTTGCTCCATTGGTGTACAAGTATATGACTTTATCTGCAACAAAAACAAACAATCGTTTATGCTCCTGTATCTAAAGATAGGGGTTATATAGTTTTACTGTATGTCCGTGTGTCTGTCTGAAAACATAACATTGGCCATTTCAGGGGCATTATTCACAAACACATATTGTTTGCATTTTATATTTAATACTATTTACAACATATATATAGGAAACACAGTTTTCTTCTTAGGAAAAAAAAATACATGTGTTTTAGGTGACCTTGACAAAACATAGGATCGGTAAGTATGATTTTTTTAATAAGATCGCCCAGTCATAAAATGGGGGGGGGGGGGGGGGGCAAAGATCAGCGATGCTTATTGTTTTCTAAGTATCTGTATTTAAAATTTTGAACACTTTTCTCTACATTGTAATTGTATTTTCTATTTAAATATGATATTTCATGTGTTTGTTTGAAGACAAGGAGAACGAGCCACATTGGGTGTTAAAACAAAAATGCACCAATAATGGATTGAAATTAAATGTTTGTATGAAGAAGAAAACTTGTATTTTTTAAAGTCTGAAGGGTAAAAAAGTAGTTTTCAATGACATGAAACAATTTCTGTCCACACGCATTTTATGTAATAATTGTTTCATTTATTACGCTAACTGGTTTTCTTCCATATATTATAGAAATAGAGAAAAAATAGTATTTTTCATATCAAGTTTGGTTGCATTTGAGTCATTAATTAACAAGCTATTCCACAAAATTGTCATTTTTTCTGCGACGTTATTTTAATTGTTACACTGTGATTTTTGGTAAACAAACTGAGCTAATTTGCGTAATCGACGTAGAAATTTTATTTCCGTTCGGCAAAACATTCTACAGCATTGTCACAAAATATATACATAGTAAAAAAAAGTTTAGCAACAAAATGTAAATATCTGTAGTAACCAAAATATTTTTGTTTTAACATAAAATCAAACGTTTACACGATAGATTATAGCTAGAGAACACAAGGAGATGAATTTTATACCACCATCGCCATCGCGAGCGTCTCTCACTCAAGGTGCGCATTTCCGGTTTTCATGTCTGCCATGGTATTCATGTGTATGGAGCATAATTCTAGAAAACATTTAGGCGTGATCATAATCGTCTTTGCCCAGCATGAAAAAGGCCACTAAAAAGAGTTTTCTGCGATGCTGTGGGACAACGCCATGGACTTACGTTAGAAGGACGTTATATCGCTAATGTGTTCCTACGTGGCAGAACCGGTGATAAAGATGTCTTTTTGAATTTTTCGCATCTTAAAGCATTAGTAACAGTTTGAGGATGCTATGTGAGCCAATTTTTGTGGTTTGAGATCGTCCCGGTCAAGGACGTCGTAGAAATAGGCCACGAGAAGATGACCGTCATAATTTCGTAACGTCACGGCAAAGATGTTCCGTACCAACACCGAAATATCCGAGTGGCTTCCACAGGAATTTTAACATAGAGTATCCACACTTACCATCCGTTATCGTCTTCACAGATGAACGGTTACTAGACGTTGACCATACGTTGTAATTTCCCTGACGCTACATCATGAACGCACCAGACTTGACTGGTATAGAGTTCTTAATGCTTTAAGTCAAATTAAGCGCACACAGCATTGATGCACTCCCATTATCATCCCTTTTTTCTGATTTGTCACCCATATAGCACATACGGAGCATTTAAGGAAGACGTGTGCGTGATCGTATTAACGCAAATGACGTTCAATCTCTTGATAAAGTAGTGAATGTTGATACTGTGTGCAAACAATTTAAGTGGATTAGAAATCGTTCCACTGCTGTTCTTGCTCGAAAATAGCCTCATAATCGATACCGAATTTTATTGTAACTTTTTATTTTCACCCCTCACCTAAGTCAAGACAATGTTTCTAACACAATACGTAACGTTACCACAAAGCGGCCTTTGAATGTTGTGCGTAAATGCATATGCTAAAATAATATATAAGAGTTGTGAAATCAATATCAGAGAAAGTACATGTTTTCAATTAACAAAGTCAGAGTTGCTAAACTTTTTTACATGGTATATTTTTCCATGTGTTTGACGTTACTTAATCGCAAAATTGTTTATAAATATCCGTCGCTCTTGAGCATTTATGTTACATGTTACACGCGTTTTTTCGCCGAATTTACGAACAGAAATTCTTTCTAGCAAATTTATACAAAATAAGAACTTGAAATGAGTATAACATTGAAAAATATCACAGCTGTGCGCTTATTTTGATATATAACAAAGATAAAAGAACGAAAGCGATTCCTACAAAATTCAGTTTTGAATCGCGGAGGGTAGCGTTTTTTGAAAAGTGACGCAATACCGCGCGACGTCATACCAATAGGCACTGTTAAATGTATTTTTTTTTATAAACTTATAGCGATGTTAAAGGGACATTTCATTCAAATTTCAATTTTTTAAACTATGTCTTGATGCCAAGATTGGTTATTCTAATGAGTATAAATACTATTAGTTTTTTTAAGTTGTCGCCAATAAGCGAGAAACACGCATTTAAAGTTGAGACATAATCGATAAATTGCATATAAATCCAAACTGTTGTCCACAACAATTTGTTCAATTTTAACACAAAAATATAAATTGCTCGTAAACGGCCCAATATTTTGGCTTGAAATTTTCAGAATTTTCATAACAAAATAAGCTCTTTCAGATAAAAATAAAAGTAAAATTTATGACAAAAAATTCTGAAATGTCACTTTAATTAAATATGAAAAGTGCCTTAAGGTGTAAACATTCGCCAAATACCACCAGTGTACCAATCCCATTTGCTTTCACTACTGAGTCTATAGGATTATACTCTTTCAAACTCAATTCATGACAAATAAAAATCCCCGTGTTCAACGTCGCGTCTTCACCTATCGTTCTTACAGGATGGTGTAAATTTTGATTTTGTTTCACGGTGTTATTTTGTTAATTATGGTAGTCCTTGTATGCGCAGAGAGTGTCATGCTGAGGTTCATTTAGAAACTGTGCCTTGTTCATTCTTGTCACATGATCATTGTTGTTTTGTTACTCTATCTGTTGATTTGCTAGGTCCTGAATATCATTTTCACTGGAAAAAATAGTATTTAACTCTTATGTTGTTAATACTTGAATGCGTTACTATATGTATTCTGTGGTGTTATCGCCGTGTACAATGCATCCGACATCGTCCTTTGCCTTTCACCAGTTAGTCTACTTTCATAACTCTTCACTTATTGTTCAGATTTATTACCAGTGGCTCGAATGATATGTCTAGCCTAGAATCCAGCTCTGTCTAGGACTCAGATGCAGGTAGCCCCGATGCAGTGGTTAGTATATGTGGTTGAAAGACCAGTCATAGATGATATTGCTGAAATCATGTTTCCTTCAGAGTTTTTTTTCTGTAAAGACACTTTCAGAACCGAATATAGTTGCATAATGTAACCGAAACCTTCTTGAATTTTGATCTGGGTTTCGGTTATGTTTCATGGGTTATATGCCCTATGGATTTCCGGTCGAGTGGATTCAGACAAGGGTGTTCTCTGATCTGGGAGACGCCCTTGACATTGTGATTGCCGTTGTAACATAAGCGTAAAGAAAGAGTCAACACTCTCTTCTATCCGACATTTCTCTTGCAAAATGGCATAACTATATGTAAAATACAATTAATTTAACAATCTGTAATTAGGGTTTGTAAATTCAATGAAAGTCAGGTGTAAGGTTACTTTTGCCTTTCAGTATATACGAAATTCAAATGGCACCAAGTGGCACACTAGTGACAGGAAAGCACATCTTACTAGCATTGTACATCAAGCTATTGTGCGAACAGATATTTTTCAAATCCAGAAACCTAGTCAAGCATTTCTCATCATGGATTGTTTACAGTACAGGGAGACACTCGAATATGAGATACCTGGCTTTTTATACGTCGCCGGAGGCGGTCGTATATTGGCGTCATCTTCTCCGTCTGTCCGTCCGTCCACTTTTCTTGTGAGCGCAACTCATCCGGCTGGATCTTTTCGAAACTTGGTCAATATTATCACCTTAAGTGTTAGATGTGCATGAAAGAAGGATTTTATGGTTCATCGATATTTGCCTGAGTTATGCCCTGTTAAAACGTAGTCTCTGGGAGGGGCGGCGTTTATTGTGACCATGGTACTCTTCTTAAACAGAAACGTGAAGGTACTAGTAGTTTTCACCTCAAAAACATATTACGAGGTATGTCTATAAAATACGTATTTCTATTGTTGTGGTTGGAAGTGGTAAAATGATGTAACTGTAAGAACTCGACTGAAAGGAGGTATTCCGAAAACACCAAACAGTTTGGAAATTAGGATATAGGCTTTTTGGAGGACAGTATCTTCATTTGATGTCCGGAACAAAAATGCAAATTCTCTTATTCTGGAGGAGACCGAAAGAGGTGTGTATACACCAAATCAATTTAACATTAACTTTGCTGTACGAGGAAAAGAAGTATTAACTTCCTGCAAGCCTCGGGTTCCGACCATTGCAGTGAATTTTCAACAAGACCAGGAATATTAACTGGCATGAATTATTTTGTGATTTATCTATGTCTGATAAGCCCCGCCCAATTTTATGGACCGATCAAAATTCTTTGAACAATTCAAGTAAAGGGTCACGGTCACCCAAAGGACATTCATTCAAAGTTTGGTAAAAATTTGCCCACTGGCGTGAGAGGAGAAGGATTTTAAAGAATTATTTTGTGATTTCTCGAAGTCTAATAAGTCCTGCCCTGCCCCGCCCACATTTATGGACCAATCAAAATTCCATGGACAATTTAAGTGAAGAGGCACCAAATGTACATTTCTGCCTAGTTTGGTCAAAACTGCCGAATTCACTTTTCAGGGTGTGGCTAGACCAAGAGGTAATTCGACGAGTTTACTTTTCGATATATTGGTCAATACGAGGGGGTGTTCAATAAGTTCAGTTACGGTCGATGTAACATTATTTGTACTTTTTTATATATTTTTGTCAACTAGACAACGCATCCGGGTATACTTACTTCAAAAATGGAAGAATACTTGAACTCGCTAGATGATTGTTGAAAGTATCGTTGTCATGGCATCAGAGGGGTTGTCAACGCAGCCCAATTCACAGTGGTATATTAAAATCATAATAGCGGGAGTATCATTTGATCAAAATTACTTTGAAATGAAACTTTAAAAACTTTATTTAAATCCCTTTGGCCTGTAAGTAAAAAAGAATCGGCGCAACTTTGCAGTGAATGTGACGTTATGACGTCGACTTCAAAAGTTGGGCCGCTTTACTGACTGTGTTCCGTAAATTGCCCATAACTTCGGAGTTTGTTTTAGTACTAAATTGAAAATCATACCGTGTATGTAAAACTATTTATAATGTATGATTTGAAAATTTTATTATTATATAATGTGTTACTGAAAAGTTATGAAGACCGTTACGGAACTTAATGAACATCCTTCGTTTAAGAGAAAAATGTGCGGCACGAGCATGAACACATTGAAAATGAAAGACCCTGCGATTGTAAACCGTCTTGGGCAGTTTTCTTGTTATGGAATCTCATTCGGCCACCTTAAACTGGACAACCCTATTGTAATGAGACAAGTTATGGAAAAAGAAAACGATATCATCTTACTAAACCCTCCAAAGTTTTCCTGTCTTCCAACATTGATGTGTCAGAAACAGAACAGGGGCAATTGATAATAAACCCTCACCCATCACATGTTAAGACACTTCACTTACCCCAAAAAAGTGATGGTATCTGTGAAAGGAAAAGTGGAAGCAGTTAGTGTGTTTAGAGTATTTTTCTGTGTAGTATTGTCAGGGTTGCCACGCGTCAGGGATACTTATTCTTTCAAGGTCAGGGAATTGTCAAGGAATTTAGAAAAAATAACATGCTGTGCCATGAAATAAATCATTTTAACATTGCCTTTAAGAATTATCTCAATACAGCCCGAGTTATCGCGAAATCTAGTTGTACATTTTAAACATCGTGGCTGTACCATTAGTAGAAATTGCCAAAAGTTTGCATTAAAGATGTGCAGTTACAATCTATAGTTTGTATGTAATTACTTGTGACACTGTAGCAATGTACTTTCTCAGTGTTGTTGTTGTAATCTGATCAGGCCTCTGCAACCCTGGGCACTCTCGAACCATTTCGTATACGGCTTGGCTGCCAGATAATGGTGTAAACGCATTCAGTCTGGAGAACAAATATGGCTTTGCTCTTAGAGCTGAGATCAAGGAATTACTTCTTGACTCTATTAGAGAATTCAAAGCTGATTTAACATCTGGTGTAAGCAATATATATACCACCACATTCTTCTTGGACTTTCCACGTACTACAACCAGGTCCATTCTGAAAAAGTTTAATGCAAAATTCACATACATGTAAATGTACAAAGTGATTCTATTTTTGAACAACTATACATTGTAAGACACACTTCAATTTCTCTTTCAAAATAATTAAATAATTGCACACTACTTGATAAAAAAAAAACTAAATGTTTCCGGACTGTGAAACAATAAAAAAAAGGCTCTTGTTGAGGACAAAAACAAAACAACAACACACAAACACTCAATAAACACCAAACTCATACAACAACGCATAGTATCGGAAAAGCCTTTAACCATTGACTCTCTATACGCAATTTCTGGGCATGGTCCGGAAAGTTTAACTTCTTGTAGCTTTCCGGTTTCTAGAATATCTGTCAGTTGATCACTATTCCTATTATAATTGAGAAGGTATCCAATGTTCAATTTAAAACATGTACAGGGTGTTTCATAATATCTGTTACCATTCATGCCGCGAAATCCACGCACTAAAACTCCGGTATAAGCGAAGCGACAGAAAAAATCGATAATTACTGTTTTTAGATCGTACTGTGTCACTGTGTAAAAGCGTACAGTCGCGTGTATCGGAAGTTGCATCTAACTGTACGCAAAATATCACTAGTGCTGATAAACAAGTTGATAATTTGGCTTTTTAAAAGTATATAAGTAAAAATCGGAACAATCTTTTTTTATGCGATTTTCAACGTTGTGGGGTAGACTAAATGTACTTTCATTTCAGCAGTGACGATTTCTCGATCGGTGTCTATTTTGTTTATAAAATTGGATTTTACCTGTCAAATCACTGGATTGTGCTGTTTTTCATCGTGCTAACTCGTGCAATTTTGACTGCAATCGCGTGATCTACACAATAATATACGCTTAAACTTGTACCTGGTAATAGCTAAACCTCTCTGCTATTGTGTCCGTCGGTTGTATGCACGTATGCACATTGTTTCACAAAGATATTGGCTTTTGAATAAGACTGGTGTATTTCTTCCGACTGTACGCCTAGTGCAAACTGTACAGCATCATTAGTGCAGTTTGAGGAACATGTATCTGTACGCCTAGTGCCGTTATGTCATTCCGTATATGTTGTAATCGATTGAAAAAGTGGAATCAATTTTCATTTGAAAAGCTTTGAGATGACATATGATCAACCATTCATTGCTTTATTCAAAGATAGAACATTTGCAATGCGTGTTCATTCCAAATTACTACATGTGATTACATTAAAACGATCTGGTCTCAAACAAGTCGACAGCAAATATGACCACGAATTGCTAGAAAACAGTTGTCCAAACACGCGTAAAAGCGACAGACGTAGGCGTAGACGCAGTAGATGTACTGTAGATGAGTTTATATAGTAAATATTAGCGACAAATCAGAGAAGTAGTTGGAAGTGATTTAGCACCCCGTTTAATACTACTGCAGTTACTATGCGTTGGTTTATACAAAGCCATGTGTTCCATGCAATTCTCTCAACAGCACAAAAGCAACATCCCAAACCTTATGTACCACCAGTTAAACATCCTACCTAGCCGATTCGTCCTATGGCGAGACAGTCATTCTAGTCAAAATGACGAAAGGATATTGATAGAGTCGGTATTCAAACCCTTGGATCAAGATCCTTCAATGATTTATTGGATCAAGCGACATGTGGTAGCTAGTCAGGGCGTATGTTAAAAAAGTGTAGATAATATCATATTTTATTGCCCATTTGAGTCTGGATTTTAACGCTCTAGAACAAAAGATAGAAATCCCGATGCTATGGTATATGTACGCCATCGAAAGTATTCGTCTATTGGTATTATCTCGGTCTGTCCATACGGCGTAAGGTCACCCAGAGTAGTCATTCCGGTTTGTGGGGTGCTAAAATAGTTCTTGACTCCTTTTCTGGTGATACATTGCTCTCTTCGTGAATGATTTAGCTACGGTTTGCATTGTGCTTTTGGATGACATGTTTTCTCATTTTTGAGCCAGAATTCATCCTTCTTTTCAGGACTATTGTGTGTGTTTTGGTACAGGGAGACACGTGGACTCCCATTTCGGGTGTGTCCATTTTGGCGCGGAA
Organism: Fragum sueziense; assembly: GCA_963680895.1. Lineage (NCBI taxonomy): Eukaryota > Metazoa > Mollusca > Bivalvia > Cardiida > Cardiidae > Fragum > Fragum sueziense. Next base: position 47,675,249 of record OY804600.1, read on the forward strand.
AAATACACTTTACGCATGTTTGAACGAAACTTGTGAAAAAACGAAATACATGAGGTGGGTCCATTTTGTGAAAAAAACAAGGCAAGGATGGATCTATGCCATTTTACGTGCAGTTGTGCTCATTGGAATGTTGGAAAAAGGTGTAAAAATGTGTTGTAAGGCGGATTTTACATAGAGTTATATAGGAACCAATCTGAGTGACCTGTCACCATACGTCCTTACAAAGTTCATTTACACACCTACATTTATGGACGTTTTTTTTTAAACAGAACGTTCCTAGTTACTTGACGATACGTATATTGGCAGGTTTTGCCAAATCACACTCCGTCATCTCCTACATTTATTAAAGAAACATCCTATTTCATTTTTTTTTCTAATATATACATGTATTTTGATGCCAAGATTGATTATTCTAAATCATTTAAATGATATCAGACCTTTTAAGTTGTTGCTGATAAGCCCAAAAACTCTTTGAAAACTGAGATGAAAATGGCATATTCCAAAGGCCCATAAGAAGCAATTTTATATGGGCGGGCTGAAGCCCAGTGTCTGAAGATAGGGGGGGGGCTAATTTGGATTTTCCCCATATTTTCAACGTGAAAAGGGGAAATTCAGCACTTTTGGCCCACACAGGGGGTTAGTCCCCCGTTCTTACGGGCCTGTTCCATTAACATATGTTCTGTGATTTTAAGATCCTGGTAAACAGCGCAATACTTACTTTGGCTGAGAATGTTCAGAATTTTCATAAAAATATATGTTCTTTCAAATAAAAAGAAGTACATTTTGTGAGAAGATATCTACGGGGTGTCTCTTTAACGGCTTTTGATGGGAAAATCACAGGACTGGAAAGTCAGAGATTCCAATGAAAATAAATGACTCAAGAGGCCAATGATATCTGGATATAATTGATTTTAATCAGTAACAAGCAGGGCTGTGGTAACACTTCAACGGTCATTTTGGACTTCAAGTTTTGTCCTGCTCAAGAGAAATATCCTTGTCGAACTCATCGAGTAGCGAACTCGACTAAGATTTGGAAATTACAGCATAGATATCCTTTGCGCAAGTGGTAAGTCGTAAGTGCCGGTTACATGTATCAGTATAATCATAACACTCATATTCACGAAAGCAAACTTTTTTGTTCAAATTTATATACTTAGCAAAAGTTCTAACGCGTCACTTTTTAAAATTACCTAACTTCTTCATTGTCAAAGATCTAGATTCAGAAATTGGCATTAGTTTACCAGATGTTTCTGTACACATCCATAAAACTATTGTAAGTTTTCTCTCTTATGTGACCGCGTCATACAAATCATTTTTGAAAGAATTTATTTTGAAAGCTGGTTGATTGTGTTATTGAAGTTTGAAAAAAAAAAACAACGCAGCATTTAAAGATAGAGATAAATACGTCAGTTACCGCGGTAACAACAAGACAACAAGAACGACAAACTATGTAAGTCAACACTAACACGAAAGTGTGTGATACAGCCGCACTCACAAGCTATGCGTACTATCACACACACAAACAACCACGTGCACGTAAGCAAACACGCACGCACATACACACAATTGTATGCATGCAAAAGTACATTAAGTATCGCGCAAGGAGGAATCAAGGTTTATAGTAGCATCGCATGATAAGCCTTTACTGTATGTAGTTGTCCGTAATTATTGTTTACCAAGGCAAATTAATCTACGTTCATTTAGGAATAGGAATGAACTTTGTTCTAAAATGAGACTACTTACGTGACTATATTGATAAATTATCGATGTAGTTAAAACACCTCGTAACTACAACTTAAATAACGCTGTAGTTACGAGGTTTTAGAATTATACCGACGAAATTCTATTGTGTATCCGAAATTACGTTACGGGTTACTTGATAAAATCGTTCCCTATTGGTGTTCCTTTATTTAAATGTAGTTGGGCTATGTCCACAAGACCAGTTACTTTTTAATCTCTATAGATATTCATTGTAGACAGACAAATAAATTCGACCGCTATACTCGTGCAGCATAAAGAAGTTCTGCGTATGTTTTAAGTGAGCGTAACCCTTTTTAAAGTGATTTAATGAACTAATCAAGTGCACCCTGATGCATTGTGTATGTGTAGCCAAAGTTGTAATTGACATTTTCTGAACAGAGATTTTGCCACAACAGGTCATGTAAAATCGCCATTAGGCGTACAGAACACAATTTGTCATTTAGCACTAGGCGTACAGTCGGAAAAAATACACCAGTCTCATTCAAAAGCCGATATCTTTGTGTAACATACCATATTTGTGTAAACAACTGTTGCAAATCATAGCAGATAGGTTTAGCTACTAGCTGATGCAAATTTAGGCTTTCAATATTGTGTAGATCTTGAGATTTTAGTCCATATTAACCCAGTAAGCAGGACGAAAAACAGCAAAAAACAGTGATTTGACATTTTGATACGAATTTACACACAAAATCCGTTGACATACTAGAAATCGTAACTACTTTAGGTAATGCCTATCTAATTCTCTCTTCAAATTTGAAAACCCCGTCAAGAAAGATTGTTCCGATTTTTACTTATTTGCTTTTAAAAATCCAAACCATCAGCTTGTTTACCACCACTAGTGATACTTTGCGTACAGTTAGATGCAACTTCCGATACACGCGACTGTACGCTTTTACATAGTGTGTGTAGAGCGCGTATACATGTACCCGAGTTCTAAGAATTGATCTAAAAATAGCAATTATTGATTTTTCTGTTGCGTCTAAACCTAGAGCCGTGATTTAAAGCGAGTTGCAGTATTTGATTGTGCAATATATTGATTGAACTAGAGAAGTTAATGTTGGCGATCCGCGGTTTATTCTTTTCACCAAATGCCTGGTTTTAATAACCCATCTATATCTAAACAATGTTAAGAGTTTAAATAGATCTACAACTAAAACGCGATATTCCGACCGTTTTCGGATTGACACTTTTGCAATTATAATGTCGATTTTGTTCAAATTAATACATAAACATCACATGTTGATTGATATTTATTCTGTCTTTCATAATATCAAGAGTTGTTTTTCCCACAAGTGTTTACAATAGCGTACTGACGGTCTAATATAAACATCAAATCGGTCACAATATCGCGCGCGAGGTATAACATCCTTTCCTAAATGTCATCCACAAGTTAATCATGTTAAGATAATTATGTCTTATATAGATCCTCTATAATATTGAAGGAAGATGCGAATTAATGGCAAAATCATTTATGGTAAAAGATACATTTTATGTTTAGCACAGAAATTATTGAAGTAAAAAACGACGGTTACCAACATGTTCACCTTTTCCTGCAATATTTTCTTCGTGGTTTCTATTTTTTTATCTAAGGTATAGATCAGCCGTATACATGTATGTAGATCTATGCATACTCCGATACATCATATGTTTATTATATCTACCCCGGTATACATGTTATGTTTTAAACCTCTGCCGGCGATAAAAAAAAGTGATTCCACAGTAGAAATGCATAGAAGAAGAACAAGAAAGCCACATAAATTCGGAGAATGGGAAGATAGCACAACTTTAAAAATCAAGAAGACAAATGAAAAAGAGGTGATTTTCTTTTTTTATCAACATTTCTTTCCGTCTGACTTTATTTGTTTCTGTCTCTCCACAGGCATTCTTTCCTAAGAACCAAGTAGAATTTGTTATGCTTTGTAATACCAGGAAAATAAGTAGATCTACGAGAAATGTATAAAGCCCGTTTAACCCTTTCCCAAACAAGATCTTGTTTTCAAAAAAGGCTTGGGAAGACAAAGGAAGAAAATGCCAAAATTTACCACTACTTTCTCCTTTTGTCTCAATATCTTCCATACCATAATAAACAAAATTCTTTCACCTACACTACAGATCCGTAAAAACAATTAATGATTTAATCGTGTCACGAAGAAGCTGTAACAGACCAACATAAATCCTAACCAATTGTATCCCAAACATTGCGTTGAAAATATTGTAGGAAAGGAGCAAAGGCCTGTTTTTTCAATAATCTTTTATGGCAAACCGAACAAGCCGTGTTTTCTGCGCGAGACTGGCTTATAATAATTGTTTTATTATTCATTGTTCATATAAAACCATGAAAACAGGAATTTTATATTTTCTTCACCATTATTTCAAAGTTTCCTTTCTTTGATTTGTTAAAACTGTTGACCAGTCCTGCACACTTATTTTCTCACTTTCCTTTAACCCTTTCCCAAACAAGACCTACCATAAGGTAAGAGAGACGGAAAACATCAAAAGAAAAGTAGAAAAATGTTATGATCAGCATTTTCACATTTTATTTTAATGTTTTCGTGTTTTAATAAAATTCTATTATCGACAATCAGTCGTCTGAGGCAGCGTTCACATTTTGACTGAACTTATTATAAAATTGTGTTGTTTGGGAAAGGGTTCAATCTTCCCATTATCTTTAATCTTTTCCTTAACAAGACCTGGATTTGACCTGCCTAATGGGAAACATTGGGACAAAAGAAATTAAGAAGAAATTTAGAAGACAATGCTTTTCTCATTTTGCTCGATATTTTCTATGGTATAATGTGCAAAAATCCACTCTTTCTTTTATCTTCTAAAGCTTTAAAGAACAGTCAAAGTCATCGTTTTTCCTGTTTGGTTTAAGATTTCATGTACCCTTCCCAAACAAGAAGTGGTTTTGGCGTCCTTGAAAAAGGTTTGAGAAAATTTTACACATATGAAATAACTGTTGATAATCAACATTTTCCCATATTATCTCAAAATATGTGGTGCTTTATTGTACACGCATATATCTTAATCAATTATCTTTATTTGTTGTCTTAATCTGCTTTCAAATAGCATATTATCATGGACAATTTTGAATAGCCGGGCTTCAGGCACTGAATTTCTGTATACATTTTGTGTCTCGAAAAATCATGGCATGCAATCATGTTTCCAAGTTTTATTTAGCTGCTGGTTCTACAAATTGCTTCACTCCAATTTATTTAAATCTTTGCCTAGAACACTTTACAAAACAAGGTCTGATTTTTACGTGCCTTTAGTTTACCCTTTCCCAAGTCCCTAGAGGAAATGGCTTGGAAAAATATTTAAGCAAAAGAAGAAAATGCTGATAGGCCTAATCATCATTTTCTCCTGTTGTATTAATATTTTCTAAGCTATGTCATGCACAAATGCTATCTTTATAAACATCAATTTTGTCATTTGTATGAGCCTTCGAATTGGACCAGTCTTATATTTTTTTCGTTTGCGAACGGGTTGAAGTAATAGAATAGGCTAAAGGAAACAATGACAATTTCATAGATTTGGTTGGTTTGTTTGACTTTTATTTCCACCAAATCGGTGAGCACAGTTTGATAAGTATAACAGAAGAACAATACATACAAAGTTGAAAAAAAGAAGAAATTCTTATATATTTTCATTGACAGTTGGGCTGTATAAGTAATAAGTTAAGAACAATATCTACGTTTATGTTTCCACAGAGACTGTGGGAGATAGACGATGTAATTGAGGAAAGAAGAAAAGGGGAGGAGAAAGAAGTGTTAGTGAAGTGGTCTGATTAGAAGCCCTTTTTGGAAAATTTGACACAAATCCAGAAGACAGTTCTTGTACAAGGCCTGATGTTCTCAGCTATTCGAGCCTGGTAATGGCAAAACCAACAATCTGCATATGCGAAAACAAAGACGTCCTAGGGATAAACACTTTCCCAAACGGCAAAATTTAAGGTTGATTCATTTTGAAAGCAGCTATAGAGGACAAATATGTGTTGAGAATGTTAAGATTTGTATACAATAAAGTACAGAAAACATTGAGGCAATACGAGAAAATGCTGATTATCTGATCTTGTTTGGGAAAGGGTTAAGTATCTATCATGTAGCAATAAGAAAAGCATACATCAGCTGCCTTGCTACTGTACAGCTTATTTGCAGTTTGGTTTTTGTATGTACACACACAAAAGCAGGTTGGCTTGGCACAGTCATTATTATCTTACCCATAAAAAAGAACAAAGTGAGTTCATCTTCAGGCCACATGCTCAACTGTACTATGTTTTCTGGTAGTTGATCCCTTTCTTTCATTACTTTCACTACACCTCTTACAGAGTTCAGTTTTTTTTTTGTTAGATCTATTTTCGCGCCATCACATGAAAATCTCAAAGTGGAGTTAACATCTCCGTCTTTTGCCAACAAGTGCTCATATTGTGGCAGCTTCAGAACATAATCCAAGACATCTTAAATCTTTCTTGTGAAGCAATCATAATTTTGCTGTAAAAAATATTTAAAATATGATTAATCCTTTCCCAAATGACAAAATTTGAGGGTTGTCCAATTTGAAAGCTGCTGCAGACAACAAAATGGATGTTTATAAAGATTGAATTGAGATACAATAAAGCACAGAAAATAGTGAGACAAAATGGATGTTGATAAAGATTGAATTGAGGTACAATAAAGCACAGAAAATAGTGAGGCAAAAGGAGAAAATGATGATTATCAGCAATTTCTTCTTTTGCCTCAATGTTTTTTCTGACCATTTTCTACAAGGGACGTCAAAACAGGTCTTGTTTGGGAACAGATTAAACTTAACAACATAACCCTTTCCCAAACAACAAAATGTTTGGTGGTCCAATATGAAAGCTGCTGTAGAAAATAGAATGAATATTTGTAATCAAAGGATTTATACAGGTACAACATAGTTCAGAAGGAGATATTGCTATGGTAATTATCATCATTTTACCTGACATGTCAGGATGACTGATGGTATTTCACAAAGTTTATTCAGTCAGTTGCACCACCAAAGTTCTGCATTACTGCCACGGCTAATCTGAAGATGCGTGAGGTTGGGTGAATTTCAGTGACTTCAAATAGCCTATTTTTATTATAAATGTGGGTATAAAGGAAAATCGTTTCCACATAAAAATGTCTTCATAGTAAGTCTTCTGAAGTAGCTTTTGAATTGGACTACCCTAATTTTTGGTCGTTTGGGAAAAGGTTTAAATACCTATAAATATTTGCCTTAGATGCATTTATCTAATGTTGTCATTTATGATTTTATCTCTAAAATGGCAAATTGCAATTGTCCCACCTGTTTTCAATTCGTCAGCCATCTTGTTTATTTACATGGTGCATTGCATTGTGGGTTGTTTCGGTTGACAACCGGTAGATTTTGACAACTTATTATAGAATGCTCTTTTCTCCAACTTTGATTTAGCATAAATCTATAGACACATTCTTACTCTGATCAGTCTTAATGTTATATTAACCAATTTTCTAAGTATTTAGATCTATTGTATAATCTGATTAACTTTAATTCAAAAAAGTTGTTTTAAAGAGGCATTTTCTGGACGCTTTACCCCGTTTCTTCAAGTCACAATTTGGACTTGATCCACAAATTTAGATGACAATCGCATGCTTTGCAACAAGCAGATTTCAATTCAAAAAAGTTGTTTTAAAGAGGCATTTTCTGGACGCTTTTATCCCGTTTCTTCAAGTCACAATTGGGACTAGATCTACAAATTTAGATGACAATCGCGTGCCTTGCAACAAGCGGATTTCAATTCAATTCTTCAGAAGAAAAAACACTATTATTATTAGGTGAACGGAGAAGGGAGAAAACGGTATAAACTTACATTTGTATGGGGAAATATTTGAAGAACAGTATTTAATCTTTTTCTTTCATTTTGTAATTTATTTTTCGACGGGACCGCTTTTCCAATCATGTGCAACTCATGAAACGCCTCGTCCGAAATTTTGTATTTGTCCTTAACTGCCATGAAATGCTGGCAAATAAGTGAATTTTCTTCTTCCTCTTTTTGCTATTTTAGATGTAAATCTGCCTCTTGTTCTTTCTGCCTGGGGTAGAAACACATAGATATTCCATTTTCAAAATGAAGATTTACTCGGAACTCTTCTATTTCTGTGTGTAGAGTACTTGCTGCATCTTTAAAAACATTTTCGATCTTCCTTTTTCTCTCAGCTCTTTGACAGTGCTTTAGTTCCTCGATTTTTTTTTATTTTTCTTTGGTTGTCGTTTTCTAACGCATTCCATGACTCATGATTTTTTAAATAGTTCGGCTGTTTTGATGTTGTTGTTTTTTTTCTTTGATATTCGCTAACGATGACGTCAATGAGATACGTCATATCTAGTTATGACTTTGTAGTTTCTAAAAATAGTTTAGGTTTTTCCCAACTCGAGAACTTTTGCATACACAAACAGACATGTATACACATAATATTACGATCGTGTGCGCTTTATATGACAAAATCTATGTTTAGAAATTAAGAATGGGTGAATTTAAGGTAAATTGTTTAGTTTATATTTTTTACACCATTTTTCTGAATGCGGCAAAAATGCCTAAGCTCTGGTGACATGTATTGGAGCCATATATGGTTTTTTCCGCAAACAAAATCGGATTGTGTTTATTTTGTTCACAAAAGAGCAGGTTATCAGAAACGAAATCAGTATTTTTAACGCCGTCGAGTAGGGTATTGACGTATTTTAAAGATTTTAACGTGCATTTTGCTGTTTGGTCTATAAAGCGGATGTGCGTTTTCAGACTAGTTAATTGATAAATAAGTATGCAAACATATGTAGTCGTAAAAATATTGTAAATTTGCGTTGAAATCAAGTTGACAACAAATAAATATATTGCCACTTTTCGACAGGCGAAATGAATTTTCATTACCAAAAAACCCTTTCTCACACTCAATTGCCAGTTGACCAAAATTCAAAACAGACTTTGCGACCATACAGGAAAACTGTCGTATCTTTTCCTGCTTTCTATTTGTTCGCTAACAAACACTATAAGATTCATCGGCCGATCCAATTCATGCCACGTCTTAACCAAATTTACGATCTTTTTTTATTTAACCATTTTCTTGTAGTGATTTGACTTTCGTAATATTGTGTAAAGGGTAAGATCTTTAGAAAGCGATACATGCATACTATACCATAAGCAGCAGCGATAGCTCAAACGGGAAAGGATTAACCTCGCAACCTTTTTGCAGTATGAAATTTGGAACGCCGTTGGTTCGAAACCAGTTCGGATTATTTCTCCCGTATAACGTTTGTTAAAGACGTCGCGCACGGTATTGCGGCACTAAAATGTAACGTCAAGCTAGCAAACGCCAATTGCGTAACGTTAAGATTTTGCATAGACGGTTGTGTTGTGCTTTTAATGTTTATTCTTTATATAATCTTAACTGATTTATAAAGACAGGACCACGTTTTAAGAAATATACCACTGTTTCCATCTGTTGTCTTTCTATAGCTTTTCCGCCACTTTAATTCGTTCTTATTTATCTAAAAAATGTGCCAATTGGATAATTTCAGGATTACGTCAAATAAAAAAAAGTTTACGTTCATAAATTTTCTGTCCACAAGAACAAATTTGAATATCTCTTATACGTTTCGTTATTTTGCGTCAAAATTTTGATATGATCAACAAGAAAAAAACATGGTATTTCCACGTTTAAATCAGATATTTGTATGAATAAGAGAACTTGTATTTTTTTTAAGTCTAAAGGGCAAAAAAGTATAGTTTTCAACGACATGAAACAATTTCTGTCCACACGCATTTTATGTAATAATCGGTTTGCTTATTATGCTAACTGCTTTTCATCCATATATTATAGAAATAGAGAAAAATGGTATGTTTTATATCAAGTTTGGTTGCATTTGAGTCATTTATTTACAAAATTTTCAACAAAATTGTCATTTTTTCTGCGACGTAATTCTAATTGTTACATTACGATTTTTGGTAAACCAACTGGGCTAATTTGCGCAATCGACGTAGAAATTTTATTTCCGTTCGACAAAACATTCTACAGCATTTTCACTGTCACAAAATATATTTTTCCATGTGTTTGACGTTACTTATTCGCGAAATTGTGCATAAATATCCGTCGCTCTTGAACATTTATGTTACACGTTACACGCGTTTTTCGCCGAATTTACGAATAAAAATTCTTTCTAGCAACTTTATACAAAATAAGAACTTCAAATGAGTCTTTGACATATTTAAAGGAACGGGGTTTCCACGAGACGTATTTTGGAAACAGTGTTTTAAAATTGATTATCGGGGAGTGAGTTCATTTCGCAACTCGGGTTCGACTCGATGACAAATCGGGGTTCCATCTGAACAGCCTCAGATGAGACGCTAGTGATATCCACCTATTAAGAAAAATAGTTGCTCTTACGAGTTTTTATTTTTTTTTTCTCCAGCATCTGTATCACTGATATTCGACAGTAACATGGCCTATTTACATACTGATCAATGATCATGACAACAATGATTATTACTAGTCTATGATCGAGTGACAGCGATCTGTATTTATTACGTTTAATTGAACCGTTTACGTGTATTGTGCTAAGAAGATGAAGCAATGGATCTGCAACAGTGACGATGGTGCCTGGATGATTGTATGAATATGTGTACAGATAGGGACATTGCTATTCTCAAATGTTCGTTGATAATGATATGAAGATTTAAATTGCGTATTGTAATCCACTGCCATTTTCCCGACGGCACGTTCCCAATTTCTTCTTTGTATGCACATCTGTAGATGTAAGGATGCTGCGGTAGTACTGGTATGAGGAATCCATGGTTAGGTGCTCCAATTCATCTGGTATTTTGTTTCAGGAAAAGTATGTATTGAATTTGTTTTGTAACCACAACCAGGGAAAACTGCTGCCTTGTTTTTTGTTTCTTTTATACTCTAAACACGAATAAAAATCAAAGTGCTTGGAGCACTATATTTAGACGTCTCTGATTGATTGAGCGGAATTGTATGTAAATGATCGGCGTTTCATTATTTTATGTCGCTGAATTTGTGTTTAGATCGATTCTAAATCACTGCGGTCGTTTTTTCCCTAACGATGGTGGAGATAAAAGTCGAAAAAAATATGATGAAAAAGAACAATGTCTGAGTAGAATTCGAACCCAGGACCTTCCAGATATAGACATGTGTAAAGAGTACAAGGTGAGTGATCTGCCAAGTGAGCTATCGCGGCTTTCATTTATGTAGCGCGTTGGCTTACATTTGGAATAAATTGCTTTGCTTTCTATCGTCCTTTATAAAATCAACGAAAGGTATAACTGACGACAACACTCATAGTTAACCGAAACAGAAGACAAAAGTGCTAATCACATGGCCTTAATTGAATTGGGTAATCAAATTAATAGTGATTATTCATAGAGACAAATCAGTTGTCTTGAAACGGCAATCAAATCAAATTGAAGCCCGAGAAGGGTTTTCTGGTAATAAAGCTGATTTCGTATGTCCGAAACCGATGTTAAGAATTAAACACAGAAGAATGAATAAAATATCTTTCGTTCATGTACAATCCCGCTCAATCAATCAGAGACGTCCAATTACAGTGCTCTCGGCACTTTGATTACCTTCATTGTTCCTCTAACAAATGGCCTACGATACTTGAAACACATATCACATAATTATAAGTGGACAGAATATTGTACACAATTGTATACAACTATCTTTGAAAATAAACTGACCATATTATTAGCAAACGGTTGCAGATTCCACCAATATATAATGTGTTTATATAGTTGCAAATGGAGAGATAGTAGCACGAAAGGTCCAACTACTTTCCGACCGTCCCTCGTATTTTGGCGGCTAGAGCACCTAACCATGGATTCCCGTCTCTCTCACCAGTACTACCACAAAATCCATACCAAGCCTCCAGCTGCTCGCTCAAAATGGTTAATAATTATCAAACACATTGGTGAGAGACAATTGCTATAAGAATATACGTTGGAACAACTTTGAAAGCCTTTCACACAAAGATCTTTACAATTGAATTTCAAGATTGGCCTGTTGGTTTGGGAGAAGATCTCAATATCTCACCTTGAGCACTTCATGCTCAGATGAGCTAAAAATCCACAAAAATACAGGTAAGTGTAATAAACCTTTTTCCTTGGTTAAGAATTGTTGTCTAGAAAGGGCGTGGAAAATTTGAAATTAAAAGCTTCAAAATGAAAGTAGTTTCAGAGATATTAACATGTTGCAGGTTAAAACTGGACTCAGATGCCGATGCTCAAGTGATAGAGAGCTTTTCTTATTCTTTAAATAGTGAAGCTAAAAAGGATTGACAAATAATAAATTCCTCATTTCATGCACATCTACACATCATGTGCTATCATTTTGTAAAGTTTGAACAGTTCAGGAGTTTCATTTTCCAAGCTATATGGACAGACAACAATGTCATCCTATCAATTCTTGTTTTGAGGGGAATAAATAGCTTGCACAAATTTTGAGAAATGGACCTTAACACAAAGGTCATTACCCAGCTATGAATTGAACATGGAATTGTAGCACCTTTAAATTTACCCTTTCCCAAACAATAGCATTTTAGGGTACATTATATCAAAAGGGGAAATATGTATGTTATATGCCAGGAAATATTGTGTCAAAAGGAGAAAGTGCTGGTTATCAGCACTATCTTCTTTTGTCTCCATATTTTCCCAAGCTTTTCCTATTAGGGAAATAAAAATCTGGTTTTGTTTGGGAAAGGATTAATGAGTAATGACATACCTATGACTGGTAATTTCTGCGGCAATGTAATTTTTGCGGATTCCTCAAAGCGCAAGAATTACATGTATATGCGCAAAATATACATGGACCAGTTTTTTTTTCATTCAATTTAAGGAACACTGAATTAGTTATCTACACTTCACTTACACACAGGTGTTATGAAATCGATATCAATAGATCCCATGTACAGGCAAGTTTTCACACCTTTAATAGGTGTTGACACAGAAACAATTTAGGTTTATTTAGAAAAAACAATTATAATTCAATGATACGCGAAGTTACAATTACACTTTAGAAACAAATATAAAATGAGTTTAGACTATGAAATTGCAAGAATTAAATTCGCAAAATTTAATTGTACCATTTTTAGACCCAATCCCCAAGAATTTGAACCCGCAGAATTTACCAGTTATACAGTATTTTAAACTTACTGTCACCTTTGAAGAATAAGTTGTATTGAAGGACAACTCATTTTTATAGGAATTAATGATAACATCTGTAATCTTTATGTTGTCTCCTGTTCTTATCTCTTTACAGGTGTCTCTCCAAAGGCTCACTTTAACCTTTTCTGTCGTGTTATCTTGAATGAAGACATTTCTCAATTTCGTGGACGTATTCTTCACCATGACCTCCCTTTCTTCTTCATCCTATAATGAAACAACATGCTATTTTTTTCCTGAACTACTGTAATATGACCAAATTAATGCAGACGAGGTCACATCCCCCCCCCCCATCAATATCCTTTGTTAGATCAATCGAATAGGAGTCAATTTTTTGACTACTCCTTTTTGTTAGGAGTTGCAGACAACAAAATGGCTTTATTTTGTGAGTGGAAGTTGTATGTTATAGCACAATTACTATATAGGCAAAAGGAGGAAATGCCAACTATCAGCATTTTCTTCTTTTGCCTCAATTATTTCCTAAGCCTTTTCTATCAGGGACAAAGAGTCAAGTTTGCTTTTTATGTTTCACCTTTAATTCTAGGTGCAACACTGCTATGTCCATCTAAAGTCTAAACCTAGTGTTTCACTTATTTTTTCTCAGAAATATATAATTTTCAGAGCAACAGTATGACAAACTTGAGTTAGGTATACTGTTGCATTAACTCATTTTCACTTGTGTGTGTGAAAGTTGGGTGCAACACTATGTGAAAATCAAAAATTGTTGTTTTATAGATTCATCACAAACTATTCAAGGATGAAATATTTGCAATGATAATTCATACTTAATTTATCATGAAATATAATGTAAGATTTTATAAAACTTATTACAAAACAAGAGCTGTCACTGTAAGATGACAATGCCCCCGACACTGCTTGGATGCCACAATGTCAAGGTCATCCAGGGGTTGTCATCAAAGTATGTGCCTGCAGAAAGGTAATGTGCAAAGGAATGTTGTATTGAAATATGAAGTGAATAATTATGTTGAGTAATAAGGAAGTTATGGCCAATGTTAAATTTTTCGGATGGAATGACAGACAGATGGACAGACAAGTCAAAAATTATATGCCTCCCTAATCGGGGGCATAAAAATGAAAATTTATTTTTTTTTGTGAAATGTTCAAAAATGGACTTAAGACTTGTGTTGCACTAAGCTATCTATTCATTGTAGCCATACATACAAAAGGGCCATAAACCCATAACTTTAAAATCAATCCAATATGCAAAAAAAAGTTTAGTTCTAAATGCTTTCAAGTTGAGTTGAAATCTATTCAAGGAAAGGAGAGAAATTGCCTGGACAAGTTTTGTCTATGGACTCATACGAATCCTATCTAGGGCTGCTAACAGATTCTTTGTATCTGGGGGTATGACATGATTTTGTGATATGTACCTGAACAACTTTTCCAGTGACTGACACTTTCAATTTGGGAGGGCGATGACAATGCCTTTTCTAAAGTAACGACTGGAGCTGGTGGCGGGTGAACAAGGGCCTCTCCCTCAGCGGCCCTGAACGACTCCACTGGAAAATCAATGACCGGGAAGATTCTTGATTTCGTTGTTAGGATAATGCATCCATCTCTTTTGACAACGTTCCGAAACTTCAAACAATTTCCAGACACCAATTTGCTGAATTTTGATGCATCATCACATATTAGTTTTACAGTTTTTGTATTGTCTGCCAATGCCACTGTCTTCAACTTTTTGGTTTCTTGTTGCGCATTTTGTACACAACTGGCTCTGACTCGAATACCACTTTTCCCGTGAGCGATTTGTCATATGGTGCAGGTGTGATGTCCTCGAAGAATTTGGAAAGAGTCAACATCTGAAAAGATAACACAAAACATTGTATATGCCATAACATGTATATCAGAATGTTTCCTGGATGTGAAATGGAATTATTTCAACTAATATGAATTATGTCATTATATATATGTGGAAATGAGATCAACACGACTGATCAACCTAATTTCAATGTACATTCTCTCCCTTTTTGACATCCTTGCACAGAAAAGGTGAAAATTAACTAAGCTAATAAACAAACCCTGAGCAGTATCCATATCCATCTTGAAATACTTAAACAGATGTCAGAACTTTGTTTTGCGAATACATAGGGTTATGAATACTTAAATCATTTTAAATGTCTTTATTTTCCAAGGTGTGCATCATATTGTATATACTGCAAAGTCAGAAATGTTGTACAAGCTTATTTGCAACAATTTAAAGGGACATTTCATTCCAATTTCCATTTTTAAAGTATGTCTTGGTGCCAAGATTGGTTATTCTAATGAGTATAAATACTATTAGTTTTTTTAAGTTGTTGCCAATAAGCGAGAAACACGCATTTAAAGTTGAGACATAATCGATAAATTGCATATAAATCCTAACTGTTGTCCACAACAATTTGTTCAATTTTAACACAAACATATAAATTTCTCGTAAACGCGCAACTGTCAGAAAGTTCTTTTTGTTTGCATGGATCCAAATTGAAATCACCAAATACAATTATTCTACTGAAATCACCACATAGCTCCAGTGAATCATTGAAGAAAGTCTTTAAGTGATTAACAGATGCCTGTTTTGGTAGACAGTAAACGAATCCAAGAAATAAATTGTTTTTCAGTCTCACAAGAGCAAATTCCACTCCATTTAGAGTAATGAAATTTGTATTTTCTAGTAATGATACATATTTACTGTAATGTGCAATACCATGGGAACATTCATCAAAGGATGAGAATTTCTTGCTGTACCCATCAAGTTGAAAATTGGTAGATTCCATTTGCGATACTCGTGTTTCAACAAAAGCAATAACATCAGCTTGCAACATGTTTTTTTCAAAGTGCAATACCATGGGAACATTCATCTAAGGATGAGAATTACTTTCTGTACCCATCAAGTTGAAAATGGCTAGATTCCATTTGCGATACTCGTGTTTCAACAAAAGCAATAACATCAGCTTGCAACATGTTTTTTCAATGACCTACAGTTCGAATGTTTATTACACACTGGACAGTATGTTGTGTTTGGTTTTTCATGTGTATTGCGCACATGTTCTTTAAGCCTGAACTTGTTGGAATACTTTTTGGGGCATTCATCACAGTCATATTGCTTGGGTGATTTTGGCATTGTTGTCTGCAAAGATAAAATATAAGTCAAACAAGTTCAAGTATACTCTAAGTATACTCTAACATTTTCTTCAAATATTGTCATTGAAATCAAGATTTGAGACGAATGGTAACACGAGCTAAAAACAATTCGTACATATTCGGGCGTCATCCTTAGAAACGGAAATTTAAACAAGGGTATTCATGTTAATCTCCCAGCGCTTTTTTTCAAAGATTGTGATAAGTCCTTAGCCTGTTCATTTTGTGAAATTTAAGCGGGCTCTCCTTAATATTTTGGGAATGCATTTTTAGTAACAGAGCAAGGATTATGTACAATTTATGCATAAATCACGGTGCTTTTTTTTAACTGAAATACTATACTGAACCTCAGTAATAACGCACCACTTTTTAGCTCCACTGGCCGAAGGCCAGCGGGGCTTATGTCATGGCCCTTGCCCGTCGTGCGTCCGTGCGTGCGTAAACAATTTTCAAACATCTTCTTTTCCAAAACTACTGGACCAATTTTAAACAAACTTCACACGAATCTTCCTTGCATTTATCTCCTCTAAATTCCTTAAAAAAAATAATTTCTGTGAAGAACTTAAATTTTGATAAATTAAATTAAATTGAATTTTCGAAAAATTGTTAAACAATCTTCTTCTACAAAACCACTGGACCAATTTCAACCAAACTTCACAGAAATCTTCATTGCATGAATCTCTACCAAATTTCTTCAAAAGAATAAAATCGGTACAGAACTTGAATTTTAATTAATTTAATTGATTTAAATTTTCGAAAAATCTTTAAAAATTCTTCTCCTCCAAAACTTCTGGACCAATTTCAACCAAACTTCACAGAAATTTTCATTGTATGAATCTCTTTTTTATTCCTTCAAAAAGATCAATTCTTTGTATAACTTGAATTTTAATTAATTTAATTGAATTTAATTTTTGAAAAATCTTAAAAAATTCTTCTTCTCCAAAACTACTGGACCAATTTCAACCAAACTTCACAGAAATCTTCCTTGCATGAATCTCTACCAAATTCCTTCAAAAGATTAAAATCCGCGCAGAATTTGAATTTTAATTAATGTAATTGATTTAAATTTTCGAAAAATCTTTAAAAATTCTTCTTCTCCAAAACTACTGGACCAATTTCAACCAAACTTTACAGAAATGTTCCTTGTATTAATCTCTTCTTAATTCCTTCAAAAAAATTCTGTGTAAAACTTAAATTTTGATCAATTAAATTAGATTAATTTTTTGAAAAATCTTCTTTTCCAAAACTATTGGACCAATTTTAACCTAACTTCACATGAATCTTCCTTGCATGAATCTCCTTTAAATTCCTTGAAAAAAAAATTTCCGTGTAGAACTTAAATTTTAATAAATTTAATTGAATTGAATTTTCGAATAATTGTTAAACAATCTTCTTCTCCAAAACTACAGGACCAATTTCAACCAAACTTCAAAGGAATCTTCCTTGCATGAATATCTCCCAAATTCCTTCATGATCGGATGAAAAGCTTGGCCGCTGTGGGCTAGGCTTATTTTCGCTATATGAAACAGTGTAATTTTAACAAAATTTCAAAAACATTTCTGCTCCTTAATAACTTATTGGATTTCATTCTGGTGTAGCATGAATCTTCTTTGGATAGACCTCTATTGTATTCCTTGAAGAAGTTTGTAGTCTAAATGTCTAAAAGCCAGTGGAGCGATACAGGGCCATCTTGGCCCTCTTGTTCTTGTTTTAAATTTTTTCAACAAAATCATACATTTTGTTGACACAGTACTTTTCAGTATCGGCCGAACTCTAGGTATGCACACAACACGCTCTTAAGCGCTAAACCCATTCATCCGTGACACTAGCCGTCCAAACTTTGTAAACAGGTTTTCTGCACGTGCTGTAGTAATGACCTCGCGCACAAACCAGCTTATCGGTTTATAGTGTACATGTAGTCGCCGAAAGAAAGAAAACATCCAAACATTTCATCGGTCGGAATTTTTTTATGCTTTAAACAATGCCAAGACTTTCCACTGACGAACGTAATCGTGCTACTGGGATGTTCCAGGCAGTAATGACGTCACGTGCTTTTGTATACACGATGTGCTTTAATCAGAAGACTATTGACCGGCTTAGAGAACGTTTCCAACAAACTGGTGCACTGCTGGACTGCGCGGGAAGGGGTGCACCAAAAGTCCCAACTGCAGCTCAAACAGGTACAAAGGTTAAAGTGCAAAGTGATACAGGCATAGCGGAGAGTCATTCCAAATGGCAGAATCCAAAATGTGATCAGTTTCATGCGTCCACGAAGCACAGACTGTATTGCTCTGCAAAGTGGTCTCACACAATACTGATTTTGTGACTTTCACTTTAGAGGGTAGTCACGTTTGCGCGTACGTCACGCTTGATTGCTTTAAGGCAGCCGAACATTTTTTTGACCAGAAACGAATAAACTGACAGTAGTTTGGGTTGTGGTTTTACAGTGTGAAAAAGTAACATAATAAAAAAGTTATAGTGAAAAATGTAAGTGGTGTGTTATTTCTGAGGTTCAGTATATTTGATGATCATATCAAGGATAAAACTAGCAGTAAAAATTGATAAGTCTGCTGTAAGTCTTTACATTGAGTCTTTCCCCAAGGATTCGCTTTTAAATAATCTGTTGTTTTGGTATGAAATGATCGGGCTGAATTTAGCTGCGATATCCTAGCCACAAACTTGATGATTGGTATTGGTTTGTGGCTACAAGTCCGCCCTCTTCCTCCTTTGGAGCAAGACAAACAAGTGGAAAACACGGTTTTTTGCCTAAACTTTTGAATGCCAACATATTTTATCAGAAGTAAATCCCCTAAAAACATATCTCATGTCACAAATTCACTAAAAAATATCAACGAGAATTGACTTCAATTTTTTCTTACAACCGAAAATTCAAGTTTCAGTAGAAGACAAGAGTTGTCACAGACGGATTATGCTCCCCGAATAAGTATTTGTCACAAAAAGAAAACTATCATTCATTAAGCCCCCTTTTCCCATGATGTATTTTTTGTACACACATAATTTATAGAATATGGTCTAGAACATCTCATTTATCACATAAGTACAAAATTTCATTAAATTCTGCCCATTAAATGAAGAGAAATTAGAGATAAACTAATCTTTACATTAAGGCCCCTTTTCAGTGACGCAGCCTCAAATTCAGAAACGGAGAAAAAGGTCACTAGGGATTATCCTAGGCAGATCACATGTGAAGTGTCAATGAATTTTGTCCAAGGGTTGCTGAGATCTGGCTTTGGACGCACGGACGGACAGCGTGGCGACTATAATGTTATTATATTATGCTCCCCCGAAATTTTTTTCGGGGAACTTAAAAATAGGTGGGTAATCAGCTTCAAAAATTGAACTTTTTTTGACGGTAATTTCAGCTTAAAACTATTCTTGATCGGCAGAAAAATGGTCATTTTAAACCTGTTGTCAGGTAACATTCTCACTGCGTTCGATTGCTTTATTTTGACGATTGACTAATGTCTATGCAAAACTTGTTGGAATGAATCCTTCCAGCACTCCCTCCATTGCAATGAATTAGGAAGGAATTATTGTAACCAGAACCCAGATCAAAATTCTATAAATGATTCGGTTACATTATTGCAACTAGGCTGAATTCAGTTCTCATTGCATTCCTATATGTGACGCCCCACGCGAAAATCCTGCCAATGGCTTAAACGTCAAATGTAACGTCAAAATAATCCACACTTATTATTAAGACGAATGAAAAATATTAACAGCGCAATATTTGAAAATTTGATATTCATTATAATAAGGAAGAAATTCACAATTTTCTAATCGCTTACCTGTACAGGCTTTATTTTTCTACTCGAGATCCTTTCTGATTCGGTTGCTATAGTTACTAAAACAACAGTTTTTTGTGCAAAAAAGCATTTTTCAGGCCTAATTATTATTTCTTTCTATTGTTTCTTCTACGTGTATTGCAAATTCTTAAGTCATATTATTCTATACCATAAAAGAAACAAAGTATGAAAAAAAACTGTTTTGACATGGTTTTCATTATCATCATTATCATCATCATCATCAGCCTGTATAAATTACCAAGGCCGTGGATTAGTCTTCTTAAAAGAATGGGACCTGGCTACCCAGTCTGGAGATTTCATAACAACAAATGGGTGAAATTAGAAATTGTTAAAGTCTACAATATTTGAAATCATATTATACTTTGTGCAAGATTCTCCATAACAGGCAAAGGTAGTAATCAGTAACTGTTGATAAAATAACTTTGTAAAATATCTAGTGAGAATATGTAGAACAAGAGCCGTCATAGACCGATTATGCTCCCCGAATAAGTGTTTGTCACAAAATAAAA
This sequence comes from Fragum sueziense, assembly GCA_963680895.1. Lineage (NCBI taxonomy): Eukaryota > Metazoa > Mollusca > Bivalvia > Cardiida > Cardiidae > Fragum > Fragum sueziense. The sequence goes on from OY804600.1 coordinate 47,695,702, forward strand.
ATTATCATACATTAAGCCCCCTTTTGCCATGACAGATTTTTTTTACACACATTATTTATAAAATATGGTCTAGAACATCTCATTTATCACACAAGTACAACATTTCATAAAATTCTGCCCATTGGATGAAGAGAAATTGGAGAAAATCTAGATTTTACATTAAGGCCCCTTTTTCCATGACGCAGCCTCAAATCAACAAACGGAGAAAATAGTCCCTAGGGATTATCCTTGGGAGTTCACATGTGAAGTTTCGTTGAATTTGGTCCAAGGGCTGCTGAGATATGGCTGTGGACGGACGAACAGACACAGGGACGGACAGACGGACAGCATGGCGACTATATGCTCCCCCCAAATTTTTTCGGGGAGCATAAAAATCAACATGGATAAAGACTTTCATTTCCAGACAAGCGGCCATACATCAATACTATCCCATCAATCTTAAACAACCTTACATAAAATAAAATGAATTGTATAACCCTTTCCCAAACAAGACCTTTTTTGAGGCCATATGAAAGATTTATGAAAACTTTGAGACAAAAGATGAAAATGCAAATTACAAGTATTTTCTCCTTTTGTCTCAATATTTTCTTGGCTATAAGTATTACATGCATTAATGTACATTCTATGTTCATTACTATTAATCTTATTGTCTGCAGCAGCATTAAAATTTAAAGTTATCCATTTATTATGTTTTCTATTTATTATCCCTAATGCCATTCCATAGCCCAGGCAGAATAAAATTTTCAAATTTTTAGTCTTTTAGGGTAGAAAACACAGTGGGAAATGAAGAAATTGCTTGTCACAAGCAATTTCCTCATTTTCCACTATGTTTTCTAAAGCTATTATTTTGTAAGGAGTCAAAAAGAGTCTGGAGTCTGGTTTGGATTTACATACACTTTTATAATTTGGGAAGCCTAAACTTAATTTTGTTAGAGTTACTATGAATGACGTGATGAATCTTGAATGTCATGTCACAACACTGTTGTCTGCGTAAGCTCTATCTTCTTTCCATGTCTATTTAACTGGTTTTGCTGTAACAATATACAAGGCTCAGTGTGAGGCTTGGGTTAGTTCCTGTAAGACTATGTTCACTTCCTATGACACATTCTGTGGTGATAAGTTGCAGTAAGTTCACTGAGTGTTGGTTTCATGTCCCCTTGGATCAGTTGGTAGTGATGTAAATAGCTAAACAGTAGACTGAGTGTTAACCCATCCCATGGATTAGACCTTTGTCTGCAAGAAGAAATACCCGCATCCCTGAAAATGTAAAAATATAGATTAAACATGTTAGAAAGATTATCCAGCTAAAACACATTCCATATAAATTCCTTCAAAAATCAAATTTTGATGTAAAAAGTGTATAATATTTGTGAAGTGAATGACATTTGTCATTAATGGTGTGCTTTTGTTTATCTTATAAAACTGATAAACTGACAAGTCACATGTTACTTCAAGAGTAATTATATTTTCCAAAATTAATGTTCAACAAGCTTTGCAAGTTGTCTAGGTCTATTCACACACATATTAGCAATATGTATAAATATAAGATTATATGCCTAATGAAGCCATTGGATGCAAGATAATGAAGAGAATAAATGATTTCTTCATATATATTTATAATACACAATTTTAACAAAGTTCTTTTGTATTTCATTTATAAAAGTAATTTAAATATTCACTGATATTTCATTTACTTATGTTGATGACATTCTACGTAGATGTTTATACAAATAAATCAATCATTGAATGATTATTCAGTAAGTATCATACCAAGAATAATATCCATGCAGGTATTTGCATGACACCAATTCACCAGACACCAACACACCAAACATGCTACATTTTCCTGGTTTCTTGAAGGAAAGACACCTCATCTGAAACAAGTTGATACTAATAAATGAAAAAACCCTCATAAAAAATTTAGGTCATCATTTCTTGTGAGTAAAAGGACATCTACAATTAAAGCCTTATACTAATGTTTTGCAAGCACTCTGGTTTTCCAAAGAACATATTTCTATATGCACATGCAGGTTACAACCATAAAACAATAATTATTAATACATGTATTGACTAACTAACTAGCACACATGCTTTTTGTAAAATGTCAGTCATGATCACAATGGTTAAATAACTATTCAGGGTTTAATTTTATCAAGTGAACGGTGACATAATTTCAGACAAACAATAGTATTTGGTCTGTATCATTCTAAAACCCTGCAACTGCAGCTTGATTGAAGCTGTAGTTACGAGATTTTATAACAACACTGAGTGTTTAGTAAACCCAGTCTATTCTTAGTAAAAAATTAAATACCATTTCCAACAGGTTGTTTTAAACACTGGAAAAAAAAAACTAATGAATCATGTACATAACAGGCCCATGGGAAGCAATTTCGTATTGGGTTGGCTTAAGCCCCGTTGTCTGAACATGGGGGGGGGGGGGGGGGGGCGATGGGGCATCAATGGATTTTTCAGTAAATTTTCAGAGTAAAATAAGGAAATTTTGGCATTCTTGGCCAAAATAGGGGGGCTAAGCCCCCCTAGCCCCCTATTCCTACGGGCCTGCTTAATAAAGGTGAATACTGAGTACAGACATCAGACTCATACTGATAAACAGTTCACATTGTCACTATTTTCTTTGATGGCAAACAAAATATTACTGCAAGTGTCATTCTGTTTACAATTTAAAAGCTTTCAGAGCTCCAGATAAGATGCGTATTTGCGTAAAATACGCATTGATTTGGTCTGAATACGCATTTACTTTTATAAAAATGCGTACAGATACGCATCCAAAATAATGAAAATGCATTTGATAATTTTCAGATAGCGTATCGAGATCGAAGAACGTCGGGAAAACTTACACGCTAGGAAATTCCAACGATTAACAAACTTTTTGGTTACTAAAATTAGACTACGCCAGTCAGCTTTCCGATATCTATTACGACTTTTATCAGCCAATCACAACCTGGAGTAATTGGGGAATACCAATTACGTCACCACTCTGACCAGCCGAACGACAATCGGCTAGTTCCGTAGATCTACCGAATGATGCCGCGTGTTGCATTCCTTCGAATTTCAATCAATCGGTTATCTCCGTGAAAGCAATTACCCGATTTTAATTGGATGATAAACAACAGACCATTGCATCAATCCGTAAATCGGAAACGACAACTTTTTTAAATCTGCAAACAAGTAAATTCACTCATGAGCAGATCGTAACTTTAGGCGATTTTGGCCGGTATTATTTCTGAAGAGGCCGTAAAGGCAAAGAAACCCCACGATGGTAATCTTGTTCAGAAAAAAAAAAAAACTCGGTGGTCAGAAACATACCTCGGTTAGATGTCCAGTCTTTGAACCCGAAAATGAAAGTGGGTCGTTCCAGTCGGGTATTCCTGTTTATTTTAGTCCTTTCCCGAATAAGAAGGTAAATACGCCTTGTCTCAAAAAATTATCTGGAAATACGCATTGGAAAAAATTCTGAGGGGTAAATACGCCTTGCCTCAAAAACTTATCTGGAGCTCTGAGCTTTTCTGTGTGAACTACTGAATATAAATTACAAAAAAACTTACCTGTTAAATTATTGAGGAAAAAACACACACACAACAAAATCCGAACAAGGTGAAGGTTTGTACTGAAGTTAGGAACAGACATTATTATACCTGAAACATAAACAAATACTTTGAATCAGATGCTGTCAGTGTCATGTAAGCAGCTGCAGGGGTGTCATTATTAAACGATTGCCGATCAAACCATTTAAGATCACCAGAAAATCGTTTGATTTTTCTGGAGCTAAAAAGTTTACATCAGGTATGTAGCCAAAAATCCCCCAGCCTGATCTGTTGTTTTCCAAAATAAATCTGTTGCTTCAAAACATAATGACATCCCTGCATGTAAGACAGAAAATCCATCATTCAACAATTTAACAATGACATATTTAACCCTTTCCCAAACGACAAAATTTTCTAAAGGGTGGTCCGATTCAAAGCTGTTGCAGACGACAAAATCATTGTTAATAAAGATTGGAATTGTGTATAGGCCTAATATAATCAAGAAAATGATTATCAGAATATTCTTCTTTTGCCTCAATGTTTGGCCATGTTTTTTCTTAGAACCGTCAAAACTAGGTGTTGTTTGGGAAAGAATTAATGCCTGTTTACATTCAATGTTATGATTGACAAATCATAATCCAAAATAAACCAGAAAGGAAGACGAAGAAATTCACTGAACAATTTTGTAATTCGAGCCATTCGAGGTCGATCGCCAAACAGACAATGTTGTCTTTCCTTTTATGGATTTAAAAGGCATGGATTCACGAGACAGAGCACGTTTTTGTAGCATTTCCTTTTCTCAACTTCAATCAGACATTTGTCCTTGGATACTAACTTTCGATAGTTACGGAAAATGAGAAAAAGGCTCGAAATTAAATGCACTGGTATGATCCCTATAGGTAAATATCCGGATTTTGGACACTTCCGGTAATATAGCTTGCATCCAAAATTGCATGATTAAGTAGATAAAACAGTAAAATAAAAAGTACTTACTCGCTCAGAACCGAGAGGACACTCCAATTAAACTGCTCATCTAGGTATTTGATCTCAAATATCCGTAAGATTGGAAGAATTCATGATTTAGATCGCGTATTCGAGCTCATGTTTTTCGCCGGATATGGAAACATTTCCGATCGAGGCCGATCGATTGAAGGTGTCCCACTGTTAAATTTACGATAATTTCTCGATTTTAGGTAATCGAAAGGTATCCTAATATATTCTTTAATTGAATTATAGTCACGAAAGTGCATGACAAGTGTATCATTTGCATTAATGATGCGTCAAAACGCAAATTTTACCGCCGTTTTTCGGCCATGCAACTTAAAAGCGTGATTTCTCGGAAACGTCTCGAGCGCAGGTGGCAGGATTTTCGCGTGAGGCGTCACATATCTGTGTAAGAAGGAAACAGTCCTTTAGATGTAGACTTTTTATCCGCAAAACAAATGTGTTCGTATATTTCTATTTCCTCTGAGCTCGGCCCCTGTCATTTTTGTCCTTATTTTGAGGTGTCCGAAGAACTGTTTTCAAAGACAATGGCGCCAAGCGGCTTTTAGTCTTAATGTTTACCTCGTCGAAGATTCGGTCTGATCGGGACTCGTACTGTGATCGTTCACAGTTTTGCCATGGCCATCCGCCTTCCGAAAATTGCATTCTGTTTCCATATTAAAAAGTCGAACAATGCTGACCTAAGCATAGCCTCTAAATATAAAACTAAGAAAGACAAAGATCTCAAAACAAGGAAATATTACAATTTCAATCTGTACACAGACGGAGTGCACTCTGGCAACACATTAGCTTGGCTGAAAAAGATAACTACACAAACCATCCGAGACTGTTGGGAATAAATAGAAACGACGAAGGCTAGTGTAAGCACACTTCAATCAGTACGGGTTTATCCGCGCTACACTGAATACTGGTCAGTACGGGTTTATCCGCGCTACACCAACCATGTTTGCTCTAGCATTGGCTTTTCTATTCCTATCAGTCAAGATCCTAACATTCGAAAACGCAGAAACATGTACTTCCAAGCTTCAAATATTTGCACTAAATCCAAAAATGCACTCTTCAGGTCGCAGACCAATCACCCTACCAATTAACAATGAGAAAAAGACAAACATAATATTACTTTCACTTATACTCTCTGGAGACATAGAACCAAACCCTGGACCAAAATGCAAACAACAGATCATCTTCCCTTGTGGTCTTTGTGAACACCCAGTGACTTGGGACTGCAAAGGAGTATGTTGTGATGGATGTGACATATGGCACCACCAGTCCTGTATAGAATTATGCACCCAAGATTTTTAACTACTAGAGAGAACAAATGTACAATGGCTATGCTGCAAATGTGAGAGTATCAACGAAACAACATTTATCTTCAGGAGCTATGAACTAAGCACATCTAATATCTATGAACTGTTAACATCAATCAATGAAACAATGGAGTGAGTCAGATCAGACACATTCAGCCCACTTAAAACCAGCAGCCCACTATCTAACCCAAACACAAGTAGAAACAGAAGCAAAAGTAACTCTAGCTGGAGATCACGATCCAAATCAGAAAACACCTACAAACAGCAAAACAACAAAAAAACAAATTCTGAGAATAATGACAGTAAATTGTAAGAGCATCAAAGTTAAACACCAGGAATTAACATCATCAATCAACTATCTCAAACCTGACATCATATGTGGCACTGAATCATGGCTAAAAGGAATCAAACCTGGTAAAAACCCTACTAGTGACGCTATAAGATCAAGTGAAGTGTTCCCTCCAAATTACACACCATACAGAAACGACAGAGGAACACTTGGAGGTGGAGTCTTCATCCTAGTAGAAAACAATATTATTTCAGAAGAACAACCCAAACTGATTACTGACTGCAAAATGGAATGGATAAAAATCAAAACAAAAAACAGCAAAGACATGTTCATCTCTTCATTTTATATGCCAAAACGAAACAAAAAAGACCTTCAAGAACTCGAAAAATCTCTAGACAAACTAAACGGCCAAAAGAACGTCATACTAGCTGGAGACATTAACTGCCCGGACATTGACTGGAACCAACTACGCACAACCTCAAACAGTGACACTGAAATCCAACATTTGTGAATAGATCTAGGCTCCTCCCAGATCAGAGAACACCCATGCCCGAGTCCACTCGACCGGAAAATCCATAGAACATATACAAAATCACAGAATAAATATCACAGCTAAATCTTTTTAAAGAGATTACAGTCTTTCAGAAAGTTGAAAATTGATTCAGGTCTTACAGTTTCAAACAATGTTTTCAAACTGTCGACGTTAAAGTGCCTGTTTCTTATGATGGCTAAATCTACACAATCAATAAGTAGATGCTGAACAGTTACTGCCTCGTTACAATGAATACATTGACGTTTTTCCTCGTTCTTTAATAAGTACGAATGGGTCAAATGTGTGTGACCAATTCGTAGTCGGGCCAAAACTAACTCCTCGCGGCGGTCAGGTCGAAGACCTGGCAGCCATTCACCAAGTGCAGTTTTAATACTAAACAATTTATTTTGGTGATTAGCCTCGTCGCTCCAACAATTTTGTCATACATTGTGAATAAAACTATTTATCAAAGGTTTAAAATCAGTAAAAGGGACTTTAAAAGGTAAAATATCTAGTGACAACGCCTCCTTGGCAGCTTTGTCTGCCTCTTCGTTGCCACGTAGACCGCAATGGCTTGGAAGCCAGCAAAAGACAATATCAGTATCTTCATCAGAAGCATATAAACGAGAAAGCTTCTCAAGAAGTTTTACAGTAATCGGGTTGTCCGTTGATATTTGAAGCCATCTAAAATGGCAGCAAAAGCAACTTTTTCGTCATTTTTAGAACCATCGGTATAAATTTGTAAATGAAGCATGTGCTTTTCTTGTACTTCAAGGAATTTATTTTTAAATACTAAAGGATCAGTTTCCGACTTTTTCGTTGAAGCAAGATCATATATAAAGGTGGGACTTTTGGACATCCACAAAGGTACGTGTGGAACTTTATGTTCGGTCACGTCATCTAGATCAAAATCTAGAGACTTCACATCTGCCTTACAACGTAAACTGAAAGGAGGTAAAACTGATTCCTTCTTATTGAATTCCTCTTCATACAGAGGTTCGAAAACAACGTCATGTGTAGGATTATCTGGATTAGATTTACAGGGTTGCCACGTGTCAGGGAAAAGTCAGGGAAATTTAAATTTTTTCAAGGTCAGGGAATTGTCAGGGAATTTTGTGAACTGTCAGGGAAATTTGAAAATACTGGCAAATGTCAGGGAATTGTCAGGGAATTTTGAAAAAATAAGATGCAGTGTTGTATAATTCATGATTTCAACATCTCCTTTTAAAATTGTCTCGAGACATCGCGAGTTACCGCGAAATTAACGCGACGAAACCTGTCAGGGAATTTTCCAATTTGGTCAGGGAATTGTCAGGGAATTTTGTGTCCGATGACTAGTGGCAACTTAAATTTTAAGTTTTAAATAATAATCCATTGATAATTTCTTTCTACGTAAATTCAAAGATGGCTCATTTGCTTCCGCATAGAGACTGTTAATTGGCGATGTTTTAAATACGCCCAGCGCAATACGTAAACCTTGATTATTAATAGAATCAAGCTTGCGCAAGTAGGATTGACGGGCGGATCCGTAAACAACACAACCATAGTCTAATTTAGATCTCACAAGAGATTTATAAAGACGTAATAAAACTAATTTGTCTGCTCCCCATTCCATACTGGAGGCAACACGTGAAAGATTTAGAGCCTTCTTGCATTTATTGCTCAAATATTCAATGTGCGGAATGAACGAGAATTTAGAGTCAAAGACCAAGGAACTTAAATTCTGGGACAACGTCGATTCGGATCCCGTCCAAAGTGAGTTCAAAGTGTTTTCTGGATTTACAGAAATGCATACATTTTGTCTTGGTTTTAGAAAATTAAAAACCATTTTCATTCGACCATTTACTCGGGTTATTTAAAACCTGTTGTAACTGTCGTTCGATGGTATGCATATGTTTCGAACGATACCAAATACAAAAGTCATCAACGTAAAAAAATATTCAATACCACGGCAAGTAGCCTTAATAATATTGTTGATTTTAACACTAAAAAGTGTAACCGAAAGAATGGAGCCCTGGGGAACACCCATCTCCTGTTCATGAGGATCAAAGAGCGTATCTCCAACCCTGACTCTAAATTGCCGTTCATTCAAAAACGCAGACATGAAATAAGCAAGGCGACCTCGCATACCGAAATCATGGAGGTCATTCATGATTCCATACTTCTATGTGGTATCATATGCACTCTCTAAATAAAAAAAAACTGAAACTACATGTTCCTTCTTGATAAAAGCTTCTCTGATAAAGGTTTCGAAGCGAACTAAAAGATCGAGAGTGCTTTTTTTCTCGGGGAGCATTATTAGTTATATGGTTTCTTGCCGGGGTATATGACGATTTATTCCCGGCTGGAAAAAAATCCGAAGGGGATTATTAAATTACTATAAGTGTGTTTCATACTTCAAGTGGTGCAACTATTCATTGTGGATTTAAACTGGATTTAGGACTATGGAATTTACATACAATTAAGGTAGTGCATCTTTTATCTTCTTTTAAAACAAAACTTTGTAATTATTGTTAATAAAATTGTTCTTTGTAAAGTTTGTTGCTGGCTTCTTAGTTCTTGTTACCCTTGGGCCGTAACAGTGGACAAGTGAAAAATCCTGTGATAATAAAAAATGTTTTTTTCTTTTTCTCACATGTTTTCATACAATGTAATTACTGATAGTTAAATGTACGAAATTTGTTGTAGACAATAGTTAGACAGTCATAATAGATATGCAATAAATAAATGAAGCTATGGAAAAGTATATTGGTTTTGTACGGACAAGTTGATTTTTGATACGGACAAGTCAATTTTGGATCAAGACTTGTCCATGGACAAGTAGATTTTCAAAATATTTCAGAAGCACTGGAAACCGTATAACGAATTTATTATACTACAAAGTTTTTGATTAATTATTTGTCTTTTTGTCCATCTTAGACCGTGAACTGGGTTTACCGTTATGTTTTAATAAACCGTCGGTGTTGTTATAAAATGTAACTACAAGCCGTAGTTACGAGATTTTAAAACAACACCTACGAAATACTATTTGTTTGTCAGGATTTTCGTCACGATTAACTGGATAAAATCTTTCCCTAAATTATTTCATCGAAAGTACCAATTTCCCCTAATTCGGTCTTTTCGTAATTCCAGTAATACAGAGTTGTCGTTCCTGCGGGACGGTATATTTGCTTCCATTTGCCTGTATGACAAGCGGCATTATTAATATTTTCGTAAATTCAATGAGTAATTAAATGAAAATGATTTTTGTTGTAACTTAATAGCGAGCGCAAGTGCCCATTCGCGGCTCAGCGAGTGTGAATGGCAATGCGTGAAAAAGTTCTAAATCAAATATGTTGGGCTGATTTTTTTTGGTCAACTTCCGCTTGGAGGTTGCGGAGTGAATAACTTTGGACACCAGGGCCCCGTTTTACTAACGAACTTACGATCATATTTTTGTGTACACTGTGTAACAAGGCATCTGATTGCACGAAAAATCGGATCAGGCCAATCAGGTTTGTTGTTACAAGTAATTACGCAAAAAATAATCGTACGTTCGTTAGTAAAACGGGGCTCTGGTTCCGTGTTACGGTTGTAAAGAAGGATATCGAAATACCTACCAAAAAATAACCGTCTTAAAGCTGGAGAGTTAAAATAATTTAACAAATAAATGTTGTGGCCGGTTTGTGTCTCTACGATGTTCAAAATAATTTTGGAAATCGCAGCGTTTCAGATTGCCGGAAGTGACTGGTTTCCTGCTTGGAGCCAGAAAATACAGTAAGCCGGTAACTAATCCAAGGAAATTGGGTCAGTATATTTACTGGTAAACACTTGTTTTACCAAGATAAACCGGCTTACGCTAACTTCTGTTAATATACATCGTTGTATGCATGTAAGTCATTTCCATACAACCTAACGTATTCATTCAGTAAGGTTTCGGTAGATGTGTTTGTTTTGAATAGAAGTTGATAACGGTTACGTTTTGAATCGACGCCGGTATGTTTCGGTGGATTGACCTCTGTTTCGGTAATTCGCTAAGACTAGTCATTTACGCGAATCTGTGTAAACAAAGCAGACGCTGCGTTTATTTCTGTTGACATTAGTCAAACGAAGCTATCTAAACAATATTTCTCTTGTTTATCAGACAAGAACAGAATATTTAAGGTATGAGTTCTATGTGCACTGATATTTTGAAGCTGTGTCATTCATTTCTATGAACTGGAATCCTTTTAAGGATGCCGTTCATGTCTGTCACAATCACCATTTCACCAAAAAGGCCGGGCTATCAAATGGATGATTGAAACTGGGCAACTGCCTCTGAAATCAGAGCTGCCTCACAAATATTTGAAACGAATATAAATGTATATTCGCAGGATCAGTCTAACTCTGGACAACTTTATGTATGAATCTTTCATGTTTGATCAAGGTCCTACAGCATACCCAGAGTAGTAGTCTGCTTCGGTACCGCGTCTTTTACGGTACCGCGGTATTCAAAACAGTGTTCATTTGCGGACGAGGTACCAACTGTGTGCATTAGCAAAACGAAAAGCAAAATCTTTTACTCCAATTTTCGGTGATTACATTTTGACTGCATTTGATTTACTTTAGAAAGGGAAATCATGGAATGTTTTCATGTCCCCATTCATTATTGATTTTTCCGGACGCCATTAAATACCATGGTACCCAAGAGGACCATCCTAAACACTTGTAACAGGTGGTGAAAAATATCGTGGCTCAACCGGGATTCGAACCCAGAGCCTCAGGAATACCGTTCCTACACTCTAACCACTGAGCTACCGAACCACATGTCGACATTGCCATACGATATAATTATCACCAAATACCTGTACCTGGCTACACATTCTTCTATCAAATAACCATTTCAGGCTATTATATTTCAAATTAATTACCCCTACAACATTTACAATACATTCAGCCTTTTTTACTGCGAGTCTTGTCTTATTCTACCTCTGCTCTATTATGTATGGCGCGCGAAAAGGGTCTAAAGTCAATATAGCGCTAGATCTATAATTAGAATAGAGGTAGACCGCTAAAATTAGCGGTCAACCCTTAAATTTTTATCGGTCTACCGATAAAATATCGGTCTACCCATAAAATAAGGGTAGACCGCTATTTCAATTAACGGTCTAGCGATAAAATTACCGGTAAACTGCTATTTTTATCGGTAGACCCCTATTTTTTTCGATAGCCAATCACAGATCTTGTACTATACAGATATCGCTTATTTCCAGTGTGTTGAGGATGTAACGAGCCATTTGATTGGCTAATGAGATTTCAAGCAGAAGGGTCAAAAATAATTATCAGTCTACCAGTAATTTATCGCTAGACCGTTAATTGAAATAGCAGTCTACCCTGTAAGAATGGTTTTATGGTGGGGGACATGTCAATCTCTAACAAATTAACTGTTCTATCACACCCTTTTGTCTGTCCTTTTTTAGCTCCACTTGCCGTAAGGCCAGCGGGCTATTGTCATGGCGGTGTGTCTGTTGTGCGTCCGTTCATGCGTCTGTCTGTCCGTCCGTAAACTTTTTCTTTAAAAATCTTCTCAGAAACTACTGTATGGATTTTAACCAAACTTCACAGGAATGATCATTGGGTGACCCTCTATCAGATTCCTTCAAAGAATTTGGATTGAATTAGAATCACCTGAGTTATCTGCCCTTGAATGTCAAAAATAGCTGGTTTTGACTATTTTTACTGTAAAATCTACAAATATTAGACAATCAAGACAAAACTTTGACAGAATAATGGTGACTATAAGATCTTGCATGAGTATAATTTTCAGCTTGATCTGAATTTTGCATCATGAGTTATGTGCCTTTGAAATTGACAAAATTGCCATTTGCGGCTCTATTTTGATTTTGTTTTCACTCTAGCAACTACAAATATTGACCAATACAGACAAAACTTTGACAAAATGATGGTGACTTTAAGATCTTGCATTGGTATAATTTTCAGTTTGATCTGAATTTTACATCATGAGTTATGAGCCCTTGAAATTGACAAAATTTACATTTTTGGCTCTATTTAGACATTGTTTTCTCTCTGGCAACTACAAATATCGACCAATTAAGACAAACTTAGGACAGAATGTTGGTGACTATAAGATCTCGCATGGGTATAATTTTCAGCTTGATCTTAATTTTCTGTCATGAGTTATGTGACCTTGAAATTGACAAAATTGCCATTTTTAGCTCTATTTTGATTTTGTTTTCACTCTAGCAACTACAAATATTGACTAATCAAAACAAAATTTGTACAGAATGTTGCTGACCATAAGATCTTGCCTTGGTATAGTTTTCAGCTTGATCTTAATTTTACATCATGAGTTACGTGCCCTTGAAATTGACAAATTGCCATTTTTGGCTCTATTTTGACATTGTTTTCACTGTAGCAACTACAAATATTGACCTAACAAACCAAAACTAGGACAGAATGTTAGTGACTATAAGATCTTGCCTTGGTATACTATTCAGCTTGATCTGAATTTCTTATCATGAGTTATGTGCCCTTGAAATTGACAAAATTGCCATTTTTCGGCTTTATTTCCTCTTACAAACATTAGTATTAACTAATCAATACAGAACTTTCACAGAATCATACTGACAATACGATCTTACTTTGCTTGTAATTTTCAGCTTGGTCATGAATGCATTTGCTTGTTTGCACAGCCTGAACCTTTGAAATTGCATTCAACAAGACAAACAGTCAGGCCTGCGGAGCGCTTCCAGACCGCCAGGGCTGTCTAGTATCATCTTCAAACAAATAAATTCCCCCTATAACATTTACATTCAGCCTTTTTACTGTGAGTCTTGTCTTGTTCTACCTCTGCTGCTCTATTATGTAAGAATGGTTTTATGGTGGGAGAGATGTCAGTCTCTAACCAATTAAGTGTTGTCTCAAACACTTTTGTCTGCCCTTCTTTCATCTTAAAACAATTAAATTTCCCCTACAACATTTACATTCAGACTTTTTTACTGTGAGTCTTGTCTTTTCATACCCTCTGCTGCTCTTTTGTGTAAGAATGGTTTTATGGTGGGGGACATATCAGTCTCTAACCAATTAACTGTTCTCTCAAACACTTTTGTCTGTACTTTTTTTTATCTTAAAACAAATAATTCCCCCCTACAACATTAACATTCAGACGTTTTACTGTGGGTCTTGTCTTGTTCTACCTCTGCTGCTCTGTTATGTAAGAATGGTTTTATGATGGGGGACATGTCAGTCTCTAACCAATTAACTGTTCTCTCAAACACTTTTGTTTGTCCTTTTATCTTTAAATTAAACAAATAAATTCCCCCTACAACATTTATATTCAGCCTTTTTTACCGTGAGTCTTGTCTTGTTCTGCCTCTGCTCTATTATGTAAGAATGGTTTTATGGTGGGGGACATGTTAGTCTCTATCCAATTAACTGTTCTGTCAAACATTTTTGTCTGTCCTACTTTATTATAGGAATGGTTTTAATGGTAAGTGATGTGTTTATCGCTTCCCTATTTACATTTGTATCACATTTTATATGTCATTTGACTTGAGACAGGGACTTTTCTCTATGCTTAAATTAACACATTTACTGGTCACAAACTTTGGCTATATGTTTGGCTTTTTTACTTTCTTTTCGAAATTCAAAATTTGACTCTTCTGAAGGGGCCTCCTCGGGGCAGAGTTGGGCAATATTGCTTGTTATTAAGTTTATCTTAACATTCAATATTGGCAGACACCTTCTATGAAGTGACCCATACAATTACACAAAAAATCGTTCTTTGGAATGTTATATCTTATGTACAATACAGTCATTCCAAAGAATTAATGCATATACAATGTAGTTTTGTCGGTCCAAAGTGTGAACTGGTATGCTTAGTGCATCTGCGCTCGCTTTAAGGCTTTGCCTTAATTACATATTAACGGAATCTAATAATACCTCTGCACCTTCCATTATTTTTAGATCGTTCGGAGATCTATAATAAAAGAGATCTCCTATAATCCGATGATACGTTATCATTGAAAATAATTTTCCCCGTGGCGTGCCTCAAATCAGGCGAGTGTCGATTTGTGACGTCATGACTTTGCATTGCTTACTCTAGTCATATGACGTCATAGAAATAAAAAGAGGGGCAACTTTGGGGGAAAACAAACATGTATATACATGAACGCCGTGAGCGAGTTTTTCCAAACAAATATTTTGTAACTGTTTGAAAGAACATTCCGCTCCACACGGTTTTCCACTGTCGGAAAACGATTAAAATCGGAAATAGAATAAGAAAATGTTAAAGCAAAGAAAATATTGAGGAAAGATGCGATATTTCTCACTAGATCTATCGTCAAATTGCTTCCTTTTTCTCAATGTTTTTCCAAACAATCTACTGAGGTCAAATACAGGACTTAAGAAATGAAAATATAAAAAAATGAATAATTCGTATTTAAATGTACCGAAACCCTTACACCCTCCATAAAAACCCTTACACAAACAACAAAATATGGTCATTTCCAAATTAAGTCTTGCTAATTGTCAGAATGATTCTGATTTTGCTATTTTGTGAGCATCAAAACGAATGATTAGATAGGAAAGGCTTAACATAATAAACCATCATTCCAAATTTAATTCAAATTTTAAGCAGGCTGTAGACAATGATACGTAGATCCACTAAGAAGAACAGTTTTGTGTAGATTGTAGAATAGGAACTATTGAGGAAAAGCAAAGTCAGCATGTTTTTCTCTTCTCTCAAAACTTTGCTATTTCGTTCTGAAAGTAAATCTATGTAATTCATTGTTTGTTCGTTAAAGCTTCTCCAAACAAGACCTGGTTTTACTTAATAGAAAATACTTTGGGAAACATTTTGGCAAAATGTAAGAGCATCCTGACAAGTTCACAACCAGCATTTTCTCCTGTCTCAATAGACTAGATCTACTTTGATATGTAAGCGTTTAGTGTGTTGGGACTATGTTGCGATGGGATTTATCTTTCTTCTCTCCGCTGAGGTTCCTCTGTTGGAATCTCCGAACGATCTACGCGTTTCGGCTAATATTGTCTCTCAGACTCGGGTATGCCTA
Organism: Fragum sueziense; assembly: GCA_963680895.1. Taxonomy (NCBI): domain Eukaryota; kingdom Metazoa; phylum Mollusca; class Bivalvia; order Cardiida; family Cardiidae; genus Fragum; species Fragum sueziense. Next base: position 47,711,430 of record OY804600.1, read on the forward strand.
GGCCAGATACGATGTTTGGTTCTAATTTTTGCGACTTATTACACGAATCCAAGCTCGTCTTGCATTTGCCTCTTTCGATATAGTTTGTGCAGTTCAAAATCTCCAATTCTATCCGCAAAATTATGGCATTTATGAATGCATTAGCGGTTCTTTCCCACCGATAGCGCTTATTTACATTTACACCGGAAGACGGTATACCGTCCCGCATGAACGACAACTCTGTAACGACGGAATTACGAAAATCCGGAATGCGCCCCAAAAGGAAAAGTAAACATAAAGTGACGTAACTTAGTTCCGCGAAATAGGTCAATGTGTTTTTGACTGATCCGGAGCGTGGCATTTTCAAAAATGGATAAATAAACAAAATTGAAAGGTATTTTATTATGCTCCCCGAAGTGAGAGCATATAATCGCCGCTTTGTCTGTCCGTCCGTCCGTCCGTCCGAAGCGATTTCTCTATAACCCTTGGGCAAAATTAAATAAAACTTACCATGTGAACTCACTATGACATTATGCCGATGTACCTTTCCCAGTTTTGTAAAATACAGTTTTCTCTAATTTCTCCTAGTCTAATGGTCAGAAAACTTGAAATATGCGTATAAAAAGTATGTCATGGAAAAAGGGGCTTAACGTTTATTAGCTTAATTTTAGCTCTGCATGGCATACATTTATTGTGACAATGCCTTAATCGCATTGTCCGTCTCTGACGGCTCTTGTTATCTTTAATATTAACATTTATTTGTGTCCGATCATTTGACATAGGCCTATTTCGTTCCAATAAATAGACACAGATTTTTTAAGAAAGTGCATAAAATCATTGAACTATGACATGAACTAGACTTTTACTTGTGTGCACTCGGCTGCATGACACATTCCCAGATTGGATTTTTTTAGGATCTTGCATAGTCTTGTCGAGCATTTGTCTGGAGAATTCTTTAAATATCTCTCCGTTAAATATGGCTGTGTAATTGCATTTTGAGATCACCACTCTTTGAGGTTCATGGAAGAACACTCACTCCAAGAGTGAGACGCCTGGGTTCGATTCCCAGCAGATAGGATTTTTGTGATGATCAGCCACATGTTGAAGGCTAATTTTCAGAATTTTTATGCCCCCTTTCGAAGAAAATGGGGGTATATTGTTTTGCAAGTGTCGGTCGGTAGGTCGGTCTGTCCATAGACCAAACCTTGTCCGGAGCATAACTCGAAAAGTATTAAAAGTAGAATCATGAAACTTTACAGGTGGATAGATCTCATTATGGAGGGGTGCAGTGCACAAGAACCGTAACTCTGCCGATCAAATTTTCTGAGTTATTGCCCTTTGTTGATTTTTTAACTTGATTCTTGTCCGGAGCATAACTCAAAAAGTATGTAAGGTAAAATCATGAAACTTTACAGGTGGATAGATCTTATTATGTAGAGGTACCCGTCACCTCGGGAGTACCCCAGGGCACTGTTCTGGGCCCTATCCTATTTCTCATCTACATCAACGACTTTCCAGACTATCTCCAACACAGCACACTTAGACTCTTTGCAGACGACAGTATCATCTACAAAGAAATCCATAACATCACTGATGCCAAAAACCTCCAATCAGATCTAGAAGCTGCAGGTAGGTGGGAATGCGATTGGCTTATGCATTTCCACCCAGATAAATGTAATATTTTAAGTGTAACACAAAAAAGAAACCCAGTAAAATTCACGTATAAACTCCATGGCCACTCCCTCGAAAATGTTGAAAGTGCAAAATATCTTGGTGTCACTCTACAAAACAAGAGATGTTTGTAAAACATATATGCCCCCTCAAGGGCCTACATTTGATGTAGGTCAAAGTCCAAGGTCAAGTTAACAAGGTCCAAGGTCATGGTCAAATATGAAAGGTCTTGGTAGGAGGTGTCTATGTGTGAAATATTAAAGCTGTATATGTAAAAGTAAAATGAAACATAGGCCAGTTAAAGTTTTTAAAAGTAGGCCAAATGCCAAGGTCAAGGTCATGGTCAAATGTGAAAGGTCTTGGTTGGAGGTGTCCATGTGTGAAATATCAAGGCTGTAGGTGTAAAAGGACATGATATATATGCTTGGTTTCAGTCTTTTTAAAAGTAGGTCAAACTCCAAGGTAAAGGTTGCAATATTCAAGGTCATGGTCAAATGTGAAAGGTCTTGGTAGGAGGTGTCTATGTGTGAAATATCAAGGCTGTATGTGTAATAGGACATAAGATAAAGGCTAGGTTAGATATTTCTAAAAGTAGGTCAAACTCCAAGGTCAAGGTCCAAGGTCATGGTCAAAGTGAAATATCTTGGTTGGAAGTGACCATGTGTGAAATATCAAGGCTGTATATGTAAAATGACATGAAATATAGGCCAGGTTAATGTATTATAAAAGTAGGTCAAACACCAAGGTCAAGGTCACAAGGTCCAAGGTCATGGTCAAATGTGAAAGGTCTTGGTCGTAGGTGTCCATGTGTCAAATATCAAGGCTGTATGTGTAAAAGGACATGATATATCAGGTAGGTTAAAGTTCTTTTTAAAGTAGGTCAAAGTCCAAGGTCAAGGTCACAAGGTCCAAGGTCATGGTCAAATGTGAAACGTCTTGGTAAGATGTGTCCATGTGTGAAATACCAAGGCTGTATGTGTAATAGCACATAAGATATAGGCCCAGTTTATTTTTTTTAAAAGTAGGTCAAACTCCAAGGTCAAGGCCACATGGTCCAAGGTCATAGTCGTATGTGATAGGTCTAAGTCGGAGGTTTCCATTTGTCAAATATCAAGGCTGTATGTGTAAATGGACATGATATATCGGCCAGGTTAAAGTTTTTTTTAAAAGTAGGTCAAACTCCAAGGTCAAGGTCACAAAGTCCAAGGTCATGGTCAATTGTGAAAGGTCTTGGTAAGATGTGTCCATGTGTGAAATATCAAGGCTGTATTTGTAAAAGGTCATGAGATATATGCCGGGTTTAATTTTTTTTAAAGTAGGTCAAACTCCAAGGTCAAGGTCACAAGGTCCAAGGTCATGGTTAAATGTGAACGATGTTGATAGGAGGTATCTATGTGTGAGGTATCAAGGCTGTATGTGTAAAAGGACACGAGATATAGGCAAGGTTAAGAATTAAGTGTAAAAATCAACAAAGGGCAATAACTCCAAGAATTTGATTGGCAGAGTTACGGTTCTTGTGCACTGCACCTCTCCATAATGAAATCTATTCACCTGTAAAGTTTCATGATTCTACCTTACATATTTTTTGAGTTGTGCTCCGGACAAGAATCAAGTTATAAAATCAACAAAGGGCAATAACTCACAAAAGTTGATCAGCAGAGTTACGGTTCTTGTGCACTGCACCTCTCCATAATGAGATCTATCCACCTGTAAAGTTTCATAATTCTACCTTACATACTTTTTGAGTTATGCACCGGACAATAATCAAGTTTGAAAATCAACAAAGGGCAATAACCCAAAAGATATGATCAGCAGAGTTACGGTTCTTGTGCACTGCACCTCTCCATAATGAGATCTATCCACCTGTAAAGTTTCATTATTCTACCTAACATAGTTTTTGAGTTATGCTCCGGACAAGAATCAAGTTATAAAATCAACAAAGGGCAATAACTCAAAAAATTTGATCAGCAGAGTTACGGTTCTTGTGCACTGCACCTCTCCATAATGAGATCTATCCACCTGTAAAGTTTCATGATTGTACCTTACATACTTTTTGAGTTATGCTCCGGACAAGAATCAAGTTATAAAATCAACAAAGGGCAAAAACTCAAAAAAAATGATCGGCAGAGTTACGGTTCTTGTGCACTGCACCTCTCCATAATGAGATCTATCCACCTATGAAGTTTCATGACTCTACCTTGAATACTTTTTGAGTTATGCTCCGGACAAGGTTTGGTCTACGGACAGACCGACCGACCGACCGACCGACCGACCGACCGACCGACCGACCGACCTTCCGACCGACCGACCGACCGACCGACCGACCGACCGACACTTGCAAAACAATATACCCCCATTTTCTTCGAAAGGGGGCATAATAACTTAAAATGGGACAAACACATTAACTCTATCACAAATAAAGCCAACCAATCGCTAGGATTTCTAAGACGTAACCTTAAAAATTGTAACTCTACTGCCAAAGACCACGCCTACAAAGCCCTCGTAAGACCTAAATTAGAATATTCTTCTTCCATATGGGACCCCTACACTAAATCACAAATTAACCAAGTTGAAAAAGTACAGCGCCGTGCAGCTAGGTATGTGTCTAATCGCTACCATAACACCAGCTCCGTGTCCAATATGTTAAACAATCTAAACTGGCCAACTCTCGAAATTCGACGCTTAAGATCTAGATTAATAATGTTTTACAAAATTACCCACTGTATCGTAGCTATAAGACCCCCGGACAATCTCTTAATTCGCACTGATATTAGAACCAGACACAGTAATCCTTACACATATAAACATATCTATGCAGCCAAAGACTCGTATAAATATTCTTTCTATCCCAGAACAGTCTCCCAATGGAACCTTCTACCTCTCACCGTACAGTCAGCAGACACTGTTGAAGCTTTTAAAGCACTCATACCAGTGTCGGCCCTATCACCAATATTCCTTATGTAGACATGATTGAATGTACATAGTTTTATCCCTGCATTGTAAAGTATGAGCACCATATTACTTTGACCATTAACACTATCACGTGTATATATGCATCTTTTCACAGCTATGAATAACCATCTTACTAACAAGGCGCCGGCACAGAATCTTCAACAATGAAGGAGTGCTTGTACATAAAAGAAGAAGAAAGAAGAAGGAGGTGCAGTGCACAAGAACCGTAACTCTGCCGATCAAAATTTTGGAGTTGTTGCCCTTTGTTGATTTTCAAACTTGATTATTGTCCGGAGCATAACTTAAAAGGTATGTTAGGTAGAATCATGAAACTTCACAGGTGGATAGATCTCATTATGGAGAGGTGCCGTGCACAAGAACCATAACTCTGCTGATCATTTTTTTGGAGTTATTGTCCTTTGTTGATTTTCAAACTTGATTCTTGTCCGGGATAACTCATAAAGTATGTAAGGTAGAATCATGAAACTTTACAGGTGGAAAGATCTCATTATGGAGAGGTGCAGTGCACAATAACCTTAACTCTGCCGATAATTTTTGTCAGTTATTGCCCTTTGTCGATTTTCAAACTTGATTCTTGTCCGGAGCACAACTCAAAAAGTATGTAAGGTAGAACCATGAAACTTTACAGGTGAATAGATTTTATTATGGAGAGGTGCAGTGCACAAGAACCATAACCTTGCCGATCAACTTCTTGGAGTTAATGCCCTTTGTTGATTTTACACTTAATTCTTAACCTTGCCTATATCTCATGTCTTTTTACACATACAACCTTGATATCTCACACATATATACCTCAATGTCAATATCAACATCGTTCACATTTGATCATAACCTGGCACCTTGTGACCATGACTTTGGAGTTTGACCTACTTTAAAAAAATTAAACCAGGCATATATCTCATGACATATTACACATACAGCCTTGATATTTGATACATGGAAACCTCCGACCAAGACCTATCACATATGACCTTGGACCTTGTGACCCTGTTCTTGGAGTTTGACCTACTTTTAAAAAAAATAAACTGGGCCTATATCTCATGTGCTATTACACATACAGCCTTGATATTTCATACATCCTACCAAGACCTTTTACATTTGACCATGACCTTGGACCTACTTTTAAAAATCTTTAACCTAGCTGATATATCATGTCCTTTTACAATACAGCCTTGATATTTGACACATGGACACCTACGACCAAGACCTTTCACATTTGACCTTGTGACTATGGTGTTTGACCTACTTTTTAGCTCACCTTGAGCACTTGCTCAAGGTGAGGTATTGTGATCTATCAATGTCCGGCGTCCGTCTGTCCGTCACGGCGTCTACAATTTCTTTAAACGACATCTCCTCCTAAACTACTGGGTCAAAATCAACCAAACTTGGCAGAAATGTTCCTTGGGTGGTCCCTTATAAAAATTGCTAAAAGAATTGAAATCCATGAAAAACTGGTTGCCGTGGCATCGGAAAATGGGAAATTTCACAAAAGCTCAACAATTTCTTTAAACGACATCTCCTCCTAAACTACTGGGTCAAAATCAACCAAACTTGGCAGAAATGTTTCTTGGGTGGTCTTTTACAAAAATTGCTAAAATAAATGAAATCCGTGAAAAACTCAGGTTGCCGTGGCATCTGAAAATGGCAAATTTCACAAAAGCTCAACAATTTCTTTAAACGACATCTCCTCCTGAACTACTGGGTCAAAATCAACCAAACTTGGCAGAAATGTTCCTTGGGTGGTCCTTTATAAAAATTGCTAAAAGAATTGAAATCCATGAAACATTCTGGTTGCCGTGGCATCGGAAAATGGGAAATTTCACAAAAGCTCAAAAATTTCTTTAAACAACATCTCCTCCTAAACTACTTGGTCAAAATCAACCAAACTTGGCAGAAATGTTCCTTAGGTGGTCCTTTATAAAAATTACTATAATAATTGAAATCCATGAAAAACTCTGGTTGCCGTGGCATCTGAAAATGGGAAATTTCACAAAAGCTCAAAAATTTCTTTAAACGACATCTTCTCCTAAACTATTGGGTCAAAATCAACCAAACTTGGCAGAAATGTTCATTGGGTGGTCCTTTGTAAATATTGCTAAAAGAATTGAAATCCATGAAAAACTCTGGTTGCCGTGGCATCGGAAAATGGGAAATTTCACAAAAGCTCAAAAATTTCTTTAAACGACATCTCCTCCTGAACTACTGGGTCAAAATCAACCAAACTTGGCAGAAATGTTCCTTGGGTGGTCCCTTATAAGAATTGATAAAATAATTGAAATCCATGAAAAACTCTGGTTGTCATGGCATCGGAAAATGGGAAATTTCACAAAAATTCAATTATTTCTTTAAACGACATCTCCTCCTTAACTTCTGGGTTAAAATCAACCAAACTTGGCAGAAATGTTCCTTGGTTGGTCCCTTATAAATATTGCTAAAAGAATTGAAATCCATGAAAAACTGGTTGCCGTGGCATCGGAAAATGGTAAATTTCACAAAAACTTAACAACTTCTTTAAACAACATCTCCTCCTTAACCTCTGGGTTAAAATCAACCAAACTTGGCAGAAATGTTCCTTGGGTAGTCCCTTATAAGATAATTATGCTAAAAGAATTGAAATCAATGAAAAACTCTGGTTGCCATGGCATCGGAAAATGGAAAATTTCACAAAAACTTAACAACTTCTTTAAACGACATCTCCTCCTCCTTAACTTCTGGGTTAAAATCAACCAAATTTGGCAGAAATGTTCCTTGGGTGGTCCCTTATGAAAATTGCTAAAAGAATTGAAATCCATGAAAAACTCTGGTTGCTGTGGCATCAGAAAATGGGAAATGTCATAAAACTCATCAATTTTTGTAAACGACATCTCCTCCTAAACAAGTATCTGGTGTTGTATGCAACACATAAAGTCCCCTACCGGCTTCACATTGACTCAATATGGTAATCAATAATAGATTAAGATGAATAAGTTATTGCAGGATCCATTTTTTGCCATATTTACACTATTTCCGTTACCATAGCAACCGCACTTTTCGTCAAAGAACAAAGATAAAATGATGTGCATAATCTACACATTGCCATCTAGTCATACACCAAGTCTCATCAAATTAGCTTGCTTACTTATTAACTTATCGCAGGATCCAATATTTTTTGCCATATTTTCACTATTTCCGTAACCATAGCAACAACAATTTTAGTCTAAAAACAAAAATAAAATGATGTGCATAATCTACACATTGCCATCTAGTCATATACCAAGTCTCATCAAATTAGCTTGCTTACTTATTAACTTATCGCAGGATCCAATATTTTTTGCCATATTTTCACTATTTCCGTAACCATAGCAACAACAATTTTAGTCTAAAAACAAAAATAAAATGATGTGCATAATCTACACATTGCCATCTAGTCATATACCAACTTTCATCAAAAACGCTTGCTTAGTTATTAAGTTATCGCAGGATCCAATATTTTTTGCCATATTTTCACTATTTCCGTAACCATAGCAACAACAATTTTAGTCTAAAAACAAAAATAAAATGATGTGCATAATCTACACATTGCCATCTAGTCATATACCAACTTTCATCAAAAACGCTTGCTTAGTTATTAAGTTATCGCGGGATCCAGATTTGAGCGGACAGACAGACGGACAGACAGACGGACGGACGGACAGACGGAGGGCAAACCTATAGTCCCCTCCGGTGTGAACACCGGTAGGGGACTAATTACATCGCCAAATTCTTCTCTGGGACCACAATTCGTAACATATGCAAAGTTATTTGGCATTATTAAAACATTACTCAGGTGAGCGATTTAGGGCCCTCAGGGTCCTCTTGTATAATACATTATCCTGGCCTATATTTCATGTCATTTTACACATACAGCCTTGATATTTCACACATGGTCACTTCCAACCAAGACATTTCACTTTTGACCATGACCTTGCACCTTGAAGTTTGACCTCCTTTTAAAAACTTAAACTAGGCCTAAACCTCATGTCCTGTTACCTATACAGTCTCGATATTTCACACATGGACACCTCCTACCAAGACCTTTCACATTTGACCATGACCTTGGCCTGTGTGACCTTGACCTTTGATTTTTATACTTTTAGAAATCTTTAACCTAGCCTTTATCTTATGTCCTATTACACCTACAGCCTTGATATTTCACACATAGACACCTCCTACCAAGACTTTTCACATTTGACCATGACCTTTAATATTGCAACCTTGACTTTGGAGTTTGACCTACTTTTAAAAAGACTTAAACCAGGCATATTTATCATGTCATTTTACACCTACAGCCTTGATATTTCACATATGGACACCTCCAACAAAGACCTTTCACATTTGACCATGATCTTGACCTCGGCATTTGGCCTACCTTTCAGAACTTTCACCTGGCCTATATTTCATTTTACTTTTACATATACAGCTTTGATATTTCACACATAGACAACTCCTACCAAGACCTTTCATATTTGACCATGACCTTGGACCTTGACCTTGGACCTACATCAAATGTAGGCAGGCCCTTAAGGGGGCATATATGTTTTACAAATATCTCTTTTTATTCTTTTGTCTCAATGTTTTCTTATTATTTAAGCCTTTTGAATTGGGGACGTCAAAACAAGGTCTTGTTTGGGAAAGGATTTGGTCGTATCTTCAGCTTTCATTCAGTACACAAAAGTATGCAGCGACATTGACCCTTTAATACACGTACTACATATACATATTGTGTGAAGTAATGGAAGAAAAATAACACAAAACGCATCATGTTTGGGTTAAATATGTTTTTTTTTAATTCGCATAGAGAAAATTTGCTTTTTACTTTCGCATAACGTGTAAACACGGGTCGCGTTATGAACGAAGAGGGGGGGGGGTCTGGGGGAAATGGCTGCCATTACCAGTTCGAATGTTTGTGTATGTTACCGGCAGAAGCCGTTAATATCAATATTTATCAGATCAGCATTCACCAATCAAAATGCCAGAATTTTCTTTGCAGTATAATAAAAAAAGATTATTGCCGTTTGACGAAAATGTGCAATAGTGTAGTCAATATTATGAACTTCAATAAATCGAACTGAGGCAGCCAAATGGTTCCTCAACCATTTTGTCCCTGTTCTACCACCGACCTTGGAAGGTATTCCATCTACAGACATAGATAATGTGGAGGAGTTTGGGGACCGGGTGTATTTTCATGACACAGAATTTAGCAGTAAATTCAACCTTCTTGAGACACTATCTGGCAGGTAGGTTTCCTATGCTAAAATTATATTTGGTTTCAAGTTTCTTTATCGTAAGGAACAAAATTGTGGTTTACATGGAGACTCCATAAGATTCTGTAATTCTTCATCCAGAAGGTGTTGTGGTTCCTGAAACCTTCCTCAGAATTTTCGGGACATACCTGGAAGAGGTTCCTCATGTTTTGGAGTGGACATTTATACAGAAATTCTACAGTATCTAGAAAGACCTCTTTAAACTGATTATCTCCGAACATATCAATTACAATTGTTTTGAACTGAAATCTGCAGCAGAAGATATGATATAATAGAAGCTCATGATAAGAACTGTGTCAATTATAGCACGGAAAATATTGACAAAAGGAGATTTTGTTTAATAGCATGTTCTTCTGCCCAAATATTTTGTGAAAGCCCTCGAACACACCTAGATATCATTAATATCAACATTATGAACAATTTTCTTGACTTTGTCTTGCCACTGGATCCTGGTAGGGGCGGACGATAAAGTGAGGCTGACGACCATGCGCAATCCTCCCTCACTTTAATCCAATTAAAGCGCAAGTGACGACTTCATTATCATCAGTCTATACAAGTCCTGCGGCGATAGACAAGTGACGAAGCGACAGGTAGTTTTGTACTTTAACTCTTACAAACAGCCTGAAAGTCTAATCGGTAATTCTAATTCAGTATTTTGATTTATAATTGACTTAGAGTCTTTACATTTTTCACACGACAAAAAGTTTACTAATTACTTGGTTGTATTTCTACAAATCATGCACAAAGACTCTTTATGATTTCTTACTTTATTCAACAGACCTACGGGGATGTCAATATTACTTTAGCGAGAGCAGCTTCCACCCGCTTGATGCCCATGATGTTGCATGCATACGGTTTATTGATCGATATCAGGCCTGCCTTGATGCACTGGACACCATATACGACAACAGTAAGGGACCTGAAATGTATAGCCTTCGCCCACAGGTAACTAACAGGAACACTGTTGCCATGATCCTGTTATTTTGCGATGTCATCAGTTCAGCCAATGTCCTCAGTCTTACTCTAAAGAGTGCAGATATCAACTTTATTGATGTGGAAGACAAAGTGAAGAGAACCACCAAAAGACTGGATGAAATCAGCAGACAACTACAGAACAATGATAATGATCAAAGTGTCAGGCTGAGGAGCTGGATGACAGGACCGTCTGTGTATACGGGAAGTTGACGATATCTTACCAGAGGTTTTCATCAGGGATTTTGGCATACCCTTCATCAACAGCCTAAAAGGTGAAGTCCTTGATGCCTTCTTCTTTACAGCCTTCAGGGCGCTTGATCCCACCTATCTTCCAGGATCTGCAGAAGGGCTGCTTGAGCTTGGACAAGTACTGCAAATACTACAAATTAGTTTGTGTATAAACAGTTGAACACCATAGATTAAAGTGAAGTCTTTGCATACCAAATAATCTATTTAATCGATACAGCATACTAATAGTAACACATTATTGACAGTTTGGAGTCAACTTCATGAAAATACTACTTAGTAGTATACTAGTGCTAAAACTAGTGCTAAGTCTTGTGTTGTACCATTCCTACATAATGGCACTTTTTGACGCTCTATGAGATATGTGCTTCAGAATACACTGTTGAAAATGAAGGAATTGCTTGTGACAAGCAATTTCGTCATTCCCACAATATTTTCTACATACTGAATACACTGAATACATCAAACTCTAAAATGTCATAGATTTGAAATTTTCGCCTGCAACATCCTCCAGCTAGTCTATAATTCAGCAGTGTGGTAATAAGTTATCATTTGCAATTCAATAATGAGTGCCAGACTAACATTTGTAACTAATAACTTTATTGTTTCAAGCAATATTAGAAAACAAAGTAGAGATTGCATTTTTTCCGTTCAAACAATGTTTTTCTATCTAATCACTTATCAGAAAATATTTCAAATTGGAATAGTTGAATTGGTCTGTGTGGTAATGGGTATGCAAGAATATACATAAATGAATAAAACCCCTTATGTAAAATATGTTTTTTTTTTTTTCTTTTTTTTTTTTTTTTGTTTTTTTTTTTTTTTTTTTTCAGAATATGGAAATGGGGATATCAAAGCAGTTCTCCAACACTTCAAAGTGTGCCTGGAACATGCCGATACTGAGATCAATAGTGTATTGGGAGAATGGCAGTTCCTTAAAAATATTGTATAGGTCATTGGAATGGTCATAAGTAAAGATGCCATTTTCTTACAACCTAGTTTTCAAAATCTGCTTGTACGTACAGGTAAACGGACAACTCGGGCAACTTATTTCAGAAGCACTGCCTGTTTTAACTCTCTTTACTTATTATATCGTGGAGCAGAATACTCAAAGAAGTTGTAAATGTTCACTAGTGTTCCTGTACACGCTGCATGTAAGGTAGGTTTTTTTGCAGCCCGATATGAAACAACTGCCAGCGTATGAGCGGCACACCACACATGAACAATTCTTGGGTTGTCACTCTTCATTCGGACCCCTACACCTGACCGTTTGCCCATCATCACAGCCGCACCGTCACCCCAAAAACCTGAAACTTTATCAACATTTACTCCAATGGATACCATCCCATCATTTATTGCGCTATATATGGTTTCAACTTTACCATCACTTATTTCATTATTAGCACATAATTCAACCTTAATGTTACCATTGTTCAATATCTTACAAAACGACACCAACTTTTTTGTGGTTGCAATGTCTACGGACTCATCCACCATTATACCAATATAAGGACTTGAGCGTATGCGCACAATCATCATCTCACGAAGAACATCTGCAAGATAACCTTGCATTGTTGAATCAGCCTGGTTGTTTGTGAAGTTCCCAGCCCGTCTGCCGCTTTGGCTTGTACTGGTAGCAGCAGCCCCTGACCCTCCAGAAAAAAAGATGGGCATTTGAAATTTGAAAGTATAAAGGAAATCATCTTTGCAACAAATAAAAAGGGTTAAAGACCTTCTATTAGTTGTTTTTTTATCACATCTGGATCTGCGCAAGTTTCTGCACGCGCAAAATGTTAATCATTGAAATATGTTAGAAAAAAAGTGAATATGCTGGTTATCAGCCAATGTAGAAAAGAATCAAAATTTGCATATCAAAAGTATCTTGAAGACATCTTAAATGTAGGTTCCATGCAAGATCAAACCAAAGACAAAGGACAATCACTTCCAACCAACAAAAAATCTACACTCTACTAAAACATCCAAAACAAGATTCTACTGGCATAGATACTCTAAAACAACACAACAAACTGTACACTAATGACGAAAAAAACCCCACGAATTCTTAATGAACAATTCCAATATGTCTCCACCCACGAATCACCCTTGTCACTTAAACGCGTAGATGAAATAATACGTTCACACACAATTTAAAACACAATTGATGCATGTACAGAAATTCACCACCACAGACCCAGCCCTCATAAATCCAGGCACACCATCGAAATATCTGAAAACAGGATCATTAAATTGCTAAAATATCTGAACCTGCATAACGCTGCTGGCCCTGATGAATTAAGACCAATTATGTATACTAAAAAGATGTGCCAAGGAACTTGCGCCTATCATAACACAGCTGTATTAAGAAATCTCTTGAGACAAATTCTTTACCGAGCATTTGGAAAAAAGGCAAACGTCGCCCCTGTATTCAAAAATAGTCCAACCCAGCCAATTTTCGCCGGATCTCTCTCACTTGCATCTTATGCAAACAACTTGAACATATTAGTGCATCTAGTATAAATAAACACTTCGACAAAACATATTCTGCGACTTACAGCACGGTTGTTGGGGAAAAAGATACTGTCTGGCCCAACTCTTGGGCTTGGTAGATGATATCCTCCAGTTCATAAATGAGGATAAAGCCAAGATGACTTGATCCTATTACATTTTTAAAGAGCGTTTGATATGGTAAATTATGAGAAACTGGTGTCAAAAATACATTGTAATGACATTATAGGTCACACTCTGGCATGGATCAAAGCCTTTGTAGACAAGAGGACACAATCAATGTTGGTCAATAGATCCATGTCCTGCATCATATCAATTTCTTCAGGTGTGCCTCAGGGTTCGGTCTTAGGCCCCTACTATTCATTATCTATATTAATGACCTCCATGGATATGTACAATGCTCTAAAGTACGTCTCTTTGGTGATGACACTATCATTTACATACCACAAACTATCACATTCCATTCCAGCCTCTTAAAACAGGTTCTACTCAAGCTCGAGAGATGGGAATCAGACTGGGACATGTCTTTTAATCCTGCCAAAATGCCAAGTCATACAGTTTACCAAGAGAAAGACACAATTACCGTCACTGTACTTTCTACATAATACACTACTTGAGATACACTCCTCAGCAAAATATTTAGGTATTACAATTATTATCATGGAATAACCCCTTGTCAGGCCCCAGCTCGAATACTGCGCTGCAGCATGGACTGCAGTCCGCTCAACACTCGGGAACATTGATTAACCAGATTGAATATGTGCAGCGGGGAGCAGCTCGCTAAGCCATGCGATGCTATGGTCCCACATTCAGTGTCTCCGCTATGTTAGACAACCTCTGTTGGAGAAGATCAGATTTGCGCCGTATTGACTTACGGCTCGTTAGATTCTATAAAATTGTCAATGAAAAAGTAGTCGTCCCTCTTCCTCAAAATATTGTCAAACCTGTCAGACCACTTAGAAATTCCCATAAACTGGCATTCAAGCAACTACATACTAATATTTTTTTTTCTCGCAATGCATCAGACCAATGTCTTGTTTTGGAGAGATTAAATGGAAATATGTCGAATTACATTGGTGCAAAATATTTCTTCGTCAACACCTAATTTGTCGCATGTAGTAGCTTTGAAATTGAACAGCGCCGAAATTTTGATGTTTTGGAAAGTGTTTACTCAGTGACTGAAACGTTCGCCATACGCACTATGATATATTCAGTGTGAGAGTCAATAAGGCTTCGACACGAATTCTGTGGTGGATTAAATCTATCAAAGTTAGCACGCAGAGACAGAGCCAGCCGTCAGAGACAGAGCCAGCCGCCAGAGACAGAGCCACCGATAGAAATTACTCAAATTTTATTTTTGCCAATAATTTCTAAGGTTTTGAGACTTGGGAAAGGGGTGTCTAATAGAGAGTATCCCTCGATTAGTATATAACGTGTTTTGCCTGCGGCAATTGGCTATTTACCGTTGGAATGTACATAAATGCTCGATGTAAACAAGAAAAAATCTAATAGGGTCGACTCACGACGACAATGATCCTGTGAAAACCCTGCCGACTTTGAAGCCCACAGATTTAGAACAGACAGATAAATGGTCTAAGGAGCATGACATTCCCGTTTTTTCGCTTTTAAGCACCAAAAGAAAATTATTAAACAGTAAAGTTGAACAGTCACCTATTTTTGTCCAAAAATCGTGCTCCCAGAGACAGAGCCACACATGGCCGGAAGCGCCCCAGAGGATTAAAGCGGCAGAGCCATTGGCTCTGTCTCTGTAGTTTCCTAACCGTGACTAAACAGACAAACTTTTTTTCCTGACGTCAAAATATCATTTCCCTACGATAAACGCAAAAAATCACATCTGTCACATTGAACGAACTTTAGGGCGTACTTGATTGGGCCACTTTGTTGACACATAGTCCCCCCTTTTTAGAACTGAACAGACACTAGGTTTTAATGAAGATTCTAAACAAATGTGTTTGGAATGTTATCTAACGATTTTGCAATAGAAAACTCGTCAATAGTTATCTTGGTTTATACCCAACACACATGATTGGGCCGCACAGTTCGGGTGAAAGCGGAGTAAGTCCAATCAAATCCGACCGTACTTAGCAACCCCGCTATTTATCAGACAGTTCGAGCATGACAACTATCTCAAGCCGTATGTTTCATGTTTTGTTTATAATTTCCTTCTATGCACCAGATACTTAAATTTCTCCGCGGTAGATCATAGAATCTGGAAAAATTGGATTTTGGTTACATTTTGGGTACTGGTTTATGCAAGTGTTCAACAACGTGACAAAGAATGATATTAGGGTGCGGTACTTGTGACGCAGACTTTGTAATACAAGAACGGGTGACAAAAAGCGAGATCCTGCAAAGCTGGCGACCGTCTGTTCTTGCTTTTTAGCAATCAAAATCCAATTTCGTCTTTAAAGAAACAAATTATGTGACTTCTTTTGTGAAACCATATGGATTCAACAATTTTCATGACATTTTTTGAGTGGGAAAGCCTGCAAACCCATTTTTTTACTTATCTAGGGTCGGTATCTATAGCAAGTCCGGTAATAGGTGCAGTTGCATTCTGCACTTTGTGTGTTTAATATCTAGATGAATAGATTTTTCCTAGATATAACACCTATTTGGAGACCTAGATGGAGGTTGCGGGAAGAGTTACTCATATGTTCAAGAAAATCCCCCGAACAGTTTTGGAGCGCATCAAATCGCGGTATATAGCGGCAGAACGGTGACTTTTGGCCCTGTTATATCATTCATTCCATGAATCGAACAAGTTCTTTTCATTTCACTCATTCTTGATAAGATGATTATTATTAAAGAAAAAACAGTGCCTGGAATGCAAACATAAGCACAAGTTTTGTGAATTTTTTCTGCCACCAATGTGAAAAAAGAGCCTTCTTTCAATTGTGAAGTAGCCTGTTATAGGCCTCTGCTTAAGAACGAGAAAAAGCCCTGGCATGTTATCAGTATTTACTTCTTTTGCCCAAATATTTTACCAAGCACCATCTAATAATTAGTTTTGTTGGGAAATTGTTAAATAATAAGCTGGAATTTGAAAAAGAGCCTTTACAGCATTTACAACAAAATATGGATCAAGATCAGTTTACGCTTTTGCAGTCTGATCAAGATCTTTGTTGTTCTGTACTAGGTTCTTCGTTAACTGTAGACCATAAAAGGGCACTGTGCGCCCTTGGCAGGCTGCATTCAGACATATTAACATGAAAACATAAAAATAGTAAATGCTAAGAGCCCCTCTTCCAAAGCCCAGCTTCTGTGTATAAACTTACACAATTCAAAACCACAAAAGGTACTTTAACAGATGATATCAACGACATAACTAATGTATAGCCTTGTGTAATGTAATGATAGCAAACATAACAGGGAATAAAATGACATTTCAAGAATAATGAGTGAACATCCACTTATCAGCTACATCTTAAGGTGATGATGTTGGGTGAGAGCCTGGCATCAAGAAGGAGAACGACAACGAACCTTGTGTTCTCACAGACAATTTATCCCCTTGTCACGATGTATAGGCCGCCCACGATTACCAAGAATAGCATTTGTTGTAGACTGAGCTGTCACAAATCTGTTGCGTAAGTGATGTTAACATATACAATTGTCTTGACACACAGTTGTTACACTAAGCTGGAAGGGGACAAGGACAGTCTGCATGTGTTCCCGTGTCGTTTACATGTCTCACTAATTTTGGAACAGTCCCGTTGGCTACATTAAAGCGTCTAGCTACCTCCATTTGCATACTCTCCATTGCCGAGCTCTATTGATTAAACCATCAAATATGACCTCTGCAGTTTTCGGTACGCCAACAGCCTATTTGGTCGTCATAATCTAATTATAGCACACCATTTGAATTATCGAATCAAAATCATTCAGTTTTATCTTGCATGATCATTACGTATACATTACGTCACTTCTACTTTTGGCTGAAGCCGGTAACATTTGAATTATCGAATATCAAAATCATTCAGTTTGATCTGGTTTGATTACGTATACATTACGTCGCTTCTATTTTTGGCTGAAGCCGGTAATTTGAAGCGTCAGCCAATGAAAGTTTGTATCAGCTTTTTGAATTGTTTTGTTGTGTATCGCCAACGATTGGATACTGAAATCCCACCAAGGCCCCGAGATTAGACGTGAAATGACCCCGCGAGAACAGAGCTCATTCTATCGAAATGGAATGTAGAGATAATGTGCTCTGTTCATAAGAGAGTACCATTTGCAAAGCATCCCCGACCAAGAGCCCCAAAACTCGATTCATTTGTGCCAAAGTAAGCCTCAGCATTTTACATACGAAATTATCAGCAGGTTTTGTGTGTTTTCGATGAGTAAATCAATGTGGCAGTTTGCACACAAAAAATCCTAGTGATTTAAGACGCTGTCCAGGGGTGCGGAATTCACATGCCCGACTTGCCCGACACGGGTTTTGTGGTGGACGGACAAGGGCTTTTTTCAAGTGAGCTTGTCCGCGGGCAAGTGCATATCAATGGGATCAAAATGTGATAAAATCGAAATTTCAATCTTAATTTTGCTCACGATCCGTCTGAAAAAAATCCATTTCAATCAAATCAAATTTAAAATTATTTTAAAACACACTACCATTAGAAAAGTCATCATCGCGGTCGCTATATAGGACGAAATCTCGCGATTAACGAGGATTTACGTCATGGCAGATTCGCTTGACAGCTCGCACCGACCAATCAAAATTGAATAACGCTTTAATTGCGTCATCCTTTTTTCCCACACTTACAGAAACGCGCGAGTTTTGTAAACAAATCGTAGTATGCGTGACAATATACGAGGGGTGATCCAGAATTAGCGGTACTGATGCTCTAAAATCACTATTTATGTGTTTTTCTTGATGCAATTTTGCATAATGCAAGTACTATTTATATTTGACATGATACGGAAATATTGGCATTGTCTTTTGATTACGTCCATGTTGGAAGCGTGTCCATATCAACCAAGGTACGGTTAGGCGGGGCAGGGGTAGAGTTTCTAAGCATTTTCATATCTTATTTGTTTTTTCAACCCTTTCTAACGCGCCAATTTTACTGAGACGCTGTGGATATAAAAAGGAACTTCATGCTATTCTATGACCAAAATTTAAATGTGATTTCTGGCTGAACGGGAAAACTATGGAACGGTTTACTTTGGCGATAAAAGTCAACTATGACGTTGGCAGAGAATTCGAACGTGCGCAGTTTTTAAGTTTTGCGTAGAATGTGGATATTCCCCATTCGATACGTACAAAATAATGTAGAATAACTCATAACACATTCTTTAGTTAGACAATTTCATAATTGTTTGATACCTAATGTTAAAAAAGGGACGAACATTGTTGTATGAAAAGAAAGCGAGTAGCAGCTAGAAGAGCAGTCTGGACGCGACGTCAACTAAAGCTGTTACGGGCCTCAACGCTTGGGATCACCGCTTCACGATCAAATACATTTGTTACAAGACGGACCTAATTTATGCTAGTGAGTTTTGAATACTGGAAGATCATTTAAACATGAATAGGCACAGACAGGCTCTGTCGGTGGATTCCATATCTACTGAATGCAGATAATTATGGGAAAACGTGTTCTGACATTGAGGAAATTTTGGATCAAAGATTTTCGTTTAGAAGCTAATTCTTTGATAATATGACAACAACAGACGAACTTAGATGCACTTGTATGACCCAGAAAGCAAGGAACAATCACGGCAACAGACGTCACCTGTCTCATCCCCAATCCAGAAAGTTAGAATTGTTCATTCTCATCAGACAAGCTTCAGTGGAATTTAATGTATTCCCGTGTATGGAATCGGTACCGAAATGTCACAGTTTCAAGGACTTCAAAATAGTAAATTAGCTCTAGACATTCAACGGATGTTTTCTACATTCGACTAGCAATGATACAGGGACATATTAAGTGGGTGAATTAAACGTTACAGTAAATGTATAGCAACTGTAGGTGACTATGTGGATGAGTAACGTCATTATTTCAACGGTGCGAACTTGCGACGTCGTGACGTTCGGTTCCTACCTGCCCCGCATATGCGATATATACAAAACTAGTTTTATTGTAACTTTTTTGTTTTAGGTCCGATTTTGATGATATTTGGTGGACTGATCATTGATAAATTACAGTTCATGCTGTAAAAATTTGTTTGCCTTAGATGGATTCATATTGAAGTTATAAAGCCAGTACCGTTAATTCTGGATCACCCCTCGTATGGTTTATACATCCGGCCTAATGAAAAAGTTGCGTCATCCTTATTTTCCGGGTTTTCCCATTTCTGAAGCGCGTGAATTTTGTAAACAAACGGTTTGTTCACTGATTGGCTGTATCGCTTGGCAACCTGTTGTTGTTGTTGTTGTTGTAAACAGGTCAGCGTTCCGAAAAAGTTTGGATTCGCGAAATGGACAAATTTGTGATTCGCTCGGGGGCTACAAAACCACCCGAAAATACAAATAAACGAGTATCAAAGGCCCAGAGGGAAAAAGATTATGATGCTAAACGACAACGCGCATTCCAAGAGAGCTGGTATACCGATTTTTCTTGGCTTGAAAAAGAAGAAAGTTCGGACAAAGTTTACTGCGTTTTTGTTGATTTAGGAGCCATACTCAGAAATTGTCAATCCGATTTTATTGAAATTTGGTCCAATCAGGGGCCATAACTCAGAAAGTATCGGTCTGATTTCCATGAATTTGCATCTTGCATATATACAGGTCCTAATGCATAGCTGTGCCAAGTATGAAGCAAATTGTTCATAAAGAATGAGTGTAATGAAAAGAACTTGTTCGATTCATGGAATGAATGATACAATAGGGCCAAATGTCACCGATTTGCCGGATATAGCCGCGATTTGAGCCGCTCCATATCCTATGCAACGATTTTAATGAAACTCTCTGCAACTCTTGTGGCAACCTCCATCTAGGTCTCCACATAGGAGCTATTTCTGGGAAAACTCTATTTCTCTAGATATTTTACACACAAAGTGCAGAATGCAACTGCACCTATTACCGGACATGCTATAGATACCGACCCTAGATACGTAAAAAACCGGGTTTGCAGGCTTTCCCACTGAAAAAAAAAAGCAATGAAAATTGTTGTATCCATATGGTTTCACAAAAGAAGTCACTTAATTTGTTTTTTTAAAGACCAAATTGGATTTTAATTGCTAAAAGGCGAGTACGGACGGTCGCCAACTTTGCAGGATCTCACTTTTTGTCACCCGTTCATGTATTACAAAGTCTGCGTCACAAGCACCGCCCCCTAATATCATTCTTTGTCACGTTGTTGAACCCTTGCATAAACCAGTACCCAAAATGTAAGCAAAATCCTATTTTCTCCAGATTTTATGATCTACTGCGAATAAATAAGTATCTGCTTCATAGAAGGAAAATATAAACAAAACATGAAACATACGGCTTGAGATAGATGTCATGCTCGAGCTGTCTGGTAAATAGCGGGGTTGCTAAGTATGGTCGGACTTGATTGAACTTATTCCGTTTTCACCCGAACTCTGCGGCCAAAACAGGTGTGTTTGGGTATAAACCAAGATAACTTTTGAAGAGATTTCTATTGCAAAATCGTTGAATAGCATTCCAAATACAGTTGTATAGATTCTTCATTAAAAACTGGTGTCTTTTCAGTTCTTAAAAGGGGGGAACTATGTGTCAACAAAATGGCATAATCAAGTACGCCCAAAAGTTCGTTCAAGGTGACAGCTGAGCACTAGGCCTATATTTTTTGTGTTTCATCGTATTTTGACATTAGGGGGAAAGTTTGTGTGTTTGGTTTGACATTTTGG
This sequence comes from Fragum sueziense, assembly GCA_963680895.1. Taxonomy (NCBI): domain Eukaryota; kingdom Metazoa; phylum Mollusca; class Bivalvia; order Cardiida; family Cardiidae; genus Fragum; species Fragum sueziense. The sequence continues at coordinate 47,732,891 of OY804600.1, forward strand.
TAGACATGGAATTTATTGTGACTTGCATCGAAATATCTTCAGTGTATAATCAGCGAATATTGACGAAATGTCACTAGTTTTCGTTTTCGAACTCAAATGGGCCAGTGCCAATGGTGGATCTTGCGAAATGTTCAGGACAGGTTCATTAGAATCTGATTTTAAATCCAAACGGACATATTTAAGAAGGTAAACCATGTTTCAATTTGTTGCTTGTGCTGTGTATAGTTAGAATTTTTAATGTGTCTTCTAGTTCTATGAAGGTGATGAAAAAATATTCTCCTCCCCCCCCAGCCCCCCCCCCCCCTCCGCCAATCCAAAACCCTCAAATTACAAGTCTGTATGTCATTACATACTGTGATGCTGAGAAAATTATATCTTTAGATTTAGCATGGAGACTCGATTACGCCCCGTTCCCACTGTCACGGTTTGGACCCCTGGTTAGTCCCGGATGAGTGGTCTGGGGGAAACCGTGACAAACCGGGAGTACAACCGTGGCGGCACCGTGAACATCCTGGACCTACCGAGATGAACCTTGTTGATCCGGAAACCCATCCCGGATGTTTTAAAATGTTTAATACAATCGGCACTCACCGGGAGGATGTCAAGAATCGGCTTTATCGGGGAAACACCGGCATATTCCGGGGCAAGTCCGGTTCTCTACCCTGACTCAACCGTGATAGTCCCTGATGATCCGTGGACATTTTCAGCTTAATAAATGTAGTTTCAGTTTCTGATGCAAGCACAACCGGGATCACGCCGGCCCCTGCACCGTAAATGAACCGTGGCAAACCGGGAACAAATTTGGATAGTACGGGGTAGAACGTGAAGGGTAGAACGGGAAAATCCTGCTAGTAAACCGGGGTACACCAGGGCAATGTCGGGAATATGGGAATATGAATCATTTTTTAGAGAAAAGATCCCGGATCATCCCGGAATACCGGCTCTTTCCCCACCAGGAGGTACCGTGGGTGTCCAGGACCAACACCGTGACAGTGGGAATGGGGCTTTAGGATAATATAATTTATTAGAATGGCAGGAGGTTCGGGGGGCGCAGCCCCCTGATGTAAGTAGAGGTTCAGTGTTGAACATGAAATTGTTAATGATAACAAAGATGGGATCGCAGCGTATCCTGTCCAGTGTTTATTTAAACCCATCCGAATTTGATACCCTTCTCAGGATTCAAAGTTTTGAGAGATTGATTTTCTTTTGTTTGACTGATCATGTTGATGTACACATCTATTCTGTAGGAATTCTTCTAGAAATAAGCATATAATTCACTTAGTGACTCTGGATTACCACCATACTGTAAATGACACGGTAACGAAGAAGTCTGCTAGTCTAATAGACTATACAGTGGCAGATCCAGAGGGGATTTGGGTCTTGGGGAGTGTTATTACTTTGAAATTAACTTTAAATTGTGTAATACTAAGAAAATGCCACATCTCCTTTTTGTATTTTTGAACCCCCTTCACAGAAATCCTTGACGCATGTCATGATGATGTATATTTGAAAAAAAGCAAGGTATTGGGGCCATTTAAATCTTTAATTAAGAGCAGGGGTTCGGGGGCGCAGCCCCCGACAATGGCTGACATAAGACTTTTAACAAGCTAATAGGGTTTAATCCTTTCCCAAACAGAAAAAATAGGGTGGTCGAATTCAAAAGCTGCTGCAGAACAAAAAATTAATGTTGATAAAGATAGGCCAGATTTGTGAATAATTTCAAGAAAATATTTAGGCAAAAGAAGAAAATACTGATTAGCAGCATAGGCGGATCAAGAGGGGGGTCGGGACACCCCCCCCCCCCCCCTGGCATTGGCCGAAAATTGAATTTTGACTATAAAAAGTTAGTGTCATGTTACATATTTACTACATTTTAAGCCATAATTTGGGCTTGGACATCCCCCCCCCCCCCCCGAAAAAAATCCTGGATCCTCCCTTGAGCAGCATAATTTACCTTTTTTGCTATGTTTTCTGAATGCCTTTTTTGATAGTGACATCAAAACCAGATCTTGATTGGGAAAGAGTTAAAAGTTAATTTTTTAAATATTTCAGAAGCTCTGTGAATTATAAATAATTTAAATTAAATTCAGACTAAATTTCGATGGCTCAGCGCGAAACGGTTGTAACTGCCTATAAGCATATAGGTAGTTACAACCGTTTCACGCTGAGCCATCATATTCTGAGTTACGGCAGGCAGTAAGGATCAAGATCAGAATGCAATGTTTACGTAGTCTGACACTTTTCTGAAATATCTAAGATTCTAAGATCTAAGATTCTTATTCAGCATATATTTATAAGCAACAAATCTAATTTAATCTATGCTATTATATCCGCAGATCCAGATATTTTCCACCGAGCCTGGTTGTACCTAACATCAGAGTCAGTCAATCCAGGGATCTTGGAAGGTTGAGCTCGAAGGTTTGAATCCCAGTGGAAGCTGGTCTTCCTGGTTACTATAAGAGTTATTTAGCAACCAGTTGGTGAGCCGCCAGCTAGTTAAAATGATAACAGTAACCCATCTCTGCTAGTGCTAGACACCCGGCATCATGAGTGGGGAATAGGGAGGTAATATGCATTTATTTTAGAAGTGAGTGTCTCATAAGCCAAAACAATCTGGCCCTTTAAATTGGGGTTTATAATTTTTATGAGTTATGTGCCTTTATCTTTTCAATGTATGATATTTTTGTGTCTATTTCTGTCAGACAGAGTCTGTCAAGCAAATTCTCCACAACCCTCAATTGGATAAACAGTTCATAGAATGCTGTCAAGAGTCCTTTCTGTCTTTTTCTCAATTTTTCAACTTTGAATGTTAACCCTTTCCCAAACAAGACCAGGTTTTGAAGTGTCTAATATTAAGCTTGGAAAAAATGTTGAGGCAAAATAAGAAAATGGTGATAATCAGCAGTTTCTCCTTTTGCCTCAATATTTTCTGGGCTATAACATGCATATTTTCTGTTTTTGGTATAATTTATTGCTGTTGTCTGTAACTCCTTTCAAATTTGACCACCCTAAATTTTTTTCGTTTGGAAAAGGGTTACATTTTTCTATCACCAATGTATTTTTAAAGTCTTTAAGTGACTCAGAGCAGCTCTAGGCTCAGATTAGATATTGTGGCAGTACTGTGAGAAATATACCAGGAATCCATGATGGAGTCACATTGCAAATCTTCGGTGACAGGAAAATTACTTTTGTCAAATGTCACAAAGGATATTTGCCCAACCAGTCTTTTAACTCACAACCAGAACCCATGTTCTAGAAGTGCGATTTAATGTTCTAGAACAGTTCTTGAACTTTAATGAACTTTTTCCCAGGGGTAATTCTCGGGGTAATTTTCTGTAAAAATAACTGTACATAATCAGTGATTTTGTTACAAATTTATGCTGAAGAGTCCTGGGACCCACTTGTTCCCAAAACAACGAGTCCAACATTGAAACATATGAGTCTTTGAAAGACAATGTCGATTACGCATTGAAAATGTTAGCATTCTGGGACTCACTGAATATTTTTCAATGAGTCCTGAGAAAAAAATGTGAGTCAGGGACTCGGGACTCGCAGGTAACAAAATCCCTGCATAATAAAAATATGGCCTTTTATGTTTCTCTGTGCAAAATTTCAGCTTTGTCTGACCTGTATTGGCTTAGATTACTACTGATACAAAACCCCATATCCCATGATTTTGTAAATTTTTTATACACATGTACCATCACACCGCTGAACATATTTTAGTTTTACAATTTACATCGCTGCATGATTGTCGATTCAACTGTATAAATCTTGTTTTCTTTTATAAAAAGTCCATAAACGATGTGACAACATGCTAAAAGGCAACTTCTGTGGATTATTAGGGATTTAGGCCTATGAATACTAATAGCCCTTTAAATAAGGTATTGGTTAAGGTATTCCACCAGCAATGAGATTCACACAACATAAGAATTGGGCAGTGGAATGTTCCCCTGCAGAATGTTTACAAAAGCGTTCGGATACATACAAAATGTTAACAACATTGTACAAAGAATTCTGCCTCTGGCGGCCTTTGCATTTGTGAATCTCATTAGGGTTAGCAGATGGACTACCTTATTCCTTAAGAAAAGAGATTAAATGCAGTTTGCTTGTATTGTTTGTGTTCTATATGAAACTTTCTCACTAATAGCCTTTATTTTCAGATCTGTAAACACTAGTTATACTTACCTGCAGAGGGTTATGTCATCTTCAAGCCAACATTAAGGTTAATAAGGAGTTTGAAAACAAATTGGTGCTGTATCAAATTAAAACCAGGGAAGGTTGGTACATGTTTAGTCTTAGAAAATAGAAAGATATGCTTTAATACCCTTTGTGTTACTGTATAATGTACACTGTATACACATAATTGAAAAATGACAAGTCTATTATATGCTAAATAGCATGCAATAGACAGCGCTTGACTTCGCACTCAGAACCAAATAACTATCTTTTTAGACAATTATTATTTGTCGGGTACGGTATGCTAGTCCGGATAGATAACCCTGTACAGTTGGTGTCTATCGACAACCCATGGGCTGTTGATTGGGACCCGGCACGGCCAATATCCTTTCTAACATTTGACTTAAGTCCGGCATAGCAAAATAAGCTTTCTTGCATATATTAAGGCAGAAAACAGTCTTTTTACTCAAATGTTTACACATTTTACAATTAGGCATATGCAAATGTTAACAAGTTAAGGGCCTTACATACATTGACTGCATTGGTTTAAAGCCTCAGATACACCTTGTAATGACAAGCTTTTCATTTCTTGTAGGAATATGTCATATGTTTATGTTTTAGAATGGTATTACTGCTCCTGAATAGAAGCTACTGAAAAGTGGGAGAGGATTTGAGCAGAATGGCACAAACTGCAGCAATCAGCACAGTAAATATGGAGTGTTCCAGGATTAAAAGCAAGTTGCCCCATGATACTGGATTCCTAAGCGGGTTCTTCAATACAGGTTTAATAACAAAGTAAGAGCATTTTGATCAATTCAAATCTTTCCAAAACTGCAAAAATTTAGAATACCCAAAAAAAGCTGCTGCAGACAACAAAATAGGTGTTGATATAGGCTTGGAAAAACATTGAAACAAAAGAAGAAACTGCTTATAACCATCAGTTTCTCCTTTTGTCTCAATATTTTCTGTTCCATATTTTACACAAATCCTATCTTTTATAACATCCATTTTGTCATTTGTGGCAAATTTTGAAGGGGATAACCCTAAAATTTTGTTGTTTGGGAAAGGGTAAACAAACATTTGTCTGAAACAGTCAACCTGTTTCCTACATTTACTGTCTTAAAATTCACCTTTTCCTAAATAAGACAGAGTTTTAATGTCCCTAGTAGAAAAAATGTTGGAAAAAAGATTAATAGAAAAGGACAGGTTGCTGTACATAACTTCTATTAACAGCCATTCCTGCAGTCAACTTCCTTGTTGGAACAGTCCAAACTTTACCATTTGGAAAAGGGTTAATGAAAATGAAATGCAAGTCTTTTGTTCATGATGCTAACTGCTAAAAGTGCTAAGCCATTATATTCAGTGTTGTGTCTATGGTTAATAAAAGTTAATCTTTTTTCAAAGAACAATAATTTTGGCTGGTCCTGTGGTCCAAACTGAAAGGAGCTGCAAACTAAAAGTTAAAAATGTATTATGTTACTGCATAGAAAATATTTAGAACAAAGAAGAAATTGCTGATCATCAGCAATTTCTTCTTTCCTCTCAATGTTTTCCAAAAAATCTATGAGGGTCTTGTTTGAGATAGAGTTAATCACATTGTCTGTCTATTTTACAGAATGATGTAGTCTCTGACTGACAGTGATGATTGAGAAATGGCAAGACATCTTTCCTTGGTTGGCCAAGCCCGGATAGCTTTGCTGGAAGCATCAGATTTTATAAATCTAAGCGGTTGTCTGTTTAAATCCAGTTCTTTTGATCTTTTTTCTGACATAAGACAAAAGTAGTCAATCATCTCTCCCCATGGATGAATTGTTTAAACCATTTCTACACATTGACTCTTTTTTTGACTCCCCAAAAGATACAGACTTTGAAAAACATGGTGGAAAATGAAGAAATTGCTTGTAACAAGCAATGTCTTCATTTCCCACAATGTTTTCTACTAAAAAAGACCAAAAAATGTTAAATTATCATCTACAACATCTTTGAATTTTGACCAGCCAAAAATTTTGCTGTCTGGTTATGGTTTATTAACCCTTTCCCACACATTGATACTTTTGGACGCCCCACACAATAAAGGCTTTGGTAAACAATGTGGAAAATGGAAAAAATGCTTGTTACAAGCAATTTCTTCATTTCCCACAATGTGTTCTACCAAGAAAGACCAAAAAATGTTACTTTTGTTCAATGGAAATTGCTGTCTGCAACACCTATGAGTTTGGACTTGGCTAAAACTTTGCTGTTTGGTAATGGGTTAAGAATTATCTAAATGGAAGGAGCAACTGGTTAGGTGCACCAGCTGCTGTAATAAAACTGGAGATTGTTGAATATGGTGTTAAATTACAATCAGTCAATATTTCTGTGTTGGACAAAGAAGGAGTTTGAATTTGTTTGTACATTCATACAATATTTTATCCACTTGACACTTGTTTTTGTCAACTTTGGGTGTTGAACTTTGAATGCCTCAAGATATTATAGAGTCCTTTGACATTGACATATCCAGTACTAACTGTACATGTTGTTATCTTTAAGTTTCTATGACACCTCTAGAAAGCTTCAGGTTCCAGATTTTTACAGACTCCTATTTACTCAGTTGGTAGAGGGTTTAACACGATGCTTGTATTATGACATGATCTGATGTTATAGCAACAAATTTATGCACTATGCAGTCAACACTGGTTATGTCAAAGTCATATGGGATATGGAATTATTTTGAGATATCCAGTGTTTAACACATGAGAGTTTTGGTTGTCTCATTGGACAATTGATATTCATTATAGTTTAGTTGAATGTAGTTATTGTTGTGATTTTATGAAATATGGTAGAAAAAGGAGAGACATTGCTTAAACTGAGCTCTACCTCCTCCTTTTCTATATTTCTGTTATGAAATTTTCTGCCAAAACTGAAAGAGATATTGAATATGGCATCTAACCCCAATCAATAAATTAATCAATATTTCTGATGTGTAGGGAAAGGTTTTGGATTTGTTTTTTCATGTGTGAAATAAATACTCTTATAGCTGACTCTCTACACTGGTTAAATCAAAATGACTGCTAATGTCAGAGTGAAAATCTGGTCCAGCTTAACCAATTTCCAAACAAGACCTGCTTTTGAAATCCCAGTAAATAAGGCTTGTGAAAATTTTGACGCAAAAGAAGAAAATGCTGATAAACAATATTTTCCCCTTTTGCCCAAATATTTTCTGTGCCATTAAATATATGAATCCTATTCTTGATTATTTCAAATTCATCATCTGCAGTGGCTTTCAAATGGAAATGGTCTTTAATTTGTTGTTTGGGGAAAGGGTTAAGATTACTAAATGTTTGAAAGTTTTGATGGCTTGGGATATTTTGAAGGGCCCATTGACTTTGACATATCCAGTGTTGACTGAAATTACTCTTAAAAGCTGATGTTCCAGATTTTACAAACTCCTATATAGCTTAGTTGGTTGAGGTCAAAATGTAATACCATCAAATTTATCCACTATGAAGTTGACACTTGTTATGTCAAAGTCAAAGGAGATATGAAATTACCATGAGATATCCAAAATTTGACACATCCATTTTTTTTAAAATCAACATTTACTAGATCTGTATCTTTGTTGAATGCATATGAATAGTTGAAATATGGTTGACAAAAGTGAGAACTTGCCTTGATTGAGCAATTTCTCAAATTTTCTCCGCTACATTTCTTAGATGAAGTTTTCTGTGTCAAGCATAAAATAAATTTTAGTGAAAGGAGAATTTTCTCTTTTTGAGCACTTTCTTGTTTTTTTTTCCATAACGTTTTAATACATAATAAATTGAAAAAACACTATAATACTATCTGGTCTTATGTCTATTTATATATGTTTGATAATGCACTTGCTATGTTCAACCTTAAATAAAAACCATTGTCACAGCATCCCTTTGCAAATCAGAGAAAGGATCATAAACATTGAGAGAAAAGAAGAAATGACGGAAAATCAACAAGTTTTCCTATACCATCAATGTTTTCTAGGTCATTATTAATTTATTTCCCACTTTTGAAATCAAATAATTTATTGGCTGCAACTGATCTAGAATTTCTCTGTTTAGGGTTGGATTATTATTAAACCAAAGTAACTACAAGACTAACTGGTGATGCAAGTATCATGCTCGACGCCGAATTGATTTGCAAGAATGTAGGCTTTTGATCTGGTTGAAAATCAAATCAGTTTAAAATAATTTACGAAGTGAAAAAAGTACTAGATCTAACAATCGATAAAGTTTAAAAGCTTGAGAAACCCAACTGTTCATCGAGCAATACACCAGCCCGATCAATTTGAGTCGACCTCTTGATATTATGCAAGTTGATCAACCCAAATCGTATGTGTAATAAGGTACTCGCCATATTTTGGTGTATTTTACTGACAAGTATAAAGACGACAACGATTCCTTCGAAAGAATTATACTATATATACCAACGTTTTGCAAACGATAAAAGTTTTAGAAGACGCTCATTGAAAAAAATAAACGTCATTACTATTACTTATCTGGTTTTACAAGGTGAATTTGTATATTTTACCTTTCTATATGTAAAATATTGCTGCAAGTCTATTCTATCCAAAAACAACATTTGATATGCATAGATATTTACATAAATCTGAGACATTTTTATTATATACGTGAAACTGTTCATTACCACGCGTGCGCATGAAACTATTCATTACCCCTTTTACATTTACAAACTGACTCTCCAGTAGCTGACTTGAATTCGTATGTCATTATATGCTCGACGCTGCAGGCGTCGAGCAATAATTTGAAAGAATGAATTATATTTTTATAATTAGCTCACCTAAGCACAAAGTACTAAAGGTGAGCTATTGTGGTCATTTTTGGTCCGTTGTTCGTCCATCTGTACATCCATCCAACCGTCCATCTGTCCACAATTTGTTGTGAACACTCTAGCATCCACAAACATTGACCAATCTTGACCAAACTTTGTCAAAACATGTATGACCACAAGTTCTCGGATGAATTTGATTTTAGGAATTTGTACAAAGAAAAAATCTGTTAGAAATAGCCGTGCTAGGGGCATGGTCTGGAGTGGTGGTGCGTCATGTGTTATTTTTTTTATATTTGCGACTTTTTCTTGAAAAGTATTTGGCGGACTTCAACCAAACTTGGTAGAAAGCACCCCCATAGAAAGGGGCTAAAGATTTAGAGTCATAGTGTTATCTCCCCTTGTTGCTTCATAAGGCACCAAAAAGGGGGCCAAAAAGAGTAAATTTGGCACATCTTTAAAGTTTTCTAGCAGTGGGATTGGATTCCCATTTAGTATTTGGAGTCTTTGAGGCAAGGACTACAAAGTTTGTACAAAAAATAAATCGGTCAAGAAATGGCTGTGTTAGGATGGAGTGGGGGGTCTGAGTGGGGCATATGTCATGTGTTAACTTTACTTTTTGGCTTCTCAAGAACCTATGGATTGGTTTGGTTTATTGGGGTTTTACGCCGTTTTCAACTACCAGGGTCATATCGCGGCGGCTGAAGCACCTAACCGTGGGTTCCTGGTATTTCTCGCACCAGTACAACCACAATATCCAAACCGAGCCTCCAGCTGCTCTCTCACATAGATGATTCACACCCATTGGTGAGAGACAAATGACTTTTGTCAAATGTCAGAATGGATACTGGCCGAGCCGGGGTTCAAACTCGAGACCCCTGGATTGACAGACTCCGAGGTAACCGACTGAGCTATCCGGGCTCGGCTACCTATGGATTGAATTCAACCACACTTGGCTGCAAGTATTCCCATTGGGAGGTTCTTTAAATTGTACAATTCATGGAATTATCACCCTTTGGACCCTATATGGGGTTGAAAAAGGGGTAAATAAGATCTTTGGATAAGGCTCTGGGCCTCTTATTTGGCAACAGGAAAGTGATTGTGTTTGGTTGTTTAAAAACAAATCATGGTGATTGGTATAGACCGAGTTGGAACCGGGAATGACCCTCCCTCAAAGGCACATAAGGTGAAGTTCATCTCATTTAAGTATAAGCCGAGAAATTAGATAAAAACAAACTTAGAGCAAGCCATTTATTTATAGGTGTGTAGATCTATTTTTCAAAAATATATAACGTGGGTTAGCTACATTGAAATTTTCAGCTTCTCTCAATTTGTCGGGTTATTTATTTTGCAAAGCGCAGAACAATTTCTATTCATTTCACTCATTCTTTCATGTGACATCCTTTAGGTGTCGCCACTCTAGTTAACAGTAGGAGGAATTGTCAGGACAAGCATTTTTGTCAAATCAGGGGCCATAACTCAGAAAGTGTTGGTCTGATTTTCGTGAAATGTGCATCTTGCACATGTACAGAAGTTAATGCACACCTGTGCTAAGTATGAAGCAAATCAGATAGTAACTAAAGGAGGACTTGTGTGGACAAGCATTTTTTGGTAAAATCAAGGGCCATAACTGATAAAGTAATGGTCAAATTTTCGTGAAATGTGCGTCTTGCACATCTACAGGTCATTATGCAGACATGTGCCAGGTATGAAGCAAACTGGACAGTAACTGTAGGAGGCTTTGGCCGGACAAGCAGTTTTGGGTCAAATCAGGGGCCATAACTCAAAAAGTATCGGTCCGATTTCTGTGAAATTTGCGTCTTGCACATCTACAGGTCACAATGAACACTTGTGCCAAGTATGAACTAAATCGGTCCACAAGTGTAGGAGGAGTTATCCGGACAAGCATTTTTGGTCAAATCAGGGGCCATAACTCAGAAAGTATCGGTCCGATTTTCGTGAAATTTGCATCTTGCACATCTAACTGTAGAAGAAGTTGGCCGGACAAGCATTTTTGGGTCAAATCAAGGGCCATAACTCAAAAATTATTGGTCCGATTTCTGTGAAATTTGCGTCTTACACATCTACAGGTCACAATGAACACTTGTGCCAAGTATGAACTAAATCGGTCCGCAAGTGTAGGAGAACTTGTCCGGCCAAGCATTTTTTGGTCAAATCAGGGGCCATAACTCAGAAATTATCAGTGCGATTTTCTAGAAATTTGCGTCTTGCACATCTACAGGTCCCAATGCACACCTGTGCCAAGTATGAAGCAAATCAGACAGTAACTGTAGGAGGAGTTGGCCGGACAACCATTTTTGGGTCAAATCAGGGGCCATAACTCAAAAAGTATCGGTCCAATTTCTGTGAAATTTGCGTCTTGCACATCTACATGTCACAATGAAAACTTGTGCCAAGTATGAATTAAATCGGTCAACAAGTGTAGGAGGTGTTATCCGGACAAGCATTTTTTGGTCAAATCAGGGGCCATAACTCAGAAATTATCAGTGCGATTTTCTAGAAATTTGTGTCTTGCACATCTACAGGTCCTAATGCACACCTGTGCCAAGTATGAAGCAAATCAGACAGTAACTGTAGGAGGAGTTGGCCGGACAAGCATTTTTGGGTCAAATCAGGGGTCATAACTCAAAAAGTATCTGTCCGATTTCTGTGAAATTTGCGTCTTGCACATCTACAGGTCACAATGAACACTTGTGCCAAGTATGAACTAAATCGGTCCACAATTGTAGGAGGAGTTATCCGGACAAGCATTTTTGGGTGAAATCAGGGGCCATAACTCAAAAATTATCAGTCCGATTTTCATGCAATTTGCGTCTTGCACATCTACAGGTCCTAATGCACACCTTTGCCAAGTATGAAGCAAATCGGACAGTAACTGTAGGAGGAGTTGGCAGGACAAATATTTTTGTGTCAAATCAGGGGCCATAACTCAAAAAGTATCGGTCCGATTTCTGTGAAATTTTCGTCTTGCACATCTACAGGTCACAATGAACACTTGTGCCGAGGATGAATTAAATCGGTCCACAAGTGTAGGAGGAGTTATCCGGACAAGCATTTTTGGGTCAAATCAGGGGCCATAACTCAGAAAGTATCGATCCGATTTTCGTGAAATTTGCGTCTTGCACATCTACAGGTCACAAAGAACAATTGTGCCAAGTATGAACTAAATCGGTCAACAAGTGTAGGAGGAGTTGTCCGGACAAAGTATTGGAGACAGACCAACCATCCAACCATCCATCCAACCATCCAACCACTGGACCGACAGGTTGATTCCAGTATACCCCCTCCAAACTTCGTTTGCGGGGGTATAAAAAGAAAGATAAACACCAACATAGGTCTAGACCTATAGTCTAGTCTTTTGTTGATAGATCTGTTATTTTTTAAGGGAAATCAAAAATAGTGTTACATTTACTTATTCTATAACTTTGATAGATTTCTATTTCTGTTGTTTCTCAGATGAAAACTTGCGTTGGCTGCATTTGTTTACACTGGCAACGAGTCTGTTCGTACTCTGGAAGATTCGTACGTTCCAACGACGCATATTTACTTTTCAAAACAAATAATCTACATATAACTTTGTTTCCTTAATAAAAAACAATTTTGTTTGCAAGAAAAATATTTTCTTTTCCTGAAACAAACATTTCAGATTACCTTATCTCAGATTATTCTGACAAATTGACATGCTGATAAATGGCGAGGTTTCGGCTGACACACTATCGATGCAATTTTGAAAAATACAACATGAGCACACATAGTGCCCAAGAAAATAAAAAACTTTTTCGATTAGTAATTTCATGTAGAATCCACCATTTTTGCCGATTTTTCGGGCAAGCGTGTGTTCATATTTCTTTTTAATTCTAAACATGCTGTAAATGGCGATTTTTCGCATTTTTCTCAACATATGCCTATTTGATGAGTTTACAGTCTACAATCAGTCCATCATTTCAAAAACAGTTATTTCACATAGTTTAAAGCTGGAACTGAGTGAAAAATAAAACCTTAGAACTTCTTTTCAAATTTTGATTTCCTCATATTTTTTGGGCGAAAAATGGGGGTTAGTGAACCTAGCTCTTTGAAAAGTGCCAGTAATTTCTAAACTGTTATATTTCTATTCAAAATACAAACATAAGCATTTTGTACTGTTTAGAATTTTGAAGTAATGGATACTTACGGAAATATTTGACAAAAATGTTCAAAATTACCTCTCTTGCATATGTATATAGAGTAAAATAACATTCTACATATATTTTTTTTGTAAATTATTATCTTCGTTCTTTAGGCACAATCTTGAAATCCGACACGATGAATCAACTAAATGTATAAAAAATTTACAAGTGTGTGTACATAATTTTATGCATATCGTGTGGCTAGAAAGTGGTGTTTTTAACTATAATTATTGTCTACAACAAAATTTGTACATTTAACTATCTGTAATTACATTGCATAAAATATTGTGAGAAAAAGAAAAACAAGAGGGCCAAGATGGCCCTGGATCGCTCACCTGATAGAAGTTTGAAACTTGCTCCATGCAGAACAAGACCCACCTTTTACATGACCTAGGTATCTCTAAGACAAGAACACGAAATTTAAGATGCGAGATTATGATCCAGCTGAAAACAGCATTCTTAATCTTTAATAATCAATATTTGTGGCTGTTAAAGTGAAAACCAAGTCGATAAAAAACATCTATTTTGTCATAATCCAGGGCACATAACTCTGTTCTGATAAAGATATTCTCATCAACCTTATGTCCTAGTTGTTTTTTGATTGGTCAATATTTATTAATTACTGTTTGAGTGAAATTAACAACGAAATCAGTAATTTTGTCACCATCAAGGGCACAAAACTCTGTTTTTTCTAGTCTGATCAATATGAAAAATGAAAACATATAAGATCTCATGGTCACCTAAATTGTGACCAAGTTGTGTCTTGATTGGTCAATATTTGTGTTTTTTTTAGAGTGAAAATAAAGTGGAAAAAAGCAATTTTGTGAAATTCAAGGGCCAATAACTCTGGTTTTTTTTGTCCGATCAAGCTGAAAATTTAACTCATTCAGCATCTTATGGTTACCATCATTGTTGCCAAGTTTTGTCTTTATCGGTCAATAAATGTAGATGCTAAAGTGTAAACAAAGTCGAAAATGGCAAATTTGTCAAATTCAAGGGCACATAACTCAAAATTTCCTACTTCAATGACACTGAAAATTTAACTCATTCATTATTGTATGGTTACCAACATTCTAGCCAAGTTTTGTCTTGATTGGTCAATATTTGTAGATGCTAGAGTGGTAACAAAGTTGAAACTAAGCTATTTTTGATATTCAAGGGCGCATAACTCCGGACTTCCTGATCTGATCTGATCCAAAATCAATCTCGTCCAAGAGCTTATTGTCATACATGTTTTGACCAAGTTTGGTCAAGATTGGTCAATATTTGTAGATGCTAGAGTGGTAACAAAGTCAAAAACTAGCGATTTTTGATATTCAAGGGCGCATAACTCCGGACTTCCTGATCTGATCTGATCCAAAATCAAACTCATCCAAGAGCTTATTGTCATACATGTTTTGACCAAGTTTGGTCAAGATTGGTCAATATTTGTAGATGCTAGAGTGGTAACAAGGTCAAAAACTAGCGATTTTTGATATTCAAGGGCGCATAACTCCGGACTTCCTGATCTGATCTGACCCAAAATCAAACTCATTCAAGAACTTATCGTCATACATGTTTTGACAAAGTTTGGTTAAGATTGGTCAATATTTGTAGATGCTAGAGTGGTAACAAAGTCAAAACTAGTCATTTTTGACATTCAAGGGCACATAACTCTGGACTTCCTGGTCCGATCTGACTCAAAATCGAACTCATCCGAGAACTTATGGTCATACATGTTTTGACCAAGTTTGATCAAGATTGGTCAATATTTGTGGGTGCTAGAGTGGTAACAACAAATTGTGGACAGACGGACGGACGGACAGACGGACGGACAGACGGACGGACAGACGCCGACGGACAAAAAGCGACCACAATAGCTCACCTTGAGCACTTCGTGCTCAGGTGAGCTAAAAAAAACACACTTTTTAGCGAGCCTGGACTGTATGTCCGGGGAGCTAATGTCAAAGCCCTGGTGTCGGCGTCGCGTATCGTCCCATCCCGTCGAGTCTTCACTTGAAAAACTTTAACCTGGTCTATATCTCGGGCACTATTAGAGATACAGCTTTGATATTTCACACATAGATACTTCTAGACATGACCTTTCATTTGGGACCATGACCTTGGAGTTTGACCTACTTTAAAAAAAACAACTTTAACCTGGCCTATAGATATCTCATGCACTATTATAGATAGAGTCTGGATATTTCACATGTGGATTCCTCCTGCCAAGACCTTTCATTTGTGACCATGACCCTTGACCTTGTGACCTTGACGTTTGACCTTCTTTTGAAATATTACGTTTGTAGCTGTTTTTGTGACAAGCTCCCGTATAGGCGAGCTATGTTCTCCGCGGACAACTTGTCTGGATAGGTAAACGGACAACTCGGGCAACTTATTTCAGAAGCAATCGGGTGTGTCACAATCAGATGTACATCCTGTACCTTCCTCATGTTATAGGATTCCAGTTGACATACAAATCAATATAACAACATAAATTTGATCTTATATTAATCGCAAAATGATTGTTATGTTATGTACCAAATCATAGGAAGAATGCATTAGCGGTAAAAAAGTTATTGCAATAAATATATTGAAAATATGGGGAAAAAATGATGTTTCATTTGAATTTTCCTTATTTTACACTTTAGAATTTTGTATGAAATTGTTCTATTATTCTTCACGACATGCAGCATTCAGTTAGAGAAATAATTCAGCTTTTATCTGCAGGTTATTTTATGAAAATGTAATCAGAATTGGTTGATTTATTACAAAAATACCGAGACCACCCTTTCGTTATATAATTTCACTTTCGTAGATGGTCTTTTATAGTGCGAAAAAAAGTTAACTTATGACTTACAGAATTTTCTTATTTTCATTTTCTTTTGAAAAAAGAGATGTAAATAAAAATTTAAATTGAAATGTTCATAATGAATCAAAGGGTAACTAAGCTATTTCGGTAAGAAGTTCGTTGACCTAAAATGTCCTGTCCGTAGACACGTTTTAACAACGTGATTTTTAAGCAATATCACTACAGATTGTGACAAAAGATTCTTTAGCTGTTAGGAAATCTATAAAAATACAATGGCGTGAAATTTTATCAAATTGTATCGAGTACTTTATTTTTTATGTACAATAACAGAAATGTCTTGTCCGTAGACAAAATGTCTTGTCCGTAGACAGGTGTAAAATAGCTTCTTAAATGGACACAGTCTTTGTTAGCTAATATTGTAGACATGTTTCTGCTAAATAATTGTGCTTTTCCTAGAAATAACTGTATTTTTAGTGAAAGTGAGGCCAAATAGTGGCTCACAGGCAAAATTAAATGCGTCTACGGACAAGACAGAATTTCATAACAGATATTATGAGTACCCCATGCCGCATTTTAATCATCATTTTTTATGTGTATTTCATTATTGTTGTCATCCAACAGTCGAAATCAATCAAAAGAAACCTTCACAAGAACCTTTTTCCAAATTGGGTACTGTACATTGAGGTATAAAGAACAATTAAATGCTGATAAACACCATATTTTGCTTTCTTAACCTTTTCTATCTTTTTAAATTAAACTTTTAATAATAAACTATATAAATTGATAAATGTTTCCTGATGTTTAGGTGTCTAAAAGAGAAAAGGAGAAAGGTTTTGAAACACCAAAGGCAAATAAATAGCATATTGAATAGATTATTTACCAGCGGTTTCCTTTCCCCCGTGTATTTACTACCATACATGTATCTCAATTAAAATTCCAACTCCCATAAACGCTATTCTATTTACAATATCCCCAAAAATCACAACTTTGACTTTTTGCTGCAGACGACGATATGATAAATGATCGTTTAGTTGGAATTCTTGTATAAAAACATAGCAAAGAAGATATTGATGAAAAATAAGAAATAATCTGTTTTGCTAGCACTCCCTTCTTTTGTCATGTTTTTCATGCTCTTTTAGAACAGGCGTCGAAACCCAACCTTGTTCGGAAATGGTTAACATTCATATTCATTGAAATAATTAATGGTGAATTTTTAAGTTTAAATTGATATGTGAATTTTTTATGCTTGTGTCTTAAACAATAGCTAAGAATTTGTAGCTCATCTGGCCATATAGTGCTCTAGTTAAGGTAAAGCGAGCTATCAATGTCCGTCATCTGTCCGTTTTCCGAATGTGTGTTCAACAGTTCAATAACTGCTCGAAATTTGTACCTTTCTTGTTCAAAGTTATAAATTCCCTTAAAAATGAAAAAATTTGGTGTTGTTTATTGTCAATTAAATATGATATTAATACCGTTGAACTGTAATCATTGTTAAAATGTCCAGTCCGTAGACAATGTTCAATGCAAATACGACCAACTTCAACACTCATTATTTCTGTAAGTATTTGTATTAGGATAACACATGTATATATCATTTTAAAGAAAATTGAAATTCCTGCCAATATTTATTACTTTCAGGGCTGTACAGACAATACCGAATGAAAATAGAAAACTGAAAGATGTCATTTCATGCCTAATTTAGATAAAATGTGAGAAAATCAGATTTTTTTTCAAAATAAATACGCCATGGTCACTTTGTTTTGCATGTCATTTGAAAGCTTAGTCTGTGAGTGTTATGATGTAAAATGTTTTCTCCATTTCAAATGAAATTGATATTTCCAAATATGTGTAAGAAATTATATGCAACTTACTTTTTTCTCTCTAAAATCCCAAATTTAACATGTAAAATAATTTAAATCCTTAAATCTGTGGAAGAAATATTATTATTTTCATGAAGATATATTATTTAGCTTTCAGGAAAATAATGTCTCTTTTGTATTCAATGACTTTGAAAATCACCCTTGGTGAAACATAGTTTGCACATCTGATTGTGACACACCCGTATGTTAAGTGTGCAGACTTACCGGACAACACGATTATATAATTATTATTGGATATGTTCATATACAGAGCATGCAATATACTCGGTATCACTGCTTTACAACAAACTGCAGTTGCGTGGTTTTTGATATAAAGCGACGATATTTATATCAATATTGAAGCATTTTATAGAGGTGGATTTTTACTAATCCGTGTTTTCTCTGATGAAATTCGCTCTTTGATATGTTGGTATGTTGATGTCGCTCCGAGTTTTCTCTGGTGATATTCGCTCTTTGATATGTCGATGTCGCTCATTTAAATGACTGAAGAAATTCGCTCTTTGATATGTCGATGTCGGTCATTTAAATGAGCGACTTCAAGATATCAAAGAGCGAATTTCATCAGCGAGAACTCGGATTAGCTTTTTACTTGTATTCATTAAAGTATTTTTTCTTGTTTCAGAGATGTACGAATCATTAGATGTGTCCGAAATAGTAGTGGAGGACATAAAGGTGCATTGGTGCAAATGTGGTTACTTCACCAGGGACAAGTCAAATTATAACAAACACGCCAAAAAATGTAAATGGCATTGGCAGGAAAGGCAGTGTGTGAATTCAGAATATGTAAAAATCCCAAAATAATTCTTTCAAAATCTTCTCCTCTCAAACCACTGCGCCAATTTGGACCGTACTTTGCAGGAATGTTCCTTTTGTGACCCTTCACTTAATTTGATGATGAAATTTTGATTGGTTCATAAATGTGGATGTGCCAGGGCGGGTCTTATCAGACTTATAGGAATCACAATATAATTCTTTCATATCAACCATTTAGCCAACTTTTACCAAACTTTACAGAAATGTACCTTGGGTGACTCTTTACTTCAATTGTGCGTGAAATTTTGATCGGTCCATAAATGTGGGCGTGGCAGGGCTTCGCTTATCAGAATTGGACAAACCATGAAAGAAATTCTGTAGAAATAAACCAGTGGGCCAATTCAGACCTAACTTGGCAGAAATATTCCTTGGGTGATCCTTTTCAAGGTTTGGCAGTGCGAGGCTTTCAAGAAATAATGAGATAATTCCTTTACTTTATTTAGCAAGTGGAGCGATTCAGGCCCTCTTGGGCTTCTTGTTTGAGATCGGATTGATGAGCAAATGTTTGCTGTTGTTGTATATCACACGGATAGGGAAATGATCGTCGAGAAATGTATCGAGCTTGATCCGAAAATCGATGCGTTGTCTGATGTGGGCAAAATTGTTCAGAAAATATTCAAAATGTCGGATCTTGAGGGCGAGGGAAATGCCGTCGAAAGGGAGGAATCGTTTGAAGGAACAGTCCTCTGTATTTCAAGTGGTATGTACTGAAAATCAATTATTTTGCTTTGCTTTGATCTCCACGACAGTCATAACGCCCCCAAAAGATTTAAATTTTAAAATTACTAGTTTGACCTGCTAACCGGTGTCATGAATGTTCAGATGTGAGCTCTGAAACACAGTCTGACAGAACTTTGACTTGTCTCATGTCTGGGACTTTTCTTCTTATAAATAACCATCAGTAGCCATCTAATTATCGGCGTCTATGATTTCCCCACTGCAAATATTCCAAATAATGCTGCAGTTTACGAACTAAAAATTGCAGCAGCATTTTACTTACCTATATTAGACAAAATCATACAAGGTAAATATCAACCATTTATGACGCTGCTTGAAGCCGGGGCCGGTCTAATTCCCAAACTCGAAAGAAAAGGCAGTGTCAATGTTTGTCGACATGTTGATTACCATTGCTCTGGGGTGTGGAAATATCTTTTTTTTTTCTACATGTCCCTCAGGACTTGTTAGGAGTCTGTTAAAATTTACTAGTCTTAAATTGAACTTTACTTGTCCATACAAATTTGGTTTAAGAAACTATATAAATTTTCACTTGTCTGCGGACATGAGTGTCACTTTATTTTCCTCTTGTCCGGAGTCTGAAATGTCTGAGTCGGACATTAGTTGGGCATGGGATATCCACACCCCTGCATTGAATTTGTGTACATTTATATTAATCATTATGCAATCATTTCAGCTCCCAGTATTCATACTTTGACAAAAATGCACTTTTAAAAATAATTGTTTTCATTAATTTTGAAGGTGAATTTTACACCAATTTTTAGTGTGTTAACATACTCCTGTCAATCATGATGACAGGCAGGATTTGAAGAACCATTCTTGTCTTACATTTTGTTTCAGTTAAAATCTCCATCACTCCAGTTTAGTCCTGTTACTACTTGTGCTCCTGTTACACCATCTACTTGCAGTATGTCAAGCCCATCTGTGATGTCGAGTCCAAACAGATCAGGTGAAACAAGTAAGGCAGTTATAATTCCGTAAGGTCATATTCAAGGTGTGTCCTCTTTTATTGACATGAAATGAGTGTAATTTAGTTTAAATTCATCCATTGACATCTTGCTTAAATGAGGCAATTGGCATAAAGAGACTATACATTATTGTTCATTTTTTGTTTCAATACTATTTATTTACTGTGTTTCTGTTAAGTTTCAACTGAAATTGACGACTCATGATGATTTAAAGTACATCTTACAATTTGGTTAAAATCTTTAGGCACACAGTCTCAAAGTCGGCGATTTGTGGAATACAGCGGCCGTTGCGAATCGAAAGTAGAAGTTGTTTACATCCTCATGGTAAGTCTTACTCTCCATTGCCGAGCTCTATTGATTAAACCATCAAATATGACCTCTGCAGTTTTCGGTACGCCAACAGCCTATTTGGTCGTCATAATCTAATCATAGCACACCATTTGAATTATCGAATCAAAATCATTCAGTTTTATCTTGCATGATCATTACGTTTACATTACGT
Source organism: Fragum sueziense (assembly GCA_963680895.1). NCBI lineage: Eukaryota > Metazoa > Mollusca > Bivalvia > Cardiida > Cardiidae > Fragum > Fragum sueziense. The sequence continues at coordinate 47,753,746 of OY804600.1, forward strand.
CGCTTCTATTTTTGGCTGGAGCCGGTAATTTGAAGCGTCAGCCAATGAAAATTTGTATCAGCTTTTTGAGTTGTTTTGTTGTGTATCGCCAACGATTGGGTACTGAAATCCCGCCAAGGCCCCGAGATTAGACGTGAAATGACCCCGCGAGAACAGAGCTCATTCTATCGAAATGAAATGTAGAGATAATGTGCTCTGTTCATAAGAGAGTAGGTAAGTCTCGGCAAAAACGAGAAGTCGCGAGACTTTTATTAGACTGGTTTCCGCGAGTACCGGGTTTCCGCCATTTCTACATAGTTTTATCACGGGTACCAGTCGTGCATGTGCGGTCCACGCATGATTGGAACTTTGCGGATTTATTTATCGAATACAAACACTGTTTTTCACATGATTACAATACAGCGTTTGACGATTTTACATTCATTTCTCAAGTTAGTCAGTTTATTTTATTTATTCATTTCACTTCAACATATCAACGTTAAAATCGAATACGATTGGAAAGTTGCTAACTGCAAAGAACAATATTATCTTCGTAATTTGACGTATCATATGCAAAAAATAAAGCATGACGTAAACAACATTTCTCGAGGGAAAATAGGTAAAGTGACTTCCAGAAATGAAAAATATTACGCAAAGTCAATAAAAAAAGCAGCAGTAGACAAGTCACAACGAAGTTTATTGGCATTTGTAAAAAACGCCGTCCGCCCCTATCGATAGCTGTAGTGACCAGACCGATGGCCAAGCTGATATTGTTGATAATGATAAGTGCGTCCAACCTGGGACTTCATCTTCCGCACCAGACAACATTGTTCTTAATAACCAAAGTGCCAAACCCCAGTCTAGCCCGACAGTGCCTGTTGGGACTTCGTCTTCTACGCCAGACAACATTGTTCCTAACCAAAGTGTCCAACCCAAATCCAGTCCGACAGTTCCTGTTCTGAACCCAACCCGTCCCCAGTCAAGCCCGACTACCAATGAAGATGAGGTAATTATTGTTAATGATTCTTCCAGCCAATTACCTTGCCCAGAGTCAGGACAATCACGTGATCTGAATGCATATGATGGCAGAAAGGCCTTGGTAATTTTAAAAATATGAGATGATATATATTGCCAATATCTAGTTAGAATATGGATCATATCTGGTAAAAACCAGGTCAGTGATGTCAAATCTTAGAAAATCCTTGTGAAAACACTAGAGCCAACAGTTTTGACCTTATTTCAATGAAAGTTGGTTGGAATGTTTAAACAACAACATCAAGGCCAAGTTTGAATATGAGTCACATCATGTCAAAAAGTAAAGCAAATCCTAGAAAATCCTAGCGAATACTATGGAGGTCATAGTTATGACCTAATTTTGATGAAACTTGGTCAGACAAGGTTTAGGTCAAGAAATGGGTCATATTGGGCTAAAAAGTAGGTCAAACCTTCGAAATTCTGTGTAACACTCCGGAGACGACAATTTTGACCTCATTCCATTAAAACTTTGTTTGAATGTTTTTATTTACTATGCCTTAGGCCAAGTATGAATATCGTTCATGTTGGGTCTCTTCTTCCAAAAGAACTCAAGTGAGTGATTTAGGGCCATCTTGGCCCTTGTTCTTTATTGGATGCAGCCCAATGCTCGAGTGTACATGAACTATCATTAATTATAAAGGGAAAATCTACCGTACTCATTAAGACTCCAACCTCTCTTATCAACAATTGCAATCACATTCTGTAAGAAAGGATTAAAAAGAAGTATTTATAGAGTGTTTTAGTTCAGAAATATTAAAATTGTATGTCTTTTTGGTGCAAGAAACTGCTCTCTGCCATTAAAGTGGCAGAGGCGCATAAGTGTTACATCTGTCGGTGTGTGTGGTCTAACAATAATTCATCCCGACTCCAGTTATATTTGGTATGCAACTACAGACGCGTTGTAACTTAGATTGATTTTCAAAGGGTTATCGGGCTTTTATTTACATTTCAAATACCATTTTTTTAAACCGTGGAATGATCTCTCACTTTATAGGCCCGAAAGGACGTATTATATTATCGCCCCGGTCGTCCGTCTGTCTGTCTGGATTTACTTGTGCGGCTAACTCCTACAGTTTTACACAGATTCACTTCAAACTTTCCACAATGAACCACTATGATGTGCAGTTAAGCGTGTGACCTTTAAAATTTGAATATCTTTGAATATCTTTGATGGTTCTAAAATTATCTCCCCTTTACTTCGAAAAAATGCGTGCGGCTTCAGGCGTATGTGCCATGCCCAGCATTGCTCTTGTTCAGACTTTCCGGTCTGCACCTGATTTATAAGTCACACGGACACACTTATTCTTGACAAGAGGACAGGTTTCATATCTGACGCCTGAATCTTAACAATATTTCCGCATGGATGCGCAAAATTCCTCCGCACGGATGCGGAGAACATCTCAGCATCTATGCGAAGTTGTTATCCGCAGCAGTGTGCGAAAATCCGCATCAAATGCGGAGAAACCTCCGTATAATTATTGTAGTTCTAAGTAGTATTACACAAGACTCTTTGAAAATGGAAAGAAAACTACTCTAATATTTGTTTCTATTAGGAGCTCTCTTCACCACAATTATAAGTACTTTTACCAAAATTTGCGAAGACAAGCATTTAACATTATGAATACATGTATTTGCGACACTACTTCTCTATCAGTTTTTTTTCATAATCACTTGTCAACAATTATCAATAGGCAATGTTTAGTAATGGCGGTCTGTTGGATAGACCTTGCACGCGGGAAGTGAATGTAATTATGATATAAAAGTGAAGCCAGGTAACAACACTTTTTTCCCAAAACTGTTGTTTTTGAATAATTCACATGTGTGATTGATTGACAAACAACATCAACATAGAATATTTCTTTGATCATCTGTGTACATGCAATATTGCATGGACTAAAAAGTTACTTTTCCTTAATTATTTTGTGCACGTTTTCAATATTTCTAATTAGTTCAGCCACATGATTTTAATTCTTTATTATATCTTTCAGGGTGACAATTAGCTGAATATGGCGATGCACAACATTTGAGTGGAGTTCAAACCATACACTCATCCGAACTTCTAAACGGCCACCTCATTCTTTCACCTATAAATCAACATCTCAGATGAAATCTCATGTTTTTTTTATTCTTCGTAAAATACATCCATTTTTGAAAAATATGACAAAGTTTTACGAAGCTGAGTTCGAAATCAATGAAATGGTGACGTTTAGAAGTGCACTACCCCATAAATAAAAATTCGCATAACACAACTTAATATCCCATGTGATCTCTATGTGCACTTATTATGGCTAAGAATCCTATTCTCGTGGATAATATGCATTCTTGAAGATATTGTAGGGTATGGTACAGTGCGGAAATACCATTTTTGCCGTGTCAGGTCTTCTTATTCATTTACTTTGGCAGTGCTCGAATCCGTCTGTTTAACAAGTCCAAGACGTGATTCTTGATTAGTCACGAAATGTATTTCGTGTCCAATCAATTTTCCGATAACATATGGGATGTTCAGTACTGTTTAGGCTTCAAAATATGTTTCACAGTGCTAAGGCTTTGACATTTCGTTGACGATGTGGCATAGGATCGCTTTTATTAAAGCGCCCCATAGCTGTTTGTAGTGGATTTGGTGGTTACGATTACCCAAATTTCGTCTATCGTTATTTGTACATGCATGAAATTATTTCTAAAAATTGCTTAATAAAGCTGTCCATCTTGTTGACGAATAGCAGTCCTTAAGTGTGGCCGTCGTCGTGTTTTATGAACACTTCCGGTAAGCATGAACTCATCCTAAATTTGCTTATTTGTGAACAAGCCGCACATATCAGATTCGATGCATCGACAAACAACAAAAACGATATGTTTATCCCAGAAACAAAAGAAATCGAATGATTGCATTAAGATTTTGTTAGAAAAGGAAATTATCAAATTGACCTTTCTGACTGGAGCACCAACATCAAACATTCCGAAGGTCATTTCCCGCGTTTTAATAATAATCCTTGTCATGTTAAATGTTTTTCTGACTGGGCTATCCATATTGATAAATTATCAAAACGGAATCGATATTTATCACGTAATTCGAAATAAACACGTGCAATTATAACATTTCGATCAAAATGGCGTCTCGTGCTTCTTTTTTGGCGTGACACTACTGTTCTTTGTTCGAAAAGATAGAATGTGACTTTGTTAAGTACAAAAAGCAAACACACAATCCAAGTGAATTGATATAATTTATTTATTCAAAAAATAAAAGTGGCCGTTTAGAAGTTCGGGTGAGGGTATATTTGAATGGTAACTATTTTTATATATTAAGATTTGAGTTAAATCATGACTTCAATATAAAATATAAATCGATTACCTCAAGTGTCTGTGTACCAGGTAGGGCCTACATTTAAAATCAAAGACAAATTGAAAAAATACAACATCTGTGTATGTTTCATGGTTTCCGCCGACTTTCAAATCGGAGGGAGGGGGGATCATACTTTTACAGTATGATTGTACCCCTCTGTTATAGACAAAGAAGGCTTGCAAAAACTTGTGGTACATTTTGGGGGTAAAAAGCCATTTGGAGGTTTTGACCAAGCGACAGTGTTCCTCATTTCATAAATTAAATAATTTGTATAGAATGAATTTCTTGCAAAATATACACTATATAGTTAAGTATGCTACCACGTTCAAAACTCGGGGCCAGTTGTAATCATTACATCCATAGGCACATGGATTCAGGAATTTTGACAACTTACAAAAATGGTCGTATAAAATATAAATAAAGAAAAGGTCGGACAGTGGCCATTGTTTTAAGTAACGGAAGTAGCTTGTTTCTTGTTTATACGGGATAAAACTATAATGTGACGGAAACAAGAGGTGCTTGTAAAAAAATCCGTTACTTAAAACAATGCCCGCTCTCCTATGGAAGGTAATATCCGCCAGGACATGCATGCTTCTAAATGGCATTGCTATTTTATTTACCGACATGTATACTTGTTAATTGCATCGCTATTGTACATAATGACAACTGCATGTTATCTTCGGACATCTTTATTCTGACATGCATAGTTCTTAATTATGGAGCGATATTAACGCAAAAAATATTGTGTTATGACATTTGCGAGATGTATGATGACATTCACAACATGCATGATGACGTTTTTAACATGGGTGTTGACGTTTTAATATGGATGGTAGCATTTGCAACATGACTGGTGACTGTTGTATCATGCATAGTGCTTACTTCCACATGCAAGATATTTGATTGTACTTCGATTGTGCAGTTCTTTTTTCTTCATGTTCGATCATTTACTCTGCATCACATCTTCTACGAACTTAATCATGATTGGTGTACATTTCTACTATAGCCCAGGTAAAAGGGACATAGAATGGTCAATCATAATGCATGTTTCATGGTACAATTGTTCAATGTAAAATCACAAAAGCCATCAGGCACTTCGCATTAAGCATCATGCACTAAGCATAATGTCAAATCGAATATTGGCGGTAATACCGCAGTCCACATTATGTCATCTCAAATTTGACGTATGAGGGCGCAGTTGTGCAACCTTCGACAATGTTCGTAGAATTAGTCGGAGAAGACCGTCCACGCTGGAAATATACTTAGGAGTTTTTACGCAGTTGTTCCCCTTATTACCATTTGCTGAAGTGAATCCTTTGCTGAATGATGGCGTAAGTACAATTGATGTTGTTTTCAATTATATTACTCGTTCATATTTTGTTTTAATCATAATTAAACAATGGAGCTTTGGAGTGTGGTGTCCGTAGTCGAGGGGTAGAGCGTCGACCTTGCGACTAAGAGGTTCCGAGTTCGATCCCCGGTAGCGGGGGTTGTTCAAGTATTCTCATTGGCCCACACATTCGGCGCGAGTACTGGTGGATTTCCAGGAAGCTCAATCGAGAGGGATTAAAATAAATGAACTTGCTATTCGTAGTTTCAGTAGTACATGATTGGTCGTTTTGGTATGTTTACTTCCATCTGTCAGTTTGACTAACATGACTAAAGGCAGAGCTCCAGATAAGATGCGTATTTGCGTAAAATACGCATTGATTTGGTCTGACTACGCATTAACTTTTATAAAAATGCGTACAATGAAAACGCATTTGATAATTGTCCGTTAGCGTATCAAGATCGAAGAACGTCGGGAAAAAACCTACACTAGGAAATTTTAACGATTATCACAAACCTTTTGGTCTGTAAAAAATAGATTACGGCAATCAGCTATCCGATTACTATCATTCATGACTAATCAGCCAATCACAACCTTGAATAGTTGGGGAATACCAATTACATCACCACTGTGACCAGCCGAGCGACAATCGGCTATTCCATAGATCTACCGATTTATGCCGAGTGTTGCATTTATTCGAATTTCAATCAATCGGTTATCTCCGTGAAAGCAAATCGTTTACTCGATTTTTATTGGATGATAAATAACAGACCATTGCATTGAAAACGACAATTCAAAGCTTCTTAATCGGCAAACAAGTAAATCCACTCCTGAGCAGATCATAAAGGCGGTTTTGGCCGATATTATTTCTGAAGTGGCCCTACAGGCAAGGATAGTCCACGATGTTGTTCAGAAAAACCCCAACTAGATGGTCGGAAACATATCGCGGTTAGATGTCCTCGAACCCGAAAATGAAAGTGTTTTTTTTTTTTTTTTTTCGGTCGGGTGTCCTTGTTTATTAAGTCCTTTCCCGAACAAAAAGGTAAATACGCCTTGCCTCAAAAAATTATATAGAAATACGCATAGGAAAAATTTTTGAGTGGCAAATACCCCTTGCCTCAAAAAATTATCTGGAGCTCTGCTAAAGGCAATTGTAAATGAAAATATTTGTCTTTTGTAATCTATCGAAGGACCATTATAACACCTGTGTAACTTCCATCATTTTTAAACGATTTGGAGATCTATAAACAGAAATCGAACATAATAAGTAAGGTTATCATAATACATTTCAAAATTCATTTCCCCATGATGTGCCTGAAAATAGGTGATTGTCGATTTGTGACGTCATAACTTTGCATTACACAATGTAGTCCTATGACGTCATAGAAATAAGTAGAGGGGGAAACTTTTTGGAACATAGATACATGTATCGAGGGTTGAACTATTGAGATAAGATGAGAAATTTCTGACTCACCAACTTCTTCTTTTGTCTCAATGTTTTCCGAAACAATAACGGGACGTCAAATACAGGTCTTGTTAAGAAAAGGTTTTATCAAGAAAGTTTGTCACAGCCCTAGTGTCGGCATGCGTGTCCTCCCGTCCCGTCCCTTCTTCGAAAATTTTCACCTGGTCTAGGGCACTATTAGAGAAACAGCCTTGATACTTTACACATGGATATTTCCTGCCAAGACTTTTCATTTGGGATCATGACATTTGGCCTAGTGACATCGACCTTGGAGTTTGACCTACTTTTGAAAAAACTTTAACCTGGCCTATATCTCATGCACTATTATAGATAATGCCTTGATATTCCGCATATGGATACCTCGTGTCATGGCCTTGACCTTCTGACCATGACCTTGTGACCTTGATCTTTGACTCCGTTTTTTTTTTTTTTGCGACAAGCTCTCGGATAGTCAAGCTATGTTGTCCGCGGACAACTCTTGTTGAATGCCGGGACAAGTGTCGTTATCTTTCGATAACGACCGTTGATACATAGGAGTTGCGCACATAGGAAGTTGCAAACGGACGATAAAGACGGACGACCTGGGTCATATAAAATATACGACCCTGCGGGCGTATAAAAAGGAGAAATTGTATGTTCTGTCAAGCATCCATATTTCCACAACTTCCTCTTAAACTAATAAACGTGGTAGTGTAGGAAATCAAACAATCAAGGTAGAGTACCCAAATAATCCACCAATTTTCCTAGCTATTTAATTAAACGAGTATATGTATGGTTTTGTTTCAGTTGGAGATTGGTAATACATGGTGGAATAGATGGTTATTCCAGATTACCCGTTTATATGAAGATTACTAACAACAACCGCGCTGACAGTGTTCTGGAAGCCTTTGTTGAAGCAGTAGGAAAGTATGGATTGCCGAAGCGAGTCAGAGCAGATAAAGGAGGAGAAAACTTTAAAGTAGCCGATTACATGTTGACTCACCGACAGGATGTTAACAGACCCTTCTTGGTTGGGCGGTCTGTCCACAATCAAAGGTTTTTTATAACAAATTTATTACTCATTTTGATTAACTAGTTTCGGAATTTCGTAAACATTTTCCGAAAACTTCATAGTGATGCACACTGTTAAAAATCAAACGTTTGTTATGGGATACAAAATTTCATCATCAGGAACCAAGATGGTGCTGAATCTTTAACCTGAGATGGCCTTGTAAGAATTTTAAGGAATACGTCAATTTTTCTAAAATGTTTCAATTAATGATTGAGCCAAAATGAGCTCTGGACTCTGAACACGGTGGGGATTGTGCATGCTGGGATGGATAACGAATACGGACAAAAATAATCTCGAATCTTGTGTCTAGCCTAAATAGACAGATGTTTATTTAATCCTTTCCCAAACAAAACAAAAAACCAAAAGATGGGGGTCGACCGTTTTTGGGAGTGTTGTAGAACTAGATTCTAGATAAAGTATTTTTTCTGAAAAGGAAGAATATATGATGACGTAGATCTAGATCTTTGTTATAGGATAGCAAACAAGTTACATTTAAGAACAAGGAGAACTTGCTGATAATCATTCATTTTTTCTTCTATTTTCTCAGAGTTTGATCTTGTAACTAAAGTTTTTAAAAGTCTATGTTGGTAATTTCTAAAGATCATCTGATACTAGAATATCTATCTACCCCTTCCCCTAATGGCTGTTCCGATTTGAATGTTGCTCCAGACTGGAGATCTACCTAGACAAGAAATTGGTGGTTGATAAAAAAGAAAGAATTTGTAATCAATTTAACACAGAAAATATCCAGGCAAAACAAAAAAAGTTAGCTATTAACATTTTTTACTGTCAGCGCTCGAATTTCAAGCATACTGCCAATTTGCTAGTCAAAAATGAAAATTGCAAGTGACTTTTTTTGCAACACTCTAGAAGTGACATAAATTATGAGATTTCTTTGTGGCATAACTGTGATTTTCAAACTCTTTGTGAATATTATGACTGTTCATCATGTTTTAGTTACAGATTTTTTGCAAGTCAATTTATCTAAATATTGCAAGTAAAAGTTTTTTGGAAATTCTAGCCCTGACTTCTGCCTCAATGTTTTCTCAAGCCTATTAGGGACCCGATCTTGTTTAGGAGACGACCCCCAACCCACTTTACCATTTACTTTTTTGTTTTCAGTCCCTAGTGGTGGCAAAAAAAAGAAAAGATCCTTCAATGACGACTGGCTTTCCACATTCCCATGGTTGAAGAAAACAGCAGACCATCATGGCATGCAGTGTGACATTTGTATGAGTGCATCTGCCAACAATCCTTTAACCACTGAAGAGGGCTGCAAAAACTGGCAGAAATCAACCCTGACCATGCATCAGCAATCACACGATCACACAATCAGTGTCCAGAAGTTGGAGCTTCGTGCCCACATGATGAACGCCCAGAAAAGGGTAGTAGAAAAGAACTTTGGATTACAATCAAATAAACTAGATAATTATATAAAACAAATGAGGCTAGTATATGTGATGACAAAAAATGACATTGCTAGCAAAAACTTTGAGGACTTGATGTATGTACAAGTCTTGAATGGGGTCTCATGTGATTACTATAAAAAGCCAGAGATTTTGAGTGAAATTGAGCTCTGCATCGAAAAAGTAATTGAAACAAATTGAAAATGGGAAGGCCGTTGTTGCTTTCCTAGGAAACACTCATATTACCGACTGCAAGGCTGCCGGGATAGAAAAGGCTTTAGTAGATTATCTTGTCTATAAAAATATATGTTCTGAAAACCGTGAAAAAGTTTTTGGGGTGGGCACTGATGGTGCAGCAGTTATGACAGGGAGGTTTAATGGTCTTGGAGCCAAATTAAGTCGCCGAAATAGTGAAATGATACAGGTACATTGTGTGGCACATAGGCTTAATTTGGCTGTTTCCCAAGCAGGCAAAAATATTGAATTTTGTCAGTCATACCATGCAAAGATTCACTCCCTGTATCACTTCTAGACCAACTCCCAGCCCAAATACGATCGACTGCGTGAACTGCAGATACTGTTACATGGGAAAGCGCAGCAAATGGCAGAGCCAACATCAGTTCGCTGGTTGTCGGTTGAAGCCTGTGTAAAAAAGATCTTCTCCAGCTATGATGCCATTGTTCTTTCTTTGGAGGCTGAAAAAGACCCCAAAGCCATTGGGTTGTTTCGTTTCATAGCGAACAGCTTATTTTTGTTGCTCACTGCCTTGTTTATAGATGTACTAACTGTTGTAGGCATTCTTAATAATATAATAATATATGACGACTCTCCATATTTTTTCCCGAAAATTGATGCCAACTGACCTGAAAAACGATCAGATTGTTTGTCGTTTTTCTGACCGGTTGGGATCACTTTTCGCAAAAAGTACAAAAAGGTTGCGTGTAAATCATACATCGGAGGAAAATTGACGCAGAAATATGGAAGTTATTGCAAAATGTCGTACCTGAAGCAAGGCAAATTTGTCCGTAGATTTACCCATCCCAGCATGCACAATCCCCACCGTGCTGAACTTAAGTGGAATTTTCTTTACGGTAATTCAGAAAAAACATTAATTTTTTTTAAGTAAAAATACTATAAATAGCAAACGAGGTGAATTGGGGATATTAAGAGTTAATTTAAAGACAATGAAGGCATTTCTACAACATCTCGATTTAGGGAATGTTAATTGCTTTATTTCAGGATTGAAAGATTATGGCGAGAAGTATGGTGTAGGTGTACCAAACTTTACTATGATTTGTTTTACGATATGGAAGATGATGGTATACTAGATCCCGACAGTGATCTTCATCTCTATATCCTTCATCTGGTATTTATTCCAAGAATACAAGGTCATTTAGACAGATTTATTGAGGCACTTAGCAATAGACCATTGAGTACAGAACACAATAGGTCACCATTGCAGTTATGGATAACCGGTAAAACAGAAGAGGTAAATTGCCACATGTATTTATGTTTTCATATTGTTTCCTGCAAAATCATGCTCGATGTTGAATTTTCTGTTCGTAAAACTGTCGGAAACTCGATCCAACACGAAATCTATACTAATTGGGATTTTATCATTCAAAAAGTTCAACTCAAGCATTTCTTGGTAAATGCCAAATGCATCACAAAAATTTTAACCAAATAATTCATCTAGAGAGTCTTTGAACTTACATGTATTTAATCTTTTTATCATGGAGTGAATTGATGTAAAAAATATTACATACGCAAGTGGGACACAATTTCAATAAATATGTTAGTTTTCCAGACAAGATAATAACGATGTACATAAACCTCATTTCATTCAAATAAATTTAAAGCGGAGACACTTAATAGTAAATACCTTTAAAGGGGCCCAAACAGTACTAGTTTTTCGAACTAATAAACATGTAAAAAAAATACATATATTCTTTAATTCAAAAACATTGGTCGAACTTGAGGTACAGATCGTTTTTGATTAACGAAAACTTGGTTCAAGTTCATATAGCCTTTCTTAATCTTGCCAAAGGTCATGGTCACAAGTTATATTCTTTAATTCAAAAACATTGGTCGAACTTGAGGTACAGATCGTTTTTGATTAACGAAAACTTGGTTCAAGTTCATATAGCCTTTCTTAATCTTGCCAAAGGTCATGGTCACAAGTTATTGCCTAGATAACATGTTTTATTTCTAATGTCGGAAGTATCTGGCATGGGTCTCCGGCCTTAAGTACTGACATTTGTAGATAATGTATGCATTGGTTTTGTCACATATGGATTTAGAATATACCTGAAAAATTAAAAGTAAATATTTCTGATTGATTTCAGTTCTCCTCAGTAGAATTCAATCCAAATACGTTTGGCATCGAAACTCCAGAAGAATCTGTTATTCTTCACCATGAAGGCGTTGTGGTTCCTGAAACCAATGAACCAAGGGATGGACTTCCTCAGCATATTCGGGACATACTTAGAAGGGATTCTTCATGTTTTGGAGTGGACATTTTTACAGAAATTCTACAATATCTACAAAGACCTCTCTAAACTAATAATCTCCCAACATGATATCAATTAAAATTGATTTGAATTGAAATCTGTTGCAGACGGTATGATATAATGGAAGCTGATTATAAGACCTGTGTTAATCATGACACGGACATCACAATATTGAGACAACAGGAGAACGTGTTGTTTATTACCATGTTCTTCTTCTGCCTAAATATTTTTCAAAGCCCTTAAAGACACCTAGATATCATTTATATAAACATTATGAACAATTTTCCCAATATCTGAATAAAGCCACATGTTTCATCTTATAACTATTTCTTACAGGAACATCTGACAACACCATTTTGAGGTCATCTTCAGTGATCCGATAAATCCAATATCAGTTATTTTTAATCTTTCTAATCAAATCTCTTATGGTATAAGCAGAGCTCCAGATAATTTTTAGGGTAAAAGAGTGATCACTCCCTACTTTGAGCATCAAAAGAGTGATTCACTCTCAACTCAGTAGGTCTAATCCCTTTTTAGAGAAAACAAAAAAAAAAACTGTTTTCGGGAGAAAACTAAACCCTTAATTATAGGATTACATTTCCTTGCATTGATACTTCTTTGATTCACAGGGCTCAACAAGGTAGTAAATTACAACAAAGTATTCAAAGTGAGTGATTTCGCTATTCACAGTCAGTTTCTTAATGTGCTGTATATGTAGGTCTACTAGCAAAATGATCCCTCCAGTCACCATGACCATATACAGCACTTGCTATCTTTTTCTGAATACTGAATTTGCATTTTATTTTCACATTTTAGGACACAGATCGCTCTGAAATCATCCACGGAAACTCGGCCTGTCTTAATTTTCAGCCAATTTAGGGTCTCAACTGATCCGCCGACGTGATGTATTCGGGTAATTTGTGCGGGCATTTTAATGACAGAATAAAACTGAACTCGATAGATGCAGACGTATCCTCCCCGCTTGGCTTGAAAAACTGTCAGATTCTTACACGATTTTCTGTTTTCTTCTGGACATGTAACTTTGCGACGAAACCGACCTTGCAATCGTAAACAAACTATGCGGTGTCGAATTAAGACTTCGTAAGATTCAATATCCCGTAAAATTTGCTAAATTCTATTCTATATTATTCTGCCCGGCACCGGTATCGAAATGACTGTGATTTGTTAACATCCGGTGACGGATAACGGGAAATTTCTCTTCGACGCTTAGAAATAATTCGAATGCGTTAGCACAAAACCATTAACTTTCACTCGCTTTCGCTTCTTAGGAATGCGTTACTTGAAAATTGAATGCGTCTTGCGACGCACACAGTTGACTTTGAAATGCGTTTTTTACATATTTTAAAGCGTAATAACGCAATCACGCACCTTATCTGGAGCTCTGGTATAAGGTTTTATCATGACATATATTTGCAAATATGTGTGTCTGCACTAAAAGTTAGATGTCAACACAACATAGCTCTCCATTTTAAATCATTTTCAGAATTCTGTGCACCTTTATTTCATTGGCAGAGGATAAGGTCATTGAAGACCTTTGATACCCTAACAAACAGATTCTTGGTCGGTTCCACTTGTATCCGTGGATCCGTCCATAACAAAGGTGAAAAAGTTAAACTGCTTAACCATGTGCACAGTATTTGTCCTGGCTGAACCTGCAATGAAAAAGATAAAATCCGCAGCAGCTTTTTCATTCAGATAAGTATTGCCAATATCCAAACCTTTGGCCCTCGAGAGTGCACTGCCAAATATAATCTGAGATAGGCCGCCTTCCTTGTTTTCGGATTGCGTGAGCATTTTTGAATATAATTATGCTTGAGTCTGGACTTTTCAGCGTGTTTTAAGGCAAATCAAATCTTTTTCAGACTGAGATGTTGCCACCTCAGCTTGAGTGTTTTGCCTTGCCTTAAACCCGGCTGCAGCTTTTATATGAGCAGAACATTTCTCGTGGTCAACGACTGTAGACATTTTCAAGTTAGAGCTACATGTAACGAATGTCTTTTTACATGGTTCGACCCCCCAGTTCCGAAAAACTCCAGCCAAACCGTGCATGTCATTTTACCAGTTTCTGGAAAAAAATGACAACCATGGTCTGCCTGTTTTCCACGACTCTACGAATTTACGAGACGGTCGCTTTTCTTCGTATTTTTTTCCATTTGCTGATAGATCTAGTGGTTTGCGAATTTTGATCCGATTTCCTTTTGGCGTTTTCTGGCCTTTGTATATTAAGATATTTCCACATGCTTTATTTGGGATTAAATATTGGAAGATAACGAGAATAAAAAAATGAAATCAAAATCACATGAAATCGAAATCACCTGGTCCGGATAGAGGGATCGCTTGAAAACGATTTTTCTACATTGCTTGCGGAAGATTTTAATATCAATTTACCTTTTATCAACAACCTGAGCTTAAAAGAAAACACAAATATTACAATTCTGGAAATCAAAAGAGAGAGAAAAAAAAACCGACATAAATGGAAAAGACGATTTCTTCCCCAAGTCCAGGATTTGATCCACGGTGAGTAATGGATAAGGTCCCTTTTATTTAAATTGCCTTTCTTCATGTTTTTATGACGTCATAAGACTACATTGTGTAATGCAGTCATGACGTCACACATTTGCACTCGCCTGATTTTTGTCACACTACGGCAAGGTGGTCATACCACGTGATAAATGACGTCATAAACCGACGGTGTTATGGTAAATTGTCACCCCGACACACCACGGCTGGAATTTTCAAACGGCTGTAAGTACTTTGTTTTTTATTCAAATTAAACAAGACCTGGCCTATTCGAAGCGCAATTTTGTAAGCTTAACCCGTATATTTACATCTTGTACCCAAAAGTCACGGTTTTTGCAAAAATCGTGGACAACTGATTGAAAACGACAAAAATAAACCCTGCTACAACGGAAAGCGAAATCAAAATTGATACAAATTAACTATTTATGAGCTGGTTACATGATATCTCTGTACGTTTATAGTATTTCTAGTCTTAAATTATTTTTTTTAGATAAATCAGAAGTAGAAAAGCAAATAAAATCTTGCCGGTAAAAGGACAACTATGAGAAAGCTATATCGGGCAGCAGATATTAGGAAGCTACATTGGAAAGCAGAAAATATAAATATTTCACACCCGACTCTATTACCATAGTTTTCATGTTTTTTTTCGAGCCCGATTGCGGTGAGCGAGACATAGTTCCTTGTCACTATATAACAGCTAGGTGTACGTGCGTAAGTCAGTCCATCAGTTCGCCCGTTTTAGTCCGTGGCATAACTCCAACATTTATGAATGGATTTTAAGCAAAAATAGCGGATATTTTGTTCTCTGTCAATGTAGACCTGATGTTTGGAAGAAATATCAGAAAACTACAAGATCAAGGTAACAGCTCACTGTCAAATGTCAAAATGAAATTCATCTAGAGCATTTTGCGGACTCGATAGCAATTTTCATGGGACAACCATCTAGTTTGTTTGTGTTTTCCCTGGCTGCTGAGTATTTGACCAGTCATGCGTAAAAAGACCGCAATGGAATTCTATTCCCGTTTAGTCTGTGCAAACTGCACAGTCTGATACGGGTCGTTACTTTTCACCATTCTCATTTGGTCCCCCTTTGTGTGACTAGTCCCATATATTTCCGAGTGACTTGAAATGTAAACATGAAACCACATTTTTAACTTAAAGATCTATAAACTTTGTCTGAGATTCGTGTTCGTTCTTGAACGAAACCTTAGTAGTCCTGTCCATGTGTCTAATTATATGACGACAGTTCCATCGTTACTTTAAACGTTTCTAGGTTATCAAAAAAAATAAATAAAAAAATAAGAAATAAAAATAAATAAATAAATATAAAAAAAAATAAACCGGATTATTCACACACGATTAACATTCAATCTTTGTTTATTTTTCGGATGATGGTAGGCCTAACTTGTGAAAAAAGATAATAAAGATCGAAAAAAGAAGAACTAAAAGTTGCCTAACTTCTAAAACAATCTGTGATGATGAAAATTGCCAATTACGTGGCATTCCCTGTGAGACACGTAGATGTCATGGATATCAAACGTTCACCATTGAAGCCTGTTACACCTCGTCAACTAAAGCGAATTAAAAGCGATGGAAAGAAGTCGGTGGTGAAACAGACACCAACCAAATAGTCATCTACAAAATAAGTAAGAGGAGCCCTACTTAAGGAAGAATTCAACACACCGAAGTTACAAAGACATAATATGTGTAATATTCAACATAACAGTTGAATAAAACATTATGGTTCGCAAAAGATACTCATTTGCATTTGTTTTCTGAAACCATTCATAATTATGCTTTCCAATGTAGCTTGGTAGAAATTGCTTGCCGTTGTAGCCGATTCATGACGGCCTTTACTACGATGTCCTCGTACAGTTTTACCAATAGCACAGTCTTATGTAGGTAAATTTAGACTCATTTCAATGTCACTATGAAGTTATCAACATATTATTGATACAAATATGCCATTTTTCTTACAAATTTTGGGTTTGCTTACCGTAGTATCTACCAGATTTTTTCCGGTCTTCTACCAGATTTTCTCCGGTTTCACGAAGTTGTCCACGAATATTGCTTAAACCGCACTTTTTTGGAACAAGGTGTAAACATGTTTTTATAAATTACAAAATTGCGCTTCGAATAGGCCCAGTCTCGCTTATTTTAAACAAAAGATAAAATAATTACAGCCGTTTGAAATGTTGATGTGGGGGACAATTTACATTAACACCGTCAGTTTATGACGTCATTAATCACGTGGTATGACCACCTTGTACGGGGGAAATGTTTTTACTGCGACCAACGTTATATAACCTTGATCTAATTCTATCACTTGATTTCTCTTTATCTTATCTGTCAATGCTTTCTAAAATCTATGGAAGCACTGAATGGCAATTTTGACTTGCGATTAATGATTTAGGACTTCGGACTTGTGAGTTTTAATTTTTTGACTTTTACAATTTGGCTAAGTGCAACGCTGTTGTAAGTATGTACGAATTCCACATGTCAATACAACATTGTTGCAGTTTCTTCTGGATGTCGCTTAATGACAGAAAAGTCGTGCAATTTCATGTGTAAAAATGCTCATGCGCGCCAATGAGATTTTTGACAAATAACACTAACTCTTACCTACTCACTAGCTTTAACTCTGGCTCTATACCCAAACCATAGTATTTCTACATGGGGCTCAGCTGCTTAAAATGATTTCTACCAAAGAAAATAAAGCACCTAAAGTCTACATTCTTTGAATGCAACCTCTCCTTTACGAAATGTTTTTTTTAAAGTGTGAAACTTACAAAGAATTGTCCTAGCCATCCGACCTTGTAAAGGTCATTAGAGCTTGAAAATGTACTCTTAATGCAAAACAGTGGAGGATATTGACACTGTGACAATACATACTCCCCGTCATAAGAAAGTAGCCACTTGTCTAATGCAAATGGTCGGCAATTCAGGATCATTCATAAACGTACCGAAATAAACAAAGAGCAGTGAGTATGGTAAGTAAAAACGCTTTCGTGAAAGTATCGAAAACAGTCGAATTACCCCATTAGCTATGGTAGCTTGGTGGCAGTTCCAGGAAATCCGTAACTAATACGGAACACGCTACTGAAATTCACGGCCATATGTAGGACCCGAAACAAGCCAAAAATAAATAAGGATATGTGTTTATGAAACTGGTTTTTATTCAAAACGATTAGTGACTATTTAGTGATTTTCATTACACCCAGGACCCTTGCAAAATGGCGGTTTCCTGTTTTAGCACAACCAACACCAATTTCCTCTCAAATGCTCTATTCATTGAATTTTTGTTTCTTTTTGGTCTCCAGCAAGATCCAAATTAAGGGGGAATGCTCCAGTTTTCTATTTTTTCCCAATAATAGAATTTATTCATATTTCGTATGTTGAAATTACATGTTATTACCAATTGAAAAATAAAATAAAAATGGATGGTCAGCGATCTTGTTTGAATTTTATAGGCATTCGTATCACATACCCCTACATCGAAAAAATGCACAATTCCTTGCACCTGTCCAAGGTCAATAAAATGCTAATAAAATGCTGTATATTCATAGTTTAGTCCCGAAAATGGATTTAAAGTAACGTCTTACATTTAATAAGAACAGAAACCCAAAAATATGTGCTATTATAAAAGCGTAAATGTTTCAAACTAACAGTTTGTCATTCAAGAAAGAATTGAAAATAGATTTACCGTAGATCCAGTGGTAGATCTATGTAAATGTTGGATTCGAAGAGACCAAATGCTTTATTGTCTATAAAAACGCTCAGTTTTCAGGGAGTAATTTTGAAACCGGAAAGTTCGAGAAAATAGTAATCAAAATATAGAGTATTTAGGTTTAAAAAGAGGAGGTAAGTAAAAAGAAAAAATCATCATATAACTTAGAGATGCTGAGTTTCGAACATA
The DNA here is from genome assembly GCA_963680895.1 of Fragum sueziense. NCBI lineage: Eukaryota > Metazoa > Mollusca > Bivalvia > Cardiida > Cardiidae > Fragum > Fragum sueziense. Next base: position 47,772,319 of record OY804600.1, read on the forward strand.
CTACTTCATTGGGTGCTTATACCTACAGTTTAGGGCGCTATGCTCTACCGATTGCGCCATCAACACCGCAAATATTTAGGGGAAAATCAATAATAGTATAGATACGAGGGGTGTTCATTAAATAATGAAAATACACTATCTACTCAATGTTAAGAATGTGTAATTATATAGTTAATGTTTAACATGCAAGTAACAAGTATGTGAACTTTTTTCAAAGTAACAAGAACCGTGCATGACAACCGTTGCCATGGCAACACTGTCACAAAGTTGCAAAGGTTTCCACTCTGAAATTCCAGTGATTTCCATCAATTTTTCCTCTCAAAAACCAAAAAAACAAAATGGAATCATTCCGACCTTGTACTAATTAATTTTGTGTCTCAAGTACAAACATAAAATAGCAGTAAAAGTCACTTTGCTCTCTAAAAAATAGAAAAAAATCATAATCAAATACTTTGTATCTGGAAAATCTTGACGTTTTCCCCTGATCCAAAGTGTGGGGGGTCAAGAATGTGACGTCATCACACTTTAAATAAAAGAAATTTAATGTTGGTGCATAGCATATTCAATCACAAGTTTCCTGCACATTTCAAATCAATGTTTGAAATTAGCATAGTACATATCACAGAGGAATATATGGTTAAAAAGCGTGTAAACACCTCCGTTCATATCATTGTATTTACCTAATTCCCTTGATCACAAAACCAAAGATTTCAGTATTGTCATATACAAGAACCTTATATGTAGTTTTGAAGTAAAAACATAACACCATCAGACAATAATGCTGAATAAACATTTTCTGTATGCAAATTCTAAATAAACACCATGATGCGAGTCTGTTTTAGCGGAAATTACGCGAAAAAACGTCAGACGTCATACCCATTGAGAATGTGACGTCATGCGTTTCCATAGTAACACACGGAACGTTCAGTCTGGATTTTCACAATGAAAGCTTAAAAGCACGTCTTTGTAAATGTATAAGTATTTCTTAATTATGTTGTGTATGAAAAGACTGGCAGATATGTTTTCATTATTTAATGAACGCCCCTCGTATATTGTACTTTTTACCAACACGTTATAGTTCGATATGCCTGAATTAACATGTAGATCTTCTAGATTATTAGCAGATGAAATAATACTATAAAAAGTTATTCGTTATATCTGGCTTCCGATACAGCTCTATATAGATCTAGAATAAACAAAAATGTTTAAAGGCCAAATAAGAACAAGCCACTGGTCTGATCCAACTGAATAACGAACTCCATTCATAAGTCATTGAATATAATAGATTCACAATTAAACGAGAATAATATCAGTTGTTTTGATAAAGCAATTCAACTGTAATTGTTCTCGTTTAATAGTGAATCGATTATAACAATGGTATATATAGTCTGTCGGTTATAACTGTAGACTTATATACAAACACTAAAAACAAATTTATATACAAACACTAAAAACAAATACATAGTTTTAACATTTACCAAACTATTTATCATGAGCTACACGAGCGAATTAATGTCCTAATTCTTTTATTGCCAAAAGAGGAAGTGTTTGTGTTGGGGTATTTATCAACAACAAGAAGTAAAGTGTTTGTATACAAGTCTACAGTTATGGCCGATGAGTTATATGTAGGTCAATGTGTAGGTATAGATCAACAAGCAAAAATTGACAGTGACGTAGTTTTGTGTTTACTGTTTCTAAACTCTTCTCATTTGTACCGTTTACAATGTGCACGTGATAAATGAAGAGGTTGATTGGTTGTAAACGATAAACATTAAACTACGTCACTGTCAATTTTTGCTTGTGGATTTATAAACCAATATCGAGTAAATTTTCGATCGAGTGACACAGACTATTTGAATAGTATGGAAATTTTTACCTGTTGATTTTGTCGGCTACGTCACTCCAAAGCTCCGCCCCCTTGCAGGTGATTCCCTTTATGTCGTGCGCTTTTACATCGCCGAAGAGGTGTATTCGTTGTCAGTCACGAACTGTACAAGGATCACATCCTCTCCGGTCGACCAAGGCTTCTCTCGTTTGCTTTTAGATTGAGAACAATCCGTCGTCTGCGACGGGGTTTCTTGTGACGCCATTTTGTTTTGTTTATAGCAACAAACTTCGCTTATATCGCCGATAAATATAGACAAATCGTACTCTAAAGAGAAAGTCCTCGACGACGTTTTATAAGACTGGATTTCAAAACGTACTCGCGGGAGCACCTCTGAACGTCTAAAGTCGATTTTCGTGATCAAGGAAAGTTTTAAAAGACTGGGCACTGATATATTTCCTACTCTGGTCACATTTTTTTTCTCTTCATTTGTAGCCCCACTGGCCTAATGCCAGGGGGCTCTTGTCATTGGGTTGTGTTTGTCCGTGCGTTTACTTTTTAGATCACCTAAGCACAATGTGCTCAAGTGAGCTATTGTGATCACCTTTTGTCCGGCGTACGTGCGTCGTCCGTCAACAATTTCTTTAAATGACATCTCCTCCTAAACTACGTGGCCAATTTCAACCAAACTTGGCAGAAATGTTTCTTAAGTAACCCCCTTTTCAGAATTGCTAAAAGAATTGAAATCCATAAAAAACTCGGGTTGCCATGGCAACAGAAAAGGAGAAATTTGAATGAATCTCAATACTATCTTTGAACGACATCTCCTCCTAAACTACTAGGCCAATTTCAACCAAACTTAACAGGAATGTTCCTTAGGTGACCTCCTTTCAGAATTGCTAAAAAATGAAATCGATAAAAAACTCTGGTTGCCATAGCAACAGAAAAGGAGAAACTTGAATGAATCTCAATACTATCTCTGAACGACATCTCCTCCGAAACTACTTGGACAATTTCAACCAAACTTGACAGGAATGTTCATTAGGCGGCCCCCTTTCAGAATTGCTAAAAGAATTGAAATCCATAACAACTCTGGTTGCCATGGCAACAGAAAAGGAGAAATTTGACTGAATCTCAATACTATCTTTGAACGACATCTCCTCCGAAACTACTTGGACAATTTCAACGAAACTTGACAGGAATGTTCCTTAGGTGACCTCCTTTCAGAATTGTTAAAAAAATTGAAATCCATAAAAAATCTGGTTGCCATGGCAACAGAAAAGGAGATTTTCCACCAAATCTCAATGACATCGTTGAATGATATCTCCTAAACTAACAAGCTAATTTCCACCAAACTAGGCAGAAATATTCCTTAGGAGGTCACATTTAAAAAATTGCTAACAGAATTGCAATTTATAAAAAAAAACAACTCTGGGTGCCATGGCAACAGAAAAAGAGAAATTACATGAAATCTGTCAGAAGCAATTTCTCAATAACCGCAGAGCCAAATTTTACAAAACCTAATATTTACATTGCACATATGATAATGCTAAGAGGTACTTTTCTTCGCTTTTTAATATGAAACCTTGTCACAGAAAAAGGGGACTTCTTGTAAAAATCTGCTTATCAGGGGCAAAGCATCTACATTTATGCATGGATTTAAAAAAATGTGTAGGTAAATGTGTTCTTCATCATGAGTAGATGTTCTATTTGAAATATATATTTAGGTAGGTTCAAGGTCATAGATCTAGGTCAATTTGTACATTTCTGTTTGTTTGTCAGTCTGTATGTTTTATTTTAATTCCATCTGTGCAAAGCAATTTTTCCATAACCACATAGCCGAATTGGATGAAACTTCATATTTGAGTTACATGTATATGATATTGCACTAATGTAGTTTTCTATGGTTTGAAATGGCATAGCGGCGTTCATATGATCTTTGACCCTTTATTGCATTACCTGTAAGAAATCTGATCTGTTATAAAACCCCATCTCAGGTGAGCGACCTAGGGCCAACGGCCCTCTTGTTCTTGTACGCACTCTTGTTGCCACATTTTACTCTCTTAAAACAGAGTATTTTACATCTTCGTTAAACTATGATGAAATGATACTCTGTTCCCACGGGGGCATTTCACGTCTGATCTCGAGGACTTGGTGGGATTTCGTCACCCAATGAAATATCTGATTCAAATTTTCATTGGCCGACTCCTCAAATTACCCTCATTAGCCAAAAACAGAAACGATGTAATCATTTTCAACATAATTCATAAGCAGCAATTAAGTAATAAACAACTTTGTATCTATCACAGAACATCAGTTCGAAAAAACGACAGAAAAATTGAAAGTTCGCGGCTTAAAGAAAATTTCAGAAGTATTATGGCAGAAAAGTGACGTGATTGTTAGTGCGAGAACGGGATCAGGAAAAGGTCAACTTATGTAATAGATTTATCTGTCAGATGTTATCAATGTTTACATGAATGATCGCGCGTGTGAGATAAAACAGAACAATTTTGATTCGATAATTCAAATTATATGCTATAATTATATCATCACGAACAAATAGGTTGGTGATGTATCAAAAACGGCAGAGGTCGTATTCAATGACCTAATCAATAGACACCGGCTTTGGAGAGTACCACATTTTTGCCCGATCAACCTTAAATTTAACAATATTTACTTGAGTCAAATCTAGGACATGTACGAAATTGGGTTAACTGGTGTCAAAAACTAGGTCACGGGTCTCAAATCGCAGAAAAACCTTGGTTGGACCAAGAGACCACGTTTTTTGGCCGATCAACCTGAAATTTGGCCAGATTAATTGTTTTGATGAAATCTCTGACGGTTTTGAAGTAAGATCAACTGGAGTCAAAATTAGGTCATGGTGTAAAATACTAAAATGTTGTATTATCTCTGATACATTTGAGGCCACATTTTTGGGCCGATCAACCTGAATGTTACCAGAATAATTAGATGATATATCTTAATGTGATCGTGGATAGGATCAACTTGTGTCAAAAACTAGTTCACGGAGTAAATTCTTAGAAAAAACGTATATTTGTCACATCAACCTGAAATTTGGTCAGAATGATTGTCTTGTTTCCTTGTGGCAGCGTTATTTTTGCACTCTTGTGTAAAGGATTTTCGCTTTTTTTCATCTCTAACATAGCCTAAGTCGGATCACAGAAGAGACGAGAAATAAAAGAGAAAGTTTACAGACAAAACCAACGTCAAAAACCAGTTAAAGATATAGAATCGAAAAGTTGTAAAATCTTCACTCCCGACGCCAGAGAAAGGTTGTTTACAGGATCAGACAGCATATGCCTACTGATGCACAGAAATATGCCGATGTTCTTAGCGGCAATAAGGTAGAAGATGTAACCGATTTCTTCACCAGACCAGACATATAAGTGAAAATCCCGGACAATAAGATGAAAAAAATAAAAAGAATAAAGCCGAAACACTTTCTCAATCTAACAAAGAAAGAAGCCACTTTTGAAAACGAGAAGAATGTTAAGATCTCAGAGAGCAAATTGTGGAAATTCAAACCAAAAATGTATTCCCTAGAGGGGGGGGGGGGGGACACAGAAAGTGTCTGTGTGGAATGTGCATTAATATTGAAATGAAATTAAAGGTATTTAACAAACACAAAAACACTGGGAAAACACTCAATAGTCTCACACTTCGCCAAAAACAAAATGCTCAAGAGATCAAATGTATTGAAAAAAACGTATCCATTCAGGCACAAACAAACTGAAGGAATGGATCATTTCAGTTCAGTTGCAAAGAAATCAGAAACCATATTTTCTGGGGTATAGCATACATATTTTCATCTTTTTATACAAGTTATTTTGTTGTCTGCATTTTTTTTTCAATTGGACCTATCCAAAAATAAACGCCGTTTGGGAAAAGGGTAAACATACACATCTTTTCATCACTGAAGGCTGATTCAAACTGCTTTACTTTCAACTTTTGGTCAGAATTTTCACGGTGCAAATGAAGATTGTAGGCCTCAAGGGAAGCGTTTTTTCTGTAGCTAAGCCTTAGAGTGCAAATTTTCCTTCGATATGGCAGACAGATTTGCAACCATGAATGATTTGCTACTATCCAATAAACCATGGATGCATTTAACAGCTAACTTATTGTCCCCTGAGGACAAATCAAAAAGCACTGCTTTGCAGCATGTTTGAAATTGCTCATGGAAATTAACAATTTTATTTTCAATGTCTGTATATAGCCGGTTTTCTTCTTTGCTGGAGATGGAGAGGCATGTGGTGTGTCATGTCTTCTTTTCTGTGACGATGAAGGAACAGGTCCAAAGTAGAGACTTCTTCTGGAAGGTGTGGACTCCTGTGACTGTGAGTCTTGTTATGTACTAGGGGTGTCAACCACAAGAGGATGGTCAAGTTCATCTTTGCGGTCACTGTCTTGTATCAAAGTTTCTTCTGCTCCTGTGTCCTGTTCCTTGTTTAGCTTCTGTGTTTCCTCAGCCCTTTCCCAAACGGCAAAATTTTAGACTACTCCTAATTCAAAGAGGTTGCCGACGACAGTTTTATTTTCTGTGGACAATGAAAAAAATTGGTTGTCATAAGCAATTTCTTCATTTTCCAAAATGCTTTCAAAAGCCATTATCTTGTGTGAAGTCAAAAAGAGTCACTGTGTGGTAATGGGTTAAAGTGGTTGTGAATGCTAAAAGTAGATTATTTGTCAAGGATACAAATACACACCAATCACTTGTTATGAAAGCACATTTTGGTTATATAAACATTGATAGCAAGACCTATCTCCAAGATAACCATGGGTGATTCAGGATACATCAAATACACCAACTGTCTTATTATTCTGTATTTCCTATCAAAAGTATTTGCTAGGGCATGCACGACACACTCCAATAAAACAATTCTATGATTATTTTTATTTATTTTTTTTTTAAATATTGTTTTACTATCTGACATCTAATTGTATTATGTTGTAAACAATATATCTACATGATGTATTTGATGAAGTTGCCAGGCGCACCACACTTGCCTGAATAGCAATGCAAAACATATAAATTGATATGAGATTTACGTGACTAAATATCTACATATTGTGATTAAATACAAGTGAGAAAATGTAACTAACTGTGAATATATAGAAAATACAAATAAGAGTATTTTCAATTTAATGTGGTTGAACTATATTTATCTCATAATTGCATACAAAAATGACTCCATAAATGTAAAAAAAATCTGTATTTGAAATTTTGACAAAGATAATTAATATCTTATCCCATATCACAAAAAGGCAATACATTTCAAGTGTTTTTACTCAAGTCTTTCCTACATTAACTAAGTAGAAAGCACAATGTAATGTATGTCAATACACGTATCACTTTGTAATTGTGTGCAGAATGATGATTGTCTAATTTGTCTCCTACAGCTTTGTGTTCAGTAGGAATATGTTATGAACAACAGATAGTGTATCACTTGATTTATGAACTTAAACTGAACCAGAGACTAAGCTCTAGATACTTGGAATGACCAACATATAAGTTTCTTGCTCACTCGCTCACTGTCAGAAAATAAGATGGGATGTTTTTCGATGAACCAAATTACTCTTTGCATTGTCTTAATTTGCATTGATTTTATGCTATAAGCAGAAAGTTTTCAAGATTTAATAAGAGATGTTTGTAAAACATATATGCCCCTCAAGGGCCTACATTTGATGCAGGTCAAAGTACTAGGTCCATGGTCATGGTCAAATATGAAAGGTCTTGGTAGGTGGCCAAGTGTGTAATATCAAGACTGTATATGTAAAAGGACATAAAATATAGGCCTGGTTAAAGTTTTTAAAAGTGTGCCAAATTTCAAGGTCACAAGGTCAAAGGCCATGATCAAATGTGAAAGGCCTTGGTCGTAGGTGTCCAGTAAACATTAAATGTGATGTATTCAAACTTATTTTGTAAGTAACATGGTGTCTCTTGACAGCCTTCTACAAGTATTTTGCCAACAAAACAAATACTTGAAATCAATGTCTCATTGTGTCATACAAACACTTTCTTTACATGCATGAATACATTTTTGGACTATATCTTCTAAACCATAACTGCTATCAACTTCAAACTTCGTACACTTCTAGATCTTTTTATGTGAAAGTGTCATGTAAAAGAATCGTTACTCTGCCACGCTCACCTTTTGAGTTAATGCCCTATGTTGTCTGTACCCTTGCATTTTGTCCGGACCATATCTTCTAAATCATAATTGCTAGCAATTTCAAATTTGCTTCACTTATACGTCGTTTTGTGGGAAAGTGTCATGTACAAGAATCGTTTCTCTGCCACGCCCACGTTTTGAGTTATTGCCCTTTGTTATTTGTACCCTTGCATTTTGTGTGGACCATATCTTCTAAACCATAACTGCTACCAACTCCAAATTTAGTACACTTATACATCTCATTATGGGAAGTCTCGTTTACAAAAATTGTTACTCTGCCACGCCCACCTTTTGGGTTATTGCCCTTTGGTGTTTGTACCCTTACGTTTTGGTGTGGACCATATCTTCTAAACCATAACTGCTACCAACTTCAAACTTAGTTCACTTCTAGATCACTTCTAGATCTCATTATGGGAAAGTGTCATGTACAAGAATCGTTACTCTGCCACGCCCACAATTTGATTCATTGCCCTTTGTTGTTTGTACCCTTGCATTTTTGTCCGGACCATATCTTCATAATTTTAAGTGCTAGCAATTTCAAACTAAGTACACTTATACATCTCATTGTAAGGGAGTGTCATGTGCAAGAACATGTCATTGTGTCCCGAACATAACTTCTAAACCACCATTGCTACAACTTTCAAAATTGGTACACTTATACTTTTTATTGTGGGAAAGTGTCTGGTAAAAGAACTGTTACTCTGTAACGCCAACTTTTCAGTTATTATCCTTTGTTGTTTGTGACCCCCAGCTGTGGAGGGGGATTAGAAATATCCCGGCTGCCATGTCCTGTAGCAAATGGTAAGACCCCAAGCAAAGGACAGTGTGTCTGTAACGGACCCGCTTGTTGGCCGTGAGTGGATACTCGTAAGCCGGAAAAGGGGATCCTGGTCAGTTGAGGGAAGCCCAGGGCTCTCCAGCTTCCCAACACGCTGGCTTTGGCCTCGGCTTCGGTGTAAACGGGAGCTTAGATGGACCCGGTCTAGGCAAACGGCTGGTCGCTTTAGACGAAGACTTTTTATTTGAACCTATGTGCTATCTCGCTCTTTGTCTCGAAACTGTTCACGTCATACAATTTCTTGTGTCACTTGTGATGTTATGATACACTGCCTTGGTTTGTTTTCGTCTATATAGGCTCATGGGTTAATTGAGTTGATTGAATGCCTTGATCGGCGCTGAAATGCATGACTGGCCTTTGTTTTGAAGTCTTCTCATGTATGTCTTTGCCGCGCTTGTTTGTTTGGTCGGCTTGAGTATACCATCTGGGTATCCCTGGCATGGGGAGCCGGAGATCCGCTCCATTTCCATGTCCCCTTGTTGGACTCCGTGGTGGGTTGGGGAACCCAGATGATGAATGCCAAATTTCAACTATGGATTCTAAAACTTTAAAAAGGACGCGTTTTGATATCGACAATGAAACGGATAATCGACCATGCAACATGAATTTTCCAAGGTTCCTTCTCATCGAATCAGTGAATGAAAGCAGATCTATAGCAACACTTTCGCCTTTTGTTATCCATAAGTGCATTGTGTCCTACGCGGGTGAGCCTAAAACTGTAAAGAAGCTCAAGTCTGGTGCCATTCTGGTGGAAGTTGACAAAAAGTCACATTCTGACAACTTATTGAGACTCAAGAAATTTTATGATATTCCAGCTAAATGTACTGAGCACGCAACTTTGAATACGTCTAAAGGCCTCATTCGCTGCCCTGATCTTCAGGGGGTGTCTGAGGAAGAGATTGTTGCGGAGCTGGAGTCTCAGAATGTGACTGCAGCCAGGAGGATAATGATTTATAAAAACGGACAAAGAAAACCCACTAATACAATTGTATTAACCTTTAACACAGCAATTCTCCCAAAATCATTGAGAATCGGTTATTTGAAGGTGAATGTAGACCTTTACATTCCTAACCCGCTCCAATGTTACCGATGTTTTAAATTTGGTCATCATGAGAGGAGGTGTAGTGAAGAGCAGCTCTGTCGTTGTTGTGGGGCTTCAGCCGAGTCCCATGACGTCGACGAGTGCCAAAACCCTACAAAGTGTGTCAACTGTGGCGGTTCCCACATGTCAACCTCTCGTGCTTGTTCGCATTGGAAGCGGGAAAAGGAGATCGTTACCGTAAAGTGCAGGGAAGGTCTTTCCTTTTTCGAAGCCAAAAAGATCGTAGAAAGTCGATCCCAACTTGCTTCGTACGCTCAGGCATCAAAACCTCATTCACCTACAAATAAAGGCGAAAGTGGCTGCGAAAATTGTAAAGGGCTTCTTAGGAAATTACTGATTTTATTTCCTGAGAAGAAAGACGAGATCTCGAAGCTATTTTCCACACCAAGTCCTGCAGTACCGTCTTCTCTTCCAAATACAGATTTAACGAAGTCTCAGGAACCTGAAAAACAAACTATCAAAGTACCAGCCACATCACCTGTTGCAGAGGGTTCAAACTCCGAATCCAGATCAGTCCGTAAACCCACTCAAAGTCAAGATAACACTAATGTTAGCACTGAAAACCGAAAGGTTAAACCTTCAAAACCGGTGGTCTCTGACCGCCAACCAAAGGGATCCCAGGATCCCATTCAACAATACAATCGGTATCATAGTCTTGAAGAAGACATGATTACCGAAGACCTCGCAGATTCCAAAAAGAATAAGCAAGGTAGCAGCATAATAAAACTAAACAAAAGATGAGTAATTTCAAACTTCCAATAATCTGTGGTATAATTTTAATCCTAATATCTCTCATGGCAAATACTATTATTCAATGGAATTGTCGAAGTATTAAATCTAATTTTGAAGAACTTAGTCTTTTAGTCTCTAAAGAAAAACCAGTAGCAGTTTGTTTACAAGAAACCTTCCTTAAAGATACAGACAAGTTTACCTTTAAATATCATTCTTGTTATTTTAAAAACTTTACGGGAAGTGAAAGAGCATCAGGAGGTGTAGGTATCATTGTTAATAACAATGTTCCACATCGCCCTGTGCAACTTGACACTACTTTACAGGCAGTTGCCGTAAGTCTTTCTCTCAACAAAACAGTAACCCTTTGTTCTATTTATCTCCCTCCTAGTTCTCCTGTTGACAGCAGGAAACTAGATCGTCTTGTTGAGCAGTTACCCAAACCTTTTATTTTAATGGGCGATTTTAACTCACATCATACGATTTGGGGATGTTCAAACACAGACAACAAGGGGCATATTGTTGAAGACTTTATTTCAAGGCACGATCTTTCTCTTTTAAATGATAAGTCATCTACTTATCTACATCCTGCTACTGGTTCATATTCATCATTAGACTTGACAGTTTGCAGTCCTCAAATTTTTCCAGATTTTAACTGGAAAGTTGATGACGACCTTCATGGCAGTGACCATTTTCCGATTCTTATATCGGAAATTGGGCCATCTGTACAGGAGCGACCACAACGGTGGAAACTCCATAAAGCAAACTGGGACTTGTTCAAAACTGTTTGTGAACAGTCCATTACATCTCAAGCTTTTGAAGATTGTGAGAATCCTGCAGAATTATTTACCTCTCTGTTATATTCATCTGCAGAAAAAGCAATTCCAAGAACGTCTAAAAACCCCAAACATCCAAATAAGCCATGGTTCAATGATGATTGCAAAAAGGCTGTTGCAAAGCAAAAGTCGGTTCTTAGAGAGTTTGATCTAAGGCCGACTAAGGAAAATCTTATAAAGTTTAAAGTTGCACGCGCGAGAGCACGGCGCACTATTAAACGCAGTAAACGTACGTCTTGGAGACAGTATGTATCTAGATTAAATTCTAGATCGTCTGTCAAAAAGACTTGGGATATGGTGCGAAAAATTAGTGGCAAGAACTCCTCGCTCAGTGTTGGGCATTTGAATACTGATAATGGCGTTGTTTCATCTAAGCCTGACATAGCAAATGTCTTAGCAGATACCTTTGCCAAAAAATCCTCCTCTTCTAATTATTCACCTGAATTTCAAAAACATCAAGAACAAAAAGAAAAAGTTAACTTGAATTTTAAATCCAAAAATACAGAGCATTATAATAAAGAATTTACTCTTAAAGAGCTAAAAACAGCCCTTAAGAAATGCCACGATACTGCAGTTGGATGCGATGATATTCACTACCAGTTCTTGAAGCATTTACCGCACGAATCCCTTCAATGTTTACTTGATATCTTTAACAGTGTTTGGAAAACGGGAATACTTCCAGCCTCATGGCGGGAAGCTATTGTTATTCCAGTACCCAAACCTGGTAAAGATTCAGATAATCCTTCAAATTACCGGCCTATAGCCTTAACAAGCTGTGTTTGTAAAACCATGGAGAGAATGGTCAACGACCGTCTCGTGTGGTTTCTTGAGAAAAATAAACTTATAACATCAGCCCAAAGTGGCTTTCGTAAACAAAGAAGCACTCTCGATCATTTAGTTCGCTTTGAAACCTTTATCAGAGAAGCTTTTATCAAGAAGGAACATGTTGTTTCAGTCTTTTTTGATTTAGAGAGTGCATATGATACCACATGGAAGTATGGAATCATGAATGACCTCCATGATTTCGGTATACGAGGTCGCCTTGCTTATTTCATTTCTGCGTTTTTGGATGAACGGCAATTTAGAGTCAGGGTTGGAGATACGCTCTCTGATCCTCATGAACAGGAGATGGGTGTTCCCCAGGGCTCTATTCTTTCTGTTACACTGTTTAGTATTAAAATCAATAATATTATAAAGGCAACTTGTCCTGGTATTGAATATTTCCTTTACGTTGATGACTTCTGTATTTGCTATCGATCAAAACACATGCATACCATTGAAAGACAGTTGCAACAGGTTTTAAACAACCTGAGTAAATGGTCTAATGAAAATGGTTTTAAATTTTCTAAGACCAAGACAAAATGTATGCATTTCTGTAAATCCAGAAAACTCCATCCCGATCCAGAACTCACTTTGGACGGGATCCGAATCGAAGTTGTCCCAGAATTCAAGTTCCTGGGTCTTTTATTTGACTCTAAATTATCGTTCATTCCGCACATTGAATATTTGAGCAATAAATGCAAGAAAGCTCTAAATCTTTTACGTGTCGTCTCCAGTATGGACTGGGGAGCAGACAAAAAAGTTTTATTACGTCTTTATAGATCTCTTGTGAGATCTAAATTAGACTATGGTTGTGTTGTTTACGGATCCGCCCGTCAATCCTACTTGCGCAAGCTTGATTCTATTCATAATCAAGGGTTACGTATTGCGCTGGGCGCATTTAAAACATCGCCAATTAACAGTCTTTATGCGGAAGCAAATGAGCCATCCTTGAATTTACGTAGAAAGAAATTATCAATGGATTATTATCTAAAACTTAAATCTAATCCAGATAATCCTACACATGACGTTGTATTTGAACCTCTTTATGAAGAGGAATTTAATAAGAAGGAATCAGTCATACCTCCTTTCAGTTTACGTTGTAAGGCAGATGTAAATTCTCTAGATTTCGATCTAGATGACGTGGCGGAACATAAAGTTCCAAACGTACCTTTGTGGACGTGTAAAAGTCCCACCTTTATTTATGATCTTGCTTCAACGAAAAAGTCGGAAACTGATCCTTTAGTATTTAAAAATAAATTCCTTGAAGTACAAGAAAAACACATGCTTCATTTACAAATTTATACCGATGGTTCTAAAAGCGAAGAAAAAGTTGCTTCTGCTGCCATTTTAGATGGCTTCAAATATCAGTATCGTTTGCCCGATAACTCGTCCATTTTTTCGGCCGAGCTCAAGGCTATTGACCTTGCGCTCGAGCACATCGTTGAAAATGGCTATTGGCGCTACATTATTTTTACAGACTCTCTGTCCTGTATGCAAGCGCTCGAGCACGAAAAAACGGACAACCCAATTATTGTGAAACTTCTTGAGAAGCTTTCTCGTATATATGCTTCTGATGAAGATACTGATAATGTCTTTTGCTGGCTTCCAAGCCATTGCGGTCTACGTGGCAACGAAGAGGCAGACAAGGCTGCCAAGGAGGCGTTGTCACTAGATATTTTACCTTTTAGAGTCCCTTTTACTGATTTTAAACCACTGATAAATAGTTTTATTCAAAATGTATGGCAAAATTGTTGGAGCGACGAGGCTAATCACCAAAATAAATTGTTTAGTATTAAACCAGCACTTGGTGAATGGCTGCCAGGTCTTCGATCTGACCGCCGCGAGGAGTTAGTTTTGGCACGACTGCGAATCGGGCACACATATTTGACCCATTCGCACCTATTAAAGAACGAGGAAAAACCTCAATGTATTCCTTGTAACGAGGAGCTGACTGTCCAGCATCTCCTCATTGATTGTGTGGATTTAGCCATCATTAGAAACAGGCATTTCAACGCTAGCAGTTTAAAGACATTATTTGATACTGTTAGGCCTGAATCAATTTTTAACTTTCTTAAAGAGTGCAATCTCTTTAAAAAGATTTAGTTATGATATTTACTATGTGATTTTTTATATGTTCTATGGATTTTCTGGTCGGGTGGACTCGGACATGGGTGTTCTCTGATCTGGGAGGAGCCCATGTCTATTCGTGCTCACGTCGGATTATTCATGGTACATTGTTATACAATATTTCGTATGATATTTTTAATCATTTATACTTCAATCATTTTTAATAGGTTATATGCCCGATGAATTTTCCGGTCGGGTGGACTCGGACATGGGTGACCTCTGATCTGGGAGGAACCCATGTCCATTCGTGCTCACGTCGGATTATTCGACGAGGTGCATTGGTATTGATATGATTTTCCGGTCGGGTGGACTCGGACATGGGTGTTCTCTGATCTGGGAGAAGCCCATGTCTATTCGTGCTCACGTCGGATTATTCATAGCTCGTTGTTATTCTATCTTCTGTATGGCATTTTTATCTGTTTTACTTCAGTTTTGTTTAATATATTTATATGATCTGTGGATTTTCCGGTCGGGTGGACTCGGGCATGGGTATTCTCTGATCTGGGAGGAGCCCATGTCCTTTCGTGCTCACGTCGGATAATTCATGGTGTGTTGTTATTTTGTTTAAAATTTTATCTGTTGTATAGAATATCGTATTTTTATCATACCCCCTCTAGATGTTTATGTAACTAATACATATCCTAATACATCTTGTAGTGAGGCAAGGTGAGTGCGCCCAATATGACCTTAGCAGTCGACGGGCCTTAAAACTCCATTCATTCATTCATTCATTCATTGTTGTTTGTATTTTTGTCAGGACCACATCTTCTAAACCATAACTAGCAACTTCAAACTAGGTAAACTTATAGATCTCTGTGGGAAAGTGTCATGTACAAGAATCGTCACTCTGCCACACCCGCTTTTTGGGTTGTTGCCCTTTGTTGTTTATATCCTTGCATTTTTGTGTGTACCATATTTTCAAAACCATAAGTACTAGCAACTTCAAACTTGGTACACTTATTGCCCTTATTGTTGAAGTGAAAGCTTATGCGGGGGTATCAAGTCACATTCTGTGAGAGTTCTAATTTAAACTGTAGGCATGACCAAAAACATAAGTAGAATCAAGTTTTATATATTGATAACCTTTTTATGTTCTATTTTCTAATAAATTACCTTTGAAGTGAAATAATAACTAAAGAAATAATAAATTTGTAAGTAACAGAGACACCTAACCAATTTTGTAAGTTACATAGTGCCTCATGGTTGCTTTTTTTAGAATGTTTTGCACAATATTAATATAAACACCAAATATACCTTACATCATGGATTTATTTCAAATAAAATATTTTTCGTACATTAAAAGATGAAATTACCAAAGTTGTATATTTGAAAAATTTAATTATAAGTTAGTGGATAGCTCCTTTTTTCATGTAACGTTTTGTCGGCTGAAAAAACGTCATCTTTGGCCAATTCATTATAAAATGAATATGAAACAAAAACAATGTTTACATTTTATAAATTATTTCATCTCTTCATTACTATTGTCCAGCAAGATTAACCCGGGACATCTGCATATGTAATGACCCCACTTCGGCTTTGTTTTGTTAAGGCGCTCAAGTAACGGACTTTGCGCACGAAAATTAAGTTGTCCCGGGTTAACCTTGTTGGACAATAACATAACACACTTGAACAAATAATATGACAGGTTTCTTTTATTAAATACTTTATTTTCATAAATTTTCCATACCACCCCCCATTTGCACCAGTATTGTATTTTTACACGTAATGTATATCCCTTCCCAAAGCAAACCCTTGCTTTGATAACATGTGTTTTCTATTTACTTGTCCGTAATTGTTTCTGGGCAAATTTACAAAAATATGATCTTGGAAATTGAACAGCCTGAAGTTTGTTGTTTTGGGCCAAACAATTATTATTACTTCAGTTTTATTGATTGTTTATGCGTTTTAAAGAATGGAGCTTATTCATGCCTTTCCCAGATGACAAAACTTTATATCCCCCGATCGTAAAAATGCAGATTATGTTTCCAGTGATAAAATTTGTGACTTTTAATCGAATTCTTTTAAAACAAGTTTTCCCATATTTTTAGTCTTGGAATATTTGGTATTTTGATGTCAAAACCTGGTCTTGTTTTGGAAAGAGTAAAAATGAATGTGAAAATAAATCATTGATTGAGAAAGGGCAAGCCCATATATAATTGTAGTCCACTCATTTAACACTTTCTCAAAACAGGAAATTTGAGTCGTTCTTGAAAGCTGAACATACACTTAACAAAACCAATGGTTATAAAGATGGAATTTGCCTAAAATGAAGTACAAAAAATATTGTTTGCAATCTGGCATCTACAATTATTGACTAATCAAGACACAACTTAAACATAATGCTGATAAGTGGCCTTGAATTGATATAATTGGTCACAATATTGTTGACCATAGACTTGATTTAGAACTTGACTCTAACAAAATTGTGGCTCATATCATCTTTGTTCAGGTATAGAACCATCATGGTCCTCTTTTTAATGTAGAGCTGACAATTGACGTGTTGTACCTAAACAAGACTACTCACAAGAAGCTATCACAGTGCACCAAATAGTTGTGTATTACAACACCAAAGATAAGATTTGAGGGATTCGTGTGTTGTAATATCCAATGACAAAGTACATGATTATCATGCAGTTTATCCTTTCCAAAAGAGAATGGAAAATAACGTCAAGGGTACCATAGAAAAGATTGACAGAAGAGTAATATTAATCGACGGATACAGTTGTCAATTTACGTGTAAGGGACCATTTGCTGATCTGGTACAAGACAATCATGATTATTATCATGTGGATAGAAATTACGTCCGCTCTGAGCATGGAAATTCAATTTGTTACGCGAAACTGGATTGATAAATAGGGCAGTTAAGAGAGGAAGTATTGGTCGGGAAGTGGAGATTAACGGTGCGGGCATATTTCAGTATAGTAAGAAAAAAACTCTTTAGATTCACCTTTGTCGAAGAGGCATTTTTTCTATGTACAGAATGGAGAAATCCAAAGAGATTGCCCTGAAACTTAAATAAAAACAATACCCGAGTCCAGACGATTTCACAAAATAGTTCACACAAGTGATACAATGACATTGAAGTGTAGAAATCTGTCTTGTTTCTGTTTCTCCTTTAAAGCAGGAAAGGCTAGGTGTGTGAATTCAGACTAAGTCGAACCATACAAAATTGGAAGTCACATCTCCATCAAAAACAAATAAAAAATTGAACCTAGTAAAGTAGATATGCCATCTGGGTCCAAGAAAAGGATGCAAGATTCAGAAGAAATCCGCTCCAAAAATGTTCTGAAGAGGCTACACCGATTCGTATTTTACTGTACTAGAACAGAATGAAGAAAGAAACATATCTATGGAAGGGAAGGCCAAAAACATATCTCAAGAACTTGAACAACGGTGTACGCGTATAGTATAAAAACTTGAAAATATTTTATTACAGAGACTCACTTACGCTTACTTAGTAATGGCTTTAGTGTCGATAGAATCTCACATAACCTTTTAGGGAATATGGTACCTCAATGCCGGTATCAATATACGTTTATAGAAATTGTTGCCAAGAACAAGAAGCATGTTGCTTTTGGAACAAAATTTATAGAAATGAGGCTACGAATATTGTTGAAATGTTTGTTCGTAAACATTTCTGCCTAAACAATGAATAGTTCGACACTAAGGGGAGTCCGTGAGTCCGAGACTCCCTAAAAAATTAGTGGGACCCCCTGATTTTCAACCTAGGGAGTCCGACTGACTCCTTAAAAATTCTGTCGAAAAATTATAAGCAAAATGATAAAAAGCTGTTAGCTCAAAGTAACAGGATCTATTGTACTGCATTTATTCTTTAGTATTCCATGCAGACATGAAAATGACATCGTCACAGATAAAAGGCAACATGCATGCAACATAAAATATTTGCTTCTTTTCGGACTCCTTTACTTTTGACCGGACTCCCCAAGTTCTCTTGATGGGAGTCTGGCAGACTCCTTGGTTGGGAAAGTTAGTATCTAACCCTGTCAGAATATCTAAGTAGAGGAAGGGAACTTTATTAAGAGGAGTTCCAAGTACTACCAACCACTTATGCTATGTTTTCGGACAAATATATTCCTGGTGACGTGCTGACATCAGCTACGATTGAACGAATTTATGAAGTAGAATCCCTAAACACCGTAAAAATGGTACAATTATTTTGTGTTCAAATTGTAGATAATGTTGCCTTTGACCCTAAGTGAGTATATTGGGATAGGGCAAATAGTTTTCCTCTCTAGTATACTAAATAGTAAGATCAGGTCCCTTTACCCGCTACACTTTGGTAGACCCATGATTAGATCCCACATTGACAGAATCATATTGCCGTTTTAGGAAAAGTTTGGAACAGTAAAGACAATATTATGGACCTCAACAATTCAACTGAGACAGCCATTTTGTACTGATCTACCACTTGACTTTGAAGTAATTCCATCTACTGACATATGTGGTATGAAGGATTTCGGCGAACTACTGCAGTACTTTCGACCTAACTCATACTCTTGAAACATTATCTGGCAGGTAAGTTTCCAAGAGCTTTGACCTGCCTCGTGAGAATTGGATTTTAAGAGGTCCTACATAAACTGGGCTGTACAGTCATAGCAGATGGCTAAGTGCTTGGAATTTTGTCTGGGAAAAAGAGGGATGATTCTATCCATCTTGTGAAAGCAAAGATACTGATTTGCGTCGCGGTTACCGTCAAGAAGACGTGCACCTTTGTATTCGCATAGTCCAATTGTTGGTTCTTCCTATGACGCATCTCATGTATATGTAAGTAGGTAAATACATAAGATTAAAGAGGTATGATTGCTCAGTTCATTACCAACCTTAACTATTTAACTTCACAGTGATGATATGAGGTCCACTCAAATCACCTGGGCCGAGTTTTGCTTTCACTTTTGTCTGGTATTTTTCTTGGGTACGAACAGACTACTGATTAGCTAATCTGTGAAGGATCAAAATAATTATTAAAGGGAAACAATAGTGAATAAAAAATCCATTCATGGACGAATTTTTTCCTAAAATAGATTCGAGTAGACTACTGTCAGTTTTCTTGGTGAACATCTGTTTGCCGCATGATTTATCTGTTTCTTTTTGTTGGTGCGGTGTTGCAGAAGTGATTGATTTGACGGAAGATATATAAGTTAGGCCTGGAGATAAAAAAAAGTGGTAGAAGAGCTGCAGTACCTGTATGATGCAGTCATAAATTCGTTACTGTCACTTGAATGAGCTTCACTCGTATTCATGAGGGCAACACTGCTGTAATATGCAGGTCTTAGTCGAAAACTGTCATATCGGTTTAAAGGTGCACATTCAACTTTAGACGCGATCGCTTTTTTTACGCGTCGAAACCAGCCTTTCACGATCTCGCCCGGGTATAGGAGTTTAGATTAATTAGGCCATGGGCCGAACCCAAAAAAAGGCTTCTAAAAAAAAGTTTGCTTCAGGCTAAAGGGTGATTACATAAACTATATATCAAAATAATCCCCATCATCTCCTGATTACAAAACAACATTGTTTACCCTAAAGTATGTGGTCACTATAAAGTAATTTGACTTTGAAATACTAGGTAAAGTGTACCTATATCCGGATACAACATAAATTCGGATAAATGGCTTTATGTGTCAAAATGCTGATATTTTTCACGAATTTGGTAGTCCAAAAGGTGTTCGAGCTACTGTTTGAATGTAATGCCAGGTTTTGACATCCCAGTATGGTTAGTAAAACGTGATGACGAAACTATTTTCTGTAGGGCCTAGGCTAATAGGCATTTTCTCCTTTGCCAACAAGATTTTACACATTATAGCACACAAATCTTCTGCTCTGTGGTGCACTTATTTTGTTACTTTGCAACATTTATATTTTGGACCAGTCTGATATTCATGAAACAGAATGTCAATCAAAGTGGCAACAAAAGATGCGTTTAGATGAAATATAGGCCCTATCTGTTATCGACAGGTCTTAGGTTGAGACCCATACAACCTAAGTTTCTAGTTACACATTCCTTTAGTCCTTTCCCAGACAATACCGGGTTTTAACGACCTTATTAGAAAAGGCTTGGGAAAACATTGAGACAAAAGAAGAAATGCTGATCATCAGCATTTTCTCCTTTTGCCTCAATATTTTCTAGGTTTTATATTTCACAAACCAACTCTTTATCAACCCATATTTTTCACTGCAGCAGCTTTTGAATCATAGCAACGAGACTGGCTGCCGTCCCGCTAGTCTGATCTTTAAGTAAAATATAGTCAATACCAAAGTCATTTTTCAATAGTCTCATTCGCTCTGTAAATGTGGACCAGTGGCGAGTTTCTAACTAGCTGGGAGGTATTATGGTCAAATGAATTTCGATATACCTGCAAGAGTGCAGTACCTTTGAAACTCAAACATACATTTATATTCATTCTCAAAGCCTTGGAGCCAGGCTACATAGCTACATAAAACTTGTTGTTTGGGAAGGGGTAAAAGCAGTTTAACACATTTCCAAAAGGCATGCATTTGACACTTTTCATTAAAAAGCCTTGGGAAAACATTGAGACATAAGAAAAAAATGCTGATAATCGGCATTTTCTCCTTTTACCTCAATATTTTCTGTGCTTTAACACAACAAAGTGCCATCAAAATCCATTTTGTCGTTTGATGCATCTTTCAGATTGTGCAACCCTACATTTTTTTTATTTTGGAAAGGATTAAGCATCTCTTGCAGGAGTGTGAACGCAAACATGAAATCCAAGCCAACAGCTGTTCATCCAACATAGGTGGAGAAAATGACAAGGCAGAAAGAAGATGCTCGTTAGCTTACTTATAATCTTATGAGATAACAAAAGTATTTTAGATCCTCAAAATTAAGAAAAATAAAATATTTAGTTGTTTTAATTAAAATTATATTTCAACACACCAGAAAGACAGGAAAATGATGGTGACTGGGACATAATTGTCTCGTCCATGTATGACTGCAGTTCACATTATTTTAGTGAAATATTAAATCATCAAATACTTGTTTTTAACCCTTTCCCAAACAGCAAAATTAAGGGTTGTCCAATTTAGCTGCTGCAGACGACAAAACAAATTACATCAAAGGTAAAAAATGGTCTATTTGACGTTTCTATTTATAGGTAACACTAGGAAAAACATTGAGACAAAAGAAGAAAACACTGGTAATCAGCATTTTCTCCTTTCGTCTCAATATTTTTCATGCTATACAATACACATTCCTGACTCAATAATTATATCAGAAAATCCTGAATCTTTAAACCTTTTCCCCACTGCTCCCAGGAATGCCAAGGCAGTATGAAATTTTCCCAATCTCACAATAATTCAATCACGGAACGCAAGAGGACCTTGCCACAGTATCTCCTGGGCTTTGGCATAATTTGCCTGGTCCATGACAAAAACGATGGGCAATCTCTAGACTTTTCTCAAGAATTGTTAGTGCTGTTGCCTTATCTGTTGGACTTGAGTCAATTATGGGCAAATAACCAACATTGTTAATTGGGTGTGAATCCTTGTGGAGAACTTGATTCCAGCCTGTCCATCCTGGAAGTAATCCATCAGTCTGAAAAAGAAAAGAAAGGAAAGGTAATGTCCTGCACAAGCGAATGTATATTACTTACAGATACATGTATATCCTGATATATATTAAAAATTTGTCTCTTTCCCATTTGGCAAAATTTTATGGAAGTCCAATTCAAAAGCTGTTCCAGTCGACAAAATGAATATTGATAAAAATTGGATGTGTGTACAATATCGCTTAGAAAATACAGAGGAAAAAGAAAATGCTGATCATCAGCATTTTCTTCTTTCACCTCAATGTTTTCACAAGCCTTTTCTATCAGTGACGTCAAAACCCCGTCTTGTTTGGGAAAGGGATAAAACACCATACAGTCTTTCTTAGCCCTTTTCCAAACGTCAATATTTTAGGGTGGTCCAGACAACATTACCCTTTCCCAAACAAGACTTGGTATTGACGTCTCTAAGTTGTGAGGCTTGTGAAAACATTGAGGCAAAAGAAGAAAGTGCTGGTGATGTCACCAGCACTTTCCCTTTTTGCCTCAATATTTTCTGGGCTACAATATACATATTTTCTCCATTTAGTTTAATCTATTTTGTGGTCAGCAACTCCTTTCAAATCAGACAACCCTAAAACTTTACTGTTTGGGAAAGGGTTAAAGTAACTAAAAAGGACATTTCTGTACAATATAGCACAGAAAATCTTGAGGCAAAAGGAGAAAATGTTGATTGTCAGCAATTTCTTCTTTAGTCTCAATGTTTCCCCAGCATTTTTTGTAAGGGAGATCAAAACTAGGTCTTGTTTGGGAAAGGGATAAATCTATGTGGCAGAGCACAAGTCAACATGGTTACATTACTTTGTAATAGTGAGATTTCTCCTTGATGACAACTTTAGTTAGATTGATCCATGCTGCGGTGTTTTCGACCATTTTTTTTAGTTTTAGTACGAACCTAAGTGAGTTTTGAATTTAACCCTTTCCCAAACGACAAAATATTAGGGGTCCAATTTGGAAGCTGATGCAGATGTTAAAATGGATATTGATCATGAAAGGATGTACATTTAATATAGCACAGAAAATACTGAGGTAAAAGGAGAAAATGCTGATTGTCAGTGTTTTCTTCCTTTGCCTCAATGTTTTCCCAAGCCTTTTCTTATAAACACATCAAAACCAGATCTTGTTTGGGAAAGGGTCAAGACAACCACAAACCTGACAATACTTTGCCAAGAAGTATGCTCTGTCCCTGACAATGGATTCTGTATGAACTTCCGGACATTGACTTAGATCCAGATTCACATGCAATTAAAAATACATATGTAATAAGTACCTAAGAACACCTGCTAAATGACATTAAAATACGAGTATAAATACTAGATCTTTAAGAATTATATTTTGAGAAGATTTTGAGAAGATTATATTTTCCCCTTTATTTTGAAAAAGACATCAATTTTTCATATGATTATTAATTTATTACCCAAACAAGACCTAATTCTTACGTTTCTAAGAGAAAACGATTGGGAAGAAATTGTAACAAAAGAAGAAATGCTGAGAATCAGCATTTTCTCCTTTTGCCTCAATAATTTCTAGGCTTTATGGTACACAAATCCAATCTTTAGCGACATATATTTTGTCCTCTGCAGCTTCTTTGCAATTAGACCACCCTAACACTATGCCGTTTGGGAAAGTTTGGGAAATTCTCTCACCTTGAAACTGAATTGGTCATCTTCGCTTCTGACCCTGATAATGCATAGCAGGCTCAGCTGGTGCCTCAATAGTGCGCTTCCGGTCTCGACACATGGAAGTGGACGGTTCTAGCTGTTGACCAGTGTCCCGCTGGATTATTATTCCATTGGTGTTATGTGTTGTCCCTTTGCCTAGATTTAGATATTGAATGAGAAACTTATAACTTGAACCCTTTCCAAAATGACAAATTTTAGGGTGCTCCAATTTGAAAGCCACTGCAGACGACAAAAGAGATGTTGATAAAGAAATGATTCATGTACAATAAAGCACAGAAAATATTGAGCCAAAAGGTGAAAATGCTGATATCAGCATTTTCTTCTTTAGCCTCAATGTTTTCCCAAGCCTTTTCTATCAAGGATGTTAAAACCAGGTCTTGTTTGGGAATATCATTATTACATTTTCAAATTTAGGTTAATCAAGGTAAGAACAATTTAGCTAAACTTTATGTGGAAAAAAGACATCTGAATACCGGTACATTTATTAATGACATCAAGGAAAAACTGGAAAATTAATCTTCTTTAATTGATTTAATATTTCAGGAAAATTATCTAGTCATCACTCTCCATATTCTGAAGCATGAACATGATTACATGAAAAGCATAGAACCCATCCCAAAATAGATCTACAATATTAGTAATGTTCCGGTAATTACTGTGCATTCCGGTATTTCTATGGACCCCTGCTAAACACAATTCTTTAAAAACAATACTCACCTCACATTCACCTTGTTGGTTCTCAGACGACCATAGACGTCCAGCGTCCCTCCGCTTCGCCCTACATTCAATTCGCTTACTGTTTGTCGTACTTCTGGTAACACTCACGATAGAACCCAGTGTCAGGTGCAACTTCGTTACTATCAGTCAAAATACTGAGGCAATTTCTTTTTCTTTACCATCCACAGTTGCCCAAACATTTGAGCAACTGTACAGCTTCGTCCATGTAACGTCTGTGCATGGAATAAGTGCACCTATATCAAAATCTGACAGTTGACAGATGCAATCCTTATGAGGGCGGCCATTTTTTCAGGACCGGGCTGAAGCCTGTTAGGCTAAATACTCTCATCTGATTGGTCAATTATGGGCATCTTCAAAGACACTAAAATCGCGTTTTTCTAATTAGTGACCACATAATTTAAGGTCAACAATCCTGATTATGACTTTATACATTAATATCTTAATAACTAAATCAAGTTTTCCCCTTCACCCTCCAGCCTGAACCACTTTGTCACAATTTGCTGGCTCGGCCCACGGCCTAAATGTTTTACTTACGAAGAGCATAAATTTGTGTGATGACAACCCATATATTAGCCGTAACCTACTCTCTTATGAACAGAGCACATTATCTCTACATTCCATTTCGATAGAATGAGCTCTGTTCTCGCGGGGTCATTTCACGTCTAATCTCGGGGCCTTGGCGGGATTTCAGTATCCAATCGTTGGCGAAACACAACAAAACAATTTAAAAAGCTGATACAAACTTTCATTGGCTGACGCTTCAAATTACCGGCTTCAGCCAAAAATAGGAGCGACGTAATGTATACGTAATCAAACAAGATCAAACTGAACGATTTTGATTCGATAATTCAAATGTTACCGGCTTCAGCCAAAAATAGAAGCGACGTAATGTATACGAAATGGTCATGCAAGATAAAACTGAATGATTTTGATTCGATAATTCAAATGATGTGCTATAATTAGATTATGACGACCAAATAGGCTGTTGGCGTACCGAAAACTACAGAGGTCATATTTGATGGTTTAATCAATAGACCTCGGCAATGGAGAGTAGCCGTAACCATGATCGCCAGCATTGTTTCCCCTCAAAAAGGCTCCGGCCATTGGCGGAATATTTGTTGCTAAGAACGCTGACCTAAGAAATTATTTCATCTTCGCAGCAAGCAATATTTTAGCATTTGTTAGTACCCAAACGGATAATATTTGGATCGATAATTGATTTTGTGTTTGTATGTATGATGTATATTTAATGCCATGTTTTAGTTGTTTTCGTGCTACCGAAGAACTATTTCGTTGCGTAACGATGCGGGATGCTGGCGATACGTTTCAATAGCTTTACTCGGATAATCGGGTCATGCATTTTAAATGATTATAAAGGACGTGAAAACCCAGAGATCGTTTTCCTGTACATCTCTTTTATGTCACTCTTAGGGATTTCTGTCATAACCCTATGTTGTTGGCCTTGACCAAATCAACCATTCCGGTCGGTTCAGCCGAAAGGGAATGGAGGATTCTGATTGGCTAAGGACTTCGCCAGTATCACCTACATCCAACAAGAGTCAACAAATAGAATCATTAATTCATCAATGAGTACTTAAAATAGTAAACCCATCGTCTGTAGCAATTGGTTCTGTCCCTTTTGAAGCTATCTGTTAATTTTACATGGAGCAACTATAGAAAAGAGAAATGTAATAATGATTTGAAAACTTGTGGTTTTATTTTTTCCCATCCTTTTCAACTAAATACACACTACGGTTGCGTCTTTCCTCATCAAATGATTGTATGCATGAACTTGAAGTAAGGTTTGGCTGGTTTCAGTGCCCAGTTATAATAGTAGTGAAGACGAGAAACCCAGTCAATGATGAGAAGACACATATTCCCGAAATATGGCGAATACAATAATTTGTGTATCTTTGGCATCATGTATATTCTTCAGACAATTTTGACATGAAGGAAGATAAAGTATTGTGCCTCACTGCTCGTGCATGATAAAAATGGCTATTCTTCTGAAACATTTCGCAAGGGTTTATGAAAAAAGCATCACATTCTGGATGAAGTTTACCTATGTAATTTTCAAATGATCCCATTGGACAGTATAGACCACCATTTTCTCACATGCGTGGCTGTTTTGATTTTTCCATGCGGTCCAAATTAGGATATCGTATCATTTTCATTAAATAAATGAATTCATACATGAATGTATGGTGGTTCAATGTACTCGACTACCTTTTGTCTGCTTCAAGTCATAAATTCTTATCAAACCTTCAAAATATTCTATATTGAATACTCTAGTTCTTATTAACATGCAAAATCAGAAAAAACAAACAAATAGTACTGTATATTTGACTAAAGAACAAAAAAGAAATTACCCGCTTCCCGCTCCTTCTGTCGACGTCATGATTGTTTTGCCTCCGTATCGAAAGATCGGGGACATATTGGATTACTCGTGTCTGTGTATCCGTCCGTTTGTCCGAAAACTTAACATTTGCCTTTTCTCCAAAAGTATTGACATACAAAGCTCAAATTTGGTATGCAACTTTCTTTCAATAATATCTATCTGTTCCATGCAATTTGACCTTCCTCAAGATCATCCGTTAACTCTTATCAACCCTTTCCTCTGCGAAACATTTTACAAAAATGGCCATTTCGGGACCATTTGTGTTTCACAAACACATCTTGTTTTTCGTTCAGTTACTTCATCTTATGACATCTTTTTTTGTCAGTCGAATGAAAATACTTAATTAATGTGCAAAAAATATGCAACAAACGGTGCCGTCGAATACGCCTAGTATCTCCTTAACCTAGTGGTAACGTCCATTCCAATTACGAGAGACAACCATTCTCTGCACGTCATTGGTGGCCTTCAGCGGCGAGTACGGAACTTTATCCACGATTTGTTAACCAAGAAATGGTTTCTCTAACATCTGAGTTTGTGGTGATTGTCGGGCCCAGTTATCGACAAATGTTCCTCAAAGGGTCACTTGTCCCTGCACTGGGCCTCCTTTGGGGCCTGTGGACTGGTACAAGGAGAGTAAAAATCCACTCCCATGTCTAGAATCCTAATTTGAACGTTTGTTTCGCAACGTCAGTCAACCAGGATTTGTTGTTACTTTCCTTCGCATTTTTCGCTTGTCGCACGAGTGCTGCCTCAAAAGCTGAGTAACGTCCATGGGACATAAGAAGATTCTAGATGATAGTATGCTTTGGCATCTGTTTCCAAATATTGGTGGAGAGTTCCATCTTCTCTAACTTCCATTACTTGAAGAAGATTGATTGTTGTTTCGAAGACAGGAAGTAAGTCGCCTGAAAATGGAAAATATGTAACATGCTGCTTGGCTAAATGCTAGAAGATCCTATCAACGTTTAGGAATTAGTGTCACTTTTCAAATTTAACCTCTGGCTCTTTTGTGCCAATGATGGGTTGCATACCTTAAATCTATCCATGAGAATTATATTACGCCTTTCCCAATGTAGACCTAGTTTGACCCCCAAAAATGTATGTAAAAAAGTAAAAAGAGATGAAAAAAGAAAAAAACCAGGATGATAATCAGCAATGTCTCATCTTCCCTGAACATATTCGACATTTAAGTGTTACATGACCATCAATTGAATCTTTATCTATATTACCTTTGCACATATGTTAAATTACTAAAAAAAAGGAAGTATTAGATTGGGTGATTTCTTTTCCACAGAAAAAAAAACAATTGGTCCTTTCTACTATCAGATTTCCATTTACTAAACACTTGTCATCAGCATAAATTTTCTTATAGGCAATGACTGTTATTCTTTTGCAATTTCTAAAATATTCAAATGATCAAAACTGTAGGAGTTGCGCACACAAGAAAATGGTCATTTTTTTTAATTCAAGGGCAGATAATTCAAGAACGAAAAGAGTTAATTGAATTCCGTAAGCGGTGTGCACATCTAGACACCATGGAGATTCATTGTAGCAGGTTTGATCGAATTCCGATCAAAACTGTAGGAGTTGGGCACACAAGAAATTGCTAACGGACAGACAGACATACGAGCGGGGCCATAACATAATACGACCCTTCGGACGTATAAAAACTAAATAGGAAGTTTTAGTTCACTAAGATCATTCTCCATATGTGTGAATTTAAGATTATTTTGTTCCTCTGGTAGTAATTTGACGCAATATTCTCTTGACCATAGCTTATAAAATCTGGGCATAGTTCTTTCAATAAAAGCAAAGTATCAACACTGTCAATCACACATTCTTTGAAACATGACACATGACAATTCGAAAATCCCCTCAAATTGTCGGTCATAATTTCACGATAACTTGGGGAAAGTATTCTTGTCTATAGTAAGCCAAGAAAAACTGTCAAAACTTTGCATAAAGAATATGTTTTAAGTGCCCGATCATTCAGAAAAAAGATGTATTCCCATGCATACTTAACCCCATCACATCAGATGCATGTGACGGTATCTTGAGAAAAAAAGTCCAGACATTACAACTATTTTTACAATATCACAATTTTACTGAAAGATGTTGCCTTATTACCACAAAAATGAATCAAAATGAGTGACGCATTCAAAACAAACTACTTTTTTTACATTAGAATCACTGAGATGGTACAGGAATGGTCAGTCACAGTTTTCTGTTACAATGTCCTTTCATTCTTTTAAAGCCTAGGTGTTTTCACAAGTGGGAATTATTTTCCTGTTTTTGTCTTTCCTTTCTGTATGAATCTTGGAAATCGTCCAGGAGAAATACCAATTAATTCATAAACTATTAACATCCAGTCCCAGTATTTTTGCAGCTACAGCACAAAGACACGTTTTTAAAGACTACTGGAAGAGAAATAATGTATATGTTTGGATGCCTTAGATGAAATAACATTGTGAAAAACATTTCATATCCTTGGTTGAAGCACATAAAGCTATTTTCTCAACATTATTACTTATATTTTCAACTAGACTAAGATTTCATTCTATATCATTCTTCTGAAAATGACGAAACAACTGTGCTTGTTTAGTGAGGTCGTCAGCCGAATGGAACCATACTCCGCGCAACTGTTACGTCAGCTCCGGGAACACGCGAGAATCCATGAGGGCGAGGTCAGGACTGTGCGGTGGGTGTTTTAAGACCTCAAAACACAACAGAGTGATCTCTTAATGTGTAGATTCCACTCGAAGTCCCAGTGCATTGTCCTAGTGTATTATCACTTAGTCATGGTTTAAGTGGGGACGTTTCTTACTTATTGCGTTGACGAGATGCCGCCTCAGGGGCCACATTTTTGTTTGATCAACCTGAAATTTAGTCAGAATAATTGTTTTGATGTAATTTCGGACCAGTTCGACATTGGGTTACCTGGGGTCAAAAACTATGTCACGGGGTCAAATTTAGGTAAAACCTTGTATACTCTAGAGGTCACATTTTAAGCATGATCAACCTGAAATTTGGTCAGAATGATTGTCTAGATGATATACTGGTCGAGTTTTAAATTGGGTCAACTGGGGTCAAAAACTAGGTCATGATTTCAAATCCTTTTACAACCCTGTATGCACTCTAGAGACCACACATTTAAAATTTTTGATCAATCTGAAATTTGGTAAGAATGATTGTCTTGATCAAGTCCCAGACGAGTTTGGATTTGGGTCAAAAAATAGGTCAATGGATTAAATCTTAGAAAAATCTTGTATAGACTGTAGGGGCAACATTTTTTGCCCGATTAATCTGAAATTTGGTCAGAACAATTATCTTGTAAAATTTTTGGGCGAGTGGGAAATTGGGTCAACTAGGCTAAAAAACTAGGTCATGGGGTCAAATCTTAGTAAAACCTTGCATGCACTTTAGAGGCCAAATATTAGCAGGGTCAAACTTAAATTTGGTCAGAATGATTGTCTTGATGGACGGGTTTAAAATTGGGTCAAATGGGGTCAAGAAATAGGTCATGGGTCAAATCTTAGAAAACCTTGTATGGACTCTAGAGGCCAAACATTTTGCCCGACCGACCTGACATTTTATCAGAATAGTTGCCTTAATAGAATCTTCGACGAGTTGATAATTGGGTCAGAAAACTAGGTCCCGGGGTCAAACTTTTGAAAAACCTTGTATGCACTCTAGAAGCCACATTTTTAGATCGATCAACCTGAAAATCTGTCAGAATAATTATTTCGATGTAATCTCGGACGAATTTTAAATAGGGTTAACTGGGAACAAAGTCTAGGTCATGCATTTATTTCTGAGAAAACCCGTATATGCACTCTAGCTTCTCTATGTTTGTTCAATCAAAATGAAATTTAGTCAGAATGATTCTCTTGATGAAGTCATGGAGGAGTTTAAAACTGGGTCAACTGGGGTCAAAAACTAGGTCACGGGGCCAATCTTATACGAGGGTTGATCCAAAAGTAATGTCACAAACGTTGTTTTCGGTGATTTTATGAACGTATCCTCATGCAACTTTAGATGCCGAAAGATTAACATTCGTTTAATACATGCACGAATTTTCATAAAGTTTAGAGTAAAATTACAAAAATAAACTACATTTTTACATAGCGCATCGTTGTCCAGCGCCGCACAACGCACGACGTCATTGACGTCATTCTACTCCTTTTCAAAATATCGCCCTCTGTGTTTGATTAATGCAATTCGTGGCGTTCGACCGGCTTCATAAATGCATTAAAAAACCTCATTCAGCAATTCTTTGAATGCATTCCTTGATCCAATTGTTCTCAGTTGGTTTAGGTCGACATGATAAATTCTTCTTAAATTCAGCTTAAGATGCGGAAATAGCGCAAAGTGACATGGAAGTTGGCGTTCCCAGCTCCACATGTCTTCCGGCTCATTTTGATCTTCAAACGACTCTCCAAAAAGCTTGCACTAACGGTAGACGTCTCTATCATGAAATGTCCGTTCTTTTAGGTTGAATTTATTGTTTCTGTTGCTTCAATCGGCTATTTTGCAAGCCTTTAGCGAAAGTTAAGAATTGCACGTTGTGGGCATTTATCCGACTCTGCCATTATCCCGAATGCGAGTGATGAATTCAATAAGACTTATTTGGTATTTTAACGCACCGATTTTATTGAAACGTTCTAAAATTACCTAGAAATATCATGACGTAGCGGCATTTAAATATCAGCTTAATTGTCTTGATTTTGCTTTTATATAATGACAGAACACAAAGTAATATTAATCTTCAAAAGAATAATCTAGGGCGTGCGGCGCATATGCACAACATGGATTCTATTTGGCATTTTATTTTCTCGGATATATAAACAATATTCAAATAATTCAGAAAAGCATGTTTCCAATAGGATAAGCTTGAATGATAAGTCTTTATTTGTAAAAGAATACGTCGAATAACCAAACTATAGACACTGTGACATTACTTTTGGATCATCCCTCGTATAATCCTTTATGCATTCTAGAATGCCCCCATTTATGAGTAAAATGTTTAATTAAAGCCAGTTGAGCTATACAGACCCTCTTGTTTTTATATCTGGTGAGGGAGGGGATATTTTGATGTATAACATACCTTTTGGGATAATTCAAGTAAAATTGGTAATAATTCTATACATGTTCAGAGTGAAAGTAAATATTTTACCAAACGGTTGTGTACATGGTCCTAATATCAACCCTTGGCACTAAAAAAGAAGCAAAGCAACTGATATTCAACTGCTACGGCGTTTTAACATAGTTTTGAGAATGTGTCCAAAATCAGGCACATTGGAAAAATGCAGCTTCTAACTTTTCTCTAAAATTGAGAAAAATACTGAA
Source organism: Fragum sueziense (assembly GCA_963680895.1). Classification (NCBI taxonomy): domain Eukaryota; kingdom Metazoa; phylum Mollusca; class Bivalvia; order Cardiida; family Cardiidae; genus Fragum; species Fragum sueziense. Next base: position 47,804,533 of record OY804600.1, read on the forward strand.
AACAATTCAAAAATTGCATCAAACAAGGTATACTGTATGATGAAACAATAGAAATGGAATTTCATGTAATCTCCAATAATTTTAACACAACATAATGACAGGGAATAATTGAATTTTCTTGCGAAACGAGGAACAACTTTTGTATTAGGAATTTTCTTAGCAGATTTTGTATAAAAATAACCGCTTTGGAATTGGTAACAAATCCATTTAATGAACCCATTCGAAGAAGGAGAAAAACTGCCCTTAACCTAACCCTTTAACAAAGAAGACATGGGTTTTACATTCCTATTTGGAGAAGCTAGGGTGAAGATTTCTAGAGGCAAAAGGAGAAAATGGAAGTGAATAGCTGAAGCATTTTCTCCTATTACCGCAATATTTTCTGGACTATAATCTGCAGTAGGGGCATATTAATATTAGAAAATGTTTCAATTTTGTTGTCTGCTACGAATTCAAATAATAGTCCAAATATAAATTATATGGGAAAGGGATAAAATGTTATTCAACCTATTAATATGAAGAAATCTTACCAGGTTTGCAGTAAAGATTGGGGCAAGATGCCCCAATCCAATCCCCTTCAATATTTCTTTGATGGGATCTGATCCCACGCCTCAAATATTTCTTTTGGTGGAATCTGTAAAAAAACACAGTAATTCAAAACTTTCTTGAAAATTAACAAAATAACCCAGGCATATGGCCAATCATATTATATGAGCATGGTGTTCGTGTCCAGCCTTTTTTGGTTACATCATGAATTGTGTGGTGTCAACAATTAATGCATTTTAAAATACTTTCTAGTGCAAAGAATTTAAATTCTATGAAAATTTTATGGATTATCCTACTAACAGTTGAAAGTATTTTTTCTTCTCTTTGATAGTGAGGGATTAAATCCAAGTTATATTTCTCAAAAGTCAATGATGTAACAATGGACACTGGGTTAAAATGCTTGAAGACGTCCACAGGCAAAATCTATCTTTGTTTTATGCTTAATCTTTTATTTCTAGCACCTTTCAATATTTTGGATATAGGAGGGCTTAACTTTTCCCTAATAAGTTCGCATGATGTAACTCAATGTGAATGGACACCAATTAAGTATTTATTTCATGCATAATTTCATCAATTGTACAAAACTAGCTTATTAAACGTAATATTTTTGAATTATATACTTCAAGCATATTTATTAAATATATTGTTATAACTTGAATGTCATACGTGCATGTATTTAACTATGTCATGATGTAGCATGGACACTGTTGGTACTTGTAATCCTGAATACAACACAAATGAAATATATTTATTTCGAAATTGTAAATTGCATTAGTTTTACTTCCTTGTCATTTCAATATTGATTGTCTTGGAAAAGTGTGTAGATAGTTCTTCTGTTCAATTCAATAGTTGTTGGGTCGACTTAAAATCCAAAAGCAATCATCCAAAAGCAATCGTTAGTCATGGGACTAGATGCCAGATATGTTACACATCATCTCGTCCAGTCTCTGGGAAAGATATTTTACTCTTTTTTACTAGCACTGTGGATACACAGGACAAAATGTAAACATTGACTGGCATTTGACTGAAAATCCTGCCAAGCAATATTGATTAACCCTTTCCCAAACAAGACTTTTGGCCTAAATCCACTATCACACAATTTAACTATTATTTCCTGTCCAACTTGGTCATTAGGTTGTTAAGAGTGGCCCCTGATTTTGATGTACCTGACAGAATAGCCTTGTGAAAACATCGGGACTTAAGAAGAAAACGAAGATAATCGCCATTTTCTCCTTTTGCCTCAATATTTTTATACTTTATTGTACATATTTCATATCATTTTCAAAACCCATTTTGTCGTCTGTAGTAGCTTTTGGAAATGGTTAATGCCTGAATGCGAACAGGGTACTTCAGTTTCACAATGGCACCACTTTATCAATATGTTTCATGAGTTGCGACATAGCCCCTGCGCCGAAATATTTTTGCGCCGAAATATTTTCCTTGGAGACTAAGGCTCGTCACTTGGATTTCAACCCGAACCAATGACTACTGACATCACAAAAGAAGAAAATGGTGGATAATCAATATTTTCCCCTCTTGCTTCAATATTTTCTATACTATATAATGCACAGATCCTGAAGACTCTTTTTTACATCAGTTTTGTAGCTTCCAGCAGCTTGTAAATTAAAACTTCCACCCTTTTGCTGTTCGTGAAAGGGTTTAGAGCTTTTGGAAGCTCGAAAACAATATATTTATGCATTTACCCCTTTGAATTTTCGTCATCATCAGAGATCAGATCTTTAATAATACCAAGTACACTGGAGCTCATACTGGTGTCTGGGTCAGGCTCCTCTATTAATGGTTTAGGGAAAACTCGCTCTCTGGTACTGCACCATGAATGTTTGTCCAAAAAAGGAAGACTGGCTTTTCTTCTTCATATGCGTGATCGAACGGAAAGAACACTCTATGGATATCTTTCCTTGTGTTGCGTGTTCCAAAATCTGCACATGCTAGTACAACAGGTCCATATACAATGTTTGCTAAGCTTGCAACCTGCCACAATCCCATCCATTCACCCATTCTTTCGTATTTGTAGCACTTCTTTTTCATACACAAATTTGATATTTTGTTCGGTCAGTCTTTGGGCATTGTATGCCCTCGAATATATCGCAAAGGCTTTAATTACATTGCCATGGCCATCTGGGTGTTTTCCTCTGTTCATAATGTCATTGTTAATGTAATAATGTTCATTTTTGTTAACTCTACAACTATTCTCTACCTCAGCTCTGCATGCCTATCCTCATTTCCATAAATCAAAATACTAGCAGCCCTTAGGAGGCAATTTCCGTCGCCATAGACAGCTGCAGGATATAACTTTGAACTTGGCTTTAATTGAATGTCTTGTGGTACAAGGTTAATGTTGTTACTATCAACAACTGTCTTTGTGTTCTGAAAAGACAACATGGTTGTGGTTGGTACCTCTTCGTTGGTGCTGCCAGCAACAATTTTCTTCAGTTCTTGAAGACTTGAACAGTTCACCAGTTCATTCTCCTTCTTATTTGGATTCACCTCCTTCTTGTTCGGATTCACTTCCTTCTTGTTTGGATTCACCTTCTCCTTTTTTTACATCTTGGATTTACTCGGCTTGTTTTCTTCCTTCTTATTGCGTCTAAGTTTACATTCTTTATGACTTTCTTTATAGAGTGAATGAACGTCCCATGGACCTACAAGATATAGATTTTCACTATCTTCTGACATCTCTATGGTGCACATCCAACAAAAGCAGGCCAAATCCCTTACTTTTGCAACGCATTTGCTTACTCCACAAACTTCGTGAAATTTTTGTGTTCCTTTGACCGTTTTTAATAAACTGTTGTCTGTCGCTCTATGACCCTCTTCTACATAGAAAAATGTTCTGATCTTGTGACTTTGAGTGCACTTTCCTTGGGTTTCCAGCCTTAAATTTTGTTGACAAAAGTCATAAAGTTCTTTTGCATTCGAAATTGTTCCCCTTCTGCTTTTGACATATCTTTCTGCCTGATTCTTCACTAGACCCTCAAGGGCATCACACGCACTTTTCCCATGTCTTGAACCAAAAAATACTCTCTCCATAGTGTGACTACTTTCTTCAGACAAATGAGACCCGTCACGCTAAAAGGGACCTTATCCGAAGTCCAAAAATCCAAGTTTTGACAAGCTGATTATGCTCAGCAGAGGTCAACCGTAAGACGTATTTGGAAATGAAACACATGCTAAAATAGGTTAAACATTCTAGTTTTAGAAAATTATATTAGAATGGAAAGTATTGGCCCTAGTCTGGCTGCGCGGACTGCGCAGACAGGCTAGGGTCGATATTTTTTACACATCCGATAAGGTCCCTTTTAGCGTGACGGGTCACAAATGTAAGAATGGTTTCTTAGACTTAAATTGGGATGCACACCCATCACTGAACTGGGCACTATGTTCAAAGTTGATTGAACAGTAATCCTGCACCCCGTTGTCCATTTCTGGATAAATTGATATGATCTTGCCACCTAGAACAGAGGCTAAGGCAAACAGTTGCCAATTTCCCATATATTTATATCTCTTACAAACAGATTTTATCTCTTCCTCATAAACCCTCTCAATGGTTTACGGAGTGAGGACACCTCCAGGAGTGTACTTTTCAGTGATTATGGTGTATATCTTAAGTAGACCAGCTGCCTATGAACTAGGAAAAGCCATACCTTTGTTTAGGTACTTATTTCGTATGTAAATTTGTTTGTGTAAACAAAATTCAGTGACAATTCTAACCCTGATCTCCTCGTGACTTTCTTCATTTAGGCTCGTAGGAAGCAATTTCATATTGAGAGGGCTAAAGCCCTTGTCCTGAAGGGGGGTGGGGGTGGCTAATTTGGATTTTAAAAAAAATCAGTGTAAAAGTAAGAACATTCGGCATTCTTTGCCAACTTTGGAGGGGCTTAGCCCCCCCCCCCCAGCCCTCCTGTTCCTACGGGCCTGATTCATTACCACGACAAGCCAAACTTGTCGCTCTGGTCAGGCAATAGCCATCCCCTTTTACACGAACAGGCAATCTGTCAATATATTCCGTAGTAATTCGTTCCATTGACAGAATGTTATATCCGATTTTGTCTGTCACTAAATCATTAGTAGCAATGTTGACCTGGACGTCAATCTGAATGTCTTATCCTTTGTATCGTTCATCTTGATGAATGCCTTCACAAATACGTTCAAATTCGTCATGTGTAGTGGCTGAAGTTTTCTTGCTGTGTCTGAAAAAAATGATCTAACTTGCTGGGTAGGTGATAGTGTGATGTTTCTTTCAATATCCAGTTTCTTCGGTATATGTGTATTTGATGTTTTCTTATGTTTCCGGGTAGTTTGACTACGTTTTGAATGTATATCTCTTTTTGTCTCCTGCATTTTGGCTGTGTAGTAGCTTTAGAATTTTTGCCTTCTTCCTTTGTGATTACATCAGTCCCTCTGGTAACTTTTTCTAATATGGTTCATGTGTTCACTTTCCTGTTTGGTTTCCAATTATCTATATGATGAACCTTTTCACACTCATGTTTGACATCATGTTTCAAACAAGCTTCACAAAACAGCTCGGTAATCTTTTGAATATGTCTGTTTCAATTTTGGTATAACTGCATGCTGCTTTCTAGTCTCGGAGACTGTCTTCGAATGAATACGCTCACTTCTTGAGCCTCCCCTAGGGATTTCATTCTCTGGTATATAGAAGAACTTTCGCCTTGAATCAGTATACTCCTCTTTTCTTCTTTTGGCTTTGTCAAAGTAGACGAAGCATACCGAAACAACTCTCCAGGATTTCTAATTACTGCTTGTGATAGGACTGTTTGGTTTGACATGCGCTTTAATACCCAAATCTCTCCGTCGCAATGCCCTTTCACGTGTCTTGAACCGAAAAAATGTTTTTCAATAGGAAATCCAAAATCTGCAATGCTTCTAGCCACATCAGCACATGGAGTTTTCGACTTATACTGACTTGAAGCACCACCCAAAAAACGAATTTCACGTTCAATTTATTCACTATCAATTTTAAGATTATTTGTGTCCTTCAGGTAGACAAGACTTTCATTGGACATTTATTTACATGTAGGGCGAAACAATATGAAGTTTTATGATTCTACCTTACAAACTTTGAGTTACGTTCCGGATAAAAATCAAGTATGAAAATCAACAAAAGGCAATAACCCGAACTCATTCCATACGGGTTTGGTCGAATGTCTAGTTCGACATTTTAGAAATTAAAAAATAGCTTGGTCGAATGTCTAATTGAATGTCTCATTCGGGGTTTTAGACACTCAAAACGAATTTAGTCGAATGCTTATCAAATGTCTAATTCGGCGTTTTAGATTGTAAAAAGTGTTTTGTCGAATGTATGGTACTCGTATAATATCTAATTAGGCGTTAGAGACATTAAGAAACGTATTCGTCCGAATGACTAATTGAATGTCTAATTCGGGCTTTTAGACATTCAAAAACGGATATGTTCGAATGTCTAATATGGCGTTTTAGCCATTCAAATACGGGTTTGGTCGAATGTTTAATTGGATGTCTAATTTGGGATTTAGCCAATAATAAACGGGTTTGGTCGGACGTGTAATTAAACGTCTAATTAGGGGTTTTTGACATTCATTTTTATATGTCTTATTTCCATTTAAGACATTCGTCCCGATGTCTTGTCAAATTCACGCGATTATGCTCAGGATAAAACTTAAGTTATGAAAATCAATGAATATTATTCCATAAATATGATCCGCAGTTTCTGTTCTATGATTTTTTTATTCCACCTTACATACCTTTTGAGTTATACACTTGAGTAGACAAAATTACAATTTACAATGGACGTCATCAAAGGACAACTACTCCAAAATCTGACCGGCAGTGTAATGGATCTCCCAAATATGAGATATATCTTCCTATGAAGTTTCATGCTTCTACCTTTAAAACTTTACGAGTTATGCTCCGGACAATGTCTACGGACCGAACGTAACTGAATGTCACTTGCAAAACAATATACCCCCATTTTCTTTGACGGACATGATTATCATTTATAATCAAAACACCATTGTGTGTTTTCATGAATTCTATTCCCACTATACCATTTTCAACAATATCAGACAAAAACATTTCTTGTTCAATTTGTAAGCAAAGCTTTGCCTATGACATGGTTTGCGTATTAGCATGTTTATAGCAATGTACTGTGCAAGATTGAAACATTTGCACAAGTGTCACGAAGTGGAGTAACATTTTGTCCATTTATTTAATTATTACATTAATATCCTTGCAGGTTATTAAAACCACTTAATTGTTCAAACTGGACGTTGTACCTTTTGAAGTTTTTGGTCTAGCTGCGGTACTCCAACTTGACCTGTTGATTTTTAAGCTCATTTGGCGTTATGTCAGTCGTGCGTTCGTCCGTTAACCTTTTCTTTAAAAATCTTCTCCTCTCAAACCAGTTGACCAATTTTGACCAAACTGTGCAGGAATGTTCATTGGGTGACCTTTTACTTGAATTGTTCAAAGAATATTGATTTGTCCATAAATGAGTGTTTGGCAGGGCGGGGCTTATCAGACTTAGGAAAATCACAGAATTATTCTTAAAAAAATAAATCATTTGGCCAATTTTGACCAAATTTGGCGTAATTATACCTTGAGAGACTCTTTACTTAATTTGTGAGTAAAATTTGGATTAGTCCATCAATGTTTGTATGGCAGGGCGGGGTTTATCAGACTTCGAGAAATAAAAAGAGAGTTTATTTACAAATAAACAATATGGCCAATTTGACTAAACCTGGCAGAAATGTAGCTTGGGTGACTCTTTTCTGAAATATTCAAAAGATATTTGATTGGTCCATAAATGTGGTCGTGGCAGGACGGGGCTTATCAGACTCGGGTGACTCTTTATTTAAGGTATTCAGTCCCGTATTTAAAACACCACATTCTAGCCATTCAAAATGGATCAAATTACACACACTTGAAAAAAGACATCACATTTCAAGATTATGTTTCAAGAAGAAAATAATATACAAATAATATTTTACTATTTTTTCATATGCAAGGGAGGTAATTTTGAAAAAATATTTATCAAATGTTTCCATAAGTATGCCTTTATTCGAAATTCTAAGCTTATGTTTATATTTGGAATGGAAATGTAACACAGTTTAGGAATTGCTGGCACTTTTCAAATTTCGCCGCTTGCTCTTTGGTGCTAATTTGGTTGCATACCTTAAATTATTCAAAGATTTTTTTTTTTTTGGTCCATAAATGTTGGCGTGGCAGGGCGGGGCTTATTAGACTTAGAGAAATCACAAAACAGGGTTGCCACGGTCAGGGAAAAAAGTCTTGAAAATGATATTTTTTCCAGGTCAGGGAAAAGTTAGGGAATTTTGATTTGAGTCAGGGAAAATCATAAAAATGGGAAAAGTCAGGAAAGGGTCAGGGAATTTCAAAATTTTATTGCTAAAGTAGCATCCAGTTCTGAAAGTCATATTATTTATGGTTTTCAAGTGTGAGCTTTTTTAGTAAAATTTTGAAAACAGACTCCAGATGCAATCAAATCTCACAATATTTTCCCAATATTCTCGGGGAGACCCCCCACACCCCCTTTTAAAGAAAGAACAATCTCCTCTCATGTATCCACTTGCATGCCATGCTCAAAAGACACTCAAACATAAATGCATTGGCTCAAAAATTACAAAATCCTGAGTTAGAGTACGCCCTTGACAATTATATTGTAGAAGCTTTTACATGCTTATAATTGAAGGCATTAATCTTCTTCGAATAAAAAAGTAGCTTATTTTAGAACAAAATACTTGAACGTTTCTGAATAAAGCCAAGCAACTTACATATTTAACCATGTTCAGGGAAAAAGACTGACAATTTTAACTTTGGGGCCCAGAATAGCACAGGGGCCTCGATTGCCTAATTTTGGGGCCTAAATTGGCCCCATTCCCAATGGCAAAAAGTATTTTAAACAAGGGTATGTACAAATGCATTTTACATCACTAAAGTCTGATTTGCAGCTGAAACTGATTGACACTATGAATACAAACTTGTTTCAGTTTTTCCCAATTTAGGTAAAACATCGCTATTTTTCCCAATTTCATTGGCCCCTGGCCCCAAACAAAAATTGGTAGCAAGACCCATGTAGCAAAATACAATACTTAACATTAACGGGATGGGCATTTTCTCTAAATATTCAGGGGTCCAGCCCAAAATCTAGGGGGCATGGGCGACTGGGCCCCTTCTAGTCTTTATCCCTGATGTTTAGATCTCTAGTGATGCCAGCTGAAGTGTATGTTGTAAGAAAAGACTTGTCCCCCAAAAAGTCAAAATTGAATCCAAGGGCGGATCCAGGATTTTTCCCGGGGGGGGGGGGGGGCAAATTATGGCTTAAAATGTAGTATCTATGTAACGTTACACTAATTTTATACAAGTTTCTGTCAAGTTTCAATTTTGGACCAATACCAGGGGGGGGGTGATCCGGACCCCCGACCTCCCCCCCCCCTCCTAGATGCCCCTGGAATCTATCCAAACTTACATATATGTATTGAGATAATATATAAGTTTTGGTGGGAGAGTACCTCTGTATGGGGAGTTTGGAGACCGTTAGAATCTTTTTGGTTTAATGATTATTTAAAAGATGCAAGAAAAAGTGTATCAAAACTATGTGATTGTATGTATGGGAAATGGTCTTTAGTCAGGGAAAAATCAGGGAAAAGTCAGGAAATTTTGAAATGAAAGTTGAACGGCAGCCCTCCAAAATAATTCTTTAAAATTCAAACTTGGCAGAATGTACCTTACGTGACTTTTTATTTAATTCGTTCGTAAATGTGCGCATGGCAGGGCGGGGCTTTTCAGACTTTGAGAAATCACAAAATCATTCTTTATAAATCAACCAATGGGCCAATGTAGACCAATTTTGGCAGTACTGTTCTTTGCGTGGCCCTTTACTTTATTTGTTTGTGAAATTTTGATTGGTCCATTAATGTGGGCGAGGCTTGGGAGAATGGGAGAAATCACGAGGTATTTCTTTAAAACAACCATTGGGTCAATTTAGTACAAACTTGACAAAAATGTTCCTTGGGTTGTGCTTTGCTTACATTGTTGGTGAAATTTTTGATTGGTCTTTAAATGTGGGTGTGCCAGGACGTGGCTTTTCAGAATTGGAGAAACCATAGAATTATTGTTTAAAAATAAACCAATGGGCCAATTCGGATCAAACTTGGCAGAAATGTTCGTTTGGTGATCCTTTTCAAGATTTGGCAGTGCATGGCTTACAAAAAAATCACGAGATAATTCTTTTAGTTTAGCCAGTGGAGCGATTCAGGTCCTCTTATGCTTCTTGTTTTCTGATTGTACTTGTTGTTTAACTTTTTCTTATTATTCCATGAGGAATAAGTATTGTATCCATTTCTTTTGAAAGTGTTATTATAGTTTTGTTCTGTTCATGATTTGATTGTTTATTATCATGTCGGTGTTTATCAAAATTCTGATCTTGATCCGAATCAAGTTTCTTACCTGTTTGAGCAAGCTGTTCTCAATTTTATATGCGAAGAAAAGGAGGAAAGCAGATCCACCCTTTCCCCTGTTATTTAACCCTTTTCCTAAAAAGAAATAATTTATGCAACAGAAATGGATCTATATATGATAGAGCGCAATATATTGAAGCAAACGAAGAACTATCGATTATGATTGATAAGGGATAACACTCAAAATAGTGTGAAACCAATAACTGCACATAGGCGCATTTTGACTTCATCAAAACAAAAGGCTTGGGAAAATTTTCCAAAATGGCAATATTCTTAAATTTTCACCCCTTTTAGATTGTCGTCTGAAGCGCCTTTCAAATTGGAACAGTCGAAATTTTGCCGTCTGGATAAACCTACAATTTAAAGGGAGGTAAATATATTGAAAAGGTTTCTGCGTTCAATTCTAATTCTGTCCCTTTAACCTATCCTTCACTTCATTTAAACACCGAACATAGTAAAATTGGTTATTCACCGAAATATGAACGTACGTTTGCTTGATATGTATTATTTTCTAATGTTTTGCTTGATATACATGTATATTATTTTCTAATGTTTAGGAATTGTGTGGTTTCGTCTACCTTTGGTAATATTAACCCTCCCCCAAATGATACTTTGTTTTGTTGTCCCAAAGAGAAAACGCTTGGGAAACATTGAGACAAAAGACGAAAATTTCCCCTTTGGCCTCAATATCTGTTTTGATATGATATACGCATACTACATCTGCGTTAGTATCCATTCGTTTGTAGCAGCTTTTAGATGTTGTAAATTGTGGTCATTTGGAAAAGGTGGATCTATCATTGTTGATGGCACTAATAGATCTTTACCTGCATATCTGCAAGGTTGATTATAGACATAGTTTATTACTGCAATAACATAATGTCGACTTAAATCACTTTGCAGACAAGCTCTTGTTTTGAAGCCCTATCATAAAATGCCCCGGAAACATGAAGGTAGAATTGCAGGGCTTTTTACTCTTAATTTCAACATCTTGTATGCTTTCGATGGACTTAAATGCAATCTTAATCAGCATCCACTTTGTCGGCTGCGATAGGTTTTCAAATAGGTACAATCTTAGTTCGGGTCATATCGAACGTTAGCAAACGTCGTTATCCTTAACGACACGACTTTAATCAAGAAAGGGAAGCAACTCTGTTGGTTCTAGTTAATCTTGCCGGAACTACTTTCTTAATGTAAACAATGAATATTCCTACGGTCTGTATTCTTGCGCCAACATGATTGAGGAGGGCCATTGAATAGTTTATGATAGCTGTCATTTCGTAATCATTCAGAGTTTTTCACCGAATTTAGATTGATGTGTTCTTCTTATATAAGCCCAATATATCTATCTATCTTTCAAGTTAATGTAAATGCATACTAAAGACATGATAATGCAACAAGGAACAACGAATATCCAAAGTCACATGAAAATGTAGTTTATTGATACTCTAACTACAACATTTGTACAGTATCAGAGAATAATAATGAAATCATCATAAAATCAGCATTTTTCCAGAAAATGTCCAGAAATGTTATCATTATTCAAAAAATGTTGCATATTGGCTCGTAAACGGCGCAGTCATTTGGCTTCACATTTTTTTCAAAAGAAGTCATGCCCTTTCGGATGAAAATGAATTTTAAAGTTAAATCCATAGCAAGGAACACAATGCGAGAATTTGTTTTGACAGCAAATCCTTTTCTCTCTATTTAAACTTCAGGAAATAGTAGTCGCGTTGTGATAAAATAAGATTTTTGATAAACTTATAGAACTATTTACAAAAAGCTAAATAATTGACTTGTCAAATGTAATGTATACCACACATGATGGAAGGTTATTTGGTAAAGTGAGGAATACAATGAGATAAAAGGAGAAAATGCTGTTTTTTAGCATCGTCTCTTTTCGTATTGTTTCCGAAACCCTTCTCCTGTATAGGCTGGATCAATAGCGAGGGTTATTTAGAAATAGTTTTAATTTAGGCGTAATGTGGCCATTTTGAGATTCACAACACATCGGATTTTTAGAACTCGTCGTTACTTATCCGAACTTATTTTGGCGCGGTCGTAAAGTTCCACCGCCGAATGTTTTCGACGTCGCCGGAATAATTCCGACGTCGCGCAAATCTCATTAGGGATAGACTACCTTAAATCGATCATTTAAATCGATCCGGTACACATATATGCACATTTACAGTGGTGCATGCAAAGTATAGATTACCTTAATTGGATGAGAAATATTGTCAAACCTTTCGGAACGTTTTAACCCATTTCTTAGTTGAGTGAGGACTAATTTCAGAAGAGAACATACGTGCACGGGTTATGAAGGTGCATTTTGTCCCGTGGTATTTTAACACTTTCCCAAAAATGAAAAGCATTTTCCTTTTCCTCAATAATTTCCCAACGCTTTTCTAATGGCGACGTCAAAATCAGATGTTGTTTTATTTCAGTTACAGTCTTCTTTGATAACTGTAAAGATTCTGCAAAATACTTCAGTCACAAAAATAAATGTAGCAGGAAACTCGTGCACGCTGTATTTGTACCTACATGGATTTGTATGCTTGGAACATGTACCAACGACGATGTTCCGTATTCAACTACGGTGTCGAGAGACCTTTTTGGGTGCAGCAACCATTTGTTGGGAAAAGTTATTCGTGTTCAATGCTTATCTTTCAGTCACAAAGTTGAGTTTAAGAAGTAAAATGCAGCCCTGCTAGATATTTAGAACATCGAAACAAAACGACGGTCAGATCTTGCTTAGATGATTGTCTTGGTGCATCAAATTGCTTGATTTTCAGCATTTTCTTCTTTCGTTTAAAGCAATTCCCAATGTTTTTCTATTAAGGCTGTCAAAATTGGGTCTTGTTTAGGAAATGGTTAATTACTGATGATATATATGGATGCATATCTATATTTGAAATATCTACCACTCTCTAACCCATCATGTTCGCGTAAAAAAACACGAACTACCTAACTATGACACTGTTGTCATTATAGGTAGCTGTTTCTGTGCACAGAGTGGATACATTGGTACTCGCGCTTTGATTATTTTCGTTTAAGGATCACAACCCATCGTTAACTTACAAAACTCTTCTGTGTGTCATACGTAGCAACGGAAAATGGCGATGTGGTCTCTCGTTAATTTCTGCTGACACGGATGACGCCCGAAGATACACGAAATGTCTGGTATCTTATGTTGGATTGTAAATCATAAGTCCGAAATATTGCGTTGTACCATGGAACTGCGCATGTTCGATCTGCCCTTATGCTGGTCCGGTGCCTACATGCAAAGCATCTAACACTGCACGAGTCACTTAGAAATTGGTTACTTAAATGGCTATTTGGCAAATGGTACCGTTTAAGTAAAGCCAGTAGACCAAATTTTACAATTCCAATATGGCCAAGCGCCTTGATTCAATTACCCTCGAGTACCAGCTTCCCCATAATATCTGGACGAACAACCAAAAACTAATTCCTTATATGGGACCAGGGATTTCTATTTGCATATTCAAATTAGGCTCTATGTATTATTTCTCCCTTGTGGGTACTTAATTACGCCGGTTTTTATCTTATAGAACGCAAACACTTTGAAGTCTGCAAGTATGATTGCCCTTTGAGATAAAATACACTTTCTGCAATGTCTGATTACGAAATTTCCATTAACCTTTTCCCAAACAAGACCTGGTTTTGGCGTCCAAATACAAAGAGATAGTGAACATCTTTAGGCAAGAGAAGAAAGTTCAAACAACCAGCATTATCTTCTATAGTCTAAATATTTTCTGTTATGTTACACACACATCCGATCTGTATCAAAACCAGTTTTGTTTACTCCAAACGCATTGAAATTTGACCAGTCTAAAATGTGTCGTTTTGGAAAGTGTTATAGCTAGATTATTGCACGGAGATACGGTTAGTTTCGAGAGATAATAACCCCCCTCCATTGAGAAATGAAATAAATGTGGGTCGTGTAATTATAATAGGTTTTATTACATATAATTAATGTAATAAAATAATTACTCTTTAATACAATAACCTTTATTACGACGACAAAAGCCTAATAAGGAGAAAGAAAGGAACTGAACTAATAATCATAGCAATAATTATAAGTGGGGTTAAACATGCCTTTAATTGGAGGATAAATTGTCTTAAAGTGCTTATTAAACCAGCTCATATAAATATTCTTTAAATACAACAACTTGTAAGATCAAAGTGCTGAGAGCACTGTAATTGGACGTCTCTGATTGATTGAGCGGGATTGTACATGAACGAAAGATATTTTATTACATTCCTAGCAGTGAAATCCTGGATTTTCACAGTGAAATAAACTTTGATATTTCACTGCAGTGAAATATTTCACTCCTGCCGAAACTACTTTTTTATTCTTTTCTCCCCATTAATTCATTATCCTTTACAGATTCCATGCATCCATAACATCGGAAATGTATGTCAAATAAGATCTAGATCTACCTGCAAAAAAGAAAAACATCTACAGAGAACTAACCTTTATTCTTTGTTTTCGCCCTTTTTCTACATTTTTTATCATGGAAGCGAAGATCTATCCAGCGCTGGAGTGTTGACTTGAAGGGAAACATGACGAAATTTGTTCCGTGATAGGCCTACATTCAAATCACTCGAACAGACCGTTATTTCTACGTCTGCTCAAAGCAACCGAACGACACATCACAGAATTTGATAAAGATTGTTACAAGACCATCCCCCTTGACTAAAGCACGCTAAATCAACAGTTTTCCTCTGAAAATTCTGTTTATTTCATGAATCTGTCATTCCGGTTGTTGACCTTGTTGCTGTTGTTTTCTTTTTACCTTAGACTGGAATTTTGGAAAATTTTAGACTAGAAAGGTTGGATTTTATTCAGTTCGCTTTTTGTTCTGTCATTAGAGTCGTTTTTGATGATTTAAAGTCAAGATAGATGCTTCATTCTTTGCTCACTTCGAAATTTAAACAAAATGGCGGTCAATTTTTCTGAATTCACAAAGAACATGTATATATGCGCGTTGTACAGAATCATTGGATTAGATTGGAATAAAAGCGTTTTTTGCCCCAAATTGAGGGTTAAATTAGTTGAATAGGTATGTAATAAATAGATTAACTAACTGAAGATATCTAATATGAAAATTATTTCACTCGAATGGGGTGAGATGCGGTTAAAAAACTCGTCCTAGCGGACTCGTTTTTTCAACCTCATCACACCCCATTCTCGTGAAATAATTTTCATATTACATATCTTCAGTTAGTTAATCTCTATTTATTCATTCTTCTGTGTTTAATTCTATAAGATCGGTTTCGGACATACGATATCGGCTTTAATACCAGAAAACCCTTCTCAGGCTTAAAATTGATTTGATTGCCGTTTCAAGACAACTGATTTGTCGCTATGAATAATCACTATTAATTTGATTACCAAATTCAATTAAGGCCATGCGATTAGCACTTTTGTCTTCTTGTTTCGGTTTACTATGAGTATTGTCGTCAGTTATACTTTTCGTTGATTTTATAAAGTACGCTACAAAGCAATTTATTCAAAATGTAAGCCAACGCGCTACATAAATGAAAGCGGCGATAGCTCACTTAGCAGAGCACTCACCTTGTACTCTTTACACATGTTATATCCGGAAGGCCCTGTGTTCGTATTCTACTCAGACATTGTTCTTTTTAATCATCTTTTTTATACGCCGCCGGAGGCGGACGTATATTGGCGTCATCTTCTCCGTCTGTCCGTCCGTCCATCCATCCGTTCGTCCATCCGTCCGTCCGTCCGTAGGTCCGTCTACTTTTCTTGTCAGCGCAACTCCTCCTAAGTTTCTGGCTGGATCTTCTTGAAACTTGGTCAATGTTATCACCTCAATTGGTAGATGTGCATGAAGGAAGGATTTTATGGTTCGTTGATTTTTGCCAGAGTTATGCCCCTTAAAAACTTAGTCTCTGGGGCTTATTGAAATTGCAGCCTTGTCAACGCAACTCCTCCTAAGTTTCTAGCTGGATCTTAATGAAACTTGGTCAATGTTATCACCTCAATTGGTAGATGTGCATGAAGGAAGGATTTTATGGTTCGTTGATTTTTGCCTGAGTTATGCCCCTTAAAAACTTAGTCTCTGGGGCTTATTGAAATTGCAGCCTTGTCAACACAACTCCTCCTAAGTTTCTGGCTAGATCTTAATGAAACTTGGTCAATGCTATCACCTCAATTGGTAGATGTGCATGAAGGAGTTATGCCCCTTAAAACTTAGTCTGTGGGGCTTATTGAAATTGCAGCCTTGTCAACGCAAGTCCTCCTACGTTTATGGCTGGATATTAATGACACTTGGTCAATCACCTCAATTGGTAGATTTACATGAAGGAAAGATTTTATGGTTCATTGATTTTTTCTAGAGTTATGCCCCCTTAAAACTTAGTCTCTGGGGCTGATTGAAATTGCAGCCTTGTCAACACAACTTCTAAGATTCTGACTGGATCCTTATGAAAATTGGTGGATGTTATTACCTTAATTGGTAGATGTGCATGAAGTAAGGATTTTATGGTTCATTGATTTTTGCCTGAGTTATGCCCCCTTCAATCTTAGCCTCTAGGGCTTAATTATATTGGGGAACCGTAGCGGGTTAATTGCCCCTGCGAGTAGTGTGGTGGCGCCGTTGTTCCCGGTCCAACCAGCATCCGGAAGTTCCCTTTATTTACATGTAAAAGCTATCACAGAACGTAAATATGTTGCTTACTTTCAAGCTATTTTCCTAAATTAAAACGTAAAACACAGAAAATGGATTAGAAATTTGGTTTTATGAAGAATCCGGAACTGAGAAATGAACTACGAAAACGAAATGCTAGAGTTTCAGGTAAAAAAAGCGATTAAGTAGAGCTGTAAGTATCAGCATGAAAACGAAAGTAGATAGCCGGAAACCGGCATGAATCTCAATATAAAATCTCAGTTCTATTCGCAAAATTAATTTGCTATCATAAAGTATTTATTCTTGAAATGGATATATATAATGTTTAGACTAAGTTTTCTTCGTAAAATCCAAACCATTTTCTTATCTCACGATCTTTACATCCCTTAAAACTAGAAACATAGCATAATTTATGCTGTGTTAAAACGGTTGTAAAAGACTTATAGCTTTATGGGCGCATACGATATTGTTGCTCATTAACACCATTAGGTTGTTAATCAATTTTTAATTCTTTTGAATACAAAACGATTCCTTTTGGTAATCCTTAGTGGTAAAGTTTTAATCCTTTTCCAAACAAAACCTGGTTTCAACATCCCTAATACAATAGGCTTTGAAACTTTGAGGAAAGGAAGAAAATGCTGAAAATGCTGTAAACCATCACTTTCTTCTTTTTCCTTTTTCTAGATATCAGCATTTACTTGTTTTGCCTCAATGCCTTTCAATCCTTACCTATTATTGATGTCAAATTCTGGTCTTGTCGAGAGAGGGTTAAAACCAGGTGAAATTATGGAAAATGGTTAACAAACTGAATGACATAAACTTCTAAGAAGTGTGTATTATGAGGGAAAACAGAGAAAGATGAGGAGAATATTTGGGTTACCGGGAATCCCAAAATTTTCATTCTTTTCCCTCCAAATTATGTTAGATCTAATAGGGTTCTACTTAATCAAGTAAACAGTGACATAATTTTGGACATTTTTACATTTTAATAACAGTTTACTTCAGCGATCGTGTGTTTTCCGTGTTGTGTATTACCAGGTAAAAGGGCGAGTGTAGTAAATTTTGGACCGTGAACCACTGCGCCACCTATCAAAGGAAAGATAATCCGCTACGGTTCCCCATTCCTTCCAGGTTTTTGACTGGATATTTATAAAAACCTTTTTGTGAACACAACTTTTTACAGGTTTTTGTGTGAATATTTATAAATCCTTGTCAATGTCGTTTTTTTTTCTCAAGTTTTATAAGTGGCGGCGTATATTGTGACCATGGCACTCTTGTTCGACTTCTATCTCCACCATCGTTGGCGAAAAAACGACCGCAGTGATTTAGAATCGATCTTAACACAAATTCAACGAAATAAAGTAATGAAACGCCGATCATTTACATACAATTCCGCTCAATCAATGAGAGGCGTCTAAATATAGTGCTCCAAGCACTTTGATTTTTATTCCTGTTTAGAGTAAAAAAGAAAAAAACACGGTAGCAGTTTTCCCTGGTTGTAGTTACAAAACAAATTCAATACATACTTTTCCTGAAACAAAATACCAGATGAATTGGAGCACCTAACCATGGATTCCTCATACAAGTACTACCGCAGCATCCTTACATCTACAGATGTGCATAAAAAGAAGAAATTGGGAACGTGCCGTCGGGAAAATGGCAGTGGAGTACAATAAGCAATTTAAATCTTCATATCACTATCAACGAAAATTTGAGAATAGCAATGTCCCTATCTGTAAACATATTCATACGATCATCCAGGTACCATCTGTTGCAGACCCATTGCTTCATCTTCTTAGCTCAATACACGTAAACGGGTCTCTTAAACGAAATAAATACAGATCGCTGTCACTTAGTCTTATACTAGTAATAATCATTGTTGTCATGATCATCGATCAGTATGTAAATAGGTCATGATACTGTCGAATATCAGTGATACAGATGCTGGAGAAAAAAAAACTCGTAAGAGCAACTATTTTTCTGAATAGGTGGATTTCACTAGTGTCTCATCTGAGGCTGTTCAGATGGAACCCCGATTTGTCATCGAGTCGAACCCGAGTTGCGAAATGAACTCACTCCCCGATAATCAATTTCAAAACCCTGGTTCCAAAGTACGTCTCGTGGAAACCCCGTTCCTTTAAATGTCGGCCGCGGCCAATACCCTTTCTGACAAAATTGTGACCCACCTATGGGTTTGAAATCGTTAACCTAAGTGGGCGAGCAGCTGGAGGCTCGGTAAGGGTATTGTAGTACTGGTTTGAGAAACAACAGGAATCCATGGGTAGGTGCTCCAGCCGCCGCGATATGACCCTGGTAGTTGAAAACGGCGTAAAACCCCAATAAACTCAAACTCCTTTAAATGTGTCAAAGACTTAAACAACAATGATCAAAGAAAAGGAACCTATCATACACAATACGTGCATTAAATTGGGTAATCATTCTAAAATGTGTGTTTTCAGTAAACACATCAAGAAAAACAAACGTTTTACAGAAGAAATAATCCGAACTGGTTTTGAACCAACGGCGTTCCAAATTTCAAACTGAAAAAAGGTTGCGAGGTTAATCCTTTCCCGTTTGAGCTATCGCTGCTGCTGATGATATAGGGTGTCTGTTTACAATATAACCATAGTGTATGCATGTATCGCTTTCTAAAGATCTTACCCTTTACATAATAAATATTACGAAAGTCAAAAAACTACAAGAAAATGATTAAATCGAAAAAAGATCGTAAAGTTGGTTAAGACGTGGCATGAATTGAATCGGCCAATGAATCTTATAGTATTTGTTAGAGAACACATAGAAAGTAGGAAAAGATACGACAGTTTTCCTGTATGGTCGCAAAATCTATTTTGAATTCTGGTCAACTGGCAATTGAGTCTGAGAAAGGGTTTTTTGGTAATGAAAACCCATTTCGCCTGTCCAAAAGTGGTTATAAGAATTGTACGTCCTTTCGGACGTCCAATTAAAAACTATAAAGGAATGCATTCGTTTGCATTGCGAGATTAGTTATTGCGACATATTTAATCTAGCCAGAAGAAAAGTTTTATAATTGTCTAGATTTAAACGAAGAATGGAAACTTCGTTGATAAAGAAAAGGGATGATGGTCACCGTAATAGTGTGCATGTCTGGAGAAGACACTAAAGCAAAAGAAAAATGAACCAGAAAAAACAAGAACTGTCGCAAAGTGGACAAATACAAATGTACTCCCCACTAGCGCCTTATCACTGAAAAAGTGCTATAGGTCAAACGGTTCTTTAGTTGGAGCACGGAAACATTTAGTTGGAGCACGGAAACAGAGTTTTAACAAAATCCAAATGTGACCTTTATCTTTGACCTACTTTACCCCAAACAACAATAGGATACCTCCTTTGGTCAAGGATAACAACTGTGTGAAGATTCATAATCCTAGGTCAAACGGAAACGGGTTTTTAAACAAAGTCCAATTGTGACATTGACTTTTGACCTACGTGACTCAAAAACAAAAGGGTACCTCCTTGAGTCAACAGCAACGACTATGTAAAGTTTCATGGTCCTAGGTTCTTGACTTAGAGCATGGAAACGGATTTTAAACAAAGTCCAATTGTGACCTTGACACTTGGCCTTCATAAAGCAAAAACAATAGGACACGTCCTTTGGTCAAGGGCAATAACTGTCTGAAGTTTCATGGTCCTAGGTCAAACGGTCTTTGATTTAGAACACGGAAACGGATTTTAAACAAAGTGCTATTGTGACCATTACCTTTATGACCCAAAAGATAAGGCGCATTTTTGGGTCAAGGACAACAACTGTGTAAAGTTTCATGGTCCTAAGTCAAACGGTTCTTGACTTACAGCACGGAAAAGGAATTTTAAACAAAGTCCTCTTGTCATCTTGAACTTTGACCTTCATAACCCCCAAAACCTCATTGGGAAATGGGCAACAACTGTGTAAAGTTTCATGATCATTTGTCAAAGGGTTCTCGAGTTAGAGTTCAGAAACGAAAAAGTCTACGGACCGATGGATGGACAGACAGACAGACATAGTGAAACCAATACACCCTCTCTACTTCGTAGGCAATAAAAGGGCGGCGCTTCTGCACACACTGCAGCAAAACAAGGTGCCCTTATTCCAGGACTATCGAACACTTTTGGGATTTCTGAAAAGGCGCGTTCGTGGTAGTCCTAATACTCCAGCAAACCTGAAATCACAACCCATCAGGATGAGTGAACTAAGTTTCTTTAACCCTTCCCCAAACGGCAAAATTTTAGGTTGATCCAAATTGAAAGCAGATGCAGACGACAAAATTGATGATAATAAAGACATGATTTGTGTAAAATATGGCACTGAAAATATTGAGACAAAAGAAGAAACTGCTGATTATCAGCAGTTTCTTCTTTTGTTTTAATGTTTTCTCAAGCCTGTTCTATTGGGGACGTCAAAACCAGGTCTTGTTTGGAAAAGGGTTAAAATTAAATCGCTTCAGAAATGATGTCAATGTGACGAAGATGTCAGCTGTTGATGAAGGCAGGGGATAATTAGAACCATGAACTAGTTTGTGACTTTTAAATTTACATAAGGTTTCTTTTGGTTGAATTTTTTGTCTGCAAATGTCTTTGATATTAATTGGTATGCAAGATAGGTTTCTATAGAGCCAATTATAATGCGCTATAGTACATTTTTTTTTTTTTGGGGGGGGGGGGGTGCTATCATCAAAACAAGACCATGTTGATACTTTTGATATTAGTTTGTATGCAATAAAGCGAAATAATAATTGGTAACTATCTACTGTCTAAATATTTTGAAAATATTGACAAAAAAGATATATTCTCATAGACAGCAATGTAACATTCAACATTAGTTATCTCCTCTTGGATTCTCAGAATGTAAAAAAGTAAAATGTCTACATCACATCCATTGACCAACTTTCAAAGAGATCAATCTGCTAGAAGTGTTTCTACCAATTACAGCCTTTACAATTCCAGATCCCTAAACGATATTTGTACATATGTAGTTTAAACGCATATCCTTTCCTTTTCACTATTTTAGTTCAGAAATAACCACAAATAATAATGATGATGATAATAATGATCGAAGTGAGAGGTCATGGCGTTTTATGCTCGTTTTTATCGGTATCTTGACAATAAAAGTGCAAAGGGCACCAACCAAGTTACGCAGAAGCCCCGTCTTTATTTAACCTATTAACCAGGTCCTTTTATTAAGCTACTATCATTATCAATAGAAAGATTGCGATAGAATTTATTTATGGTCTCTTAAAGCCTTTCTTCTGTAATTATACATGATTTACAGCTTTCTTCCTTCCTAGTTCGATCAGTCGCCTATAAAAGTAATCATTGAATGCCTTAGACAAACCCTTTTCCTAAATTTCCTAACATTTATATTTCAGCATACATGTTTATTGACTCAGGCACTTGCACATCTTCGCAAACCAAGGATTCTACCTCTTCTTTGTTCCTTACGTTACCTCTTCGCAAGGTAAGGATTCTACCTAACCTGTGTTCCTTACGTAAAAGGGAACAAAGTAGAGTTAGAATCCTTGGCTTTCGAAGATGTTGCTAGCAGAGTACGGCGTGATTTGTTGTTCTGTGGTTGCAGCTTCGATCCTCGATTTACGCGGCTCTTTTGCGTTGAAAGTACAAGTGAGAGCGCTGGTAATGGGGTCTGTAGTTTGCAAATGGTCCTAAAGTTGAACATGGACTTTAAATGATTCAGGTTTGATCTCGAATGGATCTGGGTACAGAATTCACATACCCTTTGGTCGGTATCAGGTATGAGTCATTTCCGAGAATAGTAACCTCTCGTATTATGTATTTGGGAGTATTTCTGGAGGAGACTAGTAGCTGCTTAGACTGTAATAGTTAATGCACTCGTATAAGGGTCGACAAAACTACAAGATAGTGTCGATTTAAGAGCAAAACTTCGTAACTATTTTCTTTCAATCTGTATTTACGAGCCTTTGACCTCCCAAAAGCAATATTAGTGTGAATGTTGCTTGGTCAGACTGAGTTGTATCTTTCCAACACAATCATCGCACTTTACTGTAATCGGTCTATAACGACAACCTTCTCTAAAGAAGTCCGAATTCGAATGATTTGCAAATGATGAACCATAACACATATGTATCTGTTGCGTCTTACATAATTTTCGTCTCATCGAGAAAAACGGTGTTCAATTGAAGCAAAATACACCAATGCCAAGACCAAATACGTAGTGAATAGTAATTATCTAACCACAATATGTCGATTTTGGTGGTCGGCTTTGAGGGGTCAAATCGGTAAATTTCAAATTTAGCACCGAACAAAAAGCATGCACGTAATGGACGATTCGCCCCTGTCAAACATAAAACCGATTAACCATACAAACCATTCGTTCAATTAGGTCAACATTGCCCGACAAAATAAAGGCAAAAATAGCAAAGAACCGTATCGTGGACCAGGTTCGAAAATGTCGCAAGTACTGCTTGAAGATGCAGTTACTGTGTCTTCGAATGTAGCCAATGATTTATTATGAACCCATCCCTTTAACCTATTACCAAACGGCAAAATTTAGACCTGACAAAATTCAAAAATGTTGTGTTTTGGGGAAGAAAACGATGTGGTAAATGAAGAAGTTGCTTGTCACAAGCAATTTCTTCATTTTCAACGATGTTTTCCAAAAGCCATTATTTTGTTAAGAGTCAAAAAGAGTCCCTGTGCGGTAATGGGTTAAGATTCCTAGTATGTATATTTTGGACGAATCTGTTGATTATAGAAAATGCATACTTTCAGAAAATCGGTCAAAAGGAAAATGGCTGTATATTTACGTTCTTCGACAATATATGGTTTTTTTTCAGATGGATCTAGTAAGTTTGCGAAAAGTCAAAACCAAAAATCAACAAGGGTGAATTGTTATTACCTTGATAATTATGGTGTTGTCTTTGTTGACCCATTGTAGAAAGCTAAGTAAAAATGTTACACACAAATGTTATTTTGGTATACCGATTGATTTCCAATGCTAGATGCTGGAACTAAATTGGTCTTAAATGTATACCATTTTGTACTGGGTCAATCATAATGCTTTTCCAATGCACACTATCTTTAGGTTTTCAACTAAACCACAAAGGGAAGAAAATTCAAAATGAAATTCATTCGTGATACAGTTTCCTTGTCGCTGACTTCAAAATGTGCGTGGAGACAAGTCATTAACAAGTCAAAATACATTCTCATATCTGAAAAGCAAGCCTGTGGTGTCTTTTACTTCGTTTTTTGACATTTGAATGAAGATCTTTAAATTAGCAAATTGTGTTTTCTTATCTTAAACACATTATACAATCTCCATACTTCTTTGAATACTGCGGTTTTGATATTTTAGTCGCCGCCGGATTATAAGGACAATTCCATAACAAAGTAAGAAAGTAACGGTAACTTTTCGACATTTCTTCTTGCACGGAAAATAACCAGGTGACTTTGTAATGATATGTTTTCCTTTATTTTTGTGACCAAACATGCAAAAATTCCTTTAGCATTTCATTTAAATACTTTATTCACATTATTGAAAGACTAACTATTTTCTACTAATATACCCAGTTCCACGGATGTTCTTATCTTTTACAAGGAACCGATTGAATATGTTGGTATACAAATCGGATAGATACCATACGTGTTCACAGCTGAGCATAGCACGATGAGTCTTCGTATGCATGTGTGTATAGTAAATTACAGTTACCTACATTGCAAGACCTAAAAGATACATAGCCTGCAATTCTTTCAGTTAACACCCTTTTCTCAAAGCAAACATATATGCATTCCCTTTTCATATAAAAATTATGCGGTATTTGGTCCCTAATATTTTTGTGCTGGAATTAACCCTAATCTATCCTTACACAATGACGCATTTTGACAACCAACAGGAGTCTTTGGAGAACATTGTGGGAAGTGAAGAGATTGCTTGTTCCAAACAATTTCCTCAATTTCGGCAATTGTTTTCCACGTCGAAAGACCACAAAGTGTTTCATTCCCATTATCACCTGAATTTGGACTAGTCAATAATTTTTCTGTCTGGTAATGGGTTAGACCATTACAACATAATGTCACCTTTTTGGCTCCAAACAGGATAAAGGCTTTGGAAAGCATTGTTGAAAATGAGAAATTGGACTTTCTTTATTTTCCCTCAGTGTTTTCTAACAAGAAATACTCGAGATATTTCGTCTGCAACATTTTGAATGGATGGACCGGTCCATGATTTTGCCATATGGTAATGCGTTAAACCAAAAAGGTAGATACAACCGTCATCAAAAGCACAGAAATCATAGGAAGTTGTGAAATGTACGAGTCCTTATACAGGATTCATATTCGTGTAGAGGCATTAAAATGGTTATTTTGACATTCTTTGATCCTTAAAGTTAAGAACAGACGACGTCTTTCAATCAGTCTTAACGACTTGGTAACATGAAACAATTTTGAGATTCTAACTTTAATTCTTTCTCAAGCAAGTCGGGGTTTTGACTTCCCAAACAGAAAAGACAAAGTGAAGAAAGAAGTGGCCAACATGCTGGTAGTCATCATTTTCCTCTATGTTTTCTATCTTAGGACATACAAATTCAATATTTTTAAACGACGCTGATATTTGCATGCAGCACATTTGGTCTTAAATTCCGATTGGTATGGAGGTAGTTAAATCTCTTCGTTTCAAACTCTGTTCAAATTAAGTTTCGAAAGATATACTTAAGAAAAGATCAATCATAATAATAATCATTTTATTAACGAGATATAAACGTTTAAGAGACTGTTTGTTATTTGATATGGTCGTTAAAAGAAAGTAGAAAGTATACTAATGTGTGCTTACCAATCGTAAATGATGTGTCGTTAGAGACACAATTAGATCGTGTCATACAAGAAGGGCATATTGAGATAATAAATATTTCGCTGCTTTTAAACAAATGCCTCGAAACTGCAGCTTAAAACAAGCTGCAGTTACTAGGTTTCTGTTGAAAAACGACTATATCGAACTTTGTCGGCCAGTGTGGGTATCACAGTATGTTCGATGTCAATTATTTCCATCTGATTCCATTTTGTGTGAAGGGTAAAAATAGGCCCCTACCTCGTGACATAATGTTGATAATACGCATGCTCACCTTTTACCACATGTGTTTCTTCCTCGTTCTTCAATTGCTGCTTGGGTAAGGATATGGATAGTTTACTATCCAATGATGAATACAATGTCTTTATATTTATCATAAGGAGAATCAGTGTAGCATTTCTTGTCGTGCCTCGACAGTATTACGGCCGGATTTATCGTTATTTCGCCATTCAGTAGATATTTAGTCGTATTTAAATTGATTTCTTCAGAAAATAATAAGCTTTGTAATTCGATATTATCATGAATTGTTAGGTTTGCAATCGTGTTAATCACTATTATAATAGGTATTTTCACGGCTATCTACTTCTGTTATTTCATCTGCTTTTATTAAGAAACATAGTTAATATTTTGAATTTTAATGATATTTTAGAAGAAGCACATATGTCATTTTTAGAAACTTTGACTCATTTCTTCTGATTCCTGGAAATACATGTAGGACCTTAGTCCTCGTGGCAGTGCATTGCAAAAACATGGATTCAGAATCAAATACAAGTGATTCCATTTTAGTTTGCAGCTTCTAAATGCTGGTCAATAATGGTTCAAATTGATCTAAATTAAGAGCTACATCGTGAATGTAGTAAGAGATAATAGAATGTTAAATACAAAGTAACCAGCACGTCTACTGTTAACCCTTGCCCAAACGACAAAATTTTAGGGTGATCCACTTCAAAAACTGCCACAAATGACAAAACGGATGTTATTGAAGATAGGATTTGTGTAAAATATGGCACAGAAAATATTGAGGCAAAAGGAGAAACTACTGGTTATCAGCAGTTGCTTGGTTATCATCAGATTCTTCTTTGCCTCAATGTTTTCCTAGGTAATTTCTATTCAGGGCGTCAAAAGCAGGTCTTGTTTGGGAAAGGGTAAATCTACATCGCTGCTTTTCAACAAAACCCTCGTTAGTACAGAAGGTCATAGAATATCGTTAGATGCGTTCGAAAATGTCGTACAGCTTCAGTAACATACTGTTACCGCGTTTCCGAATGATGCTAACAAAAAGACTGAAGAATTTTACATGTGACCCATTGTTCGAGAATTCCTTCGAAATTCCACGAAAATCAGTCTGAACAAAAAATTATTGCAGTTTTTGTTTTTCAATTTTAGGCTAATTGGAGTTGACATTCGCTTTGGAATTAACTTTTAAAAACACATTGCATTCTCATACAATTAAGTTCTGAACGTGATAGTGTTCCGTTCTCTCTGGTAACGTAATTCAGCAATTTACTTCACATTACATCGTGATTTAAAGCATCCGTGCTACGTTCATGCACTTAGCATTCTTGCACTGAACCATCGTGATTCTGAAGTGGGCAATAATTGCTTGTAACCCAATCCAGGCCTGCTTGCCGAAATATCCAGGTCGCCCGCCCTTTGAACTGGCATATGGCTTTCACGCCCTAAAACTGCAACTGCTAGGCCGATATCATCCAGTTTCTCTCTGGGACGTTGTATAGATTTGTGGCTTTTAAAGATGATAGATAAGTTTTACCAACTAATATACTAAAGAAATGTAGTCACAGTTGGTAAACATGCAATGGTAGATCGTATACTAGTAGTCTGTAGATATTGACCTGAGCCCGACGAATATGCAATTAGTAATAGTGACATGGAATAATTAATAAATGCCAGCAATCATACACTGTCAAGCAGAGTCGATAGTTTCCATAAGCATTGTGACTTTGTACTCTGCACGTGCTTCTCGTGTCAATATATGTATGAGAGTGATAATTCCGCATCACAATTACTTATTACATATTCGACAGGTTCAGGTCAATATTTGCGGACTATATCTGTATAACAAAAGTTGGCATCTAGTTCATTTAAGCATTTTATTTCATATCGGTATCGTTTTGACTTACCCGCATTTTAACTTACCTTAGCACGAAGTGTATAATGTAGCCGGGCTTGACCAAACTTTGTCAGAACATGTACAGTTGTATGGTCATAATCACTATGATATGTCCGATTGAATACCTGGTCGGGCTAAAAAGTGGTGAGTTGTGGACCTTGAATGTCAAAACAAGAGGACCATGATGGTTCTTAACCACGTAACCGAAAGTAGATGACTCGAGGTGACAAATGATAACGCAGTGTGAACAACGGCACATAGCTCAGGATGTGACATTTTGGTCTAGCTGAAAAATATACTCACTCAAGATCTTATGGTCCCAATGATTTTCTCAAAATTGTCTCTTTGTTGGCCAATGTTTGAGGCTGCCAAAGTGAAAACAAAGTTGAAAAAATAATTTTGTCAAATTCAAGGGCACATGGCTCATGATATTCCGGTCATATCAAGATAAATAAGATTTAAAACATCCAAGATCTGTAACATCTTTTTCCAAGTTTTGTTCCGATTGGTCATTGTTTGTGGCTGTTAGAGTGAAAAAAAATCAAAAAGTGCAATTGAAAGTCAATAAGTGTAATTCAGGGACAAATAACCCACGGCGTGATATTCGAATCAAGCTGAAACTTATACCAACACAAGATCTTATGGTTATAAGCATACCCAAGATTTTATGGTTATAAGCATACCGTCGTAGTTTTGACTCAATTGGTCAGTAGTGTGGCTATTGGACTCATAACAAAGTCGAAAAAAACGACAATTTTGTCAAGTTGAAGTGCACATTACTCAAGACACTCTGCTCGAATCGGGCTGAATTTACACCCATCTGAGAATTTATGGTCACCAACATCGTATTTCTGTTTCGTCTTGTTTTGTCGTTATTTGTGGCTGTTAGACTGAAAAGAAAGTCGAGAACGCCAATTTTGTAAAATTCAAGGGCATATAACTCATAAATATCTGGTCGGATCGAATTTAAAATCGAAATCATTTAACATCTTATGGCCACCAACAGTGCTGCCAAATTTCGTTTCGATTAGTCAACATTTGTAGACGCTAGAGTGTTAGCAAAGTCAAACATTTTGACATTTACGTGTTCATTACTCCAGACTACATGTTCAGATCTGACCAGAAATCCAAGTCATCCCAGAACTTAGATCCATACATGTTTTCACAAAGTTTGTCAGGATTGGCTTACATTTGTGGATGTTTGTGTGTTAACACCGAATTATGAACAGACGGACGTAGGGACAGACAGACGACGACCGACAAAATGTGACCACAATAGCTTACAATAAGCACTTCGAAGAAACAATTAAACCCTATTTTGAACTAACTTTTTGTTATGACACCAAGAATCCCAAAAGATTAAAAAAATAGAAAGAATGGTCAGCATTTTCTCATTCGCTCATTGATTTAAGTACTTTAATGTAGATTTTGTTCCTTGAGTAACGATATTTTGTCTCCTGTAACAACTTTTAACACGTCTACAATTCGGTTGTTTGGGAATTGTGACACAAAATTCTCTATTTTTTCAGAACTACGAAAACAGAACATGTGCACGTTCCCGAACAAAGATATATTTTCACCGCTTTTTCATTCAAATCCTCGTAACAACATCTTTAAACAAGATGTAGTTACAAGGTTTTTGAAGAAAAGCGACGATTTGGTGTGAACATGGCGTAACGACCAGAAGGCATAGTTATGACCTTTTTATGATTTCTCATGTTCTACTTTAACCTCACACGTATTTGCTCTCTTGACTTTCACCAACCAACCGTTACGGCGTTTATGAACCATGCCTCGAATGGTTATATGAATAGACAACCATGGCATTTGCCCTTGGTCCTACATTGTTATATATTAGTCTATATGTATACATAAAAAATTGAAACAAAAGTACCATGGACCTTATTCATCAACATTCCAAAATCGATTCTTCAAAGCAAAATTATATTACAAGTCATCTGATTGGACTACACATACATATATGTCTGTTGTGTAAGTTTATAGGTCAACTGGGTTTAGACTGGTTTGTGATTACCATCCCGGGTCATTTTGCCTATCCATTAATTGTGATTTACCAATGCGATCAACATCTACCACAGGACGGACCTCCTAACCATGCACTCTTGTATATCTTACACTATTGAAATAAAAACAGTTTTCATTAGCTTGGGACATTACGACATACGATCCGGTTTATGTAGGTAAATGCATCCCACACGCTCGACAATTTCAAATCACCTCAAATGTATCAATCAAGATAAAACTCAAAAAGATGGATTAATGGTACCCTTAAATTGATTACAATTCTTGCAACAAAAGACAGGCTACATACAACTACAGGCATGGAGTGGTAATGTTTTTTGAGTACCGAACTGTTTCTCGGACTTTTTTCGACCGACACAGCAATACGTACCGTACTGTTACCATATTGTTTAAGATGCATTGTAGGATGCATTGAATGTGTGGAAATAGGGGTCAGCAACCAATACTAGAAAGCCAAACTTAGTCCAAATTATATTTCACATTAATTGTTGTGTAAACTATGTCAGTAACATTTAATACATTACGTCATTTTGGTCCATGTGCAAACTGGGACTTACTGAAATATGATTGCTTCAACCAATACAAATAATTTTCAGATGATCAAAAGAGTATCGTCATTAACTGACTCAATATGGTTTTATGCTTGTACCCCTATAGGGACGAGTAGGCGCCATGTTTCTTAAATAAATCCTGCTTGCCCTCTGAAGACGATTTTGTTAAAATGATAGGATCGCTCGGCCGATGCTGAAAAATACGGCCTGCACGAAGCGTCCCGCCATGGAACATGGACAATTTAATGTAACATGGTTAACCCTTTTTCTTTGGAATATTGTTATAGGCAATTGGTAAGGAATTCTTATCTGCAAAAGTTGACAGTGTACGATATCTAATAGCAACAATGTATCTGTTGCAAATAACATGTAAATAAGGGTCAATCGGTCGCTCATATCCAAGCGAGTTTGCAGGATGAATCTATGTTGTGTGGGACTTAAACTTGATCCAGCTATGACAATGCCGCATTGGTATGTATGTATGTATATGTTTCAAATAAGAACGACATATGGAGCAAGATCAGACTGCACGTATGTGCAGGCTAATCTTGATCTACAGTGTTTCTAAAAGTTGCTTAGTCTAAAGCCTGACAAGGGTTAATTGGTTGTAGGAAGGAGTCCTCCCACCAAAATGTTCATGTTCGACGGCAGTATCCAGGGAAATCACTTCAAATGATTCCTTCGTTAGCAATTCATTTCATGGTACTCAATAGACTTACAGTTATCACGAAATATAGAAACTGGAATTTGGTGGTTTATTTTTTTTTACATGCTTTTTTGTAGTGTGTGTGTGTGTGCGTGCGTGCATGTGTGTGTCTGTGTGTATATATGTCTGTCAGTGTGTCTCTGTCCCTGCTTGTGTCTATGTGGTTTTTTTGTCTGTTTGTTTTCGTGTATTTTCTAATTGTCTTGCAATGTCCCTTTTGGCTTATTTTTTCTAACCGAACTTGTTATTTTGAATATCGGTATCGGTTCGTAAGTCTGTCTGAATAAGTAATTCAAATCATATGTGTAAACTTAATTGACTTTTTATCAAAACTGCTAATTTGGCCTGGTAAGACACGGACACATGACTTTTGTTTACACTTTTCAATAAGTCGTAGGGATCTTACAGCGTTTGGAGCTCTCTGGCTTGTTAATGTTTGCAATTGTAACTACCCGTTTATATGTACATATGAAGAATTTTTATATGAGTACTGTTTAATATTGCTTATATCCTGCCCGTCATTAGACACTTCGTGAGGCTTGAACATCATCAGTGGCAATGGATATCTTAAATGTCCGAATACCCTCGTCATTTTCCGTTTTCACGGCCGTACGTGGTTGTTGAATCGCTCGAAGTATTGGGTATCTTATAATGGGCGAAATACGTTAAATAATAATTATGCGCTGCCGGAGGCGGTCGTATATTGGCGTCATCTTCTCCATCCATCCACCCGTCCGTAAGTCCGTCCACTTTTCTTGTGAGCGCAACTCCTCCTAAGTTTCTTGTTGGATCTTTTTGAAACTTGGTCAATGTTATCACCTCAATTGGTAGATGTGCATGAAGGGAGGATTTGATGGTTCATTGATTTTTTCTTGAGTTAATTCCCCTGAAAACTTATTCTCTTGGAGGGCGGCGTATATTGTGACCATGGCGCTCTTGTTTTTAAAATTGGAATTATGTGTCCATGATAAAGGATGCCCGCATTTCAGTTGCAGAAATGGTGTGTTATAAAGTTGTTTCCGACATAAAATTCGTTTGGTGTGTATCAATTCATAATACAACCCCAGATAGTAATAAATGACAAATACTGCTAAGGAAGATAAACAATGATACTATCTACAGGTATGCACTTTGAATGACATTTCATGAAACTACGAAAACCAAACCTACCACATACAAAGCAGTACATCTCACGATTAATGGCCTGGCAGAGCATCTCTATCGATAAGCTAGAGATGCTCTGCCAGTACGTTTATCGCGAACTCAGGCTTTAAATACCTTGGCAATAAATATGACACGAGATATTGTTTTAATAGTTATCAATCAATTTTCTTTCGTTTGATAGCATAATAGATGTATAATATGATGAATTGTCATAGAAGTATTTTGGTAGACACAAGTGAAAGAGTGTCAACTTTCCCAAGTTATGTGTACATCGTTCTCTTAGCCATAGTCGTATGTATGCAAGCAGCAATTATAGCCGATTTCTTCTAAAGAAAAGAAAAAATCGTAATACATATGTCGGAAACAACTTTATAACTACATCTCTCCCGAAGTAACCCGGTTTCCATCCGATTTCCAAATCGGGATCCAATCGGTCTCAGTGGGACAGGGGGCAACTGTTGCTTACAAGCTTACATTTTTTGTTGAAAGGCGACATATGGCTTCCAACGAATCAGTTTTTAGACCTGTCACAGAAACAATGAATGTTTTAAAATTCAGTCGCTCGAATAGTCATTCGTTTACATGTACATATACAAAACAAATACGCTCGTCCTTCTAATTGTGAGTATGATATACCAATAGATATTTCATATTTTTCAGGTAAAGGGTCCCAACACATCTGAGGCAGAAAAACAAAACAGCTCAATATGTGATGAAAGATATCTTTTGAAGTATACCAGCCCATTTACCAACAGCGGCACAGTTTTCATCTCTAAATATTATGGTAGGGCCTGTGCGGTAAATGGCCTATAAAGACTGATCCCGCAGTTATTACCCAGATAGAACGAGATTTTATTATCATCCGGGTACTTTTGTGGGATTACATTTTAAGCGTTTTTTCACCGCTAGAATATCCCGGGTTTTGCTAAATGGGTGTTTTTACGATCCCGTGTAATAATACCACGCAACAACAGGAACAACCTGGTGTAGCGCCCCATGTGAGTTTGGCTTGATCGTTCGATTGATTGCATCCAATCCACTGGGTTTATTCTTTTAATTAAAATTAGATCAAATGGAGATAGTTTACAATTGTACCAACAGGAAGCCAAAATCCATTCCACAAAAACGAGGAGACTACGAGCACGGTGGATAATCAAGTGATACAATATTTTCCGAAAATCTTCAATAATTTGTAAATACTTGACCGATTTGAATTCGGTTTAAAGCAGAGAATGTGGACAGACGTCACGCATTAGATGGACGTAGTTGATTTTTGAAAAATCAACTGATAAAAAAGTTATTGAAGATAAACCACGTCCAGATTATTCCTGGCCTTTTCCCAACTTCTCTGCTTCAAACAGGATTCAAATTGGTCAATTATTAAAAAAGATATTAAAGATTATCGGAAATTCTGAGTCACGTGATTATACACCGTGACTAGACATTTTCACAAAAAAGAAGCCGTGTGCATTTTGTGTGCATTTTTTCAGAAGTGCTTAATGTTTGCAATAGATATCTTTACTGGTCCAGTTGATATCCACGACACTTGTATTTTATTCATCGCCTAAGGCAATTTTACTGAAAGAATACATTAACCCCTTCCAAAAACAAGAGCAAGCCCAGGTTTCTCGGAAAAAAATTAGTATGAACTCACGAGAACCTGCTCAACTTCAAACGAATACTCTCCAACGCTGAAGGGTATTCGATTGAAGTTCACTTGGATTTCGTGCGATTTGAGCACGGTGCTTAGATTTTAGCATGAGAACGAACTTAAGTTTTTTCGAGAAACCGGGGTCTGGTTTTTGGGTTCCCTTAAAGAAAATGATTGGGAAAACAATAACATAGGACAAAAGAAGAAAATGCTGACGACCAGCATGATCTCCGTTTATTTCAACATTTTCTCACCTTTACGAGTATAGTTCACAAATGACATGTATCTTTGGTTTAATCTTCTGCAGCAGTTGTTGTACTGGACCACCCTACAAATTCATCGTTCGGGAAATGGTTCTATTATCAGTTACAATTTCTCTGTACAATTGTCTAAAGTAGCCTTAGCCTTATTGACGGTGAGACACAGTAAGGTTAAGGGTAAGCATTGTAGGTCTCTAATTTTAGAGCAAAGGCAGTCCTAAATTGTTGTACAATTAGGAAAATTGCTATAAAATCCATAAGGCCTTATTTAGTTAACCTCTCTACGAGTCGGCGGGGACTTGCGCTTTAATGGTAATCAATGATGTATACTAAATGGCGAATAAAAGCACTAGACTGTTGTAAACAAGACCGCATGACCTAGCGTATTGTTGTCATAAGCTTATGGTCTATTTTGTACTACTTTCTCTGCCAATTCGTCACCACGAAGGAATACATGTAAATACGCATTTTCGTATCGTTTAGGAACCATTGTACACTGTACTTTGTACAGTGTGTTACCCAATGTGATAAGGGCATATCAAACATTAAATCTAAGAAAGTATTGACATGTATAATAAGGATTCGATCGTTTAATGTCTTGTCTATCTACCTTCTACTCATTAGTAGCGTAAAATTAACAAAAACGGTGCCTCATGGGTCAAACAGTACATATATGTCTGTTTTAGCTCACCTGAGCACGAAGTGCTCAAGGTGAGCTATTGTGGTCGCTTTTTGTCCTTCGTCCGTCTGTCCGTCCGTCTGTCCACAATTTGTTGTTACCACTCTAGCATCCATAAATATTGACCAATCTTGACCAAACATGGTCAAAACATGTATGACCATAAGTTCTCGTATGAGTTCGATTTTGAGTCAGATCGGACCAGGAAGTCCAGAGTTATGTGCCCTTGAACGTCAAAAATGGCTAGTTTTGACTTTGTTACCACTCTAGAATCTACAAATATTGACCAATCTTAAACAAACTTAGTCAAAACTTGTATGACCATAAGTTCTGGGATGAGTTTTATTTTGAGTCAGATTGGACTAGGAAGTCCGGAGTTATGTGCCCTTGAACGTCACAAATGGCTAGTTTTGACATTGTTACCACTCTAGCATCTACAAATATTGACCAATCAAGACAAAACTTTGCCACAATGTTGGTAACTATAAGATCTTGGATGACTTCGATTTTCAGTGTGATAAGAGCAGGAAGTCTGGAGTCAAGTGCCCTTGAATTTGACAAAATTGCTGTTTTCGACTTTGTTAACAACGAATCATCTACATTTATTGACTGATCAAGACAAAACTTGGTCACAATGTTGGTGACTATAAGATCCTTGATGAGTTGAATTTTCAGCTTGATTTGGCCAGAAAAACAAGAGTTATTGGCCCTTTAATTTCATAAAATGGCCGTTTTCGACTTTATTTTCTCTCTAACAAACAAATATGGACCAATCAAGACACAACTTGGTCACAATGTTGTTTACCATAATATATTTAATGTTTTAATTTGTCAGATTGATTGCATTTGACGGTTACAAAAGTGTCGTTTTCGACTTTGTTTTCTCTTAAACAGCAATAAATATTAACCAATTAAAAAACTTTGACAGAATGTTGATGAGAATATCTTTATCAGAACAGAGTTATGTGCCCTTTACTGTGACAAAATTGTTGTTTTCTTCCACTTTTTTTACAGTAACAGCTACAAATATTGATAATTCAAGATTTTGAAAGCAGTTTTCAGCTGGATCATAATCTTGCATCTTAAACTATGTGCTCTTGAACTTGACAACATTGGGACTTTCATTCTACCTAGGTGCAGGTGAGCGATTAAGGACCATCATGGTCCTCTTGTCACATTAAGATATAGCTTATATATCCCGAAAATCCAGGCATCAACCTCCGACGAGCTTGGTCATGAAACGATCAAACAAAATCATTTTGATGACTCTTTCAGACTAATTTTAACACATCTGGATCCGTCCGTGTATTTTTAAAAGATTCGTGATTGTAAACGTTTATACAATATAACAGTTATATCAGTTGATCTCAGTTTAATTTTTGCTACTAAGGGAAAATGGCCATCGAACTTCGAAACTTTCGAAAAATAGGAAAGTTTTGTCTAGTTTATTAATCTGGGTTTAGTACTACTCTGGCGACTAATATTCTTTGTGATACAAACTGTATCACACAGTACATATAGGGTTAGCTTCTAAGAAGCAAGGGTTGGAGAAACATATCAAGCTAGAACAGAACAGAACACACATTTTATTTTGACAAGTACATAGTAAATGAATACATTAAATTATTACGTTGCTTTAGGTCAAGGTCGCTCCTCTCTCCCCACTCACCCTGCAAGATAGACAGACCAGCATAAACCAATCATGTCTTTGTGTAGTTAAATATTTTCCCTTGCACATGAGAAGGTGAAGGAAAGCTACGAGTCATTGATGGACATCTCATTGTAACACGCATCTGTGTAATCAGATTGTATTAAAAGTTCATGCCTTTTAAATCTTTAACAATTAGACTGTTGAATGCTATGGATTGTGAAGTCAAAACGATTCTAAAGATCACAAAAAAGATGTAGCATAATTGTATTGCCATTGCAGGAGAAGGCGAATATACTAACTTCCAACATTTTTTGGGTTTCCTTTTAGGTTTTCTATGGTATGTTATGGGGGTATCTACACGAGTTAGCCCCAAGTTTGCCATTTGCAACTCCTTTCAATCGGGACCATTGTGTACACCATTGGAGTTTAAGCCATTGATTTAGCCAATTTGTTCATGACATGAATCTAGCGAAGAACATGTTGTTCTTTTCTAGACTATTAGCCATATTCACCAACAATTCTAAATCAATTGCCTGTTTCTAAATTACACATTACAATCCGTCTGATTGGACAAAATGTATGTTTCAGCCAAGCTGGTGGAGTTGTTATGTAATTTTACGGTCGTACTGGAAATTAGACTGGTCGATGAGTAACACCCCAAGTAAGGACTACATTGTCATGAACAAGTCACCAACCTTTCGATAATAGCAAAATATGTGACATTGAATGTGGAAATGGATTCTTTCAATAATACATGTACTTCCATGAACCAACAGCTAACTGTACAGACGCTCAACATTCGTTTTCGTTCTTTTCTTGATGCTTCATTACTTATACTATTGAGAATAAAGCTTTAAAGAAATGATTGTGCTGCCAGATTCGGTATCTGGGTCCATGTTTGTACGAAAACCTCAAATTCCATTTTCTCAGACACATGATGTTAGTCGTCGATTACGTTTGAAATGTCGCAAATAGTGATGGAATAAGTCATGGTGATGGCGTTTTCGAATGTAGCTCACGACATCGTGTAGCATGCTACTAAATACAAGTAAAATGATAATTCCATATGAGTCGGGTCTGGACAAAAATGCGTGACTTTATAGGATTTGAAAGATCCATGTTTCAAGATCAGCCTGTGCACATTCTGATTATGATCCATGCTGCTCTTCCATGCAAACTTGGGGTCATGAAGGAGCTACAACAAACATACATTGATCATGCTCAAACAATGCGTATGCACAGGATTTTGTGAGTCCATGTTGGTAGCATATGATACAGGGTACCTTTTCCAAATTCTGGTTCTAGTTGTCTTCTCTTTTCTCCGTTAAGTAGCAAAACCCACCATTAGATACCAAACATTTTGGACGTCACCCGTGGCACCGGTAATAAACGAGAGATACCCTCGTAAATTTTTGGGCGTTGCTACGGATGACGCCGTAAGATCCGCGAAAATCTTTGTTGATAATGGTGGCTGGAACAGCTTATTTTTTGCCCGCAATATCAGTATTCTTGTAATTGTTCAATATCTGGACTTGAATAAGTGTGTGCCCAGTCTGACAAATCGAAAACAAAAAGTCAAAGCACAGATGCAGGTATTTCCACTGGCAACGGCTTTTCCAGGGGCGGGTGTTCAATTTTTTTGGTAATAGCTTTTTACCAAATTTGAAATGTGGGTCAGAACTTCTAGAACCCTGGGTTCGGGCAGCAATGAGGTATTGGGTAAAATATAAACAATCGAGCAGATTTTGATATAATTAAACTTTAATCCAAAGTATCATTAGGGGCAGTGTAAATACAGTGTATACAATGGCATGCATCTAACATATATATCCATAATCTGTGATAACACGTGCCCCTATTAAAACAATTTAAAAATTTTAAAACAAATGCACTATAGTAAAATGAGTGCATAAACAAAATGTAATTATTGTGTACATGGTCAATTATGATAGCCATATTGTTTCATAACCACATGAATTATGAGGGAGGGGGACTATAATTGTAAAAGAAATATTCAGAGTACATTTAAGAATTTATATATGCTCTACTTTAACTACGGTTCTGAGTTGGGTAGTGCAATATATAAATATTATTCGTTGATAAGCCTATCCCAGAACCGTGATTAAAATTAAAACCACGATAGAATATGGATTATTTCGATTCTAACATAAAACAACCACTGTTTGTACAACTTGTGCTAGTGAATGTACGAATTGATTTGTTAATTACTATCATCCCCTCCACCCTATGCACGATGGTTAATCATGTGACTTAGAATTTCATAAAATCGTCAATATTTTTGTCAATACTTGACAATTTGAATTCGGTTTGAAGCAGAGAATACGACCAAACGTCACGCATTAGATAGACGTGGGGAATTTTTGAAAAATCGATTGATAAAAAAGTTATTGAAACCAAAATTTATCTTCAATAACTTTTTTATCAGTTGATTTTGCAAAAATCTAACACTTCAAGCTTATTCCTGCCATTTTCCCACCTTTTCTGCTTCAAACCGAATTCAAATTGGTCAAGTCTTAAAAAAGATATTGAAGATTATCAGAAATTCTGAGTCACGTGATTATACACCGTGTATGTGCAGCTTGAAAAGTTTTAATAAAAGCACACACATTTATTTCGAGAAAGAAGCTTACAAACCTAACAGTCGATGTAAGTACATCTTGATCTATGAGTTGTTGTATTGTTCCAAATTCAATTTTACCCGAGATAAATGAAATATTTTTATTCCGAGATGTCCTAAGATATCTTTAAGAGTTCCTTTAAAAATGTATTTGTCTTAAGGTATACGACCCATCATTAGCACTCAAGGGCCAGAGGTGAAATTTGAAAAGTGCCAGTAATTCCTAAACTGTGTTACATTTCCATTCCAAATACAAACATAAGCATTTTGAACGTTTTAGAATTTTGAATTAATGCATGCTTATGGAAATTTTTGACAAAAAAGTTGCAAATTACCTCTCTTGCATATGAATATAAAGTAAAAAAAATACTTTAAAATTGTTTTTTTTCTTGAAGCATAATCTTGAAATCCGGCAAGGTGAATCAAATTATATGAAGTGTATTTACAAGTGTGTGTAATTTGATGCATTTCGTGTGACTAGAAAGTGGTGTTTTCAGTGATGGGTTGTTCTATACCTTAAACATTTTCAGTTATAACGTTGTCGCGGAATGTTGTACATAACTGCAGTTCTTGCAAGGAATTTAATGGTAATAACGGGTATGAGTTAAAAATACATCAGGGATCCATGATTATCCAGAAATCATAACATGTATTCAGTCCTATTGATACACGACTCTATCTTCACTTTTCTCAGAATCAATAAAAAGTTAAATGACGTCACCATTCTTTAATGACATCATATATAGAGAGATGATGTCATATCTCTGTATTTACGAAAACGATATACAACGACAAAAGGTGGATTGTTTTATCGTAACTTGAAAATATCAGATTTTGAAGAATATAAACATAATGACGTCATCAGGACATTATGACGTCATCAGGACATTATGACGTCATATTTCTTGATATATCTATAGTAATGACGCACCATATTAGAATGCATGTTTAACCATTAACAATCAATGGCATGTGTAGTTGTGAATGATATAGTCAGTAAAAACATTGAGAGATAGGAAGAAATTGTTGACAATTTCTTCTTTTCTCTCAATATTCTCTTGCTATATACATTATATACACATTTTCCACTTTGAACATCAACCATTTTGCCACCTGCAATTAATTATACCCCCGCAAACGAAGTTTGGAGGGGGTATACTGGAATCAGCCTGTCGGTCCAGTGGTTGGTTGGTTGGATGGTTTGTTTGTTTGTTTGTTGGTCTGTCTCCAAAACTTTGTCCGGACAACTCCTCCTACACTTGTTGACCGATTTAGTTCATACTTCGCACAAGTGTTCATTGTGACCTGTAGATGTGCAAGACACAAATTTCACGGAAATCGGACTAATACTTTTTGAGTTATGGCCCCTGATTTGACCCAAAAATGCTTGTCCGGCCAACTCCTCCCACAGTTACTGTCCGATTTGCTTGATACTTGGCACAGGTGTGCATTAGGACCCGTAGATGTGCAAGACGCAAATTTCACGAAAATCGCACTAATAATTTCTGAGTTATGGCCCCTGATTTGACCAAAAAATGCTTGTCCGGATAACTCCTCCTACACTTGTGGACCGATTTAGTTCATACTTGGCACAATTGTTTATTGTGACCTGTAGATGTGCAAGACGCAAATTTCAAATTATACCCCCGCAAACGAAGTTTGGAGGGGGTATACTGGAATCAGCCTGTCGGTCCAGTGGTTGGTTGGTTGGATGGTTTGTTTGTTTGTTTGTTTGTTGGTCTGTCTCCAAAACTTTGTCCGGACAACTCCTCCTACACTTGTTGACCGATTTAGTTCATACTTCGCACAAGTGTTCATTGTGACCTGTAGATGTGCAAGACACAAATTTCACGGAAATCGGACTAATACTTTTTGAGTTATGGCCCCTGATTTGACCCAAAAATGCTTGTCCGGCCAACTCCTCCCATAGTTTCTGTCCGATTTGCTTGATACTTGGCACAGGTGTGCATTAGGACCCGTAGATGTGCAAGACGCAAATTTCACGAAAATCGCACTGATAATTTCTGAGTTATGGCCCCTGATTTGACCAAAAAATGCTTGTCCGGATAACTCCTCCTACACTTGTGGACCGATTTAGTTCATACTTGGCACAATTGTTTATTGTGACCTGTAGATGTGCAAGACGCAAATTTCAAATTATACCCCCGCAAACGAAGTTTGGAGGGGGTATACTGGAATCAGCCTGTCGGTCCAGTGGTTGGTTGGTTGGATGGTTTGTTTGTTTGTTTGTTGGTCTGTCTCCAAAACTTTGTCCGGACAACTCCTCCTACACTTGTTGACCGATTTAGTTCATACTTCGCACAAGTGTTCATTGTGACCTGTAGATGTGCAAGACACAAATTTCACGGAAATCGGACTAATACTTTTTGAGTTATGGCCCCTGATTTGACCCAAAAATGCTTGTCCGGCCAACTCCTCCCACAGTTACTGTCCGATTTGCTTGATACTTGGCACAGGTGTGCATTAGGACCCGTAGATGTGCAAGACGCAAATTTCACGAAAATCGCACTGATAATTTCTGAGTTATGGCCCCTGATTTGACCAAAAAATGCTTGTCCGGATAACTCCTCCTACACTTGTGGACCGATTTAGTTCATACTTGGCACAATTGTATATTGTGACCTGTAGATGTGCAAGACGCAAATTTCACAAAAATCGGACCGATACTTTTTGAGTTATGGCCCCTGATTTGACCCAAAAATGCTTGTCCGGCCAACTCCTCCTACAGTTACTGTCCAATTTGCTTCATACTTGGCACAGGTGTGCATTAGGGCCTGTAGATGTGCAAGAAGCAAATTTCACGAAAATCGGACCATTACTTTTTGAGTTATGGCCCCTGATTTGACCCAAAAATGCTTGTCCGGATAACTCCTCCTACACTTGTGGACCGATTTAGTTCATACTTGCCACAAGTGTTCATTGTCACCTGTAGATGTGCAAGACGGAAATTTCAGAGAAATCGGACCCATACTTTTTGAGTTATGGCCCCTGATTTGACCCAAAAATGCTTGTCCGGCCAACTCCTCCTACAGTTACTGTCCAATTTGCTTCATACTTGGCAC
Source organism: Fragum sueziense (assembly GCA_963680895.1). Lineage (NCBI taxonomy): Eukaryota > Metazoa > Mollusca > Bivalvia > Cardiida > Cardiidae > Fragum > Fragum sueziense. Next base: position 47,846,637 of record OY804600.1, read on the forward strand.
AGGTGTGCATTAGGACCTGTAGATGTGCAAGACGCAAATTTCACGAAAATCGGACTGATACTTTCTGAGTTATGGCCCCTGATTTGACCCAAAAATGCTTGTCCGGATAACTCCTCCTACACTTGTGGACCGATTTAGTTCATACTTGGCACAAGTGTTCATTGTAACCTGTAGATGTGCAAGACGCCAATTTCACAGAAATCGGACCAATGCTTTTTGAGTTATGGCCCCTGATTTGACCCAAAAATGCTTGTCCGGCCAACTACTCCTACAGTTAATGTCCGGTTTGCTTCATACTTGGCACATATGTGCATTAGGACCTGCAGATGTGCATGACGCACATTTCATGAAAATCGGACCATTATTTTTTTAGTTATGGCCCCTGATTTGACCCAAAAATGCTTGTCCGGATAACTCCTCCTACACTTTTGGACCGATTTAGTTCATACTTGGCACAAGTGTTGATTGTGACCTGTAGATGTGCAAGACGCAAATTTCACGGAAATCGGACCAATACTTTTTCAGTTATGGCCCCTGATTTGACAAAAAAATGCTTGTCCGGCCAACTCCTCCTGCAGTTACTCTCTGATTTGCTTCATACTTGGCACATATGTGCATTAGGACCTGTTGATGTGCAAGACGCACATTTCATGATAATGGGACCATTACTTTTTGAGTTATGGCCCCTGATTTGACCAAAAAATGCTTGTCCGGACAACTCCTCCTACACTTGTGGACCGATTTAGTTCATACTTGGCACAAGTGTTCATTGTGACCTGTAGATGTGCAAGATGCAAATTTCACAGAAATCGGACCAATACTTTCTGAGTTATGGCCCCTGATTTGACCCAAAAATGCTTGTTCGGCCAACTCCTCCTACAGTTACTGTCCGATTTGCTTCATACTTGGCAAAGGTGTGCATTAGGACCTGTTGATCTGCAAGACGCAAATTTTACGAAAATCGGACCAATACTTTCTGAGTTATGACCCCTGATTTGACCAAAAAATGCTTGTCGGGACAATTCCTCCTACAGTTACTAAACGGTTTGCTTCATACTTGCCACAGGTATGCATTAGGACCTGTATATAATGCAAGATGCAAAATTCACGGTAATCAGACCGATACTTTCTGAGTTATGGCCCCTGATTGGACCAAATTTCAAGAAAATCGGATTGACAATTTCTGAGTATGGCTCCTGATTCAACAAAAACGCTTGTCTGAACAAAGGTGGTGGCGGGGGTATTTTTATCACCTTCAGTGATAGATTTCTAGTTTAAACTAGTCTATTCCTTTTAGTTTTTGCAGAGGGTTAAAATACGTAACTATTGTAACCATATTCCAAGATATTATGGTATGCAATCAATTATTACAACACCACTTTCTAGGCATAGGAAATGCATCAAATAACACACTTGTAAATACACTTCACATAAGTTGATTCACCGAGTCGGATTTTAAGAAGAAAATTATTTACAAATATCATTTTATTCTATATTCATATGCAAGGTGTGATTTTGAACATTGATGTCAAATATTGCCATAAGTATGCATTTATTCGAAATTCTTAACCATTCAAAATGTTTATGGTTGTATTTAGAATGGAAATGTAACACAGTTTAGGAATTACTGGCACTTTTCAAATTTTGCCTCTGGCCCTTTAATGCTAATGATGGGTTGCATACCTTCAGTGTATTACCTCAAAGTAATAGTTTTTTAGAGACAAAATATGCTGGACAAAAATGAAGTTATTGGAAAAAGAAAAACCCATTCCCACACGATGATACTTTTTGACCCATAACAAGATAACTGATTTGGAAAATGTTGTTGAAAATGAAGAAATTGCATGTAACAAGCAGTTTCTTCATTTACCACATGAATTTCTACTAAGAAAGGCGAAACATTTAGAATTTATATGCTTGGAATTGTAGTCTGTAACATCTTTGAATTGAAAAAAATATAAATTGTAACCTATCTACCATGTACACTCGAACTGGAAACCACTGTAAAGTATTATAAAGTATACAAAAATCACAATGAACAGACAAATATTTTAGTATATGCTCTGTTTTCTGGTGTTTTGTTAATGGATTCCTCCTTTCATGCTGAACTTTTCCTACATAATATTATCCACTCTGTAGTTGTTTACAGGCATACATTTTAATATGATGAAAATTGCAAAGTAAATGTATAGAGAATTACATTGATAGTACCTGAAATTGAAGATCAACAAATATAAAATTGTGTCCTTACAAATAGGAACATTAAAGTGACAATTCAATTTATTTTATCACAAATTTTACTTTTATTTCTATCTAAAAGAACAAATTTTCTTACGAAAATCTGAAAATTTCAAGCCAAAATATTATACAGCTTACGAGAAACATATATGTTTGTGCTAAAATTAAACAAATTGTTGTGGACAACAGTTCAGATTTCTATGGAATTTGTCATATCTATCTCAACTTGAAAGGCTTGTTTTTCAAATTTCAGCAACAACTTAAAAAACTGATTGCATTTATGTACATAAGAATAACCAATCTTGGAATCAAGACATGCTTTAGAAAATTGAAACAAAAGTGAAATGTCCCTTTAAAATCCAAACTATTTCTATATGCCTATGAATGTAAAGAAAATAAAAAAAATGCGATTAATAAATAGAATATATGATAATTAAATCATGTAGCATAATTTATAATTGAAAAGAGAAAGGACATTGGATTTTACCATTTTGTCGTTTCACTCAATGTTCTAATCAAAACCAGAAGTGTAAGTGTTGCCATTTCAAACAAGACAAAAATGTCAAAACTATTTAGAAATGTATTTTTCCCAAAACATCTCCTTTATTTGGATAATAGTTTTCGTTGACTTTGTTTCAAATTTTCACACACTATTTTGGACAAAGACATCATCCTCTGCATTTGACCTCGAAATCCACCCCACAACTAAATATCGCTGCTTTCCAACAGAAACCTCGTAACTGCAGCTTAAAACAAGCTGTAGTTACGAGGTTTTTGTTGAAAAGCGACGAAATAAACTTCTGTGTTCAGTCTCAACTGAGCGAGTTTTATTGTGTAAAGCGGTAAAGTTTATGGTGTCGCTTTACTATTTCTTTACTATTTCTATTTACACAATCACCGAGTTTTGAACACAGGGAATATAAAGGGAACAATCATGCCAAATTTCAATGCAAATTAGTTCGTTAAAGACATTAAATGATTTACTTAGATCCTGTCCCTTACATTGCTCGTTCATTGTTTTATAAATTCATATGATTTTCAGATGCATATTGGCCAAAGTGAGCAGTGATATAATGTATTTTTATGTACAAACAATAAAGCGTCAGTGCTAATAATTTGAAGAAGAAAATAATATATTTATACTAAGGGCCATGCGAAATGAGGTAGAATTTAAAATATGCTCACAAAAGGAACTTATAGAAGTTTTTTTCCCGGGTGCTGTGGTCTTTCTTTGTGTTATTTTTTTTATGACAAAATCATCCTCAGTTTTTAGTATTTTTTCTTGTTTTTATTCTTTAATTCTACTTATCCAATTCCACATTTTAGAACAAATTATCTCTTTAAGTACCTTTACAAATTCGTTACCTAAATTCATTATTTCATTATCAGGGATTTTCCCCCTTTTTAATGTTTTTTACTTCTCCCATTAAAGTGACATTTCACATTTTTTTCATTTTTTTAAAAGTATGTCGTAATGCAAAGATCGTTTATTCTAATGCGTAGCAATGCAATCCGTTTTTTGAAGTTATAATTTATAAGCGAAAAGTACGCCTTTAAAGTTGAGACAGAAATGACAAATTCTATACAAATCTGAACTGTTGTCCACAACAGTTTGTTTAATTTTAGCACAAAAATATATATTTCTCGTTAACGGTTCAATATTTTGACTTGACATTTTTCAGAATTTTCATAAGAAAAGATGCTCTTTCAGATAATAATAATAGTTAAATTCATGTAAAAATAATTGTGAAATGCCACTTTAAATGTGATATTTGTTTCTTCTAATCTATACCATATAAGAAAAGCACCAAAATTACACGAAGAAGAGATGCATCATTATCTACTTGTATAACAATTTTAAAGAGCTAATTATTGCCATCCTTTAATATTAGTAGAAGCCAGATCCTTCAAAATAATGATAGAACACAAATATTTTTTCTTTTATAGATGATGTATAGAATGCAAGCTACCGTAATATCCACGACAAAGGATTTCTTTGTCTATAGACCCCCTCTAAAATATTAAAGAAACAAAATAAAAACATATATATCACAAAACGACAAACGGTGCTATTTACAAATTTAAGTTTAACTCAAAATAAAAATAAAGAAATAAGTAAAAAGAAAAAAAACATGCCCTAAAAGAGAGAAAAAAACTATTATTAAAAATAATGAAAAAAAACTTTTACTTTTGTATTCTTTTACCATGTACATTTTTTCCAAAATAGACTTATTTTTTATAACTACAGTTAACGTGAAATGTCGAAAAATAAGTAGTTATGATGAGGAGTGTAAATAGAAAATTTGGTTTTAAACTTTTAGCGTAAATTTCATAACAGTTTCAGACAAAAAAAAAAAAAGAAAACAAAAAACTGATGAATTTCCCAATGTTAACACCTATGCGTTCTTACATTTTGACGTTGAATAATTTGATGTCGAGTAGCAAAAAAAAAATGAAAAATAAAAACTAAACAAAAAAAATATATAGAAATTTCATTATTTATTTATTTTTATCCACTTTTAACTAAATACAAGTTAAAGAACTTTTTTATCAATCACTGAACTGATAGACAGGTAAAACTGTTCAAAGATATTTAAGAGAAGAGGTGGTGAATATTTCATGTCAGATAAAATGGTTATGAAATGGTGTAAATGTGTTTCTAATGACAATTTTAACGCTTAATTCGACGACAATGTTTTCTGTGTCATCGAGGGAAGTCTTGCAAGAAAAACACATTTATTATAAAAACGTTCTCTGTCGCCGCCTCAATGCCTCACCTCCCCCTAATATGCGACCGCACGCAGTGTTTGTGGTGTTTACTTTTATTTAATAATGTATATTTTTGTAGGATTTGACGAATAAAAACGCAATATTTGACATGTTTTTGATAATATACATGATTTTCTTGATATAGATTTTGGTTACGGAAACATTTATTTGCAATTTACTTTTCGAATAAACTACTGTCCATTCTTTAATGGGTCAAAAATATTATACCAGTAATGTATTAGAAGTTTGTAACTGGAATAGCCTTTTTTAACTTTTACTGAAACTTTTTCTAACTAAAGGTGTGTTTTGTCCAAATTACTGTTTATTTTTCTGCCTATTCGTCGTTCAATTCTGATGTACATCCCTCAAAATTCTGAATTGTTACGAGAGGTATTTAACACATGTTGTCTTTTTTTACAGCAGAGTAGCATACCTTGACTGTTCCTCGCAGACCGCGTAACTACAGCTTGATTAATACTGATGTTATTACGTTTTGTAAAGAAATCAGCGATATGCACAGTAAAGAGTAAAGAAATAGCAAAATGGAAAGCGTTTATACACAAAGAATGCTAGCGTATGTATCCGACGGTGAATTTCGCCTAACTGTGTAATCATGGCGGCTCAAAATAAACAATACTAAACGGTAGGCCACTTGATAATGGCGGTCGGAGTATGGTTCTGTAGCGGGTGGTTTATATTTGATAAATGAGTTTTTGCCAGGGAACGGCACTAATATAACATGTTGGGAGAAAAGTTGATATAATGTTTATATAATATACATCTTTATTACTTCAATGGTAATATTCATACGTCTTCTTAGCGTCTTAAAAGAGTAAACTCCACAATTCTCAATCTTTTTAATTCAGAAGAGAACTGCCTCTACTTTCACAAAACATTTTAATAGTTCGTATCAACACACATGAAACAATTTTACATTAATATGTAGTATATTGTTTTTTCCTAACATTCTTTATTACTCTGATCCTAATTTTTTTTAATCCATTTAATTATCTGAGTAAAAAATAGGAAGATGATATTTTTCGCAAGAAATCATTTTCTTTGTTCTACTATAATTTATCTCAAAAGTACATTCAATGTTTTTTTTTCTATTACCCAAATGAACTGCTTTTTTACAATTTCTTACAAAAAATGTTTGTATATAATTGAAAGTAAATACATTCAGCGGTACGGATTTTGGTGCAATATGAGAAAAAATATCTAAATGTTTATTTTCCCTTATTTAAGTTTACAACGATTTCAATTATTAAATTGGGGTTAATTTAATTTATTTTTTGTATATTTTAAGCCACGTCGTACCTTTAAGATTTTATTTGTCATTCTTGTTTGCACATATTTCAGTTAGATAAATTCAATTTTTATAAATGGAACTATTTACTTTTCAATTAAGCGCTTTTGCTGCGACCACAATTTATTTTGTATCTTATTTAAGTAAAACAATCAAAGGACCAAAAATATTAAATAAGGTATTCTATTTATTTGTCTGTTTTGTAGAAATATTTACATTCATATTTGAGAATCATTTTATCACACTTCCAAAATAAGATAATTCTAAAAAAGAAAAAAAGAATTTTATTATAATTACAATAAGTTATCCAAATAAGAAAAATAACTTAAAAATAACCCAGGAAATAGATAATTGAATTTAACAAATGTACTTTACTAAATGAAATAAAACAATAATTTGACACGTTCATTTTAAGAATTATAACATTATTTCAAAACAAAATAAAACGTGCTACTTTAAATAAACTCATAATTAAGCTTTGGCTGAAAACAAATGGGAAAAAAATAGACAGAAAAATGTAATTTGATTTAGTATTTTGAAAGCTAGAAAACCTGCCATATGGCCAGAAACTGATCCATGAATTACAGGTAACTGTTACAAATATGCACCATATACATGAACACATACAAATATTCATAAATACGATCAGAAACCAGTCCTGATTGACCAATCCTGACCAGTTGGTACTCGAACATATTCGAAAGAAAGGAAAATAGTCATTGATCATACAACAGTTCAAACAAGATTTCAATCCTGTTCAACCTCCGCAGGTTGACGAGATTCGACGTTTTCCGCTTTGAAATGAGCCTGTTTAGATATGACGCAACATGTATGCATATGTGTAAACAATGACAATGATATTGCTGAAACAGAAAGTATGTACTTAATAGTTTGTTTACATCCTGTTGTGTGGGTTTGTACAGACACCAGATAAATAATCCACATTGTGTATACACACTGCTAATTCGTATGTAGATCCAAACAATTTAATTCACGGGGAAAATTGACATATTTCACAGTACTGTAACACGATTCTCGTGTGTAACAATTTTTATATATACACAAAAATCCAGAGGTTTTGAAAATTCACGTGTTTCTCCCTTTGTTGATTGAACTTGACTAAAAGCAGGTGTGTTCAGCCTAAACTTATATTTCTCGAGCTAAAAGAATTTTTATGACCCCACAAAAGTTAGCGTGGACCATCGAGGTAGAAAAAGGACATAAAACGTCTAGGGCAACTCATAACTACAGAAATATTACCTTCTCCGCTTTTAACTCTTGTTTTATTGAAACATTGAACGAAATCAAATACGTTTTGACTTGGGCCGTTAAATTACCCCCCTCGGGAAGGCAATTGACCGAAAATAGCCGAAATTCAATCCAAAATCGAGACTCAGGCCATTTCTTTTACTGCTTTTTAACTTGGTGAAATTCATGAAAATTTTCGACAATTCAAATCTAGCATTGGGAAGATTGGCAATATATCTTACCAATGCTAGAACGACTTGACTTTTGGATGAAACGTTCTCGGGTTCTTTACGATTTTGAATTGTCAATTTTATGAACCGGTTCCTATTTCAAATTATTTCCTCCCCGTACTCTGTACTAGACATGCATTCGATCCGTTCATTTCACAGAAAATGCGATTAGTTTATTGACTTGATGGAATAATAGCTTTGTCGGGCTACATTTAATTATCATGATTAAAAACAAATTATAGATTTCGTTCGGCAGTGTACTCTGATTTATCTGTGAAAATCTAATAGACGTGGGCAAGTAGCTAAATTGTACATTGTGACGTATGGAACTAACTAAAGTGAATATTGGGCTGTAATCAGGATATCCACCATTGTTAATCTCAATTCGTTCTTGTGTCTGTCTCTGTATCTTTAAGAAAACGCTTAACTTTTACGGATTTTTTGCTTATAAATTCAAAATTAGGCTTCACGAAATTAATATAAGGTATCCAAATCAAAAAATAATTTCCATCGTTTCACTTTTGTCATAAAATGAACATTCACCAAATCAAAACGAGTAAATTTGCAAATATGCCAGAAGAACAGAACAGAACAGTGTAGATAAAAAGATAAAATATGTAAGATTTATTTCCCTTTACACTTTCGACTTTTGTATTTTGTCCGATTGTCACTACCTAAATCCCCTGACATTACGATATACATTGACGTGTGTTTAATTGTCTTTTTTGTCATGGCTTTTGACAAGGAGATGCATTTGTACTAATTCTTTTAATCACAACAATTTTCCAGGTCTTAGGAAGACTATCTGACACGGCTAGTATAATAGCACAGTTCTCCAGATATATTTGCAAATACTTACTTTTTGTATCACAAATCTAGAAATGAGCTGGGGAGCTATATTTTTTTATTTTGTTCGTCATATGTACATCTAGGACGATAAATCTTGCTGATAAGGAGTCTTCTCATTTTCCATTTCAATGAATACAATACTCGTACGTGGAAATATTAAAGACAGTTTTGTGGGTGCTTTTCCATTAACTTTTATTCATTTTTATTGCTGTGTCTACAACACCAGAATAAACTTTATTAGGTTATAAAATCAGCGAGTTGTGAAACAAACGAAGACCCGGATAAAATCTTCTTTTTCGATAAAAATTGACTGAGTCGGGCAGAATATTTACGGGTCCATGATTTTTATGGACTTAACATGTGGGTTAGCTCGTTTGATTTTTGCTGTAATGTAATATGAAATCAATGAATGTGTGTGTTTTCAAAAAGAAAACAAAAAATGTCACGCATTGGGTGGGACTTAATTTCTAAATTTAGACAGACTGAAATATTTTTGTAATCGTCTCCACTTCCATAATCATAACTACTTGGAAATTTTCTTAAATATAGGAACAGAATTAACATACTTTTTCCTTTAAGGAAAATAAATATGTAGCCTATTATAAGGCAATGAATGTCAGACTGACTTATCTTAGATATTTAATGTCGTCAAAATAAGAAAAATTACTGTAGAAACCCTAACAACGTAATATAAAGTAAGAAACATAAAATTATAACATGATATTTTCAAAATAATCTCTATCACATTCACTTAAACATTCTTTTACATGCCGTTTTACATATACGATGGTTCTAGTAATTCTGTAGTAAATCGTTTAGCAGTTCTTAACGGGTTTTTTTGTTGCTGTTTTTGTTGTTGTTGTTTTTCAATTATTTTCATAATAAAGTAATCTCACTTTTACAGTTCTGTATATCGTATAGAAAGTCGACAAGACGCGAGATATAAAATTATGTTACACAATTGTGGATGTAACAGCGTGGTTACGATTTTAACATGATTAAGAATTTTTAACTCTTTTGTTTCACTAGGTCATCTATTTTATTAGATATATTGTTCTATATTTCTTTGGATAAAAAATTGGAAAAAGACGCAAATTTCTAAACGGTTGAGAAAGCAATTTCGACCTTGCCATTTTGTAATTATACTGTGAATAAAAACACAATATTTTGATGTTGGGTTTAAGCAAGGGGGTTGCCACAGGACCAGATAAGGGGAGAATATCACACCTGTTTTTGGAGTGTAAGACGAGCCCTCCTTCATTTACACACGTTCGGCTCTTTTGTAATACACGTTATTTATGTGTTTTAATTTCAGACTCGTTAATCTGATATGTTTTGTGGAATTTACAATTTTCTCTCGTCACATTTTAGTGATGATTATCTTGTTGTGAGTTTTTACGATGCTGCTGTAATAAATAATGCATGAAACATGTTTAGAGGAGACACAAAGTGTGTTTCAGAGTGTGTTTCATTCCAAAATTTAGTTTTACCAAAACATTATAAGAAGTATGATACACACTACCCAGTAAAACAAATTAGAATTTATTACATAATTTTCCCTTCTGGTTTTAAGCCAACGTCATTTATTTATTTTCATTTATGTTGAAATACATGTAAAAGGGAATAAAGAAATCTGCTTGTTAATTAATATTAGATTTTCGGGGAAAGTTGTTGTTTATTTATTTATATATTCATTCATTTTCATTCAATGATTTTCAGTATTTAAAATAGAATAGTCTGAAACAATCAAATTGCTTAAATATGCGGAGATAAATTCGTCAAAGGAAAATAACATTAAAATCCACAAACACTGCTTGAAATGGAAATTTATGGTGTGTCTGTACAAATATTAAGTTAATTATTAAAAAATAAATAATTCAGAGAATATGAATATAGAAAGAAAAAAGACAGGTAGACATGCATTATAAAAGCTGTTGACATGTCATTATGACACAGAAAAAGACCCAGCAACACGAACATTATTAAAAACAATTCACCTGAAAGCGATAGGTGTTCCGAGCCTCGTAAACACTTCATTAATCTATGTGATTGACAAAAAATAATGTCGCCAACATTGTGAAGAATACCACCATAATACGCGTAACATTTCACTGCTTTTCAACGAAATCCTCGTAACTGCAGCTTATTATAAGCTGCAGTTACCAGGTTTCCGTTGAAAAGCGACGATTTTCTTTCTAGTTCAGTTTCTGTGAAGAAATATTCCAGATTTGAGAGCTGATCGAAGATATATAGGAAATTCCCCGTGTCTGATAAACATTTATTTTGAGTTATAAAGCCAAATAACCCAGCATAACAGCCCAGACAGAGTTATAAGGTATACAATTTGAAAAATCGGTAAATAATGAGGCTCATGTCAGTCAAGCACTTTGATCTACCGAGTTATAGTGAATGCAGATGACCTCTCTGTTGATCGCTCTCTACCCAATCCTATCTGAAATCATCTTCAAACGGTCTGTTGATCGGATACAGTATACCAACATGTAAAATATTTGTAATCATTTGTTTATATCATCATCAAATACAGCGCGTTAAACTTGTAGCTTATTCAGTATACCTACGCAACAGCGCTGTAACGAGGGAGTATTTTCTCTGGCGGAAGGATCGATTCGGAGTGTTCAAGCGTCTCGGGGTCACGAAAGGTCATCCTTCCCGTAACTGTGATTGGTTGTAAGGAAAATGTGCACATTATTCTTCAGTTCTGCCTGCATGGCTTTCAGCATTCCCAATGATTTTCCACTCTTTAATATTTTTTTCACGCGATAGATGGTTTCACTATCAATAAACAGTGGAGAAAGGGATAATACAAAATTCGTTGCGCAAGACATGAGCTCTTATTTACCTATACGGCATAGTAGTGCTCCGAGACCAGATCATCACGACTCACATGCAACGGAAAATACAAGTTACATGGAGCACTTTTTAAACATCCCGGACATATGCCCGAGCGGCACGGATTATCGGTCATCAAGATATTACATGAACTCGTACCAAGCCGAGCAATGTCGCATGGAAGCGTTGCAACAGCGTAATCATGACTTTAGAATGGGATTTCAGGGTAGACCTTCATTCTACCCGAATATGAGTGTGGCATCGAATTTAAGATTTCGAGATAATATGGACGGTTTACAAGTAAATGGCAACAAGAATGAACCGATGAGTCCAGTTTGTGGTCCGACTGGGCTTCCAACTACGGGCGCTGACGGCGAAGCACCTTCTTTCTATCCATGGATGTCGATAGTCGGTGAGTATTAATTTAAATGGTCATTTATATTTTGATTAATTAAATACATCGTCCGACGTCAAAAATGTTGTAACTACAGCTTGTAAAGCTGTAGTTACAACGTTTTAGACGTCAAACGACGTGAAATAAAACAAAATAATTTTTATTTTCAATGTTACACCTTTTCATGACATATAATAAATAATTAAGTATAACACTTGTTGGCTAGCATAAAACGCGTCTAGTCGATTTAATGACATATTGTTACTACATACGGTTCAATTGATAGTGAAATGACCTCTTACAAATGTGCTGAAATACCTAATACTAAAACCGTTTAAATTCAAATAAATTCGTGACAGATCATTTTGGGCTATATGGGGTAACCAATTTCAGGCTGTGGCTTGTTAGGGGCGATTTTATTGTTTTTATTACCATTATATGACCGAAAGTCGTAATTATATTACGGCTTTATGCGTCTTGCCCAGATCAGCTTTCGTTAACCGTGTGATCATCGGGATTCATTAAGTTTTCATATAAATTATCGACACAGGAATAAATCTTAGAAACATTGAACATTTTAATAGTATGATATCATTTCTTTAACCCATAAAATAACGGCAAATTCCCACCAGAAATACAAGAGGAAATACATATATTTGTATAAGGAATAATGTAGCTCTTATGATTCAAATTTCTCATTTCTTTGTGAAGGTCTTAATAGAAAATTCTTGATTTAAATAATCGTCTCTCTTTAAAAAAAATGTAAAGATGTGTTACAAATTAAGAACGTTTCTATCAATTTCGTGGGGATTAAAGGTAATGCATTGAGCATTACAGTTGACACATACAGATGATTGAATTTTTATATATTGTAAAAGCAAAAGTAAGAAAAAATAGGTAAACATTAACATCAACCGAAACGTGATGAAAGAATGTAGAAACACTGAATATATCATAAGACAAAATACAAAGTATAAGGACATGTTTGAAATTAAATAGATGAACATTTATCCTATATAGACAAAGGAATGAAGAGTCAGAAAATATGCATAAAGAATTTGAATAATATTTTTCCCATGCTAATTTTGACATTTCCTTTTCAATGAATAAATGTATCTATTTAATGCCAAAGTCCATTACTTTCTAAGGATATCTTATGAATTTTTAGACACAGTGTTTAAAAATATGGTTTTGTATTCTAAGCATAAAAATCCTGTTTTGAAAATACAAACGTTACCTGTGCCAGAGGATCAAATAAAGGTTTCACATAAAACATGCATTTTGCTAAGGATACAATAAAAATGATGACATAGGTGAGAAGAAACTAAATGAACATGTCAATGATAGATGAGAAAATCTACATAATGACACTGCACCATCAAATAAGCCCTTTTGTTCTTAATTCACAAAAACATTGGGCAACCATATTTCATTTTCATGTAGTATAAAACAGAAACTTTTTTTACATTTTCTTCTGATATATCCCCCCCCCCCCCCCAAAAAAAAAAAAAAAAAAAATAGTTGCAACTATTATTTAGGACTGCACACAAAATCTGCTACATTCTGGTTTTATTGTGGTTATAACTGTATAGTCTTAAACGATTGTTCATCATTATGTCAGAATTAACATCAAAATGCAATTCATCCTTTATAATTATTACTTAATACTTATTATTTATCAATGTAATTATTATGTGTTATTATTTTGCAATGGAAGAGTCTGTAAATATTGTAAAAAAAAATCCAACCCTAAATCCATAAAATTATTCTTCAAATAATAAACACAAGTTTTCCTAGTATGAAAATGAACCATCTTTAATATGACACATTTGTATGATACATCATCCTAATTTGCAATCGCATGCACAACCTTAAATAATTACTTTGTATTGTCTTCCTTTATAAATGAGAAATTCTGTCCTAATTTCAAACGATAAAGAAAATTGAAAAAGAATATTTTAAGCAGGATATACAAAATATTTTTTAAAGTGTACTACTAAAAACGCATTCAGAGAACATAGAAACTAGCTTTAAAAGAACTAGCTTAGAAGTGGATTTCTTAGAAAAAGCGATTAATTACTAAAACATTAAGAAGAGACTTAAGATTAAAACCAAATAATTTAAATTTGTTATTAACTTGATTGGTTCATTCATATACTTGCTTCTTTTAATGTTTTTTAAATTCACATCAATGACTAAACATATACTTCTTTTAACTCTGGAATGAACAATTTGTGGAAAATATGAATATGTACAATTTTCTGCCACCATATACTGGTACTAAACAATTTTCTTGTCTGAAAACTTCAAAAGTACAAATTATAATTAATGATTATATCCTGTCATAGATGGGGGTGGTGGAAGCACAAGTCTCTGAAAATGTTTTGTGATAATTGATTGATTTTTTTCTGTTAAAGAATAGCATTAGTAGGCCTACAACATCATGAATTCTTAGAAAATATAATATTAACATCATATGCGTACATGTCATATAATTGAAAATTTATTCAAAGTTTTTGAAAGTGAGTAAAGTAAAAAAAAAAATGTAGTTTTATCAATATTTTGTATAATTTCAGTAGAAAACTTTAAGTCAAAATTCATAACTTTTTTTGGCGAAAAGAACTACATTTCTTTATGATTTCGTCGAAAAAAAATGGACCGATAAATGGGTTTGTATGAATTATAGAATGCAGAGAAGCTAGATAGATCAATAGGTCAAGTGAATGCACGTATATGTATAAGCACTGTGTCATACTAACACGAACAATACCATTCAATCTATTTCTAACTCTCCACCAAACAGGACCTGGGGCCCGTATTACTAACGATCGTACGTTTGATTTTTGCATAATTACTTGTAACAACAGCCTTGATTGGCTGCGTCGGATTTCTCGTGCAATCAGATGTCTTGTTACACAGTTTACACAAAAACTTGATCGTGAGATGCTTAGTAATACGGGGCCCTGGTTTTGAACTGTCTAAAAGGATTTCTTGGTAACATATCGAGGCAAAATAAAAAAGTACTGATGACCAACATTTTGTCTCAATAATTAATTCGTTATCTTTTACACATATATTTGTTTCATCAACTCATATTTCTCATCTACACCAGCTTTGAGTTTGGACTTCCCTGAAATTTCGTTGTTTAGGAAAGAGTTAATACATGTAGCTTGTGGCACAACCATCTGAGTTCCTATGCTGTTGTAGAGAATTTTTTTTTAAAAAAAAAATACATACACAAAACTCTGAATATGCTAAATGAACAAGAGTAAAATGGGCAATATATTTGTCAGAGCTAGAAAAACTGAAAGCTTAAAATTATATCCTATGGCAACGTCTTCCATATGTTGATAATTGGGTTCTGAGTCTAAAACACAAATGAGTCACGACATTGAAATTGGGCCGCTTACATTTGAGTTGAATATCGACCCAGATCAGATATTTAACCCATTACGAAATGACAAAATTTTAGATTCTTCCAACTTCAAAGATGTTGCAGAGGAGAACTTCAATATTGTGAAAATTTTCAATTTATGTCTTTGTTGGTAGAAAACATTTTGGGAAATGACGAAATTGCTTGTCACAAGCAATTTCGTCATTTTCCACAATGTTTTCCAAAGCCTGTACCTTTCAGGGAGTGAAAAAGAGTCGATGTGGTAATGGGTTAATATTATTCGTGATGGTTGTGGAGAAGAAAGTTTTGCATTACTTAAAATATCAGCACTAATAATTCTTTTCCCCAAAACGTTCTAGTCCACTATTCCAGAAAAAAAGAAGATATATCCTCTGTTACAACAGAGATACTGCATGGTCACATTTTTGGTGATTCAAATTTGTGATTATACAGTTGACATCGTTATGAAAAGTCGAATTTCTGCTCAAGTCCACGTGGAAATGTGGTCCCGTCCAAATGATATAAAGCATGTTAAAAATAAATTTAATAAATATATTTCCATTGAAATATAGTATACTTTTACGAACGAACTCAATCAATCAGCAACGAAACGGTTTCCTATCATTTCAATGAAAACTAAAGAAAAAGCATCGAACACATAATAAGACGAAATAAATTGACTACTAGTATGACTTCGAAACAACGAGTTTGAACAATATAAGGTGATTTGGCTAATGGTCCTAGCCAAACAACACACTCCATGGTATAACTATTATCATTTACCAGGTATACTTTCTCGACAATCATAAAGAGTGGAAATCTTTGCTTAAACAATATATCATAATGGTAATTCCACCTTTTCCAAGAATTACTTCTGATTTTCAATTTATTTTCAAAGGAAGATATACATGTACTACATATATCAAAGATTGGCTAGAAATACTTGCAGACCACGAAACCTTAATTCTTGTCTAAGCTAAGAATTCATATATCTGTAATATTTGAATAAAAATCTTTTTCCAAGAAAGACATGTATAAAAAAAATAGTTGAAATACACAACAAGCTTGTATAGAAAAACAAATTGCGTTTCTATTGTTTTGTAGATCTAGTTATCATATTTAACAAAGAATAAAAGATATGTCATAAACGTGCAACATATTGAAGAAAATAATGCAATTTAAGTTGTATTTTGAAAATTTATATATTTTCAAAGGAAAAGGGGGAGGGCGTAAAAAGAAATTTGCATGTAGGACAATAATCAAAAGAATTCAGGAAGACACTTCATCTGTGCACAAAACACTAAAGAGCATTTTCAGCATAACCACGGACCTTTGAATTTTTCAATAAATACTCAAAATACTATGCATGATTATAATATGAACTACAATATTCAATTATCATATCGTTTTAGTGAATTCTGAAAAGCAATCTATATCAGTAAAAATCTGAAAAGAAAGTTTCCTTCTGTGCAAAAACAAAACAAACAAAAAATGAAAGGGTATCGATCGGTAAAGAGAATTTACTGATTTTAGAACAATGCCAATGGATTCTTCTTTGCTCGGAATTTCAGCCCATTCCAAACCGATAACATTTTTGTTGCCTCCCGCAGGGAAATACATAAGCAAACAGTGAATATTCAAGAAATTATTTGTAAAGTCACTTCTGCACTTCACTCATTGTTTTTCTTTTATCATGAAACACCAATAAATTAAATATCACTAACTTTAAAATCATCGTCAACAACCTTTTTTTTTAAATTTAGCCATTCTAGAATATTATATGTATAATATTTACTATTCTAGACATTTTATGTAATTTATATTTAGAAATCCGATTTAAAAAGGTTGGTGAATATTTCCCTGGATTGTGTCATTTTAAGAATAATTCTTATTGAATGTGTTTTTCTTTTTACATTAAAAGTTCCAAAAGCAATATACCAAGTTGTGTTTGTTAGCCATTTCCAAAGTGCTAAATAGTTATTGTGGTCGAAGTTAAAAGCTGCTGCAGACAACATAATGGATTTTATATTGATATAAAAATGTGTACAATACAATACACAAAAGGTTGAGACGAAAAGAAAATATGATGTTCATCATAATCATCTTTTGTCTCGACGTTTTCACACGCCTATTCTATAAGGGGCTTCAAAATAGTTTTGTTTGGAAAATGGCTAATGAATCCATTTGAACGACCTTTAGGAACTTCTTAAAATGTTATCGATATAAGTAAAATGTGTGTGGTACAAATCAGAATTTTTAAGAGAGCAGAATCCTTAGGGACACTTGCCTTATGTTCACTGTATAACCGATATCTGTCTTAACATTTTCCCAAACGACATAAAAATTGGGCGGTCCAAATTGAAAGCTGCTGTAGACGACAAAGATAAAGGTGGATAAAGATTGGATTTGTGTGAAATAAAGCAAAGAAAATATTGAGGCAAAAGAAGAAAATGCTGATTATCAGCATTTTCTCCTTTTGCCTCGATGTTGTTTCCCATGCCCTTTCGGTTACGGACGTGAGGGGAAAACATTGAGAAAGAAGAAGAAAATGCCGGAGATCAGCATTTTCTTCTTTTGTCTCATAATTACCTATATAGCAGGGATTAAAGGCGAAAAGATAGTTCATGTCAAAAGTAGAAAATGTGTATCATATACGAGGCTTGTAACATCTAAAATATTGAGGAAAAAGGAAATATTGCAGATTGTCAACAACCCCCTTTTTTCTTTCACAAAGCGTAACTAAATTGTTTTTATAAGGGACACAGAGACGAGGAATTGTTCGGTTGAGGGTTTAAACTATTCCTATACATTGACGCCTTGACTTTCCACATGGTAAATTCATCAGAAAACGTTGTGTCAAAAGGAAGAAATATCTTGGGACAAGCCATTTCCTCATTTCCCAAAATGTTTTCTACAAAGAAAGACCAAAATTCTTATGTTTACTTGTAATTGTCTTCAGCAAGATCTTCGAATTTGGACGATATTAACCGTCTGTTGATAGGTTAAAAGAGGACAATCTACGTAGACTATGTTGAGAGTATTTTGAGACATATCGATCACATCTGATCGGTATTTGACTTTGATGTTTAATTAGATTAGTCACCAGATTTCAGATCATTTAATTTCCGCGTATCGATACAAATGCAGCTGACCCTCGGTATGTCGACATCGTTGAAGTCAAATTGCTGATTCAGTCGAAGCCTGGCCCCTTTTCATTGGTGGCAACCAAAAGGATTTAACAAAATTATTTTGGAATGAAAATGTTTAAGATGTAGTGAAAAATGGAACAATATACATGTGCATGTAATTATTCAAGAAAAACAATTATTACATATTATATTTGACGGAACTAGTCATAAATCGGACGAGCAGAATTTCGAAAATTTTGAGGTAATGCCTCACTCTAGCCACCGGGTTTTACTCAACCCTTTCTCGAACAAGACCTTGTTTCAACTTCCCTAACAAAAGAATCACGGGAAAGAATTTGAGGCAAAAAATGAAATGCTTCAAATTGCCATTTTCTCTTTTTGCCTCGACATTTTCCAGGCTAAATTACACACAAATTCTCTCTTTGGCAATAACTATATTTTTCAAAACATATACTCCCCGTCATAAAAAAGTAGCCACATGTCCTATGGAAATTGGTCGACAGTTTAAGTATTATTCAAACACGTACCGAAATAAATACAAAAAAAAGTGCCGCTTGGCAAATAAATGTTCTCGTGGAAGTATCGAAAACAATCGATTCACCTTTATATAAGTTATGATAGCTTGGTAGTAGTTCTAGAAAATCCGTAACTGATACAGATTGCACTACTGAAGCCAAAATTTCCTCTCAAATGCTCTACTATTTTAAATTTTGTTTCTGTTGGGTCTTTAGCAAGTTCCAAATTAAGAAAATATTTTCTTATACTTTACTCACCGACCACTTCCGGTTAGTATCAAACCTTTTAATTTTGAGACAAGCTAAACTGGAATTGCTAAATTTTCGTTATTCTTTAACGTTTCAACGGAATGATTGTCTGCAAATTTGGAATTGGACAATTGTATGTGTTTTGACGTTGTCAACTTATGCAAAAAATGACAGCTATAAGTGATCAAAACAGAATTTTGTATACCAAAAATACTGTTTTCAGTCCACATTGCAACTCAACATGTTTCCATGCATGTTGAAAGAATTTTAATACCGAGGTCTGAAAAGGAGCTAACGGGAATGCGCATGAATGTAAAATCAAAAAGACATTTAGAATCATGAAAATTAAGGTTATTTGAAAAGCAGCTACTTTTATTGACGGTGAGTATACTTGTGTTGTATAGGGAAATGTTGAGTGACTATTCCATTAGTCTCTCTCCCTTAAAGAGATCCGTGCTTAGAAGTCGAAAATGCTAACTGTTAGAATAATATTCTCAAAATTTATCAAAGTGTTTTGACCAACCTTAAGCGTTTGTCATTTCTGTCCTGCAAATAATAACATCAAGTATATTAAGACCTTATAATGAAGTCGGTATTAATTGACCGATCCGCCATTTTAATTTCCAGTAACGACAATGAGAAGCTGGTTCTCAAAAAAAGGAATAACTTAGCAGCGCTTCAATTCCTTTTCTTTTATTTTCACCAAGGATAATGTGGTGCACCGCGCACCTGAAAGTTTTGTCTGATGCCTGAATCATGGAAATTGGATTTAGAAGAAAAATATATATTATGACCTTGAGTATAAAAGGATAAGTCCACCGAGAAGAAAATTCGAGTAACTGATGTTCCAGATAAAGATAATTGTATCCTACACGTTCATGTTCGTATCTCCGTCCAAGGAAATGTAAATTATACTAAGTTAATAAAACGTATATGTGTATGACATAAATCAAAACTTTCAGTGGCTTTCCCAACTAAGTAATGAAAATTTGAATAAAGTATTTTCATTAATAAATCAGCCATTACATTAAGTGAAGATTCGCTTTATTGTCCCCTTTCTGTCAACTTTTATATTTGATATTCAAAGCCATCAGCCCAGCTCATAACATATGTTTTATACCGCTGAAATCTCACTTTTAAGTCCCCTTAAAAGTTTTTATATGGCTATAATCGACCCGTTGTACAAGCTATAAAACTAAGGCTTTTAACCCTTGTCCTGCTAACGATCCCTGATTAGTTCTTAATTGACAGGAGACATAGACATGTTTCATATATGATCGATAATTTATGATCATAAATAAAGGCGGCGTAATTACAAATCATATTTTTTCTGAAAGACTTTTATGTTTTGGTTTTATATGCCAAGGGTTACGAGGCAGATGCCGATGCCATCATATCATTCACGTAAGACTTCTCATAAAATGTTATGGGTATCAGAGTTAAAGATAAGGGGGAGGGTTAAAAGAAAATCTAATTTATCCTAACATTCAAAGTCGGCGATATGGGTACTCCTCGTTTTTACGTCAACGCATATTTCAATTAAATGTTATTAACATTGTATAAACATATAATATATTATGTAATATGCAATAACAAGAGAAGATGGTCGTCTTTTACAAAATCGTAGCTTATAAGTATCATTACTGATATGTTTGTTTCAGGTGTAGTTATCTTAGGCTTGAGATCTGCTTTTTAGGGCTACATCAAAGTACTGGAATCTCTGAAAAATGCCTCACAAGTATTCAATGGCAAAAACGCTGTGACAGAACAAATAAGCCAAAGATGGCAATGCCATCTGAATACTCATCATCTGATTAGTCAAAATTAATAGGATATTTTCAACTGTGCCGCATGAATTATCTTAATGTGCTACTGTGCAAGTACATTTCCTTGGCGAATGCCATGTAACGTATGTTAAAACAACAGTAAAATAATCGTTTCTGAAATATCGATTTCCTACCACGATCTTATCGAAATTTATTGATTAATTCAGATTACTGTCGAGATAATTATTTCTGAGAGCGTTATGATTTAATTATCTTGAAAATCGTTGTCATCTGCTGATGATATTCAAAGTCCTTTGTAGCAATTACAGAAATAGATTTCGTTATTGATAAAATTGAACACCCACCAACACAAGTTATACAGTACCTGACACATCACCAATCCACCAATCAAATATTAAATTCAGTCAGGAGCCCTTATTTTTAACCCATTACCAGACGACAAAAATTTTTGACTGTTCTAATTTGAAAACTGTTGCAGACGACATTTTCAAGTTGATGAAATTTTAAAAATGGGCACGTTTTGGGTAAGAAAACATTGTGGAAAATGAAGAAATTGCTTGTCACAAGCAATTTCTTCATTTTTCACGACGTTTTCCAAAGCATTTTCTTGTGAAGGAGTCAGAAGGCGTCACTGTGTAGTAATGGGATAACCATACGAGGGCTGATGGTGTCGAAGAATGAAGATGAAACTTTCCAAACAACAATGGACCGGGGCAAGTCCTCTCTGCAGCCGGGTCTGTGTAATTCACAATGTTGAAGATTGTCCTATTGTCGGTGTGACTATTCTTTGAAATCAGCACATCTACTGAAATATTTTTGAGGCTAATTATTCAGATGTATACTTGAAATATAGTAGAAAAAGGAAAGAAATTGTTCGGTATGAGCACATTCTTTTCCATCGAAAATTAAATAAGTTTGTGACACATATTTCGATTTGTATTGATGAAGATCTAGAGAGAATTCCTTCTTCGTCTTAAGCATTGATACGTTAACGAGTGTCAACGGTATATACTTTTTATTTTAGTATTGGTATCATTAGTCATAAAAGGACGCCCTTTGTATGTCAATATTGTGATTAAATGCATTCTCTTCATACGCGTCCTAATTACAAAAAATGCCTCATTTGCATTAATGTGAAACGTTTCACCTATGATAAAAAGAAAAGCAACATACAGTACATTGGTTAAGTTTACTTATTTACCTGTTTGATAAGGATTCATAGATTGTATGGCAAAATATTTCATGTTATATACCGAATATGCATGTATACATGGTTGATGATAAACATTGACCAAATATGAATATTAAGCGATGTTTGACTAGTGTTTAAATTGATACAACAAGCTTACAACAAAAAACCACCGGCTGCAGTAGATAAGTCTATGCTTTAACTTGAACCATGTCCATTTACATTAACTGCTCACAAACATTTGCCCTTCAAACGGGTTTAACCCTTTCCCAAACAAGACCTGGTTTTGACGTCCCTAAGAGAATAGGCTTGGGAAAACATTGAAACAAAAGAAGAAACTGCTGATAACCAGCAGTTTCTCCTTTTGTCTCAATATTTTCTGTGCCATTTTTTTTACACAAATAATATCTTAAATAACATCCATTTTGTCATTTGTTGAAGTTTTTTAAGTGGATCACGCTAAAATTTTGCCGTTTGGGAAAGGGTTAATTAGTTGCATGGCAGCTGGCTGGGCATTTTTACCTTGAATTTTGTATGTTCTACATTGGTCTACTATTTACAATGTTTTGTAATGGCACATTCTGGTAAAAAAACGGTTGTTGTTTTCTTACATTCTGTCTGTATTTCTTACAAACCTTGACTATTCCAAAAAAGTATGACAAAAAGATACTGACAACAAGCAATTTCTCCTTTTGCTTCTTTTCCCCCTTCTCTATGTGGTTAACAAATACTTTTCAAGCATTCATTCATTCTCCTGTGTAGTTCTCAAACAGTCCAATTTGTAACGCTTGGAAAATAATTACCAGAATGTACTAAACGAATTCCTAATAAGAAATGATCATATGCTATTGAGCCATTATTTGTATTCAAAAGAGTTATGTTCTTTTGCTCATACATTACTTTCTTATGTAAATTTGTATTGGTATTGATGCCCATGCGACACATTAGATTACCATTTCTTGATTTGTTTAAAGGACCATACCAAAATTTCGACACTACATGTATGTTCTTTGTATCATTTGTTTGTCTTATGTAATACCTTTCTTATTAGGACTTTAATTAAGGTAGAATACCCTTAATGTGTCAATTTTGAGTTTCATAAAACATCGGCTTTTTTCGAATGGCCCGAACCTATTTGGGAGACGTCGTAAACATTCGGCGGTGGAAAATTCCATCGCCGAATGTTTTCGACGTCGCCCGAATAATCCTGACGTCGTGCAAATGTCATTAGGGGTCAACTGCTTTAAACTGTGTTGTCTGAGGCATGATTAAACCTTGATTTTATAATAATATGTAGAATGTTTTCAACATCAAAGTGCAGATGAAAGGTGAATAATGAACTGTATGTGCATACGATTAATCTTTTGTCTCAACTCCTTCCTAAAAAATGTTGATTTTAAGGACATTTTTGTAAACGTCCAGGAAATGCTTGCAATCAATTATATATAGACCGTCACGTAAGAAATGTCGTAAGTGCAGCTTACTATTCAATTGCCTTCAGCGTCTTTCGATTTGTAACGGTCTAAAATTGTGCCATGTGGTAAGGGGTTTTTCTTTTTCTTCTTCTTCTTTTTCTTCTTCTTCTTCGTCACCTTCTTCTTCTCCATATTACCCTCCTCCCCCCTCCCCCTCCCCCTCCTCCTCCTCCTCCTCCTCCTCCTCCTTCTTCTTCTTCTTCTTCTTCTTCTTCTTCTTCTTCTTCTTCTTCTTCTTCTTCTTCTTCTTCTTCTTCCTCCTCCTCCTCCTCTTCTTCTTCTTCTTCTTCTTCTTCTTCTTCTTCTTCTTCTTCTTCTTCTTCTTCTTCTTCTTCTTCTTCTTCTTCTTCTTCTTCTTCTCCTTCTTCTTTTTCTTCTTCTTCTTTATCATCAGCATCATTATCATCAATCATCATCATCAATCATTATCAATTATCGTCATCATCATCGTCAGCATCATCAGCATCATCAGCATCAACAACAACATCATCAGCATCATTATTATCATCATCGTCGTCGTCATCACCATCATGTGAAAAGTAAGACCATTTGACAATAATTCAACATTTAAGAATGAAAACAAATTCAACATTTTGTAATGAAACCAAAGAAGAGAAATGTAACTGATTAAATTCAAATTTGACATAACGCACCAAGCTACATATACATGTACGAAATGCTCGTTAATTAAACATGTCTCCATAATGACATATTGCATTTATCACCACCTTAAACATTTTTATGAATACGTCATTCGAAAAATGCAATTTAATGTCAATTATAAATACTTTCCGGATTCTCGTAGTTTATGAGGATCTTTTTTGATATATTACACAACTGTCAACGGCCTTTTAAAGGCTACTGGAATTGGCTAGCCGCTTATGCTTTTCGAAGAATTAAAGACTTGAATGAACATTACTATAAAGGCACCATTACATGAAGGTCAAATAATAGTTCCAACAAAATATATGGGTGTATTTTATGATAATGAACAATGTATGTTGGGTTGGCATTTATCTAGTGACTCTGTATATTTTTCTTTGCAACAACATTTACGTTTTCTACATTTACCCATCTCGTGGCTTTCTGCTGTAGTTCATATTGATATGGTCAAACCAAAAATGGTATTCCTTGGCTTATTTTGTTGGTTAGAATAACACAAACGTTTTGATTTTTCAAGACAAGATAATCGCAGACATTTTTGTCATATAATGTACACACTGTTTCTACGTCAATGGCTTCTTGAAGTCTATGTGGCATTATATTAAATATAATGTTCATGTCTTGGTACTTGTAACTGCCTGGTGTTATGCTTAAGTTTTCCATGTCGTTCACTGATTCTATCATTCATACACATTTTGCATCAATTGATCACAACTTTCAAGGAGAAAAGTCAACAGTTTTATCAGGAAATGTGCGGCTAATAATCTGCAAATTCGTTTTCTGGCTTCAAACGTTTGAAACTGAGGAGAAATCGATTAGATAAACAGATTATAAATGATAAAAGCGGTTGTATATATTTTACATTTCACAGGACAAGCTTTTTTATGTGCCTTTTGCGTAAGTTACGACTTGTAGAGAACGATTTATAATTGGAAAATCATGTTTGAGGTGATTAAAGAATGTTGATTTTAGCGAGGTCTTGCAAAAGACATCTTCCATACATGGAGATACTAGAAAAGACATGATTTTATATTGATTTTGATGCTTTATTTCTGAAATGCAGACCAAACTCAAATAATGTGGTCCCCATTTCAAAGTCCTCAAATTTTTGTTTCGGAGATAGTTGACGAATCATTTCAAATAAAAAAAGCGATTGCTCTATCAATTGACACATACACAATTTTCTTGTATATACAGAACTTTCAGACATTCTTCGATACAAGGCTAAGATTCTTTACTGTATCCATAACAATTGCCGCTACTTATAAGGATAATAGCAGAGTAACAGTGTAAATATTTTTTGTTTGCTTTATCAGGTTTGGTTATGGTTTCAAGAATTCTCTGAACCTTTGAACGAAACTTCTGACCCTTGCAAAGAGTTTTTGTGTCAGTTGATCTAGGAAATGCATCCGGTTTATCTGTTTATACATTGAAACATCCTTTATAAAATATGAAGACATTTCCATGCGGACACTAAAAAATTGTTATAGAAAATTGTAACAAATTGTTATAGAAATTTGTAACAAATTGGACTCGTTACTTTATGTTTCTATGTATACATGTCTATCGAACATTGAGATGCGCATTAAAACAAATCAATATATGAATACCAAAAAAGATTTGGGCGTGTGTCCGGATTATTAAAGAAATGGAAAGACAGGAATTGGTAGGAGGAAAGCCAGGCTCTTTATATTACATATGATAGAAATTGTTGATGTAAAGGATTCGAGCCCGTGTTATCATTTTCTAAACGATGTGGGCCGTGATCAGAGCAACTAGTTATTTCTTACGCGACCTTGATACCCTCGCCTAACTGGGCTTGCAGTGATTACAAAGGAGAAACCGTAATTTAATGCTGAACGTAGCCAAGTGCATATATCTGTGCAGTTTTGATAAAGTAAGATTTGAAATTGGGAGCCGGCATCAAAGTGAATCGTATTAGGGTATTATATAACCTCTTACGATTAAGGTAATTGAGCTGTCCCCCTACCCTACCATTTGTATCGTGTCACGGAAATATAGGGGTGATGTTGAACCGTTTCCCATACGATTGATTGTTTTTTATTGCAAGGAAAAATGGTTTTAGATAACATTGGGAGAAAAGAGCAATATAGATGTTTTTCTGTATTCCCAAATAAATTACAAAAATGTATTTCTATTTGAAAGTAAACAAATCATATCAGTTAGCCCGAATACACGTTGCTGCCTCAAAATGTTTTCACTTTAAGGAATCTGTCGTTTCGGAAGAAGACAAGACATGATTGTTTGAACTGATGCTGGGAGCGTACATACATATACTTACGATCTTATTGATATGATTCTGTTCTAAAAACTAAATAGTAGTAAGTAATTGCGATCCTTTCGAATGTAGAAATGGTCTAACAGTTAACAAAATCTTTGGATGTCTCTTCACGCATTAAAGAACGATGACATTAAAAAAGGATTCCGTTTAAATCTGGATTCGAACTCGTGCGGAACTATTACTCTGTTTTTTTTTTTTTTTTTTTTTTTTTTTTTTTTTTTTTTTTTTTTTATTGAATGCATTCGTGGGATATTTGTTTGATTCTTCATTCTTCTGAGCAAAAGCATGTAGAATAGAGAAACGTCTGTTTATCAATGTAAGTGCGTCGATCTTGTTATTCTGTTCCTTTGTTCATCATAGATCTACATGGATAAAGCAACACGTGTCGGCAGCACAGATGACCTTATACAAAGTTACAGCAATTACTATCAATTATACCCCAACATAACAGGCGGTCTTTTTTTTAATTCTAATCAACCCTTTCCCAAACAAGACCTGGTTTTGACGTCCCTGATAGAAAAGGCTTCGGAAAACATTGAGACAAAAGAAGAAACTGCTGATAACCAGCAGTTTCTCCTTTTGTCTCAATATTTTCTATACCATATTTTACACAAATTCTATCTTTAATTACTTCTATTTTGTCATTTATGGCAGTTTTTGAAGTGGATCACCCTTAATAATTGCTGTTTGGGAAATGGTTAACTGTTTTCGCGTCATTCAGCAACATAAATTACGATGTTATGTACAATGTAATATCGACACTTGCAGTGTTCTCCCCAGCCCAATAAGCTGTATCGGACCCACTACAGCTTCATGTAAATTAGGGCAATGCCCCTACAGCTTGAAAAGTGCCCCACAGCTTAATCATTTCTAAATGGTCACCAAATAGAGGAATTTGAGTTATTTCATGTCATAAAACTGACAAATTAAGGCATCTTTTACTATAAATCTGCATAAAAACATTATGGAAAAAGAAGAAATTGCTCAAAATGAGCAATTTCTTCTTTTCCCATTATGTTTTTATTCACAACTTTTTGCATAAACACTGTATTTTAAGGTTCAATCATACTTAATTTGCCACTACAGCTTCAAATTATTCTGTGGAGAACCCTGACTTGTTATGTCGACAGCGGATAAGACTAATTTCTGCCCTAGTCGTTGTGTAATGACCTCGCCATCAATGGATATCAAAAATATTAAACAAAGAAAACTATTTTGAAATAAATATAGCCATTGAAATGTAGAAGGAAAATGATATATATTATTAGTTTCGAGACTTTTCTTTCATTTACTTTCTTTCTCGCACCCCGGGTATATCTTGAGGTAGAATTGCGTTGAATGCTACCTCGACACAACAAGTTTCAATTGTATAATTTTGTCAATGAAAAGGGTGAATACAAAATGAAAAAGAATCAGTCATGGCATCTACAGTATATATTTTGTGAAAAAAGGAATATTCTCTATATTTGTACAGTCAAATAACACACAGGCTATCGCGAAATGTGTGCTGCTTTGCCACATGTAGATGTTGATTTTGATATATTTGTCGCCATATTAGGAGCAATAGCATAACTGTTTGTATTTTTGAGCACGATCAACATTTATCGTACCGCGAACAGCAAAACTTACTTTATTAAAAGCATATATTTCGTTTTTCATGAAATGAAAGAAAAGGAAACTGAATTATCTTCTATTTTACATCTTTAACCCATTCCCGACAGCGAAGCCATTTGATACCCTACAAATATAATGCCTTTTGAGAACAATGTCGAAAATGAAGAAATTGCTTGTGACAAACAATTTTTCCATTTCCAGCAATATTTCCTTTCCCGAAATGGAAAGGTTTTAAGTTTCATAAAGATGAAATTTTTGTCTGCAACAAGTTTCAAATTGGAACAGTACAAAATTTTGCTGTCTGGTGATGGGCTAAAAAGTATATTTCCTGCATGTACATGTGAAGTCGAGCTACAAACAAGATTTCTTGTAGCGTGCGCCGGTTCTCTAGATCCAGATGTTAATTTCACATGCCCATAGACTACAATTTGCCGACAGGGCCGTCACATAAATAATAGCGAATCTCTCTGGTCGGGAAGCCTATTTGTATAATGTTTGTTAAGAACAGGCAGACTTGTTTCATGTTCTGCGATGTTTACATTTTTCACAAATGTAACGAGAGCGTATAATAATATCCAGAGGCCTTAATCTTGTGGGGGTTTTAACCCTTCGGTTTCCTGGAATTTCCTGATATTTAGTCTGCAAGCTTGATAGACCATTTTGGGTTACATATCAACCAAAATTAGTTAATCTAATACCAAAGCCGACCCTCTTTGGAAATACATGTACGTAATAGTGTCAGTGAGTCACCCTTATAGAAACGTCAAAATGGGTTTTCCATTTTGGAAGCGACTGAAGACGACAAAATCTACAGCATCAAAAACGAATTCTATGTACATTAGATCCAATTCGGACCGTCATCATCAGAATTGTTTGAGAAATAGTTGACATGTGATTGAACACATCATATAAATCCTTGCTTGTCATGCGGTATGCCGTATCCAGCCTGTGCCATCTGAGTTGATTACGTCATGCTATCACCACATCTCTGCTTTACTACAGAAACCCCGTAAATGCAGTTTGTTTTAAACTGAAGTTACGAGGTTTTTGTTGGAAAGCAGTGACATGTTGACATGACACAAATCTCAAGTGAAATGCTTCTTTCTATTCACAAAAGTTACTCTTTTATTTCAAAATACGGGTATGAAATTAGGCATAAACGTGGGTACGTTTGGAAAGTTACGTGTACAATAGAAAGAACATAATTCAACAGTCATACTTTGGAAAATGAGATAGCCCTTTACATTGCCAAGAAATTTGGCGGGCTTTCTAAGACGAAACCATATCATTTCAAAAAAGTAAGCAAGCTTGCAAACTTATGTCGTTAAGGTACTTTATCCTTAATGAGATTCACGCAACGTCGGAATCTTTCGTGCGAATGTTTACGACGTGACCAAAAAAAGATTCGGACGTTGCACGAATCTCATTAGGCGTGAACTACATTATTTCTTCTCTCTTTTTTATTTCTACAATCATTTGTTTTTAATTACTGTTTAAAGTGACATTTCAGAATTTTTTTCTCATAAATTTCACTTTTATTTTTTTCTAAAAGAGCACTTTTTCTTATGTAAATTCTGAAAATTTTGAGCCAAAATATTGCACCGTTTACGAGAAATATATATTTTTGTGTTAAAATTAAACAAATTGTTGTCCACAACAGTTCAGATGTATATAGAAATTGTCGTTTCTGTCTCAACTATAAAGGCTTATATCGCTTATCCTCAACAACTTCAAACAACTGACAGCATTTATACCCATTAGAATAACCAATCTTGGCATCAAGACCTACTTTAAAAAATGACATGAAGATGAAATGTCCCTTTAAGCATCGAACAGACATTGACACAAAGACTAATGCATTTGCATATTCTTTTCGATAAAGTATTAGTATGTGTGTGATCTATATGCTATAACACTAAAGCTGTATGATGTCTTCCACATTTTAATTAGTTCTGCATTTGAAAAAAACGTAAGCATGCATGGAATGCTGGAATGAAAGCACAAAAAATCTTATCTCTTGGTGAACGTTATCGGAACCTAATTGGCAATAAAACAGAAAAAGCTATCTTTTCATTCACTAATTGGAAATCTGGAATAGCATTTTATTTCGTTTTGAAAGTTTCTTTGACATTTTATAAATTAAAATTGAAAACAAAATCATTTAAAATGATTCCAAAATCTGTAACATTGACAAATCGCCTTAGCATTAGCCAATGTGTAAACTTGGTGAAACTTGAATGGGAATTATGTCGTCTTTCTGGGTTGGTCCTTTCCGAGCTCAAACTATTCAAATCAGCAGTCTTTGATAAAATCGTTGTCAATTTTTTATAATGATATAAATCTGTATAAATATACGTATTTGTTCGTTCGAACATTTTAGAATCACAACATTATAAACTTTTAAGAAACAATAGGTAAAAGTCCAATTCTGCACATAACATATTGAGGGTTACTCAACTCTTTTAATTAATCAAAGAAAAGTAAAAATAATAATTAAAAAAAAAGAAAGAAAAAAATCAACAACATCGATTTCTTTATACGAAAATGGTTGTAAAGAATCCGACGATCATTTGTTTCGTGAAAGGATCATTCACTTGACCAGCCGAGACGAATTAATTAACCTTTAAATTAGAAAGTCAAAAGCGATTCCCTTTACCTTTGATTCGTCAAAACTAGTCACAACTTTACATAACAATAAGCAAGAGTATGAGACGAGCTAACATTAGAACGTTTACCATGTTTCATCCGGAAACTCGTTCAAACGATTACATTGTTCTAAAAAAATTAAGTACAATGTATAGACAAAGCATTTGATAGTGCAGTTAGTAAATGTAGTTAGTATTTTATTCAGAATAACAGAGATCAACAACAGAATGTGTACATGCATTATCTTGCTATGCCAGTAATGTATGTTGACTTTAGTAAACAACAAAGGCAAAGATCTGCCGCCATGTCATAACTTTCCGATTGTCCTCTTGTATGTATGCCTGGCCTTAATATGGTTATGGCTAAAATTCTGCAAGACAAGGGCCGAGGAAAAGTCCAGTAAGGGTCGCCAAGGATCAAGTGTTAAACGGGGCGAATTAAAGCAGATCTCCGCAACAACTGACCACTTCACCCATAATACAGACTGGCAAGTAATAAGTCACCACGGCCAAGACAAAATGGCCCATTACTGACCGTATATTGTCCGTTTAAATGACTGGTCAAGTGCGTTTGGCCGTAATTGTAAACAGACCAAAGCAAGAAACGGCATTATATGCTTGCACCTTATCGATTTTCGATTACAGTTTTGTTTTATGTGTTGCCTTTAACGATACAGTCTTCCGGGTGATATGGTTCTAGCACCGTTTTGACAAACTCGTAGATGCCTCGTTTTTTTGTGTTATGCAAATTGGACCATAAATTAAGCTTGATGCTTTTGCGCATATTGATTGAAAAATATTGACATTCTCTGAGGAATCTCATACTCGACTATATTCGTTCCTCGACAATGCTGGGAGAGTTTCTCTCTAAATGGAATCTTAATCTTTTCCCAAACAGTGTCTGTTTTTGTCGTCAATGTGGGTGGAATGTTTGGCAAAAAATAATATAAAAGAAGAACATGTTAATTGTCGCAATATTGTCCATAACATGACATCCAAATTCGTTGCTTTTTGTGCCAGTATCTTGCCGTCTAAAGCATCTCTGAATTTAGTCCAGCATTAAATTCTGTAGTCTGGAGATGAAATAAGGAAATCGTTCTATTATTGAATTTTATGAAAGGTCTGCTTCTAAACGTGATAGTTTATTTGAGATAGAGGCTGATTTATGAATTGAGAAAATAATTGGATTTTTTATTAATTCTAGATAAAGTTAGGGACCGAAATATTAACTCAAGAAACTTGTCTTTTGGAAGATAAGTCATTCGTTTCGACTGAATTCTTATCGAAGATTCTTATGAAAAAGGAATGTTTTAGATGTAATAATATTGTATGCTTTACGACAATCTGATTCAATTATATTGTCCTCTGGTCTTGATTAAATCTTGGTGGTCGAATCGAATTATCGTTGCTTTTCAACGAAAACCTCGTAACTGCAGCTTGTTTTTTGCTGCAGTTACGAG
Source organism: Fragum sueziense (assembly GCA_963680895.1). Taxonomy (NCBI): domain Eukaryota; kingdom Metazoa; phylum Mollusca; class Bivalvia; order Cardiida; family Cardiidae; genus Fragum; species Fragum sueziense. Next base: position 47,878,963 of record OY804600.1, read on the forward strand.
GTTTGCGTTGAAAAACGAAGTTATATTCCCTTGTCTTGACAAGAACTTAATGATTTATTTCAGAACATTCTTCAACTTTCAACATTTTTATTTTCGATTTTCCATTCGTACGCTGTTTCCTCTTCGCAACCATTTTACTACTGAACAGATATATAATTATGTTATATATCGAACGACTAGATCATGAATTGCATTATATAAACTTGAAAACGATAGTGAACGATGATGCCACGTTCATGTTTAGTCTGTCATATTTTAATAATGCATTTATCTTAGACTGCAAAGACAGCGCGCCCTAATTTCGTACCACGACGTTCTTTGAAGTTATTTTAAAAGTTGACACGAAGTCAGTTTTAATGACGTGCATTTCATTTCGTAATAGATGCAGCGGTAGGCAAAAACGACCCCTGAAATAGTCCCGTCGTAAATTACAGCATTCTAATGCACGTGGGAGGTTTTCATGTCTTCCCCAAGACAACGAAATTTGAATTATGTCACAAGAGACGCTCCCCAAGAAGATGGTGCATGACGCTTTTGGGGATTTTTTTTTATTTCGTATGCTCGAGGTTGACACTTTGTTTGTGAATTTTTGTAGTAGTTTAGAGATTGTGTAGACCTTGTTCTATTTTGGGTCTGTAACATAGCTGCTTTATAATAGGTAAACGCAATTGAGGAATATTGCATTGCAGAATATTCGATGAAGTAACTAAATGTCACCATGCATACTTCCCAAAATAATAGCAGCGTAATGGGGGAATGTAACAATTTATATACTGTTTTATCATGCCCATTCAAACGGTCATTCTGGATTTAATTCACATGTGATCGAAACACTGATAGACAATTAAACTGAAATGTTTTCAAAAGTGTCACGTAAATGTCTCATATTAATTACATTCAAGAATTGACGAATTGACATTTGTAATAAAAGAAGATTTTTCTTTGTTTTTCTTTCGTTAAACTGCACCCACTGATTTATAAAATTTCTCGAACTAGCATATCCATTGAAGGGCTACAACTTGATAATAGATTTTTGTAAGATACACATGTACATCAAACCATATAAGATAACATCGGTCAATCAGAGAAGTTGCCATCCTCATTTGAGTGTACGTATTTAAGGTGGAATACCCGTTTTGTGGTCATTTTGAGATTCATATGTTAAAAAGTTCCACCGCCGAATGTTTTCGACGTCGCCCTAATAATTCCGATGTCGCGTGAATCTCATTAGGGGTAGACTACATTAATTGTAAATAAGGAAAACATCACGTCGGTGGGAAGTCAAAACCTCGTAACTCCAGCTTATTCAAGCTGTAGTTACGAGGTTTTGACTCCCCACCAGCGAAATTTTGTTAGTTCTACATCTTCAGCTTTTCTCTATGCTCAGATAAATACATGTTGCAATACAGAATACATTGGCAAAGAATTTATCTTAATCCATTACCAGACGACAATTTTTGGACTCTTCCAATGTGAATGGTGTTGCATAAGACAATTTCAAATGAATGGAACTTTGGATTTTGGGGTCCTTTTGGATAGGAAATATTGTACGAAAGCCATTTATCTTTAGGGGAGTCAAAAAGAGTCATTGTGTGGTAATGGGTTAACTATCTCATAGACAGAGAGCCGTTACTTATTAGACTATTCAAAGTGGAAATTAGTTACAAATAAGAAATAAATGTTACTGCAATTTCTAGGTTTTAGGATCGATACAGAATTCAACTATACAATCAATAAAACATGGAAACCAAAGCATTTCAGATAGATGCATTCCGTTCTTGCATATGTATGCATTTCTCATGACGAGATCATTTTGAATTTAATGGTTTACTACATCCTTAATTAACTAACTTCCTCATTTGAATAGAAAACTGCAGAATACATTTAATCCTTTCAGAAACGACAAAAGCGTGAACTATTCATAATTAGAAGTTGTTCAGACAGATAACAGAATGAATTAACAAAAAAGCATAGACAGTATTGAGGGAGAACGTATGCAGTACCAGTAGTTGGCCATCAATGTTTTCAAATGAGTATTTCCGGATATTGTATTTGGAAAGGATAAAATACATTTCGATGGCTACAGTCCTTTTTGTCAAGGTACTTCGGTCCCATGATGTTGGATGATTTCTAAAATGTAGCCAATATTACGTGACTTCACCAATGCTAGATTTTACCCCAATCAAACTGAATTAAGGAAGTCAACCCCTATGAGATTCGCGCAACGTCGTTAACATAGGTTACGTACACGAACCTATTCGGGCGACGTCGTAAACGTTCTATGGTGGAACGTTTATGACGTCACCATTATAATTCCGACATCCCAAGAATCGCAATAGAGGTGGAGTGTCTTTAAAGACATACAAAAGTCTCAAATCAAACGACCGATAGCACTGTGGACTGTGGGTGATTTTATTCCTTTTAAAGATGATGACATAATAATAAAAGTAGGATGGTGGAAAAAGTGGAGATCTGGATGTACGTTTACGCAGTCAGAACTTTGTTATGAAATCACAGAAATGTATTCAGATAAACTCATGTATCCATTATTAGTGTAAAATGAAGACTAGTTCTAAATGCAACTAACAAGGGTCATTGACAGATAGATAATAGCAAATGATATTTCGTACAAAAAATGGCGTCAAGACGCTTTCGTTCCTGATGACTTTGCAACAACCGATTATGCACTTTAGACTAATGTGTCACGGCGTTTTTATATTAACCGACATACATAACTCTATTTTACGAGTTTTCATCAGCGTATGGGTAAGGGCATATTTGATGCATTTTCTTATAGCGTATTACGCAATTAAACTGACATAAAGTGAACTAACGAATACAGCCGTTGAAACGTGCTTAAGATCTTAATAACGTAACGTCTTTATTTTGATATAAACGTCAAGCGGTGTCAAGAGTAAGGTGTAATTATCATTAATAACAAGGCCTCAATGAAAATGAAATAGATCACAGGCGCTATGTAATCGTTTCATGCAATTGTTTTTTTGAGGATGCGATTTTCATTCAGGAAATGGCGGCCAACAATTAAAAATGTAAAAGAAATGGAGAAGAATTAGGCCAATTTCTACACAGTGATATTCCTTTACTGGATTAGATCTCTGTCATCAGAAATATTTTCGTCAAGATTTTTGACGATAATCATGAAATTCAAAAATATTCAAATGAATAGAACTAGAATAAGTATTGGTGTATGATTTAGTGATATTTTTCTTTTAATTTCACATGTCATGACCCCTCACAGGGAACCAAATAAAACACGGTGTATCATAAGTCGTAATAATTCACAAATCTTCGGATTGACCGATGATTTTTAACGTTTTATAAGCGTAAGGCAATGCAATAACCAAACGTATAGAAGAGGTAACTCTGTAGTTTTCTGTCTTAAAAATAAATGAATGTTTGAATTATACATGACACTTATTGGTTTCTGAAACTGAAACTATTTGTTTTATCAACACACCTAAGTTTGCGTAGTCCAACTGCAAAAACTGTTAAAATGGATGTACACAAGTATGCAGATGACAAGTCGTCGGTGGGAAGTCAAAACCTCGTAACTCCAGCTTATTCAAGCTGTAGTTACGAGGTTTTTACTCCCCACCAGCGATATGTAAAGTGGAACAAAGCAATGTAGTATTTCAAGCAGGGCTATCCCACACCGTGCTTTAAATCAGTGGTGTCTCTTTAACAGATGTGGCACTATATCAAACAAAGCAAAATTGTTACATGTGCTTAACCTAAAGACGAGCTATAGCAGACGAGAATTGACCTGGCAGAGTAATCCATTCGATTAGCATGGGCTGCTCTGCCAGGTCATTTATCGTGAGGTATACATAGATTTACTCATGAATAAATAAAATTAATGAAGCGAATCACTAGCTAATAATTATACTTCACTAAATATCAATAAGTAAAGTCAAAATGCTGCTGCAATGAGCAAAGTCATTGCTCCTTGCAATCGGAAACAGACTAACCTACTCGCTGGGTGTCTTGGTATATATCAGTCAGTTGACGGTACAGGAATGGGAACAACACAATCAATAATTCATTTGCCCAAGACATGCAACCCGTTTTTTATAATTCATTAATTCGTCCCGTTGCATGTCAACGAAGCCACAATCCCTTCGCTAGTCATGTTTTACTCATGTTTTGTAGCTGAAGTCGGTAAAAGCTCATCCAGGACTAAGTCTACCATTTACATAATGCAACTGATTTAGTAAATAATAATAATGATGATGATAATAAGCCGTGTATATGGTAGAACATATAACATGCATTTCTTCCGATATTAAATGCGTTTTCTTTTGTGTTTCCGTCAGTTTTTGATTGATTGAACAATAAATCTCTAATATACATGTCGGTTAGTATACATAACCATGTAGTCTATGGATATTTCGTAGCAGTGTAAATACGAGTACTAATATTCGAGTAACTATCTGTATTCGTAAAGCGTTGGTAATAGATCAACTATCCATGACAGAATGTATGAAGAGACATATCAATAGCGTCGCTTTTCAACGCAAACGTCGTAACTGCAGCTTAATACACGCTACAGGTAGGAGATTTTGTTTAAAAGCATGGGTGTGTCAAAATGTTAAAATACTCTGTACCTTTCGATACCTTTCAGATTTTTTTATGGAAAAGAAAGTATCGTTGTAGATATGAGTAGTATTTTTAGTCATTCAAGGAAATCACTTTCACATGGAAGATACTTAACGTAGATGTATGCTTAACTATTTGTTTAATGTTGATTCATGTAAAATTATGCACGATTGTTAATAGAAATTAAAGACGGTTGAAGTATATGCTTATGTAAATTAAATGACTCAGAAGCTTATTGTCTGAGTCACGTGATACATGTTTGTGGTGCCATTGACCTTTTGGTTGTTTGTGTCACGTCAGGAAAAGCCCTGTTTATTAATCAAATATCAGATTGCCATAATAAAGAATGGTCCAAATTAACCCTTTCCCAAACAAGACCTGGTTTTGACGTCCCTAATAGAAAAGGCTTTGGAAAACATTGAGACAAAAGAAGAAACTGCTGATAACCAGCAGTTTCTCCTTTTGTCTCAATATTTTCTTAGCTATATTGCACACAAATCCCTTCCTTTGACATCAGTTTTGACATTTGCAGCAGCTTTTAAATATGACCATCCCCCAAAAAAATCGTTTGGAAAGGGTTAAAAGATGACCACAGACGACAATTTCAAGTAGCTAAAATTTTCACATTTTTGTCTGTCTGTGTAGAAAACATTGTGGGAAATGAAGAAATTGCTTGACCAAAGTGTTTTTTATGGGACGTCAAAAGGCGTCACTGAGTGGTTATTAGGTAAAACAAATCGCCATTGCCAATTATATAAAACAAAATGATCAGCCAAATGATCTACTATTTCACACGGTGGGGAATCACGTCTTTGAAAGATACAATTAGGTGTTTGATGATCGGATTCGATATTTTTACGTAAGAATCAATGAAGTGAAAAAATAACATCAGGTTCACCATAATATGGATACGTCTTAGCGAAATAAAAACCGTAGTAGAGAAAGGGAACTAAGCACGTTTACTGCATATTATGAACGCCTTATCTTAGCATTATCATGTTAACCAGTTTCCATATACTGACGCTTTTTGACGCCCAACAGGATAAAGGCTTGGGAAAATTGTTTGTTCTTTCTCAAAATGTTTTATATCCCGACAAAAAATCATTGACTTGAAAATGTTGCCTGCAATGTCTTTGAATTTGAACTTTGTCGAGTTATAATGGCTAAACGAAACTAGAAAAGTAAGGATTGAGACTGGTAATATCGTTAAATGTTCTAATAGATCACATTGGGTTATCCACCCGTAATGAGATTCAAAATGTCGTAAACAATCGTTGCGTTTAAATCTATACAGACACGTTACGAGTATGCCGAATGCTTACGATGTTTCCCGAATTACTCCGGCGTCGCACCAATCTCATTATGCTAGAATTGCTTTCAAGTTACGTCGCGCTCTCATAATTGTAGAACTACGTTCACGTGAAGGTAGTTCTACCATGATTAGATCGCGACGTCGGATTTCTTCAACCAAATAAAGTTATCCGGCATGAAGTAAGTCTTCGTGGGGAAGAAGCTTGTAATCTGATAACATAACCGGTGACCTACCGCCGGATTTCTTAATGTACATTAATATCATATAAAAGTGATAAATGGGATGATTTCTTCAGTCTCAATGGGCATATTTTAACGCGAAGGTCTTTTCAAAATATTCACAGGAGCCGTGATATATGGTTTACACCATGATGATGTAAAATTATAATTAGATCTATGGAGTGACTCAGGTGTATCGAGCCCCTCTTGAAGCAGAATATAGATATCGCTGTTTATCAACCAAAAAAACTCGTAACTGCAGCTTAAATCAAGCGACAAAATGTGATCTATCTGACCACAGCTTTCCATTATCGAACTATTTTTCTACGCAACAAAATTGCAGACCATTCAAACGTGAAAGGACTTGGTGTCCAAAACAATATCACATCAAATGTTGTTTGAATATTATAGCCTATACATCATTGAGAGAAAAAAGACAATGATGGTTATTCTGTTTTCTTTCAATGTTTTTCAACTCCCTATTGATCCTAGACGGCAAAGCAAGGGCTTATTAGCTAAACGCTAAACTCCGTAGCAGATCGCAAAGTATTAAGGTTTTTAAGGAGTTTGTAAATAACAATAAAATTTGGGTACAAAAAAGAAATTAAAATGAGAGTGAAAAGACAACACAATAAAATGAGAGAGGATAAAATCATTTCCAAAGACCATTATAAATTTACATGTATACGCATGTTAATGTACACAGGGTTCTTCCCAGTATAATTTGAAGCTGTAGTGGCAGTATCGTCGGAAGCTTACAATACAGTGCTTATGCAAATAATTGTGATTAAACACATTATGGGAAAAGAAGAAATTGCTAATTTTGAGCAATTTCTTCTTTTCCTATAATGTTTTTATGTATGTATATTGTACAAAATGCCTTATTCATCAGTTTTTGACATGTAATAAGGCAAATTCCTCTATTTGTTGATCATTTTGAGGAAAATTAAGCTGTTGGACACTTTTGAAGCTGTGGGGACATTAACCTGATTTACTTGAAGCTGTAGTGGGGCTGATACAGCTTACTAGCCTGGGGAAAACACTGATACAGTACATTAACATAGTTGATTTTCAAAGAAGAAATATTAAAACATTATTTAAAATGACTTTCTGTGAAAAATGTTTGGTTATAACATTTCTTCGATGGTTTAAGAACGATACTTTCTGGAGAATTTCGAGAAAACTGGGAATTTATGGATCATCTCAAATAGAAAATAACCAAACTTGTTCATTTTTAAAACATTTGAATATTGTCTCCATGTCATAATCATGTATATAATGAATTATCAATTTAAAAACAACAACAACAACAACAACAACAACAACAACAACAACAAAAAAAAAACCGTTTTATTAGATATTCACAATTTGTGGAATACATGCACCCAAACGATTCTCAAAACTTGTTTGCCATGTCGTCGTAGGCGACTATACACCAAAGCTTATTTATCACTTAAAACTTTTCCATATAGTTTGAATAATTAATTCAGTGGGTAGTATTTCAATGATATTTGATTATGCAAGAAACTTGTCAATAGTATGACAAGCATGTTCGCGAAACGTGTTTTATCGACAATTTAAGAAATCTAGAAATGTTAGAAATGTGCATTTGTATTTACTACCACCTGCTGGTTTCAATGACGTTGCAATATTTAAATGGTTTTGCATCGATTAATGGCTTCAATGCGAGACCAATTAAAGGCCTACGTCAAGGAGCAATGTTTACTCTTTGAATCTATTACAATAAAGTGTCGGGTTGCAAAACTTTCGCCCTATATATTAAACACATACATCTTATGACTGTTGCAAATCATTGTGGTTTTGCTATAATATTGTGTTCGAATTATGTAAATGTTATGATTAGAAACATATTGCGACAGGATCATTTTCATTTGTACCCTTTTGTGCCAAAAAAGAGAGATGAGAATTAGACAATGCCATTATTTTTTGTCCGGATTCTTTTTTAGATGCACTCTCACTTTTTAGCTCACCTGAGCACATAGTGCTCGAGGTGAGGTATTGTGATCGGTCTGTTGTCCCGCGTCTGTCTATCTGTCTATCTGTCCATCTGTCCATCCGTCAACTTTTCACAAAAAAAATCTTCTCCTCCTAAAGTACTGGGCAGAATTCAATCATATTTCACACATATGATCTATGGGTCATGCTTTTTCAAAATCCATCAAAGAATTTGAATCGGGGCCATAATGGGGTCAAAAAGTAGGTCACTAGGTCAAATCTTCTTTTTGCTCTAGGGGCCATATTTGTTGCTCAATCGTTGTGAAAATTGATCAGAATCTTTGCCTTGATGATATTTAGGCCATGATAAAAAATAGGTCAAGCCAGGTCAAAAACTAGGTCACTAGGTCAAATATTGTAAAATCCATCTTTTTACACTGGAAGTGCCAATTTTGGTCCAAACTTTGTAGAAATTGTCATGAATGTTTATTTTGATGACAACAAGGTCAAGTCAAGAAGTGGGTCATGATAGGTCATTAACTAGGTCAAGAGGTCAAATCTTACAAAATCCTTTCTTTTGCTCTTGAAGTGCCAATTCTTGTCCAAACTTCGTCAAAATTGTCCTCAAGGTTTATCTTGATTATATCTATGAAATGATCGAAAGTGGGTCATACAAGGTCAAAAACTAGGTCACAAGGTCAAATCTTTTAAAATCCTTCATTTTGTTCTGGACATGCCAGTTTTGGCCCAAACTTTCTCAAAATTGTCCTGAATGTTTATTGTGATGATATTTAGGTCATGTCCAGAAGTGGATCATGCCAGATCATAAACTAGGTCATGAGGCCAAATCTTGTAAAATCCTCCCTTTTACTCTGGAAGTGCCAATTTTGGTCCAAACTTTGTCAAAATTGTCCTAAATCTTTATCTTGATAATATCTTGGTCATGATCAAAGGTGGGTCGTGCAAGGTCATAAACTAGGTCACAAGGTCAAATATTATAGAATCCTTCCTTTTGCTCTAAAGATGCCAATTTAGTCCCAAAATTTTGTCAAAACTATCCTAAATACTTATCTTGATATCTAGCTTATGTACAAAGTGTGGGTCATGTAAGGTCAAAAACTAGGTCATTGGGTCAAATCTTGGTTTTGCTTTCAGAACGGAAATATGTACTTAAACATTGTGAAAATTGTTCAGAATGTTTATCTTGTCGAAATCTGGGTCATTTTATAAATGGGTCTTGTGAGGTCAGAAACCAGGTCAATAGGTCAAATCTTATTTTTCCTCTAAGAACCAAAATATTTACTCAAGTATTGTGAAAGTGCAGAATGTTTATCTTGATGATACCTTGGTGATATGAATAGCAGGTCATTTGAGGTTCAAAACTAGGTCACTAGGTCAATTTTTGTTTTTGCCCTAAGAACCAAAATATTTACTTTATCATTTTATCTTGATGATATCTTGGTGATGTGAAAAGTGGGTCATGGGAGGTCTAAAACTATGTCACTAGGTCAAATCTTTTTTTTCTCTAGGAACCAAAATATTTACTTTATCGTTGTGAAAATTGTTCAGAATATTTATCTTGATGATATCAGGTCAATGTAAAAAGGTGGCCATGTGAGGTCAAAAACTAGGTCACTGGGTCAAATCTTGTTTCTGCATCTAGAACCATAATTATATCTGAATGATTGTGAAAATTGTTTAGAATATTTATTTTGACAATAACTGGGGCATGTATAAAGTAGGTCACGGGAGGTCAAAACCTAGGTCAAATTTTGTTTTTGCTCTAAAAAATCAAAATATTTATTCATCATTGTGAAAATAGTTCAAAATTGCTTATCTTGATGATAAATAGGTCATGTAGAAAGTGGCTAATATTAGGTCAAAAACTAGGTCGAAAGGTCAAATCTTGTTTTTGCTATAAGAACCTAAATATTTACTCATCATTGTCAAAATTGTTTAGAATGTTTATCTTGATGATATCTAGGTCATGTAAAAAGTGCAAGTTTGAAGTTTGGAAGATGTTTGTCTCAAAGTCCTCTCAGGTGAGCGATGCAGGGCCATCTTGGCCCTCTTGTTTTAGGGGGGGGGTATCTTTTAATTAACCCATTATCACACAATGACTCTTTTTGACTCCCTGTAAGATAACGACTTTTAAAAACATTGTGGAAAATGAAGAAATTGCTTGTGACAAGCAATTTCTTCATTTCCAACAATGTTTTCAATCCCTAAAGACCAACAAATTTTAAATTCCATGCACTTCAAATTGTCGTCTGCAACACCTTTCAATTTGGACAAGTCTAAAATTTTGTCGTTTGGTAATGGGTTAAAATAACTATGGGCCTAATATTGACTTCATCTGACCTGTAGCGGCTTAGAGTACGACGGATATAACACCCATATGGAATCGGTTTGTGAACATGGCTAGATATTTGATTTTATTTATAGAAAGTTGCATGATTATCGATTTATGTCAGTTCAGTATTTAATTTTTTATGTGATCTGAAGTCTATAAATGATCCCACATACTGCTAAAAGCCAGCTATTGTGGTTAGATTTTTAACAGGCCTTGGAATGACATTGGGTCTTTAATATTATTCATAACATTTAGAACCGTATATGATATGTCTTTAATTTAAAGACCATTTTTCGTAAGAAATATCTTCCTGTGATACCAAGTTCAAAGCCTCTGGCAAAGCTTAAGGTCAAATATGAATGTCATGTTTTTAAATACCGTTACGGTGGCTTATAGGTGCTTCTCAAACACATCGTTTAAGTTAGAATGTTTTCTTTATTTAAAAATCCAAGATTTACCTCTCTTGGATGGTATCGTAATATAAATTCAGGAAAGTTTATCAAACGCGAATTGCTTTTTAAATTTCTATTTTATCGTAAAACATGGCACGGCTATGTAGTGTTTTTTAAGGCGGGGAATCACGTGACACAAATTCTTAGAAAATCGTCAATAATTTTGTTAGTGACCAAGTTTACTTTGGTTTGAAGCAGACATTGAAAACAAAAACCACACACAGGAATTTGCTGAATGTGTAAATTTATCTTGACGACTGGAACAATTTCAAGTTATAAGCAATTTTAAGGTTTTGTCGTCTGCGAAAGGAGAAAACGTTTTCGTCCCCACGCACGCACCGTTAACACGCCAGACAGACCGTTTAAGTCCGGATTGATTAAAGCAGTCTTTGATGATATAGCTGACTTTATCTACATGCATACAAAGAATAATCACGTTAAAGCCAAATATAAACATATCTTCAACAATATCGGACTAATGAAAAACCAAAGCATTTTGTCTCTTATATTCAACAACGTCGTAACTGCAGCTTGAAAAGCTGCAGTTACGACGTTGTTAAATGAAAGAGACAATAATTTCCCGAAAGCATTTATCACTATAATGAATGTATTGCATAACATTGTCCAACGAGAAGCGCTTTTCATTATATCACCTGCGCCGATATTTCTATGAATTTATGGTCCTCCTCTTATGGTCGTTTTCACAATTCTCCCCCAGTAACGTTTGATCTTGTTTGATTATTTCATGCCACACTTATGTTGTGTTCAGGAAATAATGTACCCTTTGCTTAAACATAACAGGATGTAGTTTTTAAATTAAATATTTCACCAGTAATATATCAAGTTGCACAAATATTTTTTTGAATATTTTCGCTCGACATGGGCAAACTGACAAATAACAACATCACCAAATATGATTCTAAGCTAGCTATGTTGTTTCGCGAACAAGAACACAAAACATGTGACTAGTAACAAATAGTTTTGGTGGAAGCGATTCTGTATTGTTTTCATTTCCGACGTGTTGCATATAATTTTAGTCCTGATTTAAAAGTCATTTCTCTGGACATTAGTGATTTCTCCCATAAACCATTGCGGAGATCTTGGCCAAAACCACAATATCAATTGCATTTTTTCCGAACTAGAATATACATACGGTAAAAATGGTATTGTATCTTACAGACGTTCGATAATAAAAACACAAACAAGTTATTTCTAAGATATATTAGATATTGTTATGAATGTCTAATTCTATAGAAACATGAAGGTCCGACTTTCGCGATTCTAAGAGATACATACCAACGGCTCGTCAAAGTCGTTGTCAGAGATTGGCATAAAATTACATATGTCTAGTTAGATACATTTCATTGTTGTTTTAATTCGACGAGAAAAAACAACAACACCAGAGACAACCATGTTTGGGTGGGCTCTGTTTTGGTAATTGTGAAACTATACATGTACTTTTAAATAGAACAATGAGATAAATGTTTCGATGGGTGCTTATTCCTCGCTGTGGGTTTCTTTATTTATCCAATGAAACTTGTTTTCGAAAGAAAACTCGTGTTGCTTTTCTTGTTTGCATTGTTCAGGACGGGACACGGCTTTCTCTTTGACACAAGCATAAAGTCGGTGCTATTGCAAAACCGCGTAACTCCAGCTTGATTAAAGCTGGAGTTACGAGGTTTTGCAATTGCACCGACGATAAACTCAAGTTCGCCAACGTCGACCTATCAATGTTCAGCTGTACCTCAAAATCGGCCACCCATTGACTGACTGCGGTTGGTAAAAGAGTTTGAAAGTAACAAACATATTGACTTAGATCATTATCGAGCTATTGATTTCTTCAAAAGAGCAATTTTCTTCATTATCTAATGCAATTGTGTGTATAGAATTTTTTCTTGGCTAGTTGAAAATTTATGGTCTTGCTATTGACAGATCCGTCAAGAAAACAGTCTGCGTACATTTACCCTTTCCCAAACAACATCTTCTTTGTGAAAATACTTTGGGAAAACATTGAGGCAAAAGCCGAAATTTGCTGGTGACCAGCATTTTCTACTTTTGCCTTATCTTTTTAGGCTATAACATAGAAAAGAGCTGAAAGGTCGACTTGTTTAGGCTGACACTTACACCTTTCCCAAACACGGTGTATAATCACGTGACTCAGAATTTCCAATAATCTTTAAAATATCTTTTTAATACTTGACCAATTTGAATTCGGTTTGAAGCATAGAATGTGGGGAAATGCAAGGAATAAGCTGGGCGTGTTGTATTTTTGAAAAATCAACTGATAAAAAAGTTATTGAAGATAAACCAAAATGTTGGTTTATCTTCAATAACTTTTTATCAGTTGATTTTTTTCCAAAAATCAACCACGTCAATCTAATACGTGACGTCTGTCCACATTCTCTGCTTTAAACCGAATTCAAATCGGTCCAGTATTTACAAAATTATTGAAGATTTTCTGAAAATATTGTATCACGTGATCATCCACCGTGCCAAACGTGACCAGGAACCACGTGACACAACATTTTTGATCGTGTTCCCGATGCTGCGTCTAACCCATTACCAGACGGCAAAATTTTAGACTGGTCCAAATTCAAAGATGCTGCAGACGACAATTCTACGTGATTGGAATGTTACACTTTTTGGTATAACTGAGTAGAAAATATTGTGGGAAATGAAGAAATTGCTTGTCACAAGCAATTTCTTCATTTTCCACAATGTTTTTGAAAGCTTTTAATCTTGTAAGTCGTCAAAAAGCGTCAATGTGTGGTAATGGGCTTTAATACATGTATGTGACCGTCTCGAAAATGGTTTAAAGCAATGTAGGTGGGATAACTCTAGGTGGGATAACTCTAGGTGGGATAACTCTAGGCGGGATAACTCTAGGTGGGATAACTCTAGGTGGGATAACTCTAGGTGGGATAACTCTAGGTGGGATAACTCTAGGCGGGATAACTCTAGGTGGGATAACTCTAGGTGGGATAACTCTAGGTAGGATAAGTCTAGGGATCTGCTGAATACGAAGGATCGTTCAAAAGTCAACTAGATCTGATAAACCATGGTTGGACGACGATTATCTTTGTATCAGCTGATTTTTAAAAAATATACCACACCAAGAACAACTCGTAGAATTATTGAACCTTTTTTCTGCTATTACCATGTCATGTGATTCGGCACCGAGTAAAAACCTTACCCAAACGACAAAATAAAAGACTTGCTAAGATATATAAACGTTATCAAAAGATGATACATATGGTGTATATTGATTGCTTTGGAAAAACAAAACCGGGAATGTACTATTTAAAACATTTCGAGAAAAGGAGAAATTTCTTGCAGTCAACATTTTCTTCTTTTTTTCTCTCGTTGTTTTATCAAAGCCTTTTTTTAAAATTCGTAATCTTAAATTTATGTCTTTTTTGAAAAAAGAGTTCAACCGGTATTTTACTGTATTTCATAATTGTCACATCTGCCAAAGGATGCGTGTCGCATGGCTAAAATTTTAATGAAAAGCGTAACATGACCATTAAAATATTCACAATGGAATATGACCAGTCAAGCGATTATACGAGCATCCAGGTGGCAAAACCATTACAAATCGTTAATTAACCCAAACTACACGACACAATTACGACTCTAGACCATATTTCGCCGATTTTACTGTCAATGTAGTCCAACCCAATGAGATTCGCACGACGTCGGAATTATTCGGGCGCGATCGAAAATATTCGGCGGTGGATCTCTCCACCGCCGAATGTTTACGACCGCGTCCGAATATGTTCGGATACGTAACGACGCCGCTCGAAAAAAAAAGCCGATGTTTTATGAATCTCAAAATGACGACATTACGGGTATTCTCCATTATCGATATCGTTACTACTCCACATTCTAAGCCTAGTTACGAAAGTAATTGTAGACAATGGGGGAAGCATAACGTCCCTTTTCATTTTTGGCGGGACAAGGATTTCCTCTGTTATTCTGCGTCAGGTGCCTTTTGCTAGGCGATGTTGCCGTATTCTATGGTCATGGAGTTAGTACTTGTTGTAGTTAGTCCTGTACGCATTTCTTTCATATATAAGTTTACATTTTGTATATAGTTATGTATTTGTAGTAACATACTTTCATCATGCTGTCTGCGGGTTTTAATGATTTTGATACGAAGTCTAAATCATGGGTAATGGGAAAGAGACGGTGCTTTTACTGGAAATACAACGTTGAAGCTTAAGCTAATGGATTTTAATTATGAGCAATGATACGGTTTGCTTATTATTGACAGCAATTTAGTATATGATGCACTCTGAACATTAATTAAACATGGTATATCCCTCGTACAAACGGCAGTTACATTTTGACTTTTCCAGTTTTAAAACATCTTGCGAAATCAAAGTTTGCATTAATGAAAATTGAATAAATGTAATCTTTAACAAAGCCGATATTGATGAGAAATGAAAAGATTTTAATTATCAGCATTTTCTTTATTTGTTTTAGTGTTTACGCATTTTTTAAATGTTCTTGTTAAAATCATGTTTTGTCTGGGAAAGGGTTAAATTCGTAGCGTGTGACTAATTGCAAACAAATTATCATTAGTGCAACACTATCTAGAAGTTAACATGCACGTAAATAAGAGTTAACATTTTTCTAAAACAATAACTTCAATTGATCATTTACTTACCGTAACGGTGGGAGATCACGTGACACAATAGCAAAAAACAATAACAGAAACAAATTTGGTTTGGAGTAGAGAATATGTTAAAACGCCAAGCATGTGTCGAATGTTGTGAATATTTTAAACACCATCACAAAAATGATATTGACGAGCTCGTCAATAACATCTTTTCATATATTGTTTACAAGACCCATCGCATCCAGATATCCCAGTTGTTTTCGCATCCTCCGCTTAAGGTAGTCCACCCCTAATGCGATTCGCACGACGTCAGAATTTTTCGGGCGCGATCGAAAATATTCGGCAGTGGAACTCTCCACCGCAGAATGTTTACGACCGCGCCCGAATATGTTCGGATACGTAAAGCCGCCGCTCGAAAAAAGCCGATGTTTTATGAATCTCAATATTATGGCCACATAACGGCTAAAAGCATTTTCAAATTGGCCATGTTTTATTAAAATGATTTTCTGTAATTATTATTGTTTTTGTCTCACGCGGTTCTTTGTCGTGCACCGCACTTTATGCTCTGGTTGGAAAATATGAGAATGGTCCAAGATCTAGAAAGGGGGGGGGGGGGTACTTATTACCATCTACTATAGTTAGACTGGTCCCAATTCATAGTAGTTGCAGACGATATATTCAAGTGAATTTCATAATTTTTACCAAACTCTATGATGTGTCAGAATGCGTCATTGTCTGGTTATGGGTTAAGGCATGTCTGAGCATCAAGGTTCAAGATATGCTTGTGTATACACGCAGTCTGATCAAAGAACCACGTGGTTCTCTAACTATTTCTTTATAATGTGCATCATCCACAATAGATCAGCCTGGATCCAGATCGGCCAACTCATAGACTAATTTGGAAACATTTTATGAGGAGCATCTTTCCAGACCCTGACTCAAATTATTTCTGGTGTTTAATTTGTAAAAAGATAAATCTACTGTTTTTGCCAACATAAGTTTTCTTTAAAGTTTCGTTGATAATCGGAATTTTCTCTTACTGTCTCAATATCTTCTGGCGTTTACTATACCAAATTATTTCCTTAACTAAACTGCATTATCTTCATTATTTACTATTAAAATTTCGACCAGTCTGAAATTGACACAACATTCCAATTTAATTTGTTTCAAAGTATGTCTTGATGCAACGATTGGCTATTCTAATGCGTAGAAATGCTATTAGTTGTTATTTATACGTGAAAATACGTCTTTAAAGTTGAGACAGATATGACGAATTCCATTTAAATCTGAACTGTTGTCTACAATATTTTGTTATATTTTAGCCCAAAATTATATATTTCTCGTAAATGGTTCACTATTTTAGCTGGGAATTTTCAGAATTTTCATGACAAAATTTGCTCTTTCTGGCAAAAATTAAAAGTAAAATTTATGAAAAAATGTGAAATGTCTCTTTAAATATCGTCGTTTAGGCAAGGGTTATTTTTACTTTTTTATTACTGTGTCCCTTCAGAAAAAGAATAAACAGACATTGTCCTTTTGTTATCAACATTCATTCTGAAAATTGGTCTGACGTCAGCCAGACAGGAAATTTGTAAATTTCACAAAAGTTTTACAAAAAACTAGTTATTACATCACTCCAAGTCAGACGGATTTCAGATGTATACCCCTCATTTCCATTAATGTTTTCCCCTGGTACAGTTTTTAGAGTTGCATCCTATCGCAAGAAAAGGTGCATTCCAGTGAATTACTAATGGGATGGCATCGAAATTTTCTTTCATCCTAAAGCCACTGTTGCATTGGCACTGTGTATCAAAGATCGACTGTCCAATCAAAGAACTTGTTCAAACTAGGAGGTTGATATTTTAATCTTCGAATCGTTAGACTTTGTAAACATTCGGGGGTGGAAAGTAGCGAGAATGCAGGTCGAAACTGCTGAATGTAATTGGACAAATATGAAAACAGTCTACCAATTGCTACGTGTATTTGCTATCGATCGATATTTCTTTTGGCATTTTTCGCGATTTGAATTGGATGTAAAATGACCATCTATTTAAAAAATAGCAACAGTTACACGTTTTAAGTTTAACACAAACACACAAACCTTTGGTTCTTTCTAGATACATGTACCTTTCCATATATTATCTGAACATAGGACTATTGTCATGTTTAATATCAAGCTTTGCACCATGTATCAATCCTGACAGACCATTGCTCAATCCGAATTATTTGTACGTAATTTGTGCAAAAAGTCGTTTTCATAAGTTCCTTTTTTCGCATGTCGAGTCAGAAATTACAAATTCTACCAATGTATTCAACTAATTGCCGGCCCCGAAGAATAGCAACACAGCCGCGTAGAATCATTATATCAAACCCCATTATTACTCCATCCCTGAAATATATTAACCGCCGCCATATTGATTTTTTCTTATCCGCCATTTTGATTGTTCTCGACGGGGCAACAGTCTCTTTTTTCCCTTAAGTATTCTAGCCATTAGTATAATATTGAGTAACAGATAAGAGAGAGTAAAGATATTTTAAAATATACTTATTTCGAACCCAATACATGTATTGTGGGTACTCAATTGAATCGTCTCCATGAGACGATTCAATTGAGTACCCACAATATAGGGTAAAGTTTAGTCTGAAGCTCTATTGGACGTCTGAAATGTCCATATCTTATCGGTAACTCTGCCAAATACCAAAACGTAACCAGATGAAATTAATCATTCTAGGCTTTCCTCGATAAAGATTATTTTATCAAAATCTTGACGAGCCGGCTCTTCGTTTCCACAAACAGTCGTATTCACGGAACGTATGTCTGAGAAATAAAATCCTCGATAGATTATAAATTAATACCGATGATAAATCTAATATGTAACATGTTTTGATTTATATTACCGTCTTGCCCGATAAAAATGAAATATACCAGATTGCTCGGAATGATCGTAGCTCGTAAGTTTTCCCAGAACTATCAAGGCTAATTCGAAAGGCCTAAATTGAAATGCAATAAAAATGGCGGTTATGCATCGTTTATACAATAAATGCCTGATTATACAATCATTTTTGAAATGGTGACGTATATTATTTCCATAACAGGTTATTTCAAACTGTCCAAAAGCGAAAGCTCTTCAACAAAATTTAGAAAGAACTGACCTTATTGATAACATGAGATAATTACTACATATCATATACTCCCAGAAAAAGAGACAAATGGTCTTACGTTTAATACTATATTAATCGAAATCAAAGATCAGTAACAACCTGCTGTCTCCGCCCCATATATATATAGTAGAACAAATTCGATTTAAGCGTACATTTGATTTATATGATGTCGAGATAACGTAAGTTACTGTATATTGTTGTGACGAACAAGCATTTATACATTTATAAGACACGTACCAATAAATATCCCATTTAGAACGAGCCTTTTGACCCTGATAACATTTTCGAACTTAGTAGCATTTTCGCTCAGACCCATTATCGTGGGGCTATATGTTAGTTTATGTCAGATATGTATATTCGGTGTCCTCCAAGAAACCACAAGAGCTGGTCTATGCTCAAATTATTCAGAAAAAAAATCAGTTTCTTGTTGTTTTTGTCATAATTATGCAGTTGCCATGGAAATTATGTGCTATTAGATGCCATAAGCGATATAAATCAGAATCTTTAAATACGAGCAAGTAATTATAGAAGGCCTAAATGCCTCAATTATACTGGTAAAAAGGTCTTGCCTGTACAGCATACATTATACTCGACATTTAATTATCTGTCTTTATAAGCTGTTACGAACAAACAGTGGATGAAAAGGTTAGTCGTACTTTATATTATAGAACAACAAAAATACGCATGAACACATGATCTCCATGCAATTCCAAAATAAAACACATTTTACATCGGTATTTACAGTACAATCTAAAGTATTTACAGTATAGTTTACGCCTTGAAATTGTGTGTTCTTCAAGTACATACATGTACATTCGCTCCGAAAGGGAAAAATGAGTATGTAAAACACCGAATAACCTTGGTATTTTGTCATCACATTTTGACAACAGACTAGACCTTGGTATCACAAAGGTCATGCAACAAGCAATACATATTCGATAATTAATGTGTCCCATGAAATACAAAAAGAGAAAAGAAATCAGAAAAAACATATCCGAGATTGGTTCTTTGTATGTGAAATCAGAGCATGGTAACGCATGTTATGCTGACATAGGATAGCATCCGATTGATTATGAGGAATAACGATGGTTGGGTCTAAGTTTCAAACACTAGCTGTCCAGACGAAGTAAACTATTGCATGTACATTGTAATCTAGCCTACAGAAAGCACGTCTTTCATCTGGTGTAAAGAATCACTAAAGGTTGAAGCATGTTAAACACATTGACGCAGGATGTGACTTGATACGCTACAGTGACAGCAAGCGTTCCTCTGGGAGCCCAGGACCTTTGTTTTAACACCATGTTCCAAGGTTGTTTCCCCTGGAAGTCGTTTTAATTGCTGGCACAATCGATAGATATGATTTATAGCCAAAGTTTTATAACCACACAGACGCAATTAAAACTTACGAGGATGGAATTTGTCCTAGGCTGGAGTATTGTTATAGATTACACATCATGCTTGGGAGAATTTGATTTAATTTTGAGAATTTTGTTCCGACTGAGCTTGGGACGGTAGTCTCTTTTAACATCATGCCTTAACTAATTTATCATATCTGCTTGACATGCAATATGTTATGATATCCAGGCATAATGTGTACAGTAATAAATTGCTAAGTCAAAGTTACAAAGATAGTAGGTGTATTTCCCAATCCATTTAGCATCAAATAAGGGCAAAAAATCCGGAAGCAAGTGTTCATCGGGACCACTCCTTAATACATCACAATCGACCACAGAAACGTATTATTTTACTTTCTGCTAGAGGAAACATGCGTCTGTAATTTACGAAAACACTTTGTATATATGTATATTGAGCCAATTTATTTCGCTGGAATAGTCCGTGATTTCATCTTCTTTATTTTCTATATATGGCCCACATAAATAAAGTGTCTGCAGGGTATATTTTTGCCCGAGATATTTACACGTTAAACGTTTCTTACTGGACAAATTATACCCTTCCTTTCTGTGACCAAATGCAAACTATCTTTTGCGCCTCAGTATAGTATGTAAGTACCACTTGACCAATTGTATCCGGCATGATTGCCTGATTCACGATCTCTGAGAAATGTGTGTTGTTGTTAGTTCACGCTCCTTACGATTCGTTTAAAAAAAGAAACTAAGAATACAGGGTTCAGACAGAGAAATGGGTGACACAAAAATAGGCGATATAGAGAAGTTTCGAACTGAGTTGTTGACTGTTATGGTTCAAAACTGCCTGCAAATTCACGGAAACCTTTTAGAACTAAAGTGTATCACATAATGTATTTTGCGATCCATATATGGACCGGTTTACTTTGATCAATGACGTATGACGTATAAAACCCTTTCCCAATCGACAAATATTTGATTTATTTCTATTAAAACATGCTGATGATGACAATATAGATGATAGTGAAGATATGTACATGGTAAATATTCAGCCAAAAGCGACACCGCTGGTTATCAACACTTAACTTCTTTTGTCTCAATGTTTCCCAAGCGTTTTCCATATGGACGTCAAAACAAAGCCTATTCTATGGATAAGGTTCACTGATTCATGATCTCTGGGAATTGTGCCTTGTTGTTTCTCTCCTCTCCAACGACCTAGACGATTCTCTCGCAACAGTATAATGATCTAAAGCAGAACAATAGATAAAAGGGGAAGAAGACATTTTAAAAAAGTTATTTCAAATCCAAACACTATGTTATGGTTACTAATTTAATCGTCTCGACGAGACGATTCAAATGATTACCCACAACATAGGGTTTGATAAACATTTAGAGAATTATTTCATTTATAAAAACCGTCAGATCTCTTTTATCTGTAGCTAAGGAATAATGACCTGAAGCCGTAAATAATTCCGGAACCATAATAGCGAGTAAACCAAACAGAAACAATAGCCAGCCGTGATCATTATGAACACGCCATATTTCATTTTTCTGTGAAACATTTGTTATTTGATCTTCTTTTTGTCTAATATTGATACAGTTGTGAGATTGTTTCATTGTCATGAACTGTGTTCTATATATACATGTTTACACGCACTTTTGCATGTGGGGTAATGTTATTTTCTTTTTAATAAAAAACATTAGACGCACGACCTTTATCCTTTTCACAAATAATGCTTGTTTCGGCTATCCGAAATTATTATTATGCGTTGAATATATTGAGTTTGGTGTTAATAAAGGAGCAAACCATGTATCTAAAGGCATGAAAACCAGGACGTACTTGTTCATCAACATTTTCTGCTTTTCTCTGAATGCTCTTCAAAGCTTTATGACTAGTGGCCACAAAGCAAAGGCCAACGATTTAGTAAGGGAAACGATTTAGTAATCTTAGTTAGAATTTCAATATTTTATTCTGTCAAAGAGATAACTAGTTTATGAAAATAAATAACTGTACGAGGGAGAGTCAATAAATAATCAGCCTTTGTCATCTCCAAGAAATCAAGGATCCAAGAATTTTCAAAGTAGATTTTAAATCAAAGGACTGATCGCACTGAAAACAATTACTGAAGGTTTATATTCCATTTAAGAATAATTCTTGAAAGTCATGGCCTGAAAGTAATAGACATGGAGTGTAGCCAAAGATCAGACGGATTTTTGTCTTTGTTTCCTGCCAAAGTAGGATTATTTCGTGTTTGGCATGACAAGGGTTAACCGTTTCCCAAACAGCAAAATTTTAGGGTGATCCGCTTCAAAAACTGGCGCAAATGACAAAATGGCAGTTATGAAAGATAAAATTTGTGTAAAATATGGCATAGAAAATATTGAGGCAAAAGGAGAAACTGCTGGTTATCAGCATTTTGTTCTTTTGTTTCAATGTTTTCCCAAGACTATTCACTTAGGGACGTCAAAACCAGGTCTTGTTTGGGAAAGGGTTAAGTCTAACTAAGAAGTCCGTTCGACAGCTGAAGATGAATTGCATGAAAAGGACTCTGGTCTTATTCTTTTTGATGGTATTTCAACACCATTGGTCCAAGTATAGCCCCCGGTGGAAATTATTTTGGAAAAAGATGTACATTAAGTTTCAAGTTTTATTCAAATATTCCAGAATGTCATACATAGACTCATGTGGCATACAATTGTATATGGTGCAACATCGAAATACATGTTAGACTATCATATTCATTGGCCCATCATCTGTTAATTGGACAATCATTGCTAATGACACATATGCACGTAATTTATAGTTTTCCTCTGTTTGTAAAAATACTGCATGTGGTGACAAAACATAGGACATGTCTTAGTTATAATGGATAAAACATCCGTTTCTGCAACGTTAATTAGCAAGAGATGCTCTACTAGTAGCCCATTCATCTTGAGCCTTACTATCATGCAGTAACGCCACGCTTAGAAAGTAGAATAAACAAGTACTGTCGACCGACTTATTTAATGATTAAATAAATCTTATAAGGTGGAAATGTATTCAAATATTTCCCAAATGTCCCAATATATATGAAAAATATCTTGTGATAAGTATTTGATCAGAAGGATGCAAATTCACACGCACATATAAAAAGTCACACGTTACATTATTCTATTGCATAATGAGTGTTTGTCAGGTTGCAAATGTCGGCATTACCTTTGATAACGTCATCGTTTTGTAACAAATTGATAATTGGTGCAAAATCGCAGAAGGCCTTATTCGGTCAAATTTCAATATAAATTCGTTCTCATTGCGTAAGCAAATATACAGAGTGTCCCAATAAAAACGGAACCCATTTTTGAAAGCGAATTGCTCA
This sequence comes from Fragum sueziense, assembly GCA_963680895.1. Classification (NCBI taxonomy): domain Eukaryota; kingdom Metazoa; phylum Mollusca; class Bivalvia; order Cardiida; family Cardiidae; genus Fragum; species Fragum sueziense. The sequence goes on from OY804600.1 coordinate 47,902,374, forward strand.
TGTTTCAAATAATATGTATCCACCAAATTAAAATATGCTATAGAAACGACAATTGTCTATTAACACTTAAAATTTGGTTGAAAAATGTCCATTACTTTTGAAAATATTGACAATCAAATGAATGCACCCAGAAAACCATTTTGACACGATATCGATTTTCCGTTTTGCAGCGCGGACCTACACTCATTTGATTCATTGACGCGTAACACATGTTTGATATATTCAGTCAACACAAAAGTGATTTTGAAACATTTTACTTAAAATAGTGCATATTCATTTCATCATTTCTGCTAATAAATAAACTGTAAGAGCTGCGATGTAACCAAAACAAAAAAGAATACAAACAAAATATCGATTCATAATACATGTAATCACAATGCACTTAATATTTTTAATTTTCTGACCAATATGCCGGTCAGCGCTCAAATGACAAGTACTTTAACATTATTTCAAACAGCCACCATTTGGACTCAATTTGCGCATGCGACACTTTTATAGTGGTCCCAGATATTTATAAACAAACTTTGAACATACAATACATGTTATTATAGAGACGCACGCGCAAATCATCTAGTCAATAATACATAACATTACTGATACCATCGATATGATTTTGTTTTGACCGGTATAACCTATACTTAGTAAATGAGTATGGTATTTTATTATCTGGTGAGAATCAGAATATCGTGGGACTACTATATATATCAAATTTTGAGGAAATTGGTACATACACGTACAACGGTAAAGAATTCAACAGATGACCGTCAGTGCGCTTTTACGAACAAACACGGCACAAAATTCGATTTCGTGTTAAAACGGTATTTTAGTGCCTTTATTAAATTGCATATAACTTTGGAACCAATACATATTTTGAAGTGAAATTTAGAACACATATGCAAAAATAGTGTATCTTCAGTACTGCATATTCAAAAATTAATTTTGTTGCTTACGCTTTAAAAAATTTGACGTTGAATTAGGGTTCCGTTTTTTTTTGGGGGACACTCTGTATACATTTATGTTTTGATATTGTAAATCAGCCCTTGTCTATTTTGAGACCAGCGTTGTTCCTGATCAGACTCAGCATGCATACACTGCGAGAAAGATTTATGATGTGCTGTAATAATTTATTATGACTCACAGTGGCATTTAAAAGTCCGCTTGGATTCTGATCAGACCGGCCATAATCACACACTGATCTTGAAACATTGGGACACCAATGGTAGTATGTGATTACATTACCACTTCCCGGCTTAAATGTCATTATAAAGGTTTCAAAGTTACATACAGTCGACACTCGTTATGTCGAAGTCAGAGGGGCCGTCAAAATACCTCGACATATCCGGAGTTCGACTTATCCGATTTTGATTGTTTTCGACGAAAACGTTATATAATCATTTTTGATGGGCATCATATGTGTCCATGATTGAAATATAGTAGGAAAAGGAAATAAATTGTTCGAAACGAGCAATTTTTATCCTTTTCCTACTAAATTTCAATGGCTGTATTTGTTTCGGAATTAATTTTGATATCCATACGTTGAGGATGGGACACGACTTTCACTTCGACTTAAGCGGAATTTCGACTCATCCGATGTCGAGATAACGAGTGTCGATGTATAAGGAAGTATGTTAAATACCCTGTAGACTAGGATTAATCCAGAAGGTCGATTAATTTGTGACATGTTATCATTTCATGATACCGTCTTGTCATTCGTGATGATTTAAGGCTCGTGCATCTATTTGACCGTGTCACGAAAGAGCATACCTTTGATCTCGCCGCACGATAATTAAGTTAAAAGATGGAATCGTCGATAGATGTAAATCCTTTCAAATTGAGAAGACGGATTGCATGTTACAGGGCTTTAAAACAGACGAACAGTGACCTGCTTCGTGAATTGAGACTGGCAGCAACTGGCATTATGACATAGACAATGTTTTGACGACGTTTGGCAATACAACTACCATTAGTTAAACGTAGAATGTCTATCGTATTCTGTTAGCAAACATGTTGGTATTCCTTAACCCTTTCACATACCACTTCAGATACTGCCACAAATAACAAAATGGATGTTATAAAAGATAGGATTTGTGTAAAATATGGCATAGAAAACATTGAGACAAAAGGAGAAACTGCTGGTTATCAGCAGTTTCTTCTTTTGTTTCAATGTTTTCCCAAGCATTTTCTATTAGGGACGTCAAAACCAGATCTTGTTTGGGAAAGAGTTAAAGCGCATTTATCATTTACTCGTCCTCTGTCACTGGCATACATAGATTAACTTATATTGAGAATTCTTTTTTGAACTCATGCTTTTCTTTTATTCTGTTTATTTGATATATCGATCGAATCCCACCTCATTTCAAAGGGAGATAATCTATTTCGGTAACTAGATGTACTCGACATTTCTTTCGTCCTAGACTTTTTGCCACACATAAGGTTATATACTTTCTTGTCTTGGAAATGTTTCTCTTGTCAATTGTAAAATCTCTTAATTGGTGATCAATACAATAAATTATGTTGTTGTATTTGTAATGATAAAATAAAACTGGGGATGACAAATTGTGGGACCTCATCTGTTGTGAATGAACTAGATACGCAATGCCACAATTAGAAGCGTAATTTGTATCTATTATAAAACGTCTTCACCCAGCTGTCATTTTCGGACGAATGAACGTTTATACAGTCAGTGTAATAACATCTTCCAAGCCTATTACGAACCCTTTCTGAAACAAGTCATTACAGTGTTTATTGATAGAACTAGTAAAGAAAGCTGTAAAAATATGCATTTTTCTCCAAGAAAAATAGTTTTACACATAGACCATTTTAATTACTTGTATATGTCTTCTATTTTACTTTAACCTAAGTGGGCGAGCAGCTGGAGGCTCGGTAAGGGTGGTGTGGTAGTACTGGTTTGAGAAACAACAGGAATCCATGGTTAGGTGCTCCAGCCGCCGCGATATAACCCTGGCAGTTGAAAACGGCGTAAAACCCCAATAAACTCTATTGTACTTTCATGGTTTGGAATGAGTTGAATCGTGCACATACCTATAGGTAGTATAAAGAATGATTTTCAATGATGAACAGCATGTGAAGCATATGGCTTTCATGTGACATCATTGGATTGCAGAAATAGAAACCTTTTTTTCTGAGTTGTAAAAAAATGCATTTCTGTTTTTGAAGATGGCTCAGAAAATAACAGAGCCGAACATTTCATCAAAAGGTCAATACTCCTGTAATTTCAAAAAAAAAAAAAAAAAAAAAAAAAAAAAAAACAAAAAAAGAAAAAAGAAAAAAAACAAACAAAAAAACAACAAAACATTGTTTGACTTCTTTAGTAGAAATTCTTCGGTGATTTTTGCTATAACATATATATCATCACGTTTGACAATCATTACTTTATCATCAACAGTTCTCAAAATGGAACATGTCATTTTTGCCTATTAGGAAAGTTCATTTCATATGGTCGGACGTGTTGAATGGGACTTAAACGTAATGACGTCATGACGTCATGAGTCGACGGCATCTTGATGTTTCAGCGCCGTAATGCTTTCGACAAAGATACATCAAATTACAAATCTAGCACTGCATGAAACGTCTTCAATATGGATGAAATTCAATTTGGATGCATTTTGCTATATTAGCTATTTTTCTCCCTTCCAGATAGCAAAAATGAAATTTTATGCTTTCAAAGAAGATACCAAATAATGGCCTCAAAAGTTAATAATTGCTTTTAAAGGAAGAAACCCTACAATTTAAGAGCTTGCCATCAATTAAGCAGAGAGCTGCACGTTGTAATCAGGTGTTAGGTTTTAAATTGCTTATCGATCGAGAACAATGAGTTGAGAAGCAAATTGTTGGTTGCATTCGAAAATGTCGTAACTACAGCTTGAATAAGCTGTAGTTACGACATTTTTGAATGCAACCGACGAAATGGGGTTCAATCCAACGGAATCTAGCCTTAGTTCACAAATAACTGACTTTAAGAATTAAACTTTATGGGACGCCCTGCGTAAAATAATCAAATTTCGATCTGAAGAATGCTTCACTTTTATAAAAAAAAATCCCAATTATCGTTTTTGTTGTGACCTCTATCAGAGAACAGGAGCTCGATTAGCCCGTGTCATGCTAAATCTATTAATTTCATTCCAATTTGTTTAAGAATAAAAGAAAATACATAATTATACATTATGCCATTTCTTTTAAGACTTAGTCTATATTCATCGCATGATCATTACTTATAAAATAGCTTAGACTTGAAAAGAATATATAAAAAAAAACTGTATGCTAGAGTGTATATATTTTGTTTTTTGTCTATACTGCAAGCAATAACAAGAAGTTCTAATGTCAAACTATACGAGACAAGACCTAGTTTTGAGGTCTCCAAATAGAGATGACTTGGAAAAAACATTGGAACATTGGAACGAAAGAAAAAAAACAAAAGTGATAACCCTAATTAATGTGCTATGCACAAATGCAAATAATATCTCTATGAACATACGCAGCCTTCTAAATGTTGTCCGTTTGGGAAATGTTTCATCGTTGTCTTATACGTAGTACTACAGCAACAACGGTTGATTGATTGCTTAAGAAAGAAAAAAAATCTGTTCCATTCCATTTTACACCAGATAACTTCTGCTATTGTTCCAAGAAACGGAATGTGTTCCAATTACAATTACAGAAATGTTTTGGGTCAATTTACCTCGAACTGGCAGATGAGAACCTTTTGTGATAATCGAGGATTTTCTGGAAATTTAAATTGTTTTTGAGAATTGAATTGAATTTAAAAAGGAGATGCATTGTGCTTAATTTAACTCATACTATCCAATTTTAATTTCGTTTCAATGGTTTTCTTTTGTCGTCATAATAATTGTTTTTTGTCTCTTTGTCTGGTAGTTATTACGGAGAATAAATCAAAACAAATATACAGAACAAATTCCGCATTTGTTGTTTTTCTAGATCTCAGGACATCGGTCTAGATCTATATAACATACGCGTTCGAGTACCTAGATGGCCCTAATTCAAAATTCAAAGATGACGTAGTCGACAAAGGCGACACTGCCTTGGTGGAAAACATTTTATTTTAGCAGGGAAACCACAAATAAAAAGTTGGAAAATGACAGAAAAAAGCACTTCTTTCATTTTTAATGATGTCCAAAGTAATGTCAAACAGGACATTATTTTAACCCCTTTCCAAACGACAAGAATTTTAGGGTGGTCCAATTTGAAAGCAGTTGCTGTGGACAAATAATATGTGAAAAAAGATAGGAGTCGTGTACAATATAGCAGAGAAAATATTGAGACAAAAGGAGAAACTGCTGATCATCAGCAGTTTCTTCTTTTGTCTCAATGTTTTCCCAAGACATGTCTACTAATGACGTCAAAACCAGGTCTTGTTTGGGAAAGGGTTAAAAAATCCTGTCAAAAATCAAAGTATTACAGTATCGACGCACCTGTCTATTGCAGAATATTCTTGGCATTGGTATACTCTGGTTTACCTCCCTTTGAATACTGGCGGTTTTAATATATAGGTCTATTTCTAGAAAGCAATTCCGAAGCTCTATGACTACCAATTATATGCTTCCTAAGATATTGGACATCTGGTAATTACGATTATTTGTGCAGTTTTTATTACCCCCAATGAGTGTAATTATGATTTTATAAGCTATAATGATTTGTTTTAAATACGTTTAGTTGCGTAGTATAATAATACAGTATAAAATTACTTAACCCAGTAGGAGCATTCGTAAACGAAATAGGAAAATGGGGTTGAATGTGCATTGTCAATTTGGTATCGCAAACATTTATGAGTGGTTTACCATCGACTGTAACAAAGAATATTGTTTATTTTTTTTATAAAATTAAATTTACTTGATGCGGGTTTCCTTGGAAAGAGACTATCTAGACATTCATGTTGACCAATGCACACGTTATTTTATTGGGGTTTTACGCTGTTTTCAACTGCTATGATCATATCGCGGCGGCTGTGGCACCTTACCATGGATTCCTGTTGTTTCTCATGCCCGTACTACCACAACACCCTAACCGAGTCTCCAGCTGCTCGCCCACCTAGGTTCACGATATAATATCAAACCATTGATGGACTACAATTTTTCAGAGAGGGTATTTGCCGCGGCCAGGTATCTGTCGTATCCTATACTTTTTCCTGATTCAACTTAAAATGTGTCTCTTTAAAGTGACATTTCACCTTTATTTCATTTTTTAAAATTATGTCTTTATGCAAAGATTGTTTATTCTAATGCATAGAAGTGCTATCAGTTTTTTGAAGTTGTTACTTATAAGCGAAAATAGGCCTTTAATGTTGAGACAGAAATGACAAATTCTATATAAATTGTAACTGTTGTCCACAACAATTTGTTTAATTTTAGCACAAAAATATGTATTTCTCGTAAATGGTTCAATATTTTGGCTTGAAATTTTCAGAATTTTCATAAGAAAACAGGCTCTTTCGGATAGAATAAAAATAAAAATTATGTAAAAATAATTGTGAAACATCACTTTAAATATATCTAAAAAGAAATAGACTATAAAATACATATTTTATTAGACACCTATGACGATACGTAACAAATGACATTGTCTTACACATGGGAACAGCACCTTTTCTGTGCTATAAATAATAAAGAGACACATATCCACGAATAATTACATTGCTTCTCTTTACAATCCTTGTTTAAATCTGTAGTTGCTATGTTTTTAAATACATTAAAATAATACATTCGCCACAATTAAGAAAGTTGAAACTTTTCTGATCTTCAAACAATTTTTTGATACTATTGGGTACTGTAGACACACTTAACTAGACAGTTATTATAAGTAAGCTAATCCTATGCAAAAAACAAGGAATGGCTCCTCTACCCACATCGTTCAAATTTTGAATTTCAATACGGCAACTGATTTTGTTTAAAATTAATGTCATTATATTTTTGCCTGTTTGTTCTTTTCGACTGTTGTTACTGTCATGGAAAGCTGGTTCTGTACATATCAGCGCAATGATTCCTCTCCTTTATGACCAAAATATTGCGGTGCACAACTGACTTGCGCATACTCGCTCTGCACCCATATTGCTTTCTAACTTGTGCTAGAAACGGATGTTTAAAATATGGCATTTATGCTTCTAGAACGGATTCTTAGAAAGAGTGTAAGTGGGGAAAACACAAGATAGCTAAATCACTAGGGGCAGGAATCGCAAGAATTTTCCTCCAATCTCTACCCTCTTATGAAAGATAAGTTTGCACCTTTTTCACCTCCGCTATCACGTTTGTGAAGCACGTGCAGGTCGTAATATTTCTGTGAAAGTTTGCCTCGAGATATATTTGGTAATTTGATACAATATTTGATTGCCAAACCGCTGTTATTTCAAATCAAGATATTTTGTAGTGGATTTGAGAACACATTTTATGTTCACAGAACCTCCCCGTCTGTTTAGAAGTGGATTCAAAACGTTTCGTAACCTTTGCTTTATTAATACATGTAATTGTTATTTTAATAAATAGAGCATAGCTTTGCTTTCTTAAATTAAGCATAGTATCTGCAGCTGAAAGCAAGCTGCAGTTACAGAGTCTTTATTGGAAAGCGAAGACGGAATACGATTTTTTAGTCAATAGTTTACGTGCCAAGCAAAAGACTTAATATTTTCCCAAACGACATTATTTTAGACTGGCCCTCATTGAAAAAAATATCAAAAAATACAATCCAAATACATTCCACGAAAAAAAACAACAAAAAAACAACATTGTCACCAGACATCAAAACCAAATGTTCTTTAGGAAAGGGTAAAGTACCAAAGAGAACGACATACAATTATCATGCTAGTATTTGCAAATGATGGCTCGTTAGCAACTGCATTTTTATAGCTAAAATGGAAATGTCAATGTGTGGGTAAGTAGATAATGTATCTAGAGTATACTAATGTCTGGTCTTCTTGTATAGGTCTCGATAAATGACCTGGCAGAGCAGCTCTGACAGGTCATTTATCGGGACCTATACATAGTAATGCAGAACAAGGACATGATGCTAATTGTAGGATTCTTTTATTCCTTCGGTGCTTTTTATGAACGAATACAATCTTCAAAGAAAGTTACATACAAACAATTTTAATCAACGCTACACTAAAGCTTTGGTGCCTGGAAACGGGTTACAGTATGTTGAAATAGAAACTGTTTTTAGACTTGCATCTAGAATTTTCACGAATTCCGTAACATAATTATAAAAACATGGACTAAGTTTGACATAAAACAATGAATTTTCTCTTGCGAGAATCAATTATTAAAACGAAACTTGCTTAATAAAATCACCACCGAATTTAGCCCTTTTACACAAAATGCATAGTATAGACGTCCCATTTAGATAAAGTTGTTTCGAGCATTTATGAAAAAAGAAGAAAATATTGGTGATCAGCATGTTCTCCTTTTGCGTCTATATTGTCAGGACTATTTGGTAAAAATTCTTTTCCAACGACCTTCAAATTATAACAGTACCAGTCCAAAGTTGTGTCGTTTGGGAAAGGGTTAACAAGAGAATTGAATTGCAATGCATTTTCTAGCACAATGGAGACACCATTGAATATACAGGAAAAGGTATCGTTGGCATTTAATGCAATTAAGACGGTGCTTTAACCCTTTCCCAAACGAGAACATTTTAGGGTTATTTAATTCAAAAACCTGCCTCAGATGGGTGTTGATTGACATTAAATATATGTACAATATATCTTAGGAAATATTGAGGCAAAAGGAGAAATTGCTGATCATCAGCAATTTCTTCTTTTGCCTCAATATTTTCCCATACCTTTTCTATTAGGGGCGTCAGAACCAGGTATTGTTTGGGAAAGGGTTAAGACGGTGCTTTAATTCAGTACACTTTGTTCGTATCCGTAAGATAATTAGCGTTGGATAATCAGTGCAAATAGTAGAGGTCGGAAAATGTCTCAGTTTGTCTAGGAATGTACGAAAACATCCTGTTTAGAATCGGTCCTTGATTATTTGGAATACATTATTGAAAGAGTACAATGTATGGGTAATATGGAAATAGACATAAAAGGACCCTTTTACAATACAGCAGTACATATACATTGTAGCATCTTGCAGTGACATGTTTCAGTATACATTTCGGACAAACTAACGAAAAAAGATTTTAGAAAACCTGACCAAGAATAAAACGCGTTTCTTAAATTCTCTGCTGTTCTGTTGCGACTAAAGATTCTTGCCATGAACCTTTTCTCAAACCATGACTAGATTCTAGTTTTGTTGAACCTTTCTTTTTCAGTATATTCTCCTCAACATTCATTTTGCGCAGAGCAATCATCTGTTAATTTCAAATGGTACGAGTATTCCAATGTTGTCCTTTTCACTTTAAGGACAGATCCTCCATTTATTTCCCACGGTAAGATTTTTTTCATTTTTTCTGTACTGATTCTTAAATATATGAGAAGTAAAAACATGACTTAAAAACTATAGGTCACCAAGCGAATTAAAAAGTTATGGAATTTCAAGGGAGACTACTCTTGTCTAAAATTGCAAAAATGAGGTGTCACTTAAATACCCACAAAAAAGATGTTCGAAATGACTAGGATTACATAAATAAGTCTTTATTGTGTTCAATATGTTTTATTCTGTCTAAATGAGTATAAATTTGGGAAGATTTAGTGATGATTTTGAAATTTTAGGTAAAACATTCTTTCAAAAGTAGCTGAAATTGCTCTTTTTTCGCAACGTTTCTGATAATAAAAAATATTCCAGCGGTAAGAATTTTTTCCTTTTTGGTATAGACATAGTGCTTGGTCATACCTACAAAAACAAACAAAGAAAAATATATCAAACCAAGCGTTTTTCTTAGTTATAAGTAAAATTTGGTTTACTTTTTACAGCTCTGTCCGAAATTGTTTTACTACTTTTATCCATTTTCTTCCTTATTACCAGCTTTAGATAATAAAACATGTCATCTTTTGTGTCCATCTGAAGCGGACTAGCTCATAAAGACACCATTTTGCTTTTGTTGTTCCGTTTCCTATCACTAACGCCACATTTTGAACGCGTAACAGAAAGCGAAATGTACCATCCGAGTATTATTACACTTTAATTGACCAAACAGAGAAAGTTGAAATAACCGAAAAGGGTCTTGTCATTTATCAACCAAACATTAACTAAATGTAAGAAATACATTTGCTGAAAAAGGCCAATTACTGAAACAGCTTTATTTCGTTATTTAGGATATGCGCAGTAAGTTGCGCAGTAACAACTGGAGGATCTGTCCTTAAAAACAGATATAACCATTGTTTGTGTATAACCAGAAACAGTTGGAATGAATAATTCTATATGCATATTTGTGGAAAGATCCGTTTTTCCCGCGTTTCGGCATAATTCCATATTGTGATTAGTTGGCAATATCTATTGTCTAAAAGATCAATAGACTGCAATACATTTAAAGGTACTATATTGCAAGTTCATAAATATCAGCCAATAAATGCCCTTTCAAGGTGTCAAAATGGGGTCAATCCAAATTATATCGTAACTGCATACGCTTGGTGAGCAAACACTAATGTCTTCTTAACTATGATTTATCGACAAAAATGTTTGTCCGTAGACAAAAAGAGCATAAATTACACCGAATTACACTCGACCTGTGTTTTTGTAGAACAGACATTTTCTTTATTGATGATTTAGAGTCTTATTAGCACGTGGTATATGGGTTAACGCAAAAACAAAAGACTGAAACACTTCTGTTGTACTGCTCTGCTAACCTTAAATATGCTTGATTTAACTAATGATAGACTACCCTGTTTTAACTTTGGATCCATATCAGTCTACACTTATCTTTTAAAACGCATATTAGAATTCTATAGTGCTGTTTTTCAACAAAATCCTCGTAACTGCAGCTTGTTTAAGCTGCAGTTTCGATGTTTTTGTTGAAAAGCAGCGATACAATACATATTATAGTCTGGTCATGGTATATGGCAAATGTTTACACAATTGCATTGTTTAAAAAAACGCCATGTCGAGCTCAAAACTGTTGAAATTTTGCATATTGTGGTTCGGATCTTGCAGGTGCCTCGCACCAGCAATATTCGAACCAATTTATAAAAAATGTTCAGGCAATTAATAGCACTCTTCCTTTGTTTATATGGGTAAACTTTGTGCCATAATATCGTGACCAGACTATTGTTGGCGCAAGATCATATGGCACATGTTTACGGTTTGTTCGAATGTAAAAAAAACATTGTTCGATAAAACGCAGAAAACTCTGAACAGTGAACAGACCGCTCTATCACTGTACCTAAATTTTCAACATGTCTACGTCACTACTTATTAAGAATTTATTAATCTTTATACACCACTGTTTTGTTTACATTTGGCCAAAATGTAAACATGTGCCATAAGATCTTGCGCCAACAATAGAAGTATTTTGATAAAACAATATAGCGTTTGTTTTTCTTTTAAAAGGGAAGTATTGTATAGTGGACGAGAATTTACCTGGCAGAGCATTCCATTCGATTAGCATTGGCTGCTCTGCCAGGTCATTTATCGTGAGGTATACAGTTTTGTGTTCTAACGATCTGAAACATTATGAAACATTCTGTCTAACATACATGTACTATCAATTACCAATGGTCGACCTAACAGACGAATGTCTTTGTGACATTACGTATAAGTCTGCTTTAAATATGTCTGCGCCATAATTATACCCCCCAAATTCAATTTGGGGGGTATATAGGAGTCAGCTTGTCCGTTGGTCTGTCTGTCGGTCTGTCTGTCTGTTGGTGCGTCTGTTGGTTTTTTGTCCGCTCTATTTCTCCTAAACCACAAGTCCAATTTTATTCAAACCTCACATGTAAGCTCAATACCAAGTTGAGATGTGCATATTACATTTTGGTCACGGTCCGATGATTTTTCACGGAGTTATGGCCCTTGAGTGAAATTTCTTGTCCGCTCAATATCTCGGTAACTAATGGATGGATTTCAAAAAAACTTTACAGGTATGCTTACTAGCTCTCAAATATGTGCATATAAAATTTTGGTTATGGTTCAGCGATTTTTGTTTGAGTTACGGCCCTTTGTTGAAAATTGGCATTTTGCGCAACATAACCATGTGTTGATTGGTTTGTTGATTTTTTTTGTCCGCTCTATTTCTCCTAAACCACAGGTCCAATTTTATTCAAACCTCACATGTGAGCTTAATACCAAGTGGAGATGTGCAAATTACATTTTGGTCACGGTCCGATGATTTTTCACGGAGTTATGGCCCTTGAGTGAAATTTCTTGTCCGCTCAATATCTTGGTAACTAATGGATGGATTTCAAAAAAACTTTACAGGTATGCTTACTAGCTCTCAAATATGTGCATATCAAATTTTGGTTATGGTTCAGTGATTTTTGTATGAGTTATGGCCCTTTGTTGAAAATTTGCATTTTGCGCAACATATCCATGTGTTGATTGGTTTGTTGATTTTTTTGTCCGCTCTATTTCTCCTAAACCACAGGTCCAATTTTATTCAAACCTCACATGTGAGCTCAATATTAAGTGGAGATGTGCATATTACATTTTGGTTATGGTCCAATGATTTGTCACTGAGTTATGGCCCTTGAGTGAAATTTCTTGTCCGCTCAATATCTTGGTAAATAACAGATGGATTTCATAAAAACTTCACAGGTATGCTTACTAGCTCTTAGATATGTGCATATCAAATTTTGGTTATGGTTCAGTGATTTTTGTATGAGTTATGGTCCTTTGTTGAAAATTGGCATTTTGCGCAACATTACCATGTGTTGATTGGTTTGTTGATTTTTATACCCCCCAAATTCAATTTGGGGGGTATATAGGAGTCAGCTTGTCCGTTGGTCTGTCTGTCTGTCTGTCTGTCGGTCTGTCGGTCTGTAGCTTTTTTGTCCGCTCTATTTCTCCTAAACTGCTGGTCCAATTTTGTTCAAACTTCACATGTGAACTCATTACTAAGTGCAGATGTGTATATGGAATTTTTGTTACGGTTCATCGATTTTTGACGGAGTTACAGCCCTTGAGTGAATTTTCTTGTCCGCTCAATTTCTCAGATACTAATGGACGGATTTCAGAAAAACTTTACAGTTATGCTAAGTAGCTCTCAAATATGTGCATATCAAATTTTGGTGATGATTCATTGATTTTTGACTGAGTTATGGCCCTTTGCTGAAAATTGCCATTTAACGCAAAATCAATGTGTGTTGATCGGTTTTTCAATTTTTTGTCCACTCTATTTCTCATAAACTATTGGACCAATTTTGTTCAAACTTCACATGTGAACTCATTACTAAGTTGAAATGTGCATACTAAATAAATTTTCACGGTCCATTGATTTTTGACGGAGTTACGGCCCTTGAGTGAATTTTCTTGTCCGCTCAATTTCTCGGAAACTAAAAGACGGATTTCAGAAAAACTTTACAGTTATGCTAAGTAGCTCTCAAATATGTGCATATCAAATTTTGGTGATGATTCATTGATTTTTGACTGAGTTATGGCCCTTTGCTGAAAATTGCCATTTTACGCAAAATTAATGTGTGTTGATCGGTTTTTCAATTTTTTGTCCACTCTATTTCTCATAAACTATTAGACCAATTTTGTTCAAACATCACATGTAAACTCATTACTAAGTTGAGATGTGCATACTAAATTTTTGTTACGGTCCATTGATTTTTGACGGAGTTACGGCCCTTGAGTGAATTTTCTTGTCCACTCAATTTCTTGGAAATTAATGGACGGATTTCAAAAAAACTTTACAGTTATGCTTAGTAGCTCTCAAATATGTGCATATTAAACTTTGGTTATGGTTCATTGATTTTTCACTGAGTGATGGCCCTTTGTTGAAAAATGGCATTTTTCGCAAAGTTAAGTAGTGTTGATCGGTCTGTTGATATTTTGTCCACTCTATTTCTCATAAACTACCAGTCCAATTTCATTCAAACTTCACATGTGATCTTATTACCAAGTGGAAATGTGCATGTAATATTTTGGTCATGGTCCAATGATTTTTTACAGAGTTATGGCACTTGAGTGAATTATCCTGTCCGCTCAATTTCTCGGTAACTAATGGATGGATTTCAAAAAACTTTACAGTTATGCTCAATTGCTCTCAAATATGTGCATATTAAATTTTGGTTATGGGTCATTGATTTTTGACTGAGTAATGGCCATTTGCTGAAAATTGTCATTTTTCGCAACTTCAGCCTGTGTTCATAAGTTTGTCTGTTTTTTGTCCACTCTTTATCTCATAAACTACCAAATCAATTTTATTCAAACTTCACATGTTAACGCATTACCAAGTGGAAATGTGCATTATATATTTTTGGTCACGGTCCATTGAATTTTCATAGGGTTATGGCCCTTGAGTGAACTTTCTTGTTTAAATTGTTAAACTCATTTTATGAAATATTTAAGATACAATGTTCATATACTTGAAAACTTTTCTCATTCAAAATATCAGTTTTCAGTTTATATGAAATGTCAAAATGCACAAACACAGCGCTTTTGGGGGGTATGGTCACTTTCAGTGATATTCTAGTTTATTATAGTATACCAGTGTTATGGAAAATACAGTTGAGATATTGTGCCATGATCAACTTTTAGTGTTTCCATAGAAGTCATGCCATGGAAATCCGCAGGTCATTCAAAAGTACTCTCGTTTCCAGGAAGTATTTCGGTATCCACAAGTTTTAAATAGAGGATGGTAGATAGGGGAAGACAGAGATAAATTACTCACGTCTTTTCGGTATTCTATTAAACCAAAAGACCAGCCCTTTGCAACCCTAAAAGTCAATACAAATAAGGTCGACGAATGACCCATTGACCTTCATTGTGCCTTTTATGACTCGCCTGGCGTTTGTTATAATGCTATCAATAGGTCCTTATTTGGTTATCGTGCAATCTGATATAGTTAATGTTTAAAGGCTGTATTCAAGATCACGTCATAGATGGCACAATCTAGACAAGATAGTAATACGTCAACCTACTAATTAGAGCACGAGATCATAACATTCGCGCATCACTACCTTTTTTAAAACAATGGATTACTAGTTAAAATGAGGAGAAATTTGTGATAAAACTTTGACAAATTGTCCAGCAAAGGTCCACCCGATTCATATGCATACAACAAATCTGCAAAAACAAACAAACAACAACAACAACAACAACAACAACAACAACAACAACAACAACAACAAAAATAAACAAACAAAAGCGATAAAAGATGCATATAATATTATGTTCTTTCGTTTTATCAATGTAAAGATAGTAGTGCACAATTATGCCATTTATATTGAATGTCCATTTTCATTTTCCTGGAAATGCTATATTTTATTAATATCAAAATCCGTTTCATATACAAAATGATGAAAACATGGTTTTGTATTCGAAATGTGACATGAAATTTTGATACATAAGAGAAAATATTACTAATATCCAATGTCTCTCTAAATGAGTATTTATCATGCCAAAGTACCGTTTCGCACCATACAGTTAAAAGCCCGCCATTATGAGGCTCTAAAATTACGGAATTGTGACAAAAACGTTTACGGCTAGCCCCGTCCGACACTCAACATTCAGCCGACAGACTAATGTACCAATTTTGGGTCACTTTGTTTATGGTACAGTTTAGTTTGATCATATATGTACAATATGTATTTCTATAATCATAGTGGGAATCACGTGAAAACCTTGAAGGGAAAATGAGAATGTGATGGTTTTGCAGCATTTTTTTTTTCTCCTATACGTTTTCGAATCGCATCTCCAAAAGGGAGTCAAACAAAGCATTATTTTGCAAAGCGTTAACCCGTTCCCAAATAAGACCTGGTTTTGACGTCCCTAATATAAAAGGCTTGGGAAAACATTGAAACAAAAGAAGAAACTGCTGATAACCAGCAGTTTCTCCTTTTGTCTCAATATTTTCTGTGTAATATTTTACACAAATTACATCTTTAATAACTTCCATTTTGTCATTTGTGGCAGTGTTTGAAGTGGGTCACCCTAAATTTTTGCCACTGGGGAAAGGGTTAAGTCTATACATGTATATCTATTATCATTATACTATGTAGAATTGATTTTTACTTACAGACCAAAGACCATTGTCAACCTTGATGGTAGAATGAGCTTATTTACCCCATTCCAAAAAGGCCAGAAAACAGACTGTTACCATTTCAAAACTAGTATAGATGACAAAATCGGTGTTGATTAAATGAGATTTATTTGTAGTGTTAGACAGGAAATTTTGAGGCAAAGGCAGTAAATGCTATTTTCTAGCATTTTCTTCTCTTGTGTCAATATTTTTACAAGCCTTTTCTGTAAGGGAGGTCCAAATCAGGTCTAATTTGGTGGAAAAGGATCAATTCTGAATACAATTACTTTGAATTCAAAATGATATTGTCAAGAGCTTTTATATTCTAAGTGCCTCTAAATTTAATGGTCGATATGCATGATCATATTAATTCTATTTAGAAAGTGCATCCATATTTACATGTTTTTTTTTAATAAAACGACGTTTCTTTATAAAATATTTACACTTTGATGAAACAAACCTCACACATGCATTAAATACCACCTATGATATGGTTTACATTTGCATCTGTAATTTAAAATAGTGTTAAAATACTTTAAATGATATTCTGATTTAGAAGATAGTTTTAACATGCCATTGACTGCATTCTATCTATCGCAACTACACTTTACATAACATAAAAATACATGGTTTTTGAAATGCATCGTTTTGAAAATGGACCACTTTAAAATTTATGTAATATTAATTATTTTGTGGAACAATTCCCGAAGTGAACATTGTACACTTCAAAATGATAATTTTCTAAATGGAATAGTAAAATTTGTGGTAATTAAGCCATATTACGCTAATGTTTGTCCACGAAAATATTTATACATACGACTACAAATTATTTCAATCCTTTTAGCAGACACAGCTTTTTTACTGGCCCTAATTGAAAAGTAAAACAAACATGAAGATATCGTGGCGTTCCTTGAAAATTTCGTTCCTTGTTATAGGCTGCAGTTATAATGTTTCGAAAGAAAGGAATGCCAGATATAAGATACCGGCGGTACTAGTAATCTGAAATTGAGACAGAATATATTCGAGTTACATGTATATCCTGAAAGTACCTATTTACTAAATATTACCAAAATGCTCATATTTGCAGCCTTTTGCTTGATCTTCTTTGCACAGATATAATAGAAAAAGACATAATAGATCCGAGATAAAAAGCTATTGTCTGAAAAAGGTATAAACTTCGGATGAAAAAAAGGCTACAAATTTATACTGGTTTGTTGTTCGTACCTTGTAATTACGGTGAAATTACGGGTCATCCCTGACAAATAGACATTGCTCCGTTTCTTCCCTAACTTATACGTCTAGAAGGGTTATATTTTACACTTGGCCAGACGGAATGGGCTTGTTGTCCCGCCTCCTAAATGTAGTCTTTAAATACCAACAGGGAGCTTGTGTATATCGTCGCTTTTTCAACAAAAACATCGTAACTGCAGCTTGTTTTAAGCTGCAGTTACGATGTTTATGTAGAAAAGCAAGGATGTATTGGAATTCTCACAGAAAAAATAAAAAGAAGTCATGTTTAAAAAGAATCGGGCACCATTTTGTTCCTTGTGTGTTTAAAGACATGAGACTAGATTTTCAATGTACTGTATTCATTAGTTTAATAATACATTCAACATTCATTGAACGCAATGTGAACTTCACATGATCATGGACTTCCATTTCAGAAAGAATATCATTACATTTTTCCCAGTAACAAATAGGCGATTTTTGTCAATTTATATAGGAAAAGAAAACTTACAAACGGAGAAATTTTCTTAAAAACATACGCATACTTAAAACATTTTCACGTAGAAACAGCTCTCAGCAAGGGCTTGTAATATCTCCCTGAAGAACACCAGCGAGTTTGCCTCGTTTGAAGAGTCAGAATTGCCCGGATCACACATGTTATAAGCATGTGTTATTGCATTACGTGCCGTAAGAAGTAGCTCATATACGGAGTATAATGGCTCATAACTTCATTGAGATAATTACTCAAATCGCACATTAATCTCTCTAAGATGGTTGTAACCCTTTCGAAGAAACACTTATATAATTATGTCACTAAAGTTCGAAGCAAATAGTGAATTCTTAGATTTTTTGTGAATGTAAATGAGCTAGACAATTTTCCAAATAACTACTGGCTCTGAATGTTGTCGCATTGACGTTGAATGTAAGTTCTTGTCTATTTTTGACATTGTGGGCATTTGGTTGTCAGGATGTTCAGACGATAGCAACGAAAGAAAGAGTTTACACACTGGGCGGTTGGGCGAAAATTGGGATTTATAGAGAATGTGTGGTAGTATCTTAAACATGCCTAGCAACTGGGGGATCTCCTCCTACGATTTTTTTAAATTCCGAATATTGCGTGTTATAATGATTTCCATCTTTTTCTTAAAATTTAATAAGAGTATGCCATGAAAAACACTGGCTGTATTCGCGAACAACTATACTTTTTCTGAATGATTCTAGATTCCTTCACATGCCATCTGATTGGATAAACAATATGTTTCGACCGATCAGATTCATTGTTATTTAATATGGTTGTTTACGGAAATAAGAATAGTTGCTTAATACCACCCCATGCACCTTACATATGGATTAGAAAAATGACCAATGTAGGTAGTATATGACGTATTTCCGGTAAAAAAAGAGCCGTCGATATCTTCTTGGTATCAATATCTTGAACAAAAAAGGCATGTTTAATTTTCCCGTGTACATTCGCTGGATCAAATTACCTGAAAGGTCCTTTCCGCATTAAAACAGTGCAAATGTCGAAGGAGAAAGATTTTTTATTGTGTTTTACAATAGAAAGATTTTGGAAATAAAGTACATAAATATCATTTCTTGATATTTTATTATATAAATTACAAGTCGATAAGAACTGTATACATGTATTGCAAAATGATTAGATATGCTGCTAGAGGTACTAAGAATATTTTATATAATTAGAAGTAAGCATACATTAAAGGAATTCCAAGATGTAGCCAAAAAAACAAAGACAAAAAAAAAATAAAAAAATAAAAATCAATCAAAATCCAGATTCAAGGATTGGCGAACACCACACGCAAAGTAAAAGAGTACCCAATTACTACGCAATGACGCTTTTCGACAGCCTACAAGATAAGGCTTTGGGAAAACATTGTGGAATGAAGCCATTGCTTTATTTTCCAACAACGTTTTCTACACAAAACTTCGTAGAATACAAAATTCCTTTGACTTAAAATTGTCCTCTGTAGCATAAAATGCCTAAAATTTTGCCATCTGGTAATGGGTTTAGGCTCTTAAGACAGCGGTTGGGTTTCTTTTATTTGCCAATTTTATTTGCTTTGCAGGCGGTAAATGGGTTTATGTGGAAAACGTAACTTGATAACAAAGCTATTTTACCGGGGAGGCGAATGGGAAAAATACGCTCATAACGACCTATTATAGCTAAGATATATTTATTATTATGTACCCAAATATTAATGCGCCATGGGTAACCGCCTTCCAACCGTGACCAACAAATTTTGATGGATGTTTATTCGCAGGATCCTGAAATAAAGTCGGTATATCGTTAGCTTCGTTTAAAATGTCGTAACTACAGCTTATGAAAGCTGTAGTTACGACACTTTTGAACGTAGCCGACAAATTGCTTTCTGTCTTCTAAAATACCTTTTCCCCAACCATAACATATATATTTTCTGTTTTGAATCGCACATAGTATACCGTATCTTTGTCAACATCCATTTTGTCGTCTGTTACAGCCCTCAATTTGGACTAATCTATTTTTTTCGTTTGGGGAAAGGTTCATTTATTCGCAATGATTGCTTTTTATGTTGTTATAGATGTAAAATTACGATTTGGAGAGTAACATATTAATTACTAAGAAATGAATTATTTTGTGTTCTTCAGTTTTTTTTCTGTCCCCCCCCCCTTATCAACAATAGTTATTACATGTGATAGGGGTTCTTTTCGCTTCTTGCTTCTTACTTCCACCACGAATACAACACTTAAGGTATTCCACCCATAATTTCATTTTTAGATAAATAGCACTTTCTGCTTTGCCTCACATTTCATTGTTTTCTGTGACTACCTACATTGATGATGGTATCCGGATTTTGAAAATACGGATACCCTCGTCCATCTCCGATGTCACGAATGGCGCCAAAGTTGCACGAACTGTTTAGTGTCTAAATAATGGGAGCATTACCTAAATGCTCTTTATCTCGAATAATTATGACGAAGTGAAAATCGGGCGCATCCTCGTTCATACAAATGCAGAATTGAATAATACGTTTATTCGTTAGATCTCATAATAAAGGTATACTTGTCAAAAGAAAAGAATAAAGTACTTTTTTTAAAATATATGTTTGCAGTATTTCATAGATACATGTAGTTCACTTTAGAAACACGAAAAATTGTATGTTTAGAATATAAGCTAAGATGGGGTATTGGCATTTTAAAATACAATAATTTATTAATTCTTCGTCAAATGCGGATACTCATTGGAATCGTCTCACGAAACCATTCGAATAAGTGCACACAAACTAGGGTTTTTATTTTAACCCTTTCCCAAACAACAAAATTTTATGTAATCCAATTTGAAAGCTGCAGCAGGTAACAAAATATACATAAATAAAGATTGAATTAGTGTGAAATATAGTGTAGAAAATATTGAGACAAAAGGAGAAACTGCTGGTTATCAGCAGTTTCTTCTTTTGTTTCAATGTTTTCAAACGCCATTTCTATTTGGGACGTCAAAACCAGGTCTTGTTTGGGAAAGGATTAAATAACAAGTTCCTTTTTGTCTATCTTATCTGTGTCGAGATATTTCGAGTAAGAGGTAACTCGACGACAAGTTCCTATTAATATTGGTTCCTAAGATCCATTATTCTAAGTACGACCGACTCTCCATATCCTTTATTAAAAGTAACATTTGAATTTAAATCGTAATTGAAGTATATTTAAAAAATGATAAAGATTTGACGATGATGTATCATATAGTTTCAAATTTATGCACAAAAAATCGCATATTATATGACCAAAGATGAAAATACTTTAGACCAACCCAAATTAATCCATTTGTAATTTTACAGAAAACTTTGGATATACATGCGTAGAAGGAGCATTTTCCCTTTTCCCTTGATATAACAATATTTTCTTTATATGTTGTGGCATTGGCTTCTGCTTAAAAGTTGTACCATACAATATAACTATACTAATGATATTTTGGAACAAAATAAATTATGCACTGATCCAACTTTGCAAAATAAGTCACGAGTTAAACTACTATTAGTGCGGCATGAAGTACGATTTAATTGCTCGTCATTTTATGTTCAAAGAGTGCATTAATACCAATAAAAGTGTAATAAATGCTGATCTACCTCGCTGCAACGCATTATAAATTCCTTAAATAAAGAATTTTATCGCAAGAAATGCTCATTTCATTGCCGACAAAAAGTTCAAAATAGGAGCTAATGCTTACTTTAACTAGTTGGAAATAAGTTTGGTTTTTTGAAGTGAAATTATGAAACTGGGACTTATTCTTAAGAACAGTAAACTGTTTCCTTTTTCTTATTTTTTTATTTACCTTAAATTCTACACACTTTAAAAAATGCCATTTTCGTAACCGAATGTTCCAACACCTTTGTTTTTGCGAATTTATTACTTTTTAAAAAAGTTAGACTTCTTTTCTACATTTTTAAAAAAGATCTTCTTTTCTACATTTGCTCTCTGTGATTCAACCACAAAATCGGCATTTCATTAATTTCTTGTTTTACACGATGTAAGGTAACACTATATACTTAAGAATTATTTATTACATTGGAACCCTTGTCTTAACATAATCGAACACCAGACAGTTACTTAGTTAACCGAAGGACAAGTATCTTTATTCTGCATTCACAGAGTTTGTCGAAAAAAGAAAAAAAAAAGAAATATCGAATTGATTGAAAGAAATAATTGTGATTTTTTTTTCAAATAAAGATAAAATTGTGATACTTTTAAACATTATGGTATTTCATAAAACATTAGACATCATGATTGTGAAATAATTAACAACATTGTCTCATCACACATTGAAAATTTACTTTTTATGTGATAAATCATATGGAAACATGTGGATATATTCTGAAATTATTTAAACCATCATTTATTGTTTAGGATTTATTTGATTTGAATATGCATGCATTTCAGCCGAGTTGGGGTATCATTTGGCATGAAAAGTTGTAAAGTGTTTAGTTAAACAGACTAGATATGTGAATCCCAAGTTGGGTTATGTTACTCATTAACGTATGGAATTATTCACAAGAAACGTATAATTATGGTGTACAATTACAAACTATCGTCTCACTAAACAGATATAGTGAAATTGTCACAGAGTGCATTTTATAATTCGTTAGTGGGATACCGAAATTTCGTAACTCCAGCTTGGAAAAACTAAACTTACAAGGTTCTGACCATTTATTGGCGATATCTTTCCATAACTATCGCAAAATGTATCGGCCATTATTTGCATGTATTGTATCACATGCTTTCATTTTTTCCATAAAAATGAAGGAACATACGCAAAGAATGTTAATCCTGATATTTTTTAGATTGAAATTGTTTGTGAAATGTAGACTTCATTGTGTATAAAGAGAAGGAAAAATGGCTTTGTATTCAAGGTTCTAGATTCAAGGTTCTATTCTCTATATTTTTATTAATGTAATCAAAATTCTTTAATACTATATGAAAAGTTCAAAGTGACATTACATTCCTATTTCATTTTTGAAAGTATGTATTGATGTCAATTGCTCATTCTATTGCGTTTAAATGCTATTGTTTTTTTCCGAAATCGTTGCTGATAAGCCTCCCCCATATGAAAACCGCATTTAAAGTTAAATTTACTTCTGAACCCTAGTAAACTACAATAAGTTTAAGTTTAACGAAAATATATTTTCCTCATAATCGCCGCAATACTTTGGATTGAAATTTTCAGATGAAAATAAAAGTAAAATTAATTAAGAAATATCTATGGAATGCCTCTTTAATCTCTTCAATGAATATACCATGAATATCTGCGTAAATGTATAATGTACAATAATAAGCCTTTCCTATACTTCCGACTGAGACTTCCTTTAATTTGAGCAACCCATATTACGATTATGGGTTAGTCCCTGTTTGAAAAACAAAAACACTCCAGGTTGCTGGAAAAAATAAGTACAAACGGGTGAATTCTGGATATTTTCATTCCGACTCAGTACCCCAAAAGGGCTAAATTTGCTTTAAGGTTAGCAATAAATCATTGACATCCATTTAAAACGTTTTAAAATGAAATAATGTTTAACCATCATTCAGCCAAAATTAACCATTAATAAATCAAAATTTAAGTTGAGTGGTAACATATCGTCGGTAACGTTCGAAAATACCGTAACTACAGCTTATTCAAGCTGTAGTTACGGTATTTTCGAACGTGACCAACGATAGTAGTCTAAAGGGAGCCAATGCAAGCGTTGAGGAACAAAACCTCGCAACAGGGTTCTGTCTATACCCGTATAATATGCGAAAAGGCACATCAAAATTGGTTACATCGAAAATCACGGAACTGCAATGTCGCAAATAAAAGCAAATACAATAGTTCATGAAAATATTAGGAATGCTGCTAGTTTGTCTGAATAAATATTCTATAAAAATATCATTTATGAAGATTAATAATATGATATTTGGAGAAATAAGAAAAAGTGAAAAGTTTAATTTCAGAACGACATGTGAGGACAACACAAATTGACTGGTTGGTATATTTCCGTATAAGTACCACACCACCAGGAAATCTGAGGACAACACAAATTGACCGGTTGGGATACTTCCCTATAAGTACCATAATACCAGGAAATTCAGATATCGTGGATTTTCTCCAAAAACCTCTGAACTACGGTTTTTGTAAATCTGTAGTTACGTTTTTTTTTTAAAAATATCGACGATATGTGGACAAACTATGAGACGCTCTAATGAGATAAAACAGCAGGATGGTCTGAATTTGTAATAAAAACATGTTGCGCTTCTGCTACGTTAACCCAACAATTTCCTATTTTTATGGTAAAAATGTAAATAATAAATTGATCAACAATTTTGTCAAAAGGTTACTTTTACTACGTTTTTAGCACTAAATGACCATAGTTGGTGTCTAAATACAAGTCACTTTTTTTTGCAAACCCTCAAATCATTGAGGCTTCAATTGAATTATTAGGAACTAAACCTGATATAATGGAAAAATTTTCTTCTCCCACTATTCCCAGGAATTTTTTTCAATCGTCGGCATTTTTGTCATGATCATACGATAAATATAAACGTAGATTCATTTTAGGAATACCACTTGAAAACAGAATAGAACACGGTAATTTGTAATAATAAACAATCGAAAATAGAATCATGAATTATCGCGTATAACCATTGAAAGAGCAGAAAGAGTCGCCATAGATATTTGTCAGAATTATCTTTACTTTATATGGTCTATAAGAATTGTATATTACATTTGTATAACTTACATTAATAGCAATGCAAAGTAAGACTAACAATTCCCTATCTGTTGGCCAATGGAACTTATAACTTGAATTTCAGTTAAAATAGAGGGGTAAAATTCTAAACTAATTATCTAAAGCTTCCAAAAGTCAGAAATATTTTTAAGAATATTTATGACTGAAATGCAAGTTCCAAAAATGAAAATTATAATCAAATTGTCAACCTGGAATTCGTTCGCACGTAATAAATTTTGCGTAACCTACGCTTGGCGGTTTATGGACATCTCCGAGGAACTAATGCAAAGAAAAAAAGCAAGTTCATTAAAATCTACAATCCGAAATTGATAATATACGGCCTGCGGAATAGCCGTATCACTTGTGCCTTAAATATTACGTTCCTTGCATTCAAAATCTTAACGGGATTATTTCGAGTAAAATTTTATTTATTACTCCGTTCCGGCAAGTCTTGAAACCCAGAAATTGAATTAAAACAGAGGAAGATTGAATTATAGAAAATTCCAACAGAAGAATACGAACCAATAAGATGCTGATCTTTCTAAATGGAAATGTAATCTTACAATAATTTAATATGTACCGTTGACTTTAATCTAATTTTCTATTCGGTTCCTGCCACAACAGAAACGGTGGCACTGCAGAAATGCAGGAAAATGCAAGACAATTTAACCCATTACCAAACAACAAAGTTTTAGGGTGGTCCAAATTGAAAAATCCTGCAGACGACAATTTCAAGGTGAATTGAATTCTTAATCTTTAGACTTTTTGGATGGAAAACTTTGTGGGATACGAAGAAATTGCTTGTAACAAGCAATTTCTTCATTTTCCACGATGTTTTTCATCGTCATTATTTTGAGCTGGGTCAGAAAGAGCCATTGTGTGGTAAGGTTTAAACCAAACAATTTCTGATCAATCCAGTGCATTATTTCCAGAGATTGTAGAAATATGTTTTTATGCATAAACTACATGACTTCTTTTCAATTGAGTACAGTCATATCTATTTCTATGTTGACCACCAATAGCATTTAAGTCGCACGATATAGGATAATTATTTTTGGTGATTTTTCCTTTGTCGCCCTTTTCTATGTATTGAAATTAGGCAATACGACGCCGAACATGGTTGGGTACAGCATTTCCAAATGTAGTCGACGATATGCAGTTCCTTTCATAATATATAGACAATCATAAAAGCAAATAGTTGTAATCATTAGTGAAGTTTTAACAAAATAATAAATGTATGAGTGCATGGTAGTTTGACACCAAAATATGCCAAATCAGTACATAATATACTATGTGTGATTTGCAATATGCATTGATTTGTATACGTGTTCATGAAATGCAGTTTTTCGTAAATAAACATTTCATCACCCTTTTGTGTACAAGTTTCCATGTATATTTTACAGACGCTGGTTTATTATTTTTTTATGAATTTTGTGCGTTAAAGGAAAAAAACATTCAATATTTTGTCGATTTATTTTTATAATACAAACGTCTTGGCGAAGTGTTTATTGCACGAACAAAATATTCAAAACCAGAATTTGCTACATTTCTTTCGATGTTTTCTGTGCTAGGGACCTAGTATGTTTGTCAATTTCAACGATTTACTAATATCTGCATCGTCGCTGAATTTGAAATTATGTCGTTTGGGAAGAATTTAGAAAAATGCATTGCCAAAAGAAAAAAAATATTTCGTAATCCATTTTACAATGACAGGGCTTAATTGTATTTTCCTGGTTGTTTCTAATTTAATGTTTTGTTTATGTCTATTCCAGGGCCAAACTCTAATCAAAGAAGACGAGGACGACAGACTTACACACGCTTTCAAACTTTAGAACTCGAAAAGGAATTTAAATTTAATCGCTACCTAACAAGAAGGAGGCGTATAGAACTGTCACATATGTTGTGCTTAACAGAACGTCAGATAAAAATTTGGTTTCAAAATCGTCGAATGAAAGAAAAGAAAGAACTGCAAGCTATCAAAGAACTCAATGACCAGAACAATCGTTCACCGGATCTTGTAAAAACGAAAACATCGTCAAGTACATCGGAAACTCCGGCTAGTTGAAGTTCTGTTTAGTTAGAAATGATTGAAAACGAGAATATAAACTCCGTAGTGAAGAAACCTGAACTGCAGCACAGCACATGGACGGTTAGCGTGTTTTGTGGTTTTGTTTAGATCTGTTAGTGATGATCAGCGTCTACAGTTTATAAAAAGACTGGAACTTGTAAACAACTGGGAGTTGTGTTCAAGACGGAATGGACGGAAACCTAACCGACTGCATCTTTATAATGCTTTTCAACGAAAACCCCGTATCTACAGCTTGTTCAAAGCTGTAGATACGTGGTTTTTGTTGAAAAGCAACGATATAAACAAATATCAGTGAACTTTCAGGGAAAGTTTTCCTTAGGTCATGGAATACATAGCTTTACACAAGAGAATGTGACGACATCTTGAATTAGAAAAATTCTCTTATTGATGCCCAAAGCTTACGTTATGGGTACTGATTTAAATTGTCTGGTTCTTGCGTTCAAATAGGTACTCAAAACTTAGGGTTCGGATGACTATCAAGGGGTGTACAATGTAGTTTTATATATTATGTAGCTCTGAACTGGACCATCTTCGCTATATCATCTGTGGGACATCAAAACTTTGTAAATCCAGCTTTTTCAAGTTATAGTTACTTACATTGCATCTCGTTACTTTAATTGAAAGAGAATTACCGCTTATTACATAATATTTCAATGATCGACAACGTGCATTAGGAAATGAAGAAAATGCTGGTAAACCAAATATGAATAACCTATAGAAGATAATAAAATAATGCAAAACGCTGAGACCCTTGTAAGCAAAGATGGATAGAACCATTTCGCTAATTCAACGTCTGTATTCAACTTACACTCGTTCTTTCGATATCGCTTATTTCAAGTAATTGTTTATTTTGATTTGAAAAAAAAAACCAACCCCTTCTTACAATGAAAATCTGAAAGTGGACAACAAAATTATATTATTATAACGGATGACTCATTTAGAAATTACCAATGTGTAGCAAGAAATTACCAATGTCTAGCACTTGCA
Source organism: Fragum sueziense (assembly GCA_963680895.1). NCBI lineage: Eukaryota > Metazoa > Mollusca > Bivalvia > Cardiida > Cardiidae > Fragum > Fragum sueziense. The sequence goes on from OY804600.1 coordinate 47,930,010, forward strand.
TATTTAGCAAGTCTTGTTTCAGAACGAAATATACAGACACATAATTTGATGGTGTTTAATTGAACAAAGGTTAAATCAAAGGATATCTCGATATAATTTGACAGCGTTTTAGACTTCGAAATAACGAGTGTAATATGTATTTAAGGTAGAATACCCATAATGTGGCCATTTCGAGATTCATAAAACATCGGATTTTTTCGAGGGTCGTCGTTACGTATCCGAACTTTTTCGGGCGCGGTCGTAAACATTCGGCGGTGGAGAGTTCCACCGCCGAATGTTTTCGACGTCACCCGAATAATATCCGACGTCGCCCGAATCTCATTAGGGGTAGACTACCATAAGTGACATGAAACATTTGGTTCCTTCATTATTTTCAGTGCTAGATCTATGGATCTCTTTTGTAGTGCAATTATAATTTATAGAATATGTTATAATTTAAAAACAGTTCATGAAAATAGTTTGATCGGTTGAATATGAACCAATCAAACCTACAACACACAATTGACCAATCGCCTATCAATGAAATTACATGTATCTAAAACTAATGACTGAAATGAACCAATCTGTCTTTTCAGTCACATACATGTGAAACGGCAGAGAAACTCCAACCCGGAAACCTTTAATCGTCTCATTGGGAGGAGGCAAATATTTTCATGTTGGAGATTGTTCGTCGAATTTACAAAACAAATGAAATTCGCAACTTGAATGCACGTAAAAGTGATTCATACGACGTCGGCATTTTTCGGGCGATGTCGTCATCGTTCGGCAGCAGAAAATGTGGGTGTTTTCTATATTCGTAACGTAAAGATCGAATACCAGCGAACGTTTACGACGTCACCAGAAAAAATTCCGACATCGTATCAATCTCAAAATGACGATATTACGGTTTTCTATTAAGTATATGGCGTAATTCGACAAATATGATTGTGTATTTCGTAGTTATCTCCCTTTAAATTGGGCGTGTCTAACAATTGGTCAATACAAAATGGCCGCCACGGTACATAAACAATGGTGCAAATATGATGTCCCTTTTTACCAAGTACGTGTTCATACAGTGTTTGTTCAAGAGTGTGTGTATTGCATCATATACATGTATTGTATATTTACCATTCTTCATTCATTTTTCTTCGAAAAATTCGAGGCATTAGAGATTTACTAATTTAGGTGTTTAAAAACCATATAATCATACAAAGTGTTTGCACAAACTCATAGAATTATTAAGACCTGATCACATACACAATATTTCATCACGTCCATATCGCATCCAAAAATATGCCGAGCTACTGGCTATTTTTAGACGTGCACCGGCCGTGATGTGGACGTGAAATTGTGTAGGTGACCAGACCTTTATTACGTGTGACAGACATTTCGGGTTATTCAAAAGCTTTGACAAAACATTAAGGGAAAACGGAAAATGCTTATCATCAATATTTTCTCCTTTTGACATAATATCCGTTCTACGATGTAAACAAATCCGATGCTTTCAGCATCAGTTGTCGCTTGGAGCAGTTTTCAAAGAGAAACGTTTTTATTTTATTTGTTTTTCAAGGAATAAGCGTACATTTCAACGCACTTAAAGATATTTTCCTTTTTCTCTCTCTGAATTCGAGGTGTTGGCTGGTCATGCATTTGGTTCACTGCCCTATCCGACGAGAAAACAATTGATAATATTCCATAGATTGTTCATTTTGTTTAATTTAATAGAACTAACATAATTACATCTTATTTGTCATGGGTTAACCCATTACAAGGCGGTGAAATTTTGGACTATTCCAACTTGAAAAATCTTGCAGACGACAATTTCAAGTGAATAAAATTTTACACTTTTTTTGTCTTTTCATGTATAAAACATTTTGGGACATGAAGAAATTGCTTTTCACAAGCAATAAATTCTTCATTTTCCACGATGTTTTCCAAAGCCAAAATCTTGTGGGGAGTCAAAAGGAGTCACTGTGTGGTAATGGGTTAAAGTCATTTTTGTCCTCTGTAGATTGTTTTAGTTTGACAGGTCATGATTTAGACTGTCTGGTGAAATATGATCAAAGCTTTACGAAGTACTGGTATAATTTAAGATGTACTTTTTTTGTTGTCTCACTATTACTATTTGTGCTACAATTTGTCTCTTTACTTCAAAAACATTGTAACTACAGTTTTATACAAGCTGTTATTACGTGGGTTTGGTTGAAAAGTGGCGATTTTACTACAGGGTATAATAATTTATCGTCGATTTCTTTTAAAAATGTTGTAGTCACTGTTTCTACCAGAGTAATCCGAGTCTTCTCTGATGTAAATACGCTCTTTGATATTTTGATTTTTCGCCCTTTAAATAGCGAAAAATCAAAATATCAAAGAGCGTATTTACATCAGAGAAGACTCTGATTACTACCAGAGCTGTGGTTACGATGTTTTTAGTGTAAGAGTAACTTTATTTGTAATAATTTTTTGCTCATTCATTCCCACATAAAACCATAACGAGAAATTTATGACAAAATTGTCCATTGACTTAAAATGGCGATTTCCATTATTCTGCATTATTTTGAATTAGCATAATTACTTCACCAAGTCATTGACAAATGCCTGAAATTATCAGTTATGATCTTTTAAATTAATAACCCTGTGATCGAAAGGAAATAACGGGAAATGACTGACAAGAAATAGTTTTCTGTGGAATTGACTAGTGTACCACATTTCTTCGTTATTAAAGGGACATTTCATTCCAATTTCAATTTTTTAAAGTATGTCTTGATGCCAAGATTGGTTATTCTAATGAGTATAAATACTATTAGTTTTTTGAAGTTGTTGCCAATAAGCGAGAAACGCGCATTTAAAGTTGAGACATAATCGATAAATTGCATATAAATCCGAACTGTTGTCCACAACAATTTGTTCAATTTTAACACAAAAATATAAATTTCTCGTAAACGGCGCAATATTTTGGCTTGAAATTTTCAGAATTTTCGTAAGGAATCATGCTCTTTCAGAAAAAAATAAAAGTAAAATTTATTACAAAAAAATCTGAAATGTCACTTTAAACGTTTGTCATTTATAAAATTATTACTAATAAATATTTGTCTCTTATTCTATTAATCAATATTATACATGTATATTTTGTCTAGTCTCTACGAAAGAGATCATTTATACTGAAAGCATTTCAGTTTTTCTCCGACTATGGGTAAATTCTTTGTAATCTTTGCATAATGTTGTGAGGAGTTTCACTTTGAAATCTATCGGACAGTGCCTCAAAGACTCACACTTTTTGCAAAAGCTAGAGTCTAGTCGTGTATACCGTATCGTATATGAGTATGTTATACATGTATGTCTCGATACATGACCCAACAGAACATCTCTAGCTATTACCTACTCTCCAAAGCCGAGGTCTATTGACCAAGCATCAAATATGACCTCTGCCGTTTTTGATACGCCAACAGCCTATTTGGTCGTCATAATCTAATTATAGCACATCGTTTGAATTATCGAATCAAAATCATTCAGTTTTATCTTGCACGATCATTACATATACATTACGTCACTTCTATTTTTAGCTGAAACCGGTAACATTTGAATTATCGAATCAAAATCATTCAGTTTTATCTTGTTTGATTACGTATACATTACGTCGCTCCTATTTTGGGCTGAAGCCGGCAATTTGAAGCGTCAGCCAATGAAAGTTTGTATCAGATATTTCAATTGTTTTGTTGTGTATAGCCAACGATTGGATACCGAAATCCCGCCAAGGCCCGAGATTAGACGTGAAATGACCCCGCGGGAACAGAGCATAATTCTATCATAATGGAATGAAAAGAGAATGTGCTCTGTTCTTAAGAGAGTAGCTATTACCTGGAGATGTTCTGTCCGGTCATTTATCGAGACCTACATGTATAAATTACACGAAATAGTGGAAAACAAAACTTGATATAAGAGTGTCAACTGTAATTCACAAACACAGATGAATTGTTACCTTTGTTAACAGTGTTCATTTTTTCAAAGTGAAATTCTTCACAACTGCCGTTATTAATATTTCTACCACTAGACTATATACTTTTAAATTTATTTTGTTTCTTGTTTCTGAACGTGATGACCTTCTTCTTGCCATAAAGAAGAATTATTCTGTTGGAGCCATGTTTCAGTTTTGTATAAGTTATTCCTTGTAACTACACCTTACTTTTTTCAAATTAATAATACATTATGAATTACTTATAAGGAGAGAACATGTTGCGAGTAAGAAAACACTTTGCAGGTGTTCCATTTTTCTTTTCTTACAACATATTCAACTTTAACATCTTGTCCGTCAAAACCGGTATCTGTTATGCAATGGCTATTCATAATTTTTATGTAAGTTCAATTGTCGACCATTGCAACCAGAGCAAACATTTTCAGAAATGATAGTGCCCAACGTTATATTTAAAACGAGAAAGCAAGAGTAGTTTATACCAAGGTTGTCCAAGTTTGTAGCTTTGGTTGCCAAAGTACGGTGCCATATTTATTCTTTACACATAATGTATATTATGAATTCATTGAACGCGAGTTGTCATAACGATTATGTTGAGTTACACCAAGACAAAATAAGGTATATTGAACGTATGTAAAATAAATACCCTAATCAGCCTGCCCAAATCTGTGCCATCGATTCAATGTATGTTTATCTTTTTCCCAAGTAACGAATTTTTTTGACGTCCCAATTGAAGAAAACCTCGGAAGAGATCTACACTAATAGTAAAGTGCCGATTATCCATATTTTCCAACCATTTGAATAAGAAATTCAGGTTTTGCTTATTTTTCATTTTGTAGAACGTTCGCAGAATGTTAAGTAATCTGTCTTCTGGGAAAGGACCAATGACAATGATACCTTACAGTTCTTGGTATTTGATAAATAAAGATCGCTCCTTATAAAAATCAATTTGGCTTCTAACATTTTCCTAATCCGAGTCTTCTCTGATGTAAATACGCTCTATGATATTTTGATTTTTCGCTATTTACATCAGAGAGCGTTGATCTTTGAAAACAGCGGAAAGTTCGATAACGTTACAAGTAACTTGAAGCTTTGTTTTTGTGTATCATATCGAATCACTCGGTAAAACACTGTAGGGTATAGATCAATAAATCATTTTTTGTCATACCTGACCAAAAATTTCATTTCAAATCGGCCTGCTGGATGAGTATAACCTTTGGTTTTGAATGGAAGGTCAAGGTAAACAAAGGCTGCTCAGGTGAGGGTTGTTGCAAAACATTGCCTATTAACCTTTTAGAAATACGTTTTTGTCGTAATTTTTTCAGCAGCCATAACAATAAATGGTTCATTTATCGATATCATCAGGGGGATTAATGATAGCGTTTAAGATCGGACGGTGAACGATGCGCAACAATTTGTTGCGAACTTCTTGATTCTTTCAAAGAGCAACGCTCTCTGATGTAAATAGCGAAAAATCAAAATATCAAAGAGCGTATTTACATCAGAGAAGACTCGGATTAACATTTTCCGGAATCTTAATTTCACGACACTTCAATGTACCTCATTTTGTCTTAATCTCAGTCTTAAATGTATGTAAGCAAGAATCTTGAAAATGAACTCTGGCGGTATTTAGGTTTCCAAATCAGCCCATGTCTAAGCAATATGTGGTCGACGCTGCTCTCTTACAGTTTATACAAATAGTGAAGAAGCTAACAGAGAACAACAAGGATCTAGATCAGACTGTGCGTATGCACAGGCTGATCAAGATCCTTGTTGGTCTAAATTACCACAAGGTGCTCATATTCTAGATCCTGGCTCATATGTATAACCATTCATTTCTTTATTTGTAAATATTGTAATCATACAACTTTTAGATGAGCGTATAAGTGTCAGTCATATTCTTTGTTTATATACCATACATTCATATTTATGTCTGTGACTTTTGTTTTGAAATGTTTTTTGAAATATATAGAGTCTATGTAAAGTCTGTCGAGAGTTTGCACACCATTTGGGTGGAATATGGAAAGAATAGTTGTTATGGCATACAAGACCACCTTATCAGCCTCCGCATGAATTAAATTCCATGGCAGGGAATCATATGAAAGCATCTGAAACAACGATTTCGATAATTTTCAATGATTCTGTTAATTTATGACCAATCAAATTTGGATTGAGGAGAAAAGATGGAAGAACATCGGGAATTTGTTGGATACGGTAGATCTGTTAATTTGCGCCTTAAAAAACAAAAGAAATTGAAATCTGTCACTTTTTGATAGAATCATAGAATATTTTTAGCGAATCACTAGAAATGGCCATAATGTATCGTCGCTATGGAGTGTCAACTGATTCTTCGCTGTGAATTTAATCGTTGCCAGAGGTGCGTTCTTTAGAGCGAGATTTCTTGAGATTTCTTAAGATATTTTAGGATAAAGTGTTCTTTAGAGCAAGATTTTTAAGACGCTCAATGGGAGGCGCCATTACCCTACACTTCGTGCGCAACCCCTCGGTCAATTCTGTAGAAACAATATAAAAGAAACTTGACCGAGTTGTTCCGAACGCTCCATAATTTATAAACCGTGGTGTTCCGAATGTTCCATACTTTATACAAATGACGTCATGCTGACGTCATTTGTATAAATATGGAGCATTCGGAACATCTCGGTCAAAGTCTCGGTCTTAAAAACGCTTTATCAAAAACATTTTAAGAAATCTTAAAAAATCTCGCTCTAAAGAACGCGGCTCAGGGTTCGTAACAAACTATTAGAGACCAACATGGATCTTGACCAGCGTATAAATAGGCTTATCATGATCAATGTTGATCTCACATGTCATAAGGGATTTTTTCCATATTCTTGCTCATTTATTTTTTGTTTGTGAGTAATTTTTAAGAGCAGTTTAAGTCTTTGTAAATGTAAGAACTAAAATGGTTGCTGTCAGAGTGACAAATTCGAGGGCGCGTGGTCTTTAAAATGAAATATTTTATTCGTTGTTAATCAAACCTTATTTTGTGGATATTCATTGAAACGATTCAAAAAGATGTGTTGAAATAACAAAGGTAGCATGCCTTAACCCTTTCCCAAACAAGACCTGGTTTTGACGTCCCTAATAGAAAAGGCTTGGGAAAACATTGAAACAAAAGAAGAAACTGCTGAACTGCTAACCAGCAGTTTTTCCTTTTGTCTCAATATTTTCTTTGCTATATTGTACACCGATTCTTTCTTTTTTTTTTACTTCAAAATTGTCGTCTGCAACATCTTTCAAATTGGAACAGTCTGAAATTAAGTCGTTTGGTAATGGGTTAACACCTCTCCTATCTGCTGCTCCGGTATCTATATCAGTTTTCTTTTAACCCTTTCCCAAACGACAAAATCTTTGGGTGGTCCACTTCAAAAACTGCCACAAGTCACAAAATTGAAGTTTTCATAGATAGAATATGTGTAAAATAGGGAATAGAAAATATTGAGACAAAAGGAGAAACTGCTGGTTATCAGCAGTTTCTTCTTTTGTTTCAATGTTTTCCCAAGCCTTTTCTATCAGGGACGTCAAAACCAGGTCTTGTTTGGGAAAGGGTTAATTTAATCTCAAATGTGTCATATAATGTAGCATGTTTAATACATGTAATATTTTCTGTTTAGTATGTTACTATTTCTACCATGTTACAAACTCTATGTCGAAAGGTTTCATCTGTGGATGAGAAACTCTGTAGATATCACTACTTACTTTTTTGTTGACTCAGGAAGAGTCAATGTCCTGACGTACGAGAAATAATCGAATTATAAAAACTGCCTCGGATAAATAAGCCTTCTTCAAATTTGATTATTTCTTGAAGGGAGAACATCACCTACATAACATAAACACGGCTGAAAATAACATGACACAACAATTTCATAAAATCGTCGATATTTATGTTAATACTTGACCAATTTGAATTCGGATTGAAACAGAGAAGGTGGTAAACGACTGTGATCAGCTGGATGTTGATGCAAGCAATAAAAAGATGTTTACGACCAACCTAAATTTTTGTTAACCTCTTCATCAGCTGATTATTAAAGGGCGATTTGAATGAATTCAGTATATCCCTGGTGTTTTCCCGCCTTGTCGGTTTCAAACAAATTTCAAATCGGTCATAGGCCTACCTGTATATTAACAGAATTATTGAAGATGTTCTGCTGTAATTATGTAGAACTATAATTATAACAATATGTGTTCCATTTACTGTTTTTGGCTACCACTGTCACAAAACATGTAATTGATTAATCTCATCCTTGATTCAAACTGTATAGATGTTTGAGATCTCATCCTTATAATGCATAATATTTTCTTTTTGTCTAAAACATACATATTTCGATTGTGTAGCACTTCGAATACTTTCTTATTTGTTCATTGTCATATTTTAAGAATTTTCATAATTGTTATTACAACATTTTGCATTTTTTCTTACAATGAGATAGGCATAATTAACATTTGAAAAATAGACTGTATTTTCTTGATCATTATATTTATCTCAACATTATGCTTATTTGTAAAGTCCCGACCCATTGTACGAGACTCAAATTGGTGCCAGCAAACATATTTGCTTGTAATGTGACCATCTCGAGATTCAAATGAAGCCAAACTTTTCGATCGACATCGTGCACATTGGACAGATGTTGTCTACCTTTTGAACATTTGTATACATTACGAATGTTTATGACGTCATACGAAAAGGAACAATGTCAATGTCACGCGAATCTCAAATCGGCTATAGTGTGAGAAGGAGCAGTGTACATGAATGTTCTTTAAAGTGACATTTCAGAATTTTTTGTCATAAATTTTACTTTTATTTTTATCTGAAAGAGCATATTTCCTTATGAAAATTCTGAAAATTTCAAGCCAAAATATTGCGCCGTTTAAGAGAAATTTATATTTTTGTGTTAAAATTGAACAAATTGTTGTGGACAACAGTTCGGATTTATATGCAATTTATCAATTATGTCTCAACTTTGAATGCGTGTTTCTCGCTTATTGGCAACAACTTAAAAAAAACTAATAGTATTTATACTCATTAGAATAACCAATCTTGGCATCAAGACATAGTTTAAAAAAAATGAAATTGGAATGAAATGTCCCTTTAAGAATATTTTGGTACAAATTTCTGTAACTTAAGTTTGTAACATTATTTTGGAATGGCCATCTGTATGTGTACGTGGTATTTAATTGGTTCATTTGTTTAGTCTTATATTTGCATAGTCTATCTGAGCCGGTCACCGTGACTGGGGAGTTCAATGCATAGTGGCGTCTTTAACCCTTTCCCAAACAAGACCTGTTTTTGACGTTCTCAATAGAAACGGCTAGGGAAAACATTGAAACAAAAGAAGAAACTTCTGATAACCAGCAGTTTCTCCTTTTGTCTCAATATTTTCGATGCAAAATGTCAACAAATATAACTTCCATTTTGTCATTTGTGACAGTTTTGAAGTGGATCACCCTAAAGTTTTGCCGTTTGGGAAAGGGTTAAAAGTCATTCTGTCCAGCATTACTTACCAAACACTTCGTACAAGTTTGGACGGCAAAGAAAACTGACGGTTGTATCCGATATTTAAAATCCGGGTACTCTTGTCAGGTTACGGACGACAAATTGTCGAGGGAAACATTGTCAATTTCCATCGCCGCGGATGACGTAAAAACTTATACAAAGTGTTTGGTAGATAATTTTGGACGGAATGACTTTCTAAGACATTTTGTAAAATTTCAAAATCGACGAAAATTCTTGCCATGACAATGTCTTGTAAGCTTGTCGATTTATGAAGATATTTTGTCGACGCGCTACGTTATAGATGCATTGATTCCCCGTCACAGTGGCAGGATCATTCTGTTTTATATTCGAAACATCTCGGTAGATTGAAACAAACTTAAATACCTACCACCGGAGACAGAAAGTAATGTAGATCTACCAATGCAACCAATCATTTATTGCACGCACGATGTAGATAATACAAATCAAAAGAATGATAGGTTTTGAAGCAACAAGCATGGTAACACGTCACTTTATTTTTCGGCTGGTAGATTTGTAGGATACTTCAGGTCTTGGGCATTCAGAACTGGTTGCATTACATATAGTCTTGTTGTGGTTTATTGCCCTCGAAGGCTTGTTATGGCATAGCCTTACTTAGATTTGATTTAAAGCAACCGCTTTGCAACATGTTCATTTTATGGATCTAGTCCTACATTAACCCGAGGTCTGTGATGTAAAACTATCCGAGGTGTTCCGAGTGTTTTGTTTCCGTGTACCTATGATCACGTGGTACCAAGTACCAAACCCCCATTGTTACACATTGTATGTTTTGACATTTCTACAAAAAACGAGAATTTACGCAATAAAAAAGTCAAAATAACACTGTTTCTTCTACTTTTCGTTTTTTTCTCCAAAGGTGGCAAGGCCACACTCAATCTTGCCACAATCTATCCGTTTCCCAAACGACAAAGTTTACGGTGATCCAAATTGAAAACTACTAGACGACAAAATGGTTGTTGATAAAGATATGATTCGTTTAAAATATAACTCAGAAAATATTGAGATAATAGAAGAAATTGCTGATTATCAGCAATTTCTTCTTTTGCCTCAATGTTTTCCTATGTATTTTATGTTGAAGATACCAAAAACTAGGTCTCGTTTGGGAAAGGGACAAACCGTAAATACCAAACAGACCAATCTTTTGGCATGCTTTAGCTTATCAGGAATAATGTGGAAATTATGGACAGAAAACGAGAAAATGCTGATAACAAATATTTTCTATGTTCTTCTAAATCCTTTTGGCGTTTCTACGTGCACATTCACAACAATGTGCACACTGATTCTGTCGTCCGTTATCATTATTGAATAAAGTCTGGTCTAAAATGTCCATATTTTGGAAATAATTGATATAATCATACTGACCCGTTCATTTATTTGATTAATGCTTTCGTGGTCATATGGTTTGGGCATCTACATTGAAAAACGAAAGGTCGAAAGTTCGATACCCGATTGAAGCCAGTCTGCAGGATAAAAACTGAAGCGACCAATTGGAGATCCGTCAGCTAGTTAAAGAGTGCCCGACGCCCGGCATTAAGATCGGGAAAATTATTCTTTGGTAACGGTTAATGAGTCCGTGGTCAGACTGTTATGGCACCCACACTGAAAACGGGAGATGGAAGGTTCGAAACCGGATGAGCTGGTCGAAGCCGGACTGAAGGATAAAAACTGAAGCGACCGATTGGAGAGCCGCCATCTAATTACTTTTCCCAAACAACAGAATTTTAGGGTGGCCCCAGTTTAAAAATGACACAAAATTAGTGATGCATTGTGTATGGAAGTTGCATAGATCTATTATAGCTTCGAAAATATTGAGGCAAAAGGAGAAAATGCTGATAATCAGCATTTTCTCCGTTTGCCTCAATATTTTCCCAAACCTTTCCTTCAATGGACGTCAGAACCAGGCTTTGCACCGCAGAGACAAAACCGGGATTTGCCATTATTACTGCCTCTATATAAATACTGCACTCAGGCATCATATTGATGCCGATTCTACCCCCTTGACGCCTCAGTGTTTGTTTGGGAAACAATTTAAGAGTGTTTACCATACCCGTCCCTGCCAGACGCATCAAGAGTAGGGAATCTGGGGGCACAGTCAAAGCCAAACGTGTCACATTAGCTAAAACTAAGTGGCAGACAAACCTTTTATAATGATCCGTTTATATTACCTAGATGCTTGTAAGACAAAACAGTGACTGCAATCAACGAACGGAACGTTTTTAGCAATTTTCTGTCACATCGCAGAAGATTTGGAAAAGACTGAGTCAATATAGGAATTCCTGATAATCGAAAGGTTCACATTCTTCCTCAATGTGTTCTGTTCTAAAAATTGTACAAATGCTTTGTTTATCAACATCCACCTTGTCGTTAGCGATAGCTTTAACATTGGACCACCCTAACAATTTGCCATTTGGGAATGGCAAAGAATTTTGTGCTAAAATAAAGTGGGTTTACCGTTATGTTTTGATAAACCGTCGATGTTGTTGCAAAATCTCGTAATTACGGCTTGATTAAGCCGTAGTTACGAGATTTTGTAACAAAACCGACGAAATACAATTGTTTGTCCGAATTACGTCAAGGATGAAATCGTTCCCTATTGGTTAAATCCATGTTGAATTATGAACTACCGTAACCGATTACTTCACAATGACCTTTTTAATTCCGTACAAAACAAGTGCATGTCGTATTGCGATGCAATACAGGAGTCCCCCACCAGATAATAAAAAGTTTTTTCTTATAATATATCTCCTACTTACTAGATCTATAATTGTATACAAAGTTGAAGTAGCTAGCACTTCAGGTTTTGGACAATTTGTACCGATCAAAAATATAAGGAAAAAAACAACAACTAAGGGCAATAACTCCAAACAATGGGCGTGGCAGAGTACTAATTCTTGTACATGACACTTCTACTCAATAAGATCTATAAGTGTTCCAAGTTTGAAGTTGCTAGCACTTATGGTGTAGGAGATATGTTCCGGACAAAAATGTAAGGATAAAAACAACAAAGGGCAATGACTCAAAAGGTGGGCGTGGCAGAATAATAATTTTTTGTACATGACACATCTCTTCAATGAGATCTACCGGTGTACAAAGTTTGAAGTTGATAGAACTTATGGTTTAGGAGATATGTTCCGGACAAAAGTGTAAGGATGAAAACAACAAAGGACAATAACTCAAAAGGTTGGCATGGCAGTGTTACAATTCTTGTGCATGTCTCTTGTCCTTAATGAGATTTATCAGCGTATAAAGTTGAAGTTGCTAGCACTTATAGTTTAGGAGATATGGTCCTAACAAAAGTATAAGGGTAAAAACAACAAAGGGCAATAACTCAAGAGGTGGGCATCGCAGAGTAACAATTCTTGTGCATGACACATCTCCTCAATGAGATCTATCGGTGTACAAAGTTTGAAGTTGCTGGCATTTATGGTTTAAGAGATATGTTCCGGACAAGAATGTAACGATAAAAACAACAAAGGACAATAACTCAAAAAGTGGGCGTGGCAGAGTTACGGTTCTTAAACATGAGACTTTTCCTCAATGAGATCTATAAGTGTACCGCGTTTGAAGTTGCTAGCACTTATGGTTTAGGAGATATGGCCCGGACAGGTTTTTCTCAATGGGATCTATAAGTGTACAAAGTTTGAAAATGCTAGCACTTTTGGTTTAGGAGATATATTCCGGACAAGAATGGAAGGGTAAAAAACAACAAAGGACAATAACTCAAAAAGTGGGCGTGGCAGGGTTACAGTTCTTAAACATGACACTTCTCCTCAATGAGATCTATAAGTGTACCGAGTTTGAAGTTACTAACACATATGGTTTAGAAGATATGGCCCGCACAAAAGTTTGACGGACGGACAGATGGACGGACCGGCGGACGGAATCGAGCAAACCTATAGTCCCCCAACCGATAACCGGTGGGGGACTAATAATGACTTTAGAAAATAGTGGTAAAATGGAGAAGTGTGACAAAGAGCAGATAATAATTATGTATGATACTAGTATACTACAGAAGATATTTAGAGAAAAGTAGGGGAAAACAACATAGTTTCAACATTTTCTTTTTTCTTCAGTCCTATTGATGATTTCCGACACTTCCTCAAGAGTTGTCAAAATTTATTTAGGGTATTCAACCCCTAATTAGCACCAAAGATCCAGAGGCGAAATTTGAAAAGTGCCAATTGTTCCTAAACTGTGTTACATTCAAACAAAAGCATTTTGAACGGTTTAGAATTTTGAATTAATGCATACGCATGGAAATATTTGACAAAAAAGTACAGAATTAACTCCCTTGCATATGAATAGATAGTAAAATAATATTTGTAAATGACTTTCTTCTTGAGGCATAATCTTAAAATCTGGCATGGTGAATCAACTGAAATGAAGTGTATTTACAAGTTTCTGTAATCTAAATCAAAATTCTAAACCGTTCAAAATGCTTAAGTTTGTATATGGAATGGATATGTATCACAGTTTAGGAATTACTGGAAATTTCGCCTCTGGCTCTCTGGTGCTAATGATGGGTTGTATACCTTAAAACACATTTAAACCCGATACATAGCGACCAATATTCCAGATACAAAAACACCACAACATTTGGGACCATAAGATGTCAGAGTTCTGAACAATCAGTTACACGGTGTCAATATAACTCATGTGAACAATGCTTCGTTGGGATCGTGTGAGGAACTCTAGAATTAACCGTTCAATATTTTTAAAAATTACATGAAGATTCCTAATTCTTTCGGCGAAGCCTTCGAGAGTCTTACTTAATCGAACATTTGATACATATGGGTCTGGATCTAGAATAGGGTCCCTAAAGCATTTATAAGCACCGCGAATCGACATTCGCCCGTACATTACTGCAGTTAGGTCCTGTCGCATGTTGCTATCCCAGAGTTGCTACATGTACTGAAGAGGCTATAAGAGATCAACGTGGATCTTGATTAGATTTGAATTTCGCGTATTATATGAACAGATTCATCTCGATCCTTGTTGATCGCATATGTTTCAAGAAGACATTTCATAAACTACCGGTATTTTGCTATACTACAAAGTGTTTATGTTGTTTGCTACTCGCGTACAATTGGACGAAATGTTTGTACTTGACTTTGTTCACCAACTCCTTACAGATCCACCCTAAAAGGATTTGTTTTGGCTGTACCGAGTACCGTTCTTTAGAGGACCAAGTACTCACTGAATGTTTCAATTATGAAATCTTAATTTTGCATTGGGAAATGTTTGATTTTTGAATATCAAATGGATTTTTATCATAACGATAGGAAGGTGGCTTTGATAAATGAAAGAGTTTCTAAAACTATTCAGGCACCATAAAATCATTACTAAATGCTTTTGTGCTTTAATTCCTTTTGATACAGTAATCGCGAGAGGGTTAATTAGCTCTCAGCGAGGTACGATCACATTTTCAAATACTTCTTGGGTGTTTTGGCTAACCCCAAGCACACACTAACAACTGTTTTCACAAACATCAGGGCGATTTCGCCTCAAACGTAACGATGTTGTATATCTTTGATCTTGTTATTGATATGACCCTTTTGAAGCTTAAAGACATGCATAAACACTAGAATTGCTCTAAACAGCTACTAGCATAACGTCTTAATTAATCGTTAATCGCCTCACAAAATCGCTTACAATTCACTTCAAATTTCATTGTATTCTTTAGAAATACTACACAATGTACAATGCAAACTGTGGTGTCTGTATATTTAATATAATAAGATTACATGGAATCATCTTCTAAAATGTAATTTGAGCTTGAATGAACGCGATTGCCGAATTTATTACTACTATATCACTTACACGTTTAATATAATTTATATGATGTCAATTACAACGAAGAGTGGTAATTTTTAACTTTACATATCGAAATGTTATAGAGTGGAATTGTTTGTGAGACACTCTGTGCATGGACTGATTATAAACAATTACGGGGCCGTATTCAATAACGTTTCTAAATCAACTTTCTAAGGTAAAATTACATAACAAGCCATCTGATTGGACGAGAGGTGCCTCTCGGCCAATCGGATGGATTGTTGTGTAATTCTAAATGCAAACTTAGAATAAGACTGGTTGGTAAATAACACCATTGGCTTTCTTAGACTAACTCACATTATTTTAATTGCATGAACATCTACTTTAAATAAATTCAAGATAACCTTCACTTCGAAATCACAAGCCTTTCCATTACTGGTTTCTAGAATATGAGGCTACATAGACTTTATTATGTTTTATAAATTGAAAATATTAAAAAAGCAAAACAACAACCCCCCCCCCCCCAAAAAAAAAAAAAAAAAAAAAAAAAAAAAAAAAAAAAAAAAAAACCACCCCCCCCCCAAAAAAAAAAACAAACAAACAAAAAAAAAAAAACAGCAAATAATCAACAACAACAATAAAAACCAACCCGGTTAGTCGCAGGAATGGCAACTTTAGACAAGTAGAGGATTATATCAAATTAATCGCTATGTTCCGCCTTCAATTGACAATTGTCATCACTGATATATGAAAAGAGACAAATATTAGTGTCCTGGTCATGAAATGAGCGTCCTTTGTCATAAAAGTATGAGAATAACGACCTATAATGTCATTCTAAATCGACTTATACCATGTCCCGCTGTCCTTCAGCACCAATATTACTTATGACTTAGTAGTCCCAGGTCAAGGTATTATGAAGAGTAATTTGTCGATAATGTATCTCTGTAGACCAATACGACGATTCCTAATTTCTTCTGTATTATGCTGCCTTTTCCATGTTTATCAATATTTCAAATACCTTTATATGGTCAAAATGCGATTTCTTCGAAAATATATATTGTCAACCTCATTCATTTAGAACACAATCTAACAAAAATCATAGCTTTATTTCAATGAATATTCTTGGTACTCTATCCCATTACCAGAATGGTAAAATTGTCCAAATTCAAAGATGTTGCAGACGACAATTTCAAGTGAATGAAATATTTCTTTTTTCTTGGTTCTTCTGTGTAGAACACAAATTGGGAAATGAAGAATTTGCTTGTCACAAGCGCCTTTATCTTATGTGACGTCAAAAGACATTATTATATGACTTGGGTTAAAGGCGGTATAGAACAAGAACATTGATGAATTACAGAACGAGTACCGAATAGCTTTATTCAAGGAATGTCATATCCATCCCATTACTTCATTAGAATTTTCCCAGACAATCACTGTATTTCATTCTAAAAGCTAGTTTACATTTATTTAAACGAACACCCCAATAAATAGTCAATCCCCATCTTTCTTAAAAGTATAGTTATGTAAGCAAATACCAACACATTTGGTCAGCAGTGCAATTACAATATTTACATTCGTTCGCAATATCTACCAAGTAGAAGCTTTCCTAATATAAAGGGTTAAAGCTCAGAAATCGTGTTCTTGAAATGCCCGCTTTGGCTTTATTAAGCCAGGGAAACAAAGGCTGCAAATCAATTAAGTAGGTCATTACATGGGGGACACTATTTAGTGAAAACGGACGTGTCCTTGTCGTTCTAAGTGACCACTGATATAATCATTATGTAGGATCCATTTTCATCCAGTGTCCGGGGAGCTATAAAGCACAGACCGAGGATATAAAATAGTCTGGTGTAATTAAAATTATATCGTTGTAGGTGCATAGGGACCATGCGGGTAATTTCCAGCTTTTTTTCTTCCCAGAAAACGACGTCTTTTGGTAAATATAATGGCTTCCTATATGACACTGTCTTTCTTAGAATGACATACAGTGCTGGGCTTTAAATTTTCATACTATCGTCTTTTTTCAACAAATCTGGTACCTGCGGCTTAAACAAGCTGCAGTTACGAGATTTTTGTTGAAAAGCGACATTATATGACTTATGTTTTGGTACTTTGAGAATGTACGTTGTTACAAATGAACGAGGCGTTATATACGTCAAAGTATCCGCTTAGTTTTGTAATAGAAGGACATCTCGAAATTTCTATTTTCTGCAACAACAAATTAACATAATGGATATTGAAATCTTCAGTACGATGCCTGATATAAAGCCAAGATTAAGTATTACCTATAACACGGTGGATAATCACGTGATACAAAATTTTCAGAAAATCTTCAATAACTTTGTAAATACTGGACCGATTTAAATTCGGCTTGAAGCAGAGAATGTGGACAGATGTCACGCATTAGACAGACGCGGTTGATTTTTATCAGTTGATTTTTTTTTCAAAAATCCAACACGTCTAGCTTATTCCTGGCATCTTCCCACCTTCTCTGCTTCAAGCCGAATTCAAATTGGTCAAGTATTAAAAAAGATATTGATGATTATAGAAAATTCTAAGTCACGTGATTATACACCGTGTATAAGTTTTCAGAATGATAGAACCATATGCATGTATATAAGATAAACTATTGTCAATACAAATAACTGATTCTTTAAATAAAGTAACCTTTACCTCATGTTTTGTGTCTGGAAATATAAACTTTTACAAGATTCGTCTCTCCATGGACTGCCGCACAATGCCTCATGCCATGAAAAGTAAAGGACCATGTTGTGCGTCAGTACAAAATAAAGTTTTTAAATAAACGTCGGATTATAGGACCGCGACACGCGAATCCCACATTCAGACTTTATGAATTCCAGATAAGACCAAAATATCGTCGGTGGGGAGTCAAAACCTCGTAACTCCAGCTTATTCAAGCTGTAGTTACGAGGTTTTGACTCCCCACCAGCGATATGTCAATCAAGATTCAGGCAACAATGACATTTGTCTTCCTATGATAAATAATGCATTTATATCGTTTGAAGTAAATCTTTGTAAAATAGCATCCTTGACATAATATCCATCGTAAAAGACTTTTTTCTCAGAACTTCTGACCATTTCTGAAATAATCAGGTAATTAAAAAACATGTTTATGTCCCATCAATATGATAAGATAGAAACCATGGCGAGGGTCGTGTATACAAATAACACAATAAGAGGGATAATAACTAT
Organism: Fragum sueziense; assembly: GCA_963680895.1. Lineage (NCBI taxonomy): Eukaryota > Metazoa > Mollusca > Bivalvia > Cardiida > Cardiidae > Fragum > Fragum sueziense. Next base: position 47,948,498 of record OY804600.1, read on the forward strand.
TTTTATTGCAACAAAGTAAACCAGCAGTATCCTTAATCACTCTCGTCTTTGTGCCATCGCTTTCAGAAATTGACTGATTGATTTTCTGTAAGCAAGAAAATTGTTTTCATTTAAAGTGACATTTCAGAATTTTTGTCATAAATTTTACTTTTATTTTTTTTTTATCTCACAGAGCATATTTCTTTATGAAAATTCTGAAAATTTCAAGCCAAAATATTGCGCCGTTTACGAGCAATTTATATTTTTGTGTTAAAATTGAACAAATTGTTGTGGACAACAGTTCGTATTTATATGCAATTTGTCGATTATGTCTCAACTTTAAATGGGTGTTTCTCGCTTATTGGCAAAAACTAATAGTATTTATACTCATTAGAATAACCAATCTTGGCATCAAGACATACTTTAAAAAATTGAAATTGGAATGAAATGTCCCTTTAACGGATGATTACAATGTATACGTTTAAAAAACTACACGCGATCACTTTCCACATTCAAACTCATTTTATTTCATGAGTCATATTTCCAGAAGCATTTCAAGAGGGAAACTACAACAACGCATCTCTATAAAATGATACCTTAATCCACAAACAAATGGCATCTTTGCAAATGACACAAGCAGACTATTTTCTGCAGCAAAAGTAAAGAGCATTCAGAATAATACAGAAGAAAATAAGCCTCATCATATTGGTCTATAGAGATAAATATCCTGTAAATTACTCTTCATAATTTCATGACCTGGGACTACTAAGTCATAAGTAATATTGGTAGTGAAGGACAGCGGGGCATGGTATAAGTCGATTTAGAATGACATTATAGGTCGTTATTCTCATACTTTTATGACAAAGGACGCTCATTTCAGGACCAGGACACTAATATTTGTCTCCTTTCATATATCAATGACGACAATTGATACTTCAGGACGATTCTTGAAGAGCAAAAATGTCAATTACTACTAGCAGTTTTCTCCTTTCTGTTAACGTCTTCTTTTATCTGTTACCATAACCTAAGAAAGTTTTGTTTTTGGTTATAGTTTCTTTGTTGTCTTGTACAACTTTGAATGAATTCCAGCGAGGAAAAGTAATCTATGACAGGGGCATAGCCAGGAATTGCACTGTACCCAAAGAACATTGGAGCTTGGGCTTTTGAATTCCCTCACAAGAAACTGCTTGGGAAAAGATTTTGAAAAATGAAGAAATTGTTTGGGACAGGCAATTTCTTCATTCCCACTATGTTGTTTTTACCCAGAGAGACCAGAAAATGTAACATTTGATTGACTTGATATTGCCGTCTGCAGCGTCTTTGAATTTGGACTAGTCTAAAATGTGTCGTTTGGTATTGGGTTAAAGGTATAGAATATGAAAACCAAACGCAACTTTTATAATCAATATTTTGTTTTACTTTTTTCGACCAATTAATTATTATTGTTTTCAATTATTTCCCACAAATTGTACTCAAATGAGTACCTGAGTACGCTTGTCTACGCCCCTATATGAATAAGAGTATAAGGACGAGGTTACTGATGCTGAGGTGGGCTGCTTACGGTACCAAGACGTTGGCTTCTACAAACCGAGTATAAATGGCCGTCGGACTAGAATGTGGATATAGAAAGGGACTATGGGACAAACAAAGACTAGCGAACAACTGAGGCGCGTTCTTTAGAGTAAGATTTCTTGAGATATCTTGAGCTTTCTTAGGATGTTTTAAGATAAAGCGTTATTTAGAGCAATATTTTTAAGACGTTCAATGGGAGACGCCACTGCCCGATACTTCATGCGGAACCCCTCGGTTAACTCTGTAGAAACAATACAAGAGAATTGACCGAGTTGTTCCGTATGCTCCATCGTAACATGCTAATGCACCATCATGACGTCATTTATATGAAGTCTGGAGCGTCTGAATTATCTCGGTCAGAATCTAGGTCTTAAAAACGGATTATCTAAAACATCTTAAGAAATCTTAAAAAATCTCGCTCAAAGAACGCGCTTCCGGTCTTCTCCAGAAATACTTCTTCATACATAAAGAGGCTACCTGGCTCACAAGCAAGCTTGTACCATATTTTGTATTTTGAAATACATGTATAATGCAATTTAAATCCAAATACCTGACGCTTTCTACGCGAGACCCTGGTATAGTTACTTTAAAGACAGAAGAGTGTTCAACATTTTTATGTCTTTAAAAGCCATGTTCATTAAAATTCACTTTTCTATGTTGAAAAGGCATATGAGATATCATAGGACTTAAGAGATATGATATTTGATACCCGTAAAATATGTGAAAATATTGATTCAGAAAGATTGATGCACAGACAGTCATGTACGTGGATGAAATAATAAAATGTTTCAAAACTATTGTCGATAGTTTCCAAAACATCGTGCATACAGCTTGAACAAGCTGTATGTACGATGATTTGGAAAGAATCGTCGATGTTTGATCTAAAGTCGACTGTATCATTTTATGGAGGACTGAAAGGCAACGACAAAAGGCAATAAATAACAGTCGCTGCAGCAGAGTGAATGTAATAAATTTGATACGAACGATTTTAATCTTGTTGGGTACAAAATTATAAACGTAACCGATTTCTCATCCGATAGGTAGGTATATCTTTAATCTGTTCAAACTTAAGTGATCAAATGGGTCACAAATGGCGTATTCTGCCACGACGACTAACTTCTTTTATTAAAAAGCACATGAATCACTTAAAAGTGATAAATCATACATGTGTCTATAATTCGTTGAGTATTTGTTATTTGTTTATCATCGACCAATGAAACATTCAGGTTTCTAGGATGGCAAAACAAACGTTGGGAAAAGTAGGATAATGTTATGGTGTAGTCTACAAACCAATCGGCGCTTCCTTTTAAAAACTCATTTGACAAACTTCAATGCCAGGGGAAGTTTTGGGAGTCAAATCAATTGCACAGTCATAGGTAAATAAACATTGTAAATGCATACTCGAATATCAATTTCAGATTCTATGATTTTTTTTAACCAGCTGTACACTATTCCATCCTTCGTTGAGTACCAAATCACCACGTTCTTATCTCAAAACAACATCCTGTAGCCTTAATCCTAGTCTTCTCTGTTGAAAATTTGCTCTTTGATATTTACAAAAATAGCGACATCCAAGTATCAATGAGCAAATTTTCGCCAGAGAAGACTCGTATTACCCATAGCATATAAGCTGTTACAGACACATATCTGTAATAGTTGATGTGCAGGAATGTATTTTCTGCTAGAAAAAGTCGCAGGTGACATGGTCGACGAATTCAAACCCGTGATCCTCCAGATTGGAGTCTCCTGTCCACACCATTGTCATCTATTTCTATAAACATTACATATTATTTCCAAAACCATGCCAAATGATTCAAATTTTAACTATTCTTTCGAATACTTTAAATGGTGATGCTATTAGATAATTATATAACATTTAGAAGTCAAACGTTTTATGTATTTTAATAAAACGTCTTCATTTATTTCCAAACTTTATGAAACAATGGAAAGAATCCTCTAAACGAGAGGAGATAGGAAACACTAAGATTTTTCACATCCGCGATTTGTAATATCAATTAAACAGATCATTATGAATTAAAAGTCATGTGTCATTTAATGTTTACAGACCCTGAAAAAGTCTACATTTTCTAGCCATACGAAATGCATCAAATTTCACACAATTGTAAATACACTTCACAAAAGATGATTCACCGTGCCGGATTTCAAGATCATGCTTCAAGAAGAAAATAATTTACAAATATTATTTTACTCTATATTCATAATTCATTATTTTTAACATTTTTGTCTAATACTTCCATAAGTATACATTGACTCAAAATTCTAAACCGTGCAAAATGCTTACATTTGTACTTGGAATGGAAAGGTAACATATTTTAGGAATAATTTGCACTTTTCAAATTTCGCCTCTGGCTCTTTGGTGCTTTTGAGGGGTTGGATACCTTAAGGTGGATAATGTCTATATCATTTAAGACATACAATTAAGTATTACCAAATTAAAGTTTGTGTTGAGGAAAGTTCAGCTCCGCGTGTTTTTTATTCTTTTTTTTTGGTGCACATTTTTCTTATTACATTGCCATGGCGTCGTACGTGAACTCGCCTCAAAACAAGCTTTCATTTGGTACCACTAATGATGATGGGAACCTTGCAAAATGTAATGCTTAAAGGAGCTAAGGTAAAAGTATAAAATGAAGAAATGAATAACATATCATATGTTTAAACTAAAACATTTTCTTAAATTAACTTGTGTGATGAAACTATAGTACATTGTGTAGGTAAGGTACAACATATATTTTCTAAGTTTGAAAGACGTTTTATCAAAATAAATAATCATTCTATGAAGTTTCATGATTCTACCGTATATACTTTTTGACGTCAAAAGCAGTTCTTTTGGCGGATTGATTGACCAATGTATATTTGAATCAGCATATTAGAATAGAAGTCTACTCTATAGTTTTGATGCGTTGAAATATTGTACTGATTCTTTTTTCTATTCTACACGTAAATATTGAATTATTGAAATTAGTTCAAGTTAATTGTTGTAGTCAATGATACGACAAAATTTACTGGAAAAGAACGTCTTAAATTCATACATGAACATCCAGGATTCCAAAAGTAACAACCTTTTTTTGAATATTATATGTATGTGTACAATTATGAAATGTGTACATAAAGATTGATTGTGCCATATAGGTCAGATAAGAATTGTTATCCACTGACTATTTGGACATATGATAACGTCGTTGGTCGCGTTAAAAATGTCGTCACCAATGTTTTTGAATATAGCCGACGATATGCGCATACATCAACAGAATATCATTCAGAGCGAAAACTCGCCTTTTTAGTTCAATTGGTTCTGAGAAAAATACGCGATGATTTTTAAAGGTTATTTTGTTTTAGAGTAAATGTCAAACGGCATTTTAGACTATCAAAAGTCGTGCTTCTGAGAAATTCGCTTTGTTGTATTTACAATACACCATTCCAATGCTTGTTTTGTTCAGCTGTGAAATGTACGACGGAAACACAAAGCGGAACTACAAACAAATGGAATTTGTAAGAAAACTGAGCTAAACCTCTTCCCTCTGCATTAAGATTTAAAGGGCGACGGTAACAGATGGTCTAATTGCAAAAAATGATTTTTTTTGAAAAAATATGCAAAACTTTTGTGTTGACCACCTCGGGATGGTTAATAATATGCGATTCAGACAGAGAATGAGCCGAAATTACAAGACAGATAGCTGAATTTAGGGAGAATCCAAACCTAAAGTCAACCCCGTCTCAGATGGGGTTAGAATTATTTTTAAATTGTTGCGCATGCGCATGCAGCGCGGACCATGATTCAAACGAGATTCATACTTGAATTTCAATATGACGTCATCATGTATGTTGTGACGTCATTCAAGAAAGTCGCATGTCCTACTGTTTTGACCTACTTTCGACACCGCTTCATGAATTTGGTATCAAATTGCGAAAAAATGAGTCGTTGCTTCAATAGTTTGTCGTGATCATTTAATCAGGTCATATAAAGCTTAAAAAGTGTACATTTCGTTTGTATTTGACAATTTTTGGGTCCAAATCTGGGAAATAGTAGCTTTAAGATTTGACAAAATTCAAAGCTGCTTTAGGCAAAATGGATGTTGATAACTGTAGGCGTTGTATATGATATAACACCGACAATATTGAGAAAAAACGCTGGTTATCAGTATTACCCACTTTTTTCAATGTTTCCCTAACCTTTTACCTGTAAAAATGTAAAAATGAGTAATGAGAAAGGGTTAGTGTTTACTTCGCACCATTCATACCGCAATTTTATGTTTCTTATATTTCATATAAAGTCGCACAAAACCGTTTTTGTTGATACAATTATTTTATTTCTGTATGCCATTTTCATGTATCGCACCTGGCAAGCAATATAATTATAGTGATTCGTATTTATGAAAGAATCTTTATCTGTTATTTATTATTATCAGATGTCACTATTTCAATCCAAAGTGCAATCAAAATCAAATATAAGTATATGATATGGGAAATTATAAACCACATTTAGATGAATCTCAATCCTGACACATATTCAAAACCACTGTCAGTATTTTTGTTTGCTCTCAATAATTAATCTTCTCAAACACATGGCATAGTTTATGAAGTAAATAAAAACAAATGTACGACAAATATATAAATAAATGATGTAGGGACACACTAAGTTAAGGAAAGGAAACAAAATAAAACTAATGCCAACAAGCCGCCGGGAAACAAAAGGTGTAGGGCAAAACGTAAATAAGAAAATCGAAACAAAAACTGAGGCACAGCTATGAATATATTGTTATTTTGCTGTGTTATTTTTTTATCATTTTTTATAATTCTTATCATATTTGCCACAGTAGAAACGTTCAGCTAAGGTAAACAAACGACCCATCATTAAACACGCCACTTCTAGCCATGCGACATGCATCAAATTACACACACTTGTAAATACACTTCAAATACGTTTATTCACCGTGCCGAATTTCAAGATTATGCTTCAAGAAGAAAATAATTTAAAAATATTGTTTACTCTATATTCATATGCATGGGAGGTAATTTTGAACATTTTTGTCAAATATTTCAATAAGTATGCATTAATTCAAAATTCTAAACCGTTCAAAATGTTTATATTTGCATTTGGAATGAAAATGTAACACAGTTTAGGAATTACTGGCACTTTTCAAATTTCGCATCTGGCTTTTTGGTGCTAATGATGGATTGTATACGTTAAGTTAATCGTCTGAAAAAATGCCCTTTCAATCAATTTCAGACGTTTTAATAGATAATTTTTATTAATTCATAGTTTATACAATAGTCCATTGCAATGGAGAATTATGTTCTTTTCATTCATTAATAGTCCATAACGAATTTACAAAATGGCCAACATATTTTGATATAGATAAACGAAATTTACTGTCACAAACATGAACTATATTGTTGGATCCATTCCATAATAAATGTTCATAATCATATTTTTGTAAAGAGGAAATAACTAATACAGGGACTGCATTGTATAATAAGCTGTACAGCTATCATTTCCACGGAGATGTCTGATTACTAACCCGATACTAAATATTGAATAAAAAAGATACATGTTTTAATTTATATAGAGCTATTAATTTTGTATACTACGTAAATATTGACCTGAGCCTGTTGAATATGAAATGAGTAATTGCAATTTATGAAATTATCACTCTTCAACAAATGTTGACACGAGAAACATGTGCAGAATACAAAGTCATAATGCATATGGAAACTATCGACTCTGCTCGACAGTGAGGATTGCTGGCGAGTATCGATTATTCCGTGTCAAAATTACCCATTTCATATTCACCGGGTTCAGGTCAATATTTACGGAGTATATCAGGTGAATTACGATTAAAACGAAGTTCCCAAGAACAAAAAAGATGTTTAACCCATTACCACACAGTGACTCTTTTTGACTCCCCACAAGCAAATGGCTTTGGAAAACATTGTGGAAAATGAAGAAATTGCTCGTGACAAGCAATTTCTTCATTTCCCACAATGTTTTCTAACCAAAAAGATAAAAAATAACATTTCATTCACTTGAAATTGTCGTCTGCAGAATCTTTCAATTTGGACCACCCTAAAATTTTGTTGTTTGGTAATGGGTTAAATATTGTTTTGATAAAATATGCTGAAATCCGATGCAGATCAAGTGTTTTGGAAGACATTGTACACATGAGAAAGTCCTTTTTCGACGATATGACATTGTCTGAGAAGAAATCCCCCAGAAAATTTCGGAGAGCTGAACGGGGTATTCTCTTATGTTTTACATACAAGCGAAAGGAAAAATGATAAATTCAGGAAATATTCGAATGTTTCCTCACTAAATACATCATGTTTGTCAATTACGGTTACCAATCGACTTCTTACGGTACCAAAAAGTAACACAAGTAACACAAGAAGCTCTGCAAATATGAAACGACCTAAAATGGTAAATATTAATCCGTTCATTTATATAACATTTATGTCCACAATCTCTTATACAACTACGTAATATTTATATTACAATAATGTATTAAGCCACAAATCAGCGGAAATATTACAACAAAATGTTTTGTTTGATATCTGAAATTCACTGGGTGGTGTATGATGTAATCTATGGTATTCCGAGTGCAATTTGTGATTTAATTGTTGCAATGTTATCAGTAACTTTGATGCAGCGTATAGTGCTATCAATGCCAATAAAAAGTGCATGTGGATAAAGTGGAGCAAAGTTTGATGTGATTCTGATGATGCAGATAAGGTAGCTTGATAGATCTACAATCAAAATAGAGAATAGCAAATATTACTTAAATCACGCCATGTCACATTTTCCTAAACGACGAGAATTTAGATTGACAAGAACATCAGTGGTTGCAATGGACAAACTTTATGTATGTGAAAACATGAGCTTTACTCTCAATGATCTATAAATCCGTGAAGTTGTGTAAGCACTGGTCTTTTTTCAAAATGCTTCCGACAGGGCCGTGAAAACAAACGGTAGTTTTTGGAAAACGTTTACAAAGGTAACAATTTCTTTACTTTCGTGTAAGAGAAATTGGTCCGTTTGTATCCGTTATATTCACAAGAATAGCTTTGGGATGACTTTTATGATATGAATGACCATTTCTAACATTAGTAGTTGGCCCGACTTGGGTCTTGAGTAGCACTAAAAAATCTAGACGATGTAATATTTCTAGAAAGTGATACGGTATTTCATTACATCTAGCAGTGAAATCCTGTAATTTCACAGTGAAATAAATTTTGATATTTTCACTGCAGTGAAATATTTCACTCCTGCCAGAACTACCTTTTTATTCTTTTTTCCCCATTTAATCATTATCATTTAACAATTTCCATGCATGCATAACATCGGAAATGTATGTCTTGAATAAGATCTACCTGCAAAAAAGAAAAATATCTAAAGAGAACTAACCTATATTCTTTGTTTTGACCCTTATTTTACATTTTTGATCATAATATCAAAGATCTATCCAGCGCTTGAGTGTTGAAGCGAAATGAGAAACACGAACATGACGAAATTTGTGCCGTGATAGGCATATATTCAAATCAATTGAACGGACAGTTGTTTTTACGCCTGCTCAAAGCAACCGAACGCAATTTCCCTGTTTCTATAAATATTTTCCAAGCTATGAGATATAAATTTTTGTCGATTTCAATTATCTTGTTGTATACAACTGAATTCAAGTTGAAAAAATCTAGAATTTTCCGCTTAAGAACAATGTCAGAGTGTTAAATAGTAAGTACAAGTTAAGCTATCACCATCTGATATTTTGTGGGATTTACACAGGCAACATTTCCTTTGTATAACTACAAAGTATGTGTCTATGTCTGTATACAGGTCGTCTAACAGAGAGTCATAGTCTGTGGTAGAATTTCTGATACTCTATCTCATAATGTTTTTAAAGTTTTTCCACATCTGCATTAGTCTATTTTCTTTTTCTTGAAATATTGACAAGGCTATGTTGAAATCACCCAGAATGATCGTATGATTGCAGCTGGTGTTGGTTATTTTACACATACATATATAACACTAATCAGACTATGTAATGTTGACTTTGGAGATTGAATATAACACAACAATGGCAGTTTTCCATATAGATGTTTCAACATTAATAATTACATACTCGATATCACATCCTGATTGTTCAAAAGATGTTTCATGTGAAACTATACTAGCGGTTACAGTGTTTCTACAATACATTGCGATACCATATGTAGTTTTCTTTGGTGATGTTTTGCACATTTGTATAAGGTTAATCCCGTAAGAAGAAGGTGTTTGTCATCTTTTTCAATCAACTATGTCTCCACAAAAATAATTATATCAAACATGTGGTATATATCATCAGCTTTTATGTCTGTATGGTGTTTTCGAAGGGATCTCACATTTGTAATAGTATACGTAAGGATGCTGTTCTATTGGAAATGAAGTCCTGTTTTATCAAATTCAATGGGTTGTTGATTTAAAGTCGTTTCTTCTCATTGTTCACTTTGATTTTTGTTTCATTTAAATCTCGAAGGTAAATGTTTTCAGATCTGGTCACTCTACTGATGGCAACATAATGAGAATGAGGGAATTTGTTACTGTATCTAACCAAGTCTATTACAGCAGTGTGCATCGTAAAGCCTTTGCATCTTTGAGTTGTTTTTGATGATGTTAGACGAATATTGGAAACCGTTCTCTCATGACTTGTGTTGATTTGTACTTTCCCACATTGAACTGTCTTATGAAGGTTGACATAGGATTCCAATCTTTTGCCATTCGTCCACACATCTGTTTATGATTTGCCTTCTCTCGAGATCAACTGTTTCATGAGTGAACTTTATCTAAACGAAGTCGGGTCATGCTGCTCCCGGTAGTTTTGTTACTGCCATGATCTCACCAGCAGCACCATTCACCAGGCCATCCTCAACATATACATTGGAACACATTTCTACTCCCTACCCAATTTGCTGTCTCTATTTTCTGTAGAATTTCCCTTGTTTTAGATGGGTCTGTGGGAATTGAGTTTAGTACTTTTGCTTTTATTTCTAGCAGGAAATTTACCAATCGCAATATCTCTACAGCTAAATGAGGATAAGGCATAAACTATGATTGTTATGTGCGTGTATATCTGAATTGTTAAGGAATAAATGCTGGGGGGGGGGGGGGGGTAAGAGGATAACCTGAAGATGTTATGGTTTTTGCTGATGAGTCTTACCTTCAATGCTTTAAGATCTCTGTCAGTCTTGTGTCCATTTCTTAATCTGTTGAAACATTTCTGAAAATAAAACATATATGCCCCCTCAAGGGCCTACATTTGATGTAGGTCAAAGTCCAAGGTCAAGTTAACAAGGTCTAAGGTCATGGTCAAATATGAAAGGTCTTGGTAGGAGGTGTCTATGTGTGAAATATTAAAGCTGTATATGTAAAAGTAAAATGAAACATAGGCCAGGTTAAAGTTTTTAAAAGTAGGCCAAATGCCAAGGTCAAGGTCATGGTCAAATGTGAAAGGTCTTGGTTGGAGGTGTCCATGTGTGAAATATCAAGGCTGTAGGTGTAAAAGGACATGATATATATGCCTGGTTTCAGTCTTTTTAAAAGTAGGTCAAACTCCAAGGTCAAGGTTGCAATATTCAAGGTCATGGTCAAATGTGAAAGGTCTTGGTAGGAGGTGTCTATGTGTGAAATATCAAGGCTGTAGGTGTAATAGGACATAAGATAAAGGCTAGGTTAGATATTTCTAAAAGTAGGTCAAACTCCAAGGTCAAGGTCCAAGGTCATGGTCAAAGTGAAATATCTTGGTTGGAAGTGACCATGTGTGAAATATCAAGGCTGTATATGTAAAATGACATGAAATATAGGCCAGGTTAATGTATTATAAAAGTAGGTCAAACACCAAGGTCAAGGTCACAAGGTCCAAGGTCATGGTCAAATGTGAAAGGTCTTGGTCGTAGGTGTCCATGTGTCAAATATCAAGGCTGTATGTGTAAAAGGACATGATATATCGGCTAGGTTAAAGTTCTATTTAAAGTAGGTCAAAGTCCAAGGTCAAGGTCACAAGGTCCAAGGTCATGGTCAAATGTGAAACGTCTTGGTAAGATGTGTCCATGTGTGAAATACCAAGGCTGTATGTGTAATAGCACATAAGATATAGGCCCAGTTTATTTCTTTTAAAAGTAGGTCAAACTCCAAGGTCAAGGCCACATGGTCCAAGGTCATAGTCATATGTGATAGGTCTAAGTCGGAGGTTTCCATGTGTCAAATATCAAGGCTGTATGTGTAAATGGACATGATATATCGGCCAGGTTAAAGTTTTTTTAAAAGTAGGTCAAACTCCAAGGTCAAGGTCACAAAGTCCAAGGTCATGGTCAATTGTGAAAGGTCTTGGTAAGATGTGTCCATGTGTGAAATATCAAGGCTGTATTTGTAAAAGGTCATGAGATATATGCCAGGTTTAATTTTTTTTAAAGTAGGTCAAACTCCAAGGTCAAGGTCACAAGGTCCAAGGTCATGGTTAAATGTGAACGATGTTGATAGGAGGTATCTATGTGTGAGATATCAAGGCTGTATGTGTAAAAGGACACGAGATATAGGCAAGGTTAAGAATTAAGTGTAAAAATCAACAAAGGGCAATAACTCCAAGAATTTGATTGGCAGAGTTACGGTTCTTGTGCACTGCACCTCTCCATAATGAAATCTATTCACCTGTAAAGTTTCATGATTCTACCTTACATATTTTTTGAGTTGTGCTCCGGACAAGAATCAAGTTATAAAATCAACAATGGGCAATAACTCACAAAAGTTGATCGGCAGAGTTACGGTTCTTGTGCACTGCACCTCTCCATAATGAGATCTATCCACCTGTAAAGTTTCATGATTGTACCTTACATACTTTTTGAGTTATGCACCGGACAATAATCAAGTTTGAAAATCAACAAAGGGCAATAACCCAAAAAATATGATCAGCAGAGTTACGGTTCTTGTGCACTGCACCTCTCCATAATGAGATCTATCCAGCTGTAAAGTTTCATGATTCTACCTAACATAGTTTTTGAGTTATGCTCCGGACAATAATCAAGTTTGAAAATCAACAAAGGGCAATAACTCAAAAAATTTGATCAGCAGAGTTACGGTTCTTGTGCACTGCACCTCTCCATAATGAGATCTATCCACCTGTAAAGTTTCATGATTGTACCTTACATACTTTTTGAGTTATGCTCCGGACAAGAATCAAGTTATAAAATCAACAAAGGGCAATAACTCAAAAAATTTGATCGGCAGAGTTACGGTTCTTGTGCACTGCACCTCTCCATAATGAGATCTATCCACCTATGAAGTTTCATGACTCTACCTTAAATACTTTTTGAGTTATGCTCCGGACAAGGTTTGGTCTACGGACAGACCGACCGACCGACCGACCGACCGACCGACCTTCCGACCGACCGACCGACCGACCGACCTTCCGACCGACCGACCGACCGACCGACACTTGCAAAACAATATACCCCCATTTTCTTCGAAAGGGGGCATAATTATGTACCATCCTTTTGACGCATCACCTGGTCCAATCCAAACGTTATAAAATGATTTTTCCAAATATTTGGGGCAAGAGCTCCATATTCATGACTCAAATCCTTGAAAATACATCCGTCAAATACTGGCTTGAATTGGTGTAAATCACCAACTGCATTTACAGAGAGTCCATCGAAGATTTCAGAGGTGCCCACGATTTGCTGCAAACGTCTGTTGATGTAGTTTGTCATCTTTTTGCCAACCACTGAATCACATCTATGATTAACAACCTCACATGTCTGTATTTACGCTGATGAGTATTCGAAGTATCTGATACCAATGGTTTGTAAGTAAAATACTGGTTGGCAGAAATAAGAAACAGAGAATGTGAAGTACTAACATCCATTAATATATAAGGAAAGCGGCAATTTCAGTTGGAGATCCAAAAAACACTTTTGCATCGTCAGGGTTGTTTGCCACACCTGAATTAAGAAAACGTAATACAGCTTGATATATAGCAGATATGACGACACTCTTACGCACCATTGTTCCTCCAGTTATAAAGATGTGGAAAGTAGATGAGGTTTTGATTATGTGGAGCACATCCATTGCAATCTGTCTCTATGAAGATTTCTCACGATTTCCCTAAAATGGTTTTCTCTATCAATGTCAAGGTTATAACGCACATACCCAAGTGATGCATTCTTGTTTCTTCTCACTAGTTTGTATCCTCTAATAAGATTACAATCCTTAGAATCGATAACTTCATTTTCATTCGTTAAACAATCATTATGTTCAATATTATCTTCATTCTTTTGCACATTATCTGAATTTTCAAGAACAACTTATTTCATTTTTGACCTCTCTCTTCTATACTTTGAGCAGTAATCAGCGAGTACCATATCATTAAGGTTTTGATGTATTTGTAAGTAGTGAGTTATAAGTGAAGCAGCTTCGACATCAATACAATCTGGGCAGACTTTCAATTATTTGTCGACTTTTCGGCATTACAACTCTTTCTCCAGGGGTGCTGTGTTGACAAAAGCTGCATCACCACTAGCTTTGTAAAGTGGTATTTCGAAAATATAATACACTGCTTCATGAGCTGATACTTCCACATGGTTGATAAATCTATTGCCTATCATATAGACTGGCTTCTTTAAATCCATATTCCCCTCCGTGCCTCTTGACATGCATTGTACAGCATGTTACTCATGATTCGTACATGAATACATCGCACATGAATAGGCGTCTTGTCCGTATTAAAGGATGGGTTGCAGTAAGGGGTCAAAAAATAGATTTTCTTTAAATTTCGTGGATTGATAGGGTTACATAATATCTTTAATTTGTATGTGTAAAAAATCTGGTTCCGGCTTATTTTCCGAGATATGGGTAAATAAAGTGGGTGGGGTAAGATGGACTGAAACACATTAGGGGTAATTCTAAGTCACTTATCTTTCTTATTTTTAGCCCCAGATGCGTGAAAATTTGTATGCGTGTCTTGTGATATATGCGTTAAACATTTATGGGCTTAAATTAGATATTCCATTTATATCTTTTCCGTAATATTCATCCTTCTTTCTTTCGCCAACTTTCGCTATTTTTTAACGACCAACTTTACCAAACTATCTCCACACGTTTTATTTGAAACCCGATTTCTATGAAACTTAAGAGATATATTATCCAGATATTAATGTAACTGTGTGTGAAATTTAAAAGAAAAGCGTTGGCCCGTTGTTGAGATATTTGATCTTGACCTTCAAAATGACTTCAAAACTCGGGAAATCCCAAAATGTGATAGTTAAAGCGCCAATTTTATTCATAAGGATTTGAAACATGGTTTCTTTTTATTGTTCCTAATGAGTTTCGTAGCAATATTTACTTTTTTGTATCGTTCAACCCATTCGGAAGAATGGGAAAGAAAAGAAATTCTTTTTACGTCTCAATTTTCTTATCGAACTAAATATTGCACATGAAACATGTCTACGCGGAAAGCGCTGTGATTAATATTACTACCACAGGTGAGTGAAATTAAATATTAGCATTATGTTAAGATTGCTAGAACTACCAAAGCTTTATATGCAACTTGAATTGTCGAAGAGTTTATATTCATTCACTCATCTCATGATGGACAAGAATTATCAATTTGCTAGGAGAAAACTAATCATTTTCAAATTGTACTTCTTATGTGGTTATAAAGAAGACGCATTTTGAATGATTTTACTAAATGACCAAATGTGCTTACAATTAATTCATTTAAGCTAAATATTTATATAACGTTATATAATATCAACAAAAAGAAAATAATGTTAAATGTATAGACAGGCCTTAAACAATATCTGTCTATCAATGATTTCATTAGATGAAATGACCGGGAAACTCTGAGAGGTGACTTTGTTTATTATATTGATTATATCAATTTTAACGGTAAAATCATACAATAAAACCCCCAATCATGTGTGAAATGCATTCTTTTATGAATGGGCTGTCACATGCCATTCAACCCTAACCATTTTCCCAACACTGCGTAATTTTAATGGACATTCCCGAATTTGATGTTATTTTGAAGGTCAAGGTCAAATATCTCAACAAAGGGCCAACGCTTTTCTTTCAAATTTCACACAAAGTTACATTAATATCTGGATAATATATCTGTAAAGTCTCATAAAAATCGTGTTTCAAATAAAACGTGTGGAGATAGTTTGGTAAAGTTGGTCGTTAGAAAATAGCGAAAGTTGGCGAAAGAAAGAAGAATGAATATTACGGAAAAGATATAAATGGAATATCTAATTTAAGCCCATAAATGTTTAACGCATATATCACAAGATACGCATACAAATTTTCACGCATCTGGGGCTAAAAATAAGAAAGATAAGAAACTTAGAATTACCCCTACTGTGTTTCAGTCCATCTTACCCCACCCACTTTATTTACCCATATCTCGGAAAATAAGCCGGAACCAGATTTTTTACACATACAAATTAAAGATATTATGTAACCCTATCAATCCACAAAATTTAAAGAAAATCTATTTTTTGACCCCTTATTGCAACCCATCCTTTTGCTCTTCAGGATTTTAACATAGAAGTGTATGGATGTATTCGTTCTCATCTGGCGTTCTTTTCAGAAAAATAGTCTTCCTTTTTTATTGCTGATCTAATTGAAAAGATGTAGTCTTCTTCATTCAAGTTGATCTTTCCTAAAAATTATACATATGCTACTGATGTTCTTTTCTTCCTTTTATTTAAAACTTTCATAACTTCATCACACTTTTTCGTAGTATGCAGTGACCTGTCTTGTTCTGGAGTGTCTTCTTCCAATGGCTATGAGATAATAGTTCTAGAAACTATGGGGTAGGGGGTAGTTGAGGGTTCTTTGGGTAGCTAAATCTACAGAAACTTTTCCAATTCTTTCTACAAGTTCTTGAATGAGCATGCTCTTGATGTCCAATCAAGTAATCGTCAACATTCGCACATGTCGCATATTTTTCTAGAAACTTCATCACTTCCTCTTCATTTCCATCTTCTAGATTTGGAAAAGTGTCAATCAATAACATCATTTGAATATGTGGTGATTCTCTCATCTGAAACTCCACCTTGTGAAAGATCAGTGAATATTTCGTATGTTAGATGAACATTTCCTAATTTGACAGCTTCTGCCAATGACGGATATGATTTTGATTAAAAAATGCAAACAGTAACAGGCATTATAGAGACAGAAGGGAAAATGCTGGTTTTCATCAGTGTCGGTGTTTTATTTGAATTCCTGGATTTTAATTCAGTATCATTATTTCTTTTAATATTTTCATTTCTTTCGCATTTTTCTTCAGAAGAATTGTTGTCTTTGTCTGATTGAAGAGACATTTTCTCAACTTATTCAAGGTACTCAGATTCTCAATTATCATTGATCGTGATACCTTCCTCTCTATACAAGGAGCTGTTTTCAACAAGACATTTAACAGCAGCAATGGTGATGTTTAGTCTCTCAGTTTGATATTGGTAATATGGTGGGTATACTGAATGTAACCTTTTAATTTGAGTGCTCCCCGGGAAGATTCATTGACAGTATGTTAACTGTAGATGTCACATTTGTTGGAACATTAACAACATTTACATGTATAGTATTTCTTATGTATACTCAGCTGCCCCCTTCTTGGCAGCTGATGCTACTGCATAAAGGGAATCCTTGGTGAAGTAATCCGCTCCTCCATCTTGGTTTATAGCAGACACTGAGGCGATTTTTTTCATTGTCCCTTGATTCTTTGTTTTGTCCTTTGTTTTCTTTGTGAAGTTTTTGTTGCTCTGAACTCTCCACCCACCCTTTTCTTTTCTATATAAAGTTTTTGCTGGTCTCGCCTTTATTGTTTTTTCATTTGTCCTGAATTCTTCACTCACTCTTTTTTCTGTTGTATATAACGTTTTTTGTTTGTCTCGTCTCATTAATTTTTCATTTGTCCTGAATTCTTCACTCACTCTTCCATTTTGTTTGTGTTGCTTTTTCTGGTTTTCTGTTTACTGTTCTTACTTTCTTTGAATTTCAATATGTTCTGAATACTTCAAGCCCCCGTTTCTTTTGTTTATAAAGTTTTTGTTGTTCTCGTCTGTTTGAGTTCCTATTAGTTCTACATTCTGTAGACTATATTTGCTCTTGTTTATAAGGTTTTTTCCGTCTCTGTCACTACATTAGTCTGGACAAGCGTTTTGTCAAATCAGAGGATGAATCTAAAATACTATCTATTCGATGTTCAAAACATCTGTGTTTTGCACATCTACAGGTCTCAAGAGACACACTTCTGCCAAGTACGAAGTTCATCGAACTTTAAGTGTAAGGCGGGGCCTGGGCTTGTCCAGACAAGGTTTTGCTGACGGACCGACCAAACGCCAGACCGACAGACTGATTCCTGTTTATCCCCCCCCCCCCCGACAAACTTAATTTGGAGAGGTATAATGTTGCATTGTGGGTTAAATTAAATGGTTAGACATGATGAATATTTTGTTGGTCATGTTCAAAACAATGCATTAGCTTAACTTGGATTAACTGAACCGGTATCATTGTTCTATAAGAAATATATTCTAACGTACCTTGTCTTTGACTGAAAACAAAAAATAATAAAAGTTAATCAAATGTTAGTTTTAAACTTTTTACTATCCAACACAAAAATAATGAGAAAGCTAACCTGGAGCTTTCGTCCTAGTTCTAAGGACTTCATCAGCACAATGACTGGATTACTGGGGATTAACACCACTCTGGGTGAGTGATGTTAACTGGCTGTCCCATATGTGCGACAAGTTGAACCGGCCCCCGTCCCTGTTTAATGTTGGTCTGCGTGCCCGAATGTGCAGGGCTTCTCTCACCCCTCTTCCAAACCATGAGGGGTCCCGGTCCAGAATAGTAACTGAGTCTAGTGATACCGAGTGCCCAGGATTATCCATGTTTATATGTTGTGAAACTTCACTAGTGGTAGAGCTAGGTCTTCTATGCTCCATAAACCTGGCTTTCAAAGTTCTTTCTGTTTCTCCTATATAGTCATGTTTACATTGGTGTTTTCCCTGTCCTTGGCACTTGATATGATAAACAGGCCAACACACTTCATATTTCTCAGTCTTATCTTTCGGATGTACTAGTATTTGGCGCAAGGTTCTGTGTGGTTTAAAACATACAATACCCTATGTTGGTGGAAAATGCGCCTCATAGTGAGTAGTGTTGGATCTATAACATACAATACAGCAAAATTTCTTTCCAAGATCTTGTCTCCTTTAGTAGGAAAAAGTGAACATCATGTCAAGAATTCAAAACACTTTGCAACGCTAATTCAGGATAAGACAGTGAATGATGACGAAATCCTTGTTTCATACGATGTTAGTGCCCTATTTACAAGTGTGCCGGTCGATAAGGCCCTCACGGTTATTCATGAGAGACTGTTGGATGACCCCTCTTTATCAGAACGTACCACTCTACAACCAAAACATGTGACTAAACTTTTGGAGGTGTGTCTGAAGTGCACTTACTTTGTTTATGATGGTACTTTCTACCTGCAGGTACATGGCGCTGCCATGGGGTCCCCAGTATCCCCTATAGTATACAATCTATATATGGAACATTTTGAGAACCTCGCTCTCTCCACGGCACCCCACCCGCCGGGTTGGTGGTTCAGGTATGTAGATGATATGCACACCAAACAGAAGAAAGAGTTTGTGGAGGAGTTCACTGATCACATAAATTAGATAGACACTGACATCAAATTCACCATAGAAAAGGAAGAAAACAACAAATCGGCAATCCTAGACACAAATACAGTTAGAAATCAGGATGGTACTATTAAAACTACTGTTTTTCGAAAAGCCACACATACTGATCAATATCTTGACTTTATTCAGCTCATCCAACTGATCAGAAACTAGGAGTAATTAGAACTTTACATCAAAGAGCACAGGTCGTAACATCAGAACCCAATGATTTGGAACAGGAGATTACACATGTGAACAGCGCTTTAAAGAAATGTAACTATCCGGAATGGGCAATAAAGAAAATTTCTCAAAGTCTCGCTGTTAGCAATGCCAAAAAGAACAATCAATCCAGCAAAAAGAGAAAAACGCCAAGCAAGACAGAGTCTAAAGGATCCGTAGTATTACCATACCAGAAAGGACAGTCAGAACACTTGAGGCGCATTTTCCACCAACATAAGGTTAATGTATATTTTAAACCCCACAGAACCTTGCGCCAAATACTAGTACACCCGAAAGATAAGACTGAGAAATATGAAGTGTGTAGGCCTGTTTATCATATCAAGTGCCAAGGACAGGGAAAACATCAATGTAAACATGACTATATAGGAGAAACAGAAAGAACTTTGAAAGCCAGGTTTATGGAGCATAGAAGACCTAGCTCTACCACTAGTGAAGTTTCACAACATATAAACATGGATAATCCTGGGCACTCGGTATCACTAGACTCAGTTACTATTCTGGACCGGGACCCCTCATGGTTTGGAAGAGGGGTGAGAGAAGCCCTGCACATTCGGGCACGCAGACCAACACTAAACAGGGACGGGGGCCGGTTCAACTTGTCGCACATATGGGACAGCCAGTTAACATCACTCACCCAGAGTGGTGTTGATCCCCAGTAATCCAGTCATTGTGCTGATGTAGTCCTTAGTACTAGGACGAAAGCTAACATTTAATTATGAACAATTCCACACAGTGTAACTTTCACCAAAAAATTAAAAGTTAAGTGATGATAATAAAAGTAAAGGAATTACCAACCTTAATAATTCAGTGTCAATCTGAAGAACTACGATAGTGGAACGCAAAATATTGTCAACACCACGAGAAACATGTACATAACATAAATGGGTGGACAAACTGTTGGCATAAAAGGTGACCCTCATTCGTAATTTTTATGAATCATTTATATAGCATAGAATATAAGAAAATTTAAATTACATGTAATTTTAATCAGTAGGGTACTTTATACGTCGCACCCATTCATCAAAAACTCGACTGATTTCGTAAAATTAGCCCTTTTGACAGTCACGTGATTGTACCATCGTCACGTGATTTCTGCGGTAGCAGCTATTACCTACCCCTGGCTGTTTGGGTGTTTTCTGATTAACATTATAGTGAGTTACTATACATAATTATTAGAAGCAGGGTGTCTAATAATGAATGATAAATTTTGGTCTTTGCTATCTTCTCTGGTGGCCATATATTCCTGGATCTATATAAAATAGTGTACTAGTTCTACTTTCTGAAGAATCAATATGGCTGATTTTCTGTTGCAAAACGCAGAACATTCCTGCTCGTTGAACTTATTGGGAATATACAATGAACGAAAATTTTATGTGACTATCATAGACACACTGAAGTGATAGATCTAAGAGAATGTATCGATAATCGATTTAATTTATTCTAATTAATTTGCATCTCTTTAATACATTTAAATTCCCCAGACAACCTATTTAACCATAATTGGTCAAAGGTTCTATAAATCATCAGTTCAAATACTTCAATTGTCACGAATAATTTAACCCTTTCCCGAACGACAGAATTTTAGGGTATTCAAATTCGAAAGCTGCTACATTACACAAAATGTTAAATCAAGCTTGAATTTGTGTACAATATAGCTCAGAAAATATTGAAGCAAAAGGAGAAAATGCTGGTTATCAGCATTTTCTTCTTTTGTCGCAAATGTATTTCCAAGCCTTTTCTGTTAGGTACGGCAAATGTAGGTCTGGTTTGGGAAATATGACAAAAGACCTTCACTTTTACAAAGACAACGCCCTTGTAGACGGCAAAATTGAGTTGGTGTCAAGTAGTACACATTTCTTCAATGCTTTTCGGCGGATTATCGAGAAATAACGGTAGATTATTATTTGATAAACTCACCGCCTATCTAGTGAAATGATCAAACACTTGTGCCCCGCATTCGTTCATTTCACTCTATCTGACGTTTGGCAGGGCCAAACAAGTGACGTCATCGAAAGCGTTACGTAGCAGTCGCATGCAAAATGACGCGCATTAAGAAAATTTGTCATAAAATGTCCGCATGTTGTCTAATTTTTGCATTAAAGAAATAGAATAATCGTTTGTTTTTCGAGTAAGATCGATTAATATTTCAATTCGCGAACAACAAGAGCTACATTTTCACTGGTGGCTTCGCCACTCGAGAAAATAATGATTTTGTTGTTCACTCAATGAAATATTAATCGTTCTTACATTGAAACAAACATTTATCCTCTATATATTTGTAGATAGGAGCGTACGTAGAAAGACACGGTCATCTGCCTTTTCTTCTAGTCCTCCGATGGTTTATGTATTTTTGCAATGGGGCCATATTCCCCAATATTCTAAATCGATTACCTCAAGTAAAATTTCACAACAAGCCACATGATTGGACGAGAAGTATGTTCTGGCCAATCGGATGGATTGCTGTCTGGTTTTTAACCCTTTCCCAAACAAGACCTGGTTTTGGCGTCCCTAATAGAAATGGCTGGGGAAAACATTGAGAGCAAAGAAGAAACTGCTGATAACCAGCAGTTTCTCCTTTTGTCTCAATATTTTTTGTGCTATATTTTACACAGGTCCTGCCTTTATCAACGCCCATTTTGACATTTGCAGTGGATTTTTAATTGGAAAAGTTAACATTTTTGTTGTTTGGGAAAGGGTTAAGGCATTCTTTGATTTAGACTGGTTGGTGAATACCAACCCTGTTAGGTTTTCGAAGTTTGTCTATGCGTGAAATAGTGTAAAATATTTCTTTGGTTTACAAGGAAATCAAGTCTACCGACCTACTTTCATTTACCCAAATTAGAGTATTTGAAAGCAAAGAAAAAATCCATGGAAATGGATTTAATCAATCAACCGTTTAGTGACGCCTTTGCGTCGATGTACAATATATCATTTTCTTGAATGTTACGCAAATAAATTAAAGCTTCAATCAATGAACATGATCGTTCAACATTCCTTCTCTTGAGCATACATGCAAAATAGTATTCATAGTTATAGAGGCGGCTACATAAATGGAAATGAGCCAGGATCTGGACAATGCCGTATGGCATTTCAGACGAACCGGGGGCCCGTATTTTCAACGATCTTACGACCACTTTTTGTGTAAATTGTGTAACAAAACATCTGATAGCACGAGAAATCATATTGGGCCTATCAGATTTGAAGTTATTATGCAAAAATAATGGTACGATCCCTTTAACTAGTAGGTAGTCCGTTTCTGTTGCCACTGATGACACCACAAGTTTCCATAAGTTTGTTGGTATCTCATTATGGATGGAATATCGTAAGGTTAGTCAAAATTCAAAGGTGTGGCAGTCATCAAAAATAATCTGACAGTCAGAATGCAAACTGTCCGTGATAGAATGGAGGTTATTGTGTAAAAGGAAGACCAACTACCAACATTTTCTTCAATGTTTTACAAAGATTTACTTTCTAAAGTGCATCAAAAAGGGTCTCTTTTTTGGAAAAAGGTTTCATAATCTGGTCAGGTTCATATGAAATAATTTGACTAGCCTTATCTGTCAAAGAAACGATCGCTTCTAAGCTTTCCAGAAAGGAATTGTCAGTTGTAAACATGGATACATCGCTCCTTTTCAACAAAAACCTCATAACTGCAGCTTAAAATAAGCTGCAGTTAACATGGTGTATAATCACGTGACTCAAAATTTCCGATAATCTTCAATATCTTTTTTAATACTTAACCAATTTGAATTCGGTTTAAAGCAGATAAGGTGAGGAAATGCCAGGAATAAGCTGGACGTGTTGGATTTTTGAAAAATCAACTGATAAAAAAGTTATTGAAGATAAACAAAAATTTTGGTTTATCTTTAATAACTTTTTTATCATTTGTTTTTCTTTAAAATCCAACATACACAGTGGTTAAGATGTCTTTGTTGAAAAGCGACGACATGCTGGCATCAAATGCCATAATGATCCCTCTAAAGATCTCCACTAATATGCATAAACTGACTGGAGCCATAAAAATCATAGTTACGTAACCTGACATATATAAATTAACCGATTTATTACATTTTGTATAATCATCATTTGCAAAATGAGGTCAATGTCAACAGACATAAAGGCCATTCGTCATATGAATGGCTTCTGTGACTGTATGGTGATAGACGATTGACGAGCTTTGAACTTGGTATATAATTATTGTGGCAAAAATAGTTGTGTACAGAAACTGTGTGAACCGGCCGAGAGTAGAGTCAATTGCAAGTAGAAAAGTAACCATAGTATAGGTCTCGATAAATGACCTGGCAGAGCATCCCTAGCTATTAGCTAGAGATACTCTGCCAGGTCATTTATCTTGAGATATAAAATTGTTATGCTTAATTATGAAAATAATTATGCGTTTATAAATGATCAGGAGCAGAATTTGGAAAAAAAGGAGATGCTTTAATGACACTTAAGAGAAGCATCCAGACCAACATATGCTTACGCGAGGTCTGACGTACTCTCCAAAGCCGAGGTCTATTGATTAACCATCAAATATGACCTCTGCCGTTTTTGGTACACAAACAGCCAATTTGGTCGTCATAATCTAATTATAGCACATCATTTGAATTATCGAATCAAAATCATTCAGTTTTATCTTGCATGATCATAACGTATACATTACGTCGCTTCTATTTTTGCCTGAAGCCGGTAACTTTTGAATTATCGAATCAAAATCATTCAGTTTTATCTTGTTTGATTACGTATACATAACGTCCCTTCTATTTTTGGCTGAAGCCGGTAATTTGAAGCGTCAGCCAATGAAAGTTTGTATCAGCTTTTTAAACTGTTTTGTTGTGTAAAGCCAACGATTGGATACCGAAATCCCGCCAAGGCCCCGAGATTAGACGTGAAATGACCCCGCAGGAACAGAGCATCATTATATCATAATGGAATGAAGAGAGAATGTGCTCTGTTCTTAACCCTTTCCCAAACAAACCTGGTTTTGACGTCCCTAATAGAAAAGGCTTGGGAAAACATTGAGACAAAAGAAGAAATTGCTGATAACCAGCAGTTTCTCCTTTTGTCTCAATATTTTCTGTGCCATATTTTATACAAATCCTATCTTTATTAACATCCATTTTGTCATTTGTGACAGTTTTTGTAGTGGATCACCCTAAAATTGTGTTGTTTGGGAAAGGGTTAAGAGAGTAGGTCTGACGATGATCAATGTTGCAGATGGTTGCTACAGGTCATGGGGAAGCTGTTAGAAAACAACATGGACATTGATCAAACTGCCCGCTCGTATGTAGGCCTGAAATGCCATCTGAACCCCTTTCCAGATCCAAGGTCATATGAATAATGTGCCATTAATTCACTTTCTTGATATAGGGTTTTATATGCATGTATATATATTAATTAAATGGACTGTTTTCGTATTCTACTATTTTTATATTGATTTATGATCTAGTATTGATGTTCAAATGCAGCTGATCTTCCTTATCCAACGGTTTTGCACTTCCACTGAACGAAGCTTACTCTCAATGCTCAATTCGCATTGTTTGGTTGTATTACCCTGTATGACATAGATTGTGTTGAGAAACAGTGTACGCATTCTCTGTGACATCTTCGCAAGCCAAGGGTTCTACCTACACTTTGTTCCTTACGAAGTTCGTAATAAACAAGGTGGATATAGAACACTTGGCTTGCGAAAATGTCTCTGGGACGACATGTATGCCTCAGCCAAAATAGATGTACAGTATTTTGGGAATCATACTTATTCAGGTTCATATTCTCATTTGTTTTTCGTATGATTCAAGTTTCAATAAACATGTAAATTGACTGATATTTGCACTATCGATTAAAATGTAAGATTATCTTATATTTTTAGGATCGTGGCCAAAGTAGGTCAATGTATCAGTTTTTCAGAATTATTACTTAGGTTGAGTCATGCTCGCACTAATACATAAGTAATATTCTTACATCTATTATACCCATGGTATATTTTATTGTCATAAAGGTCCGAATTAAGTAGATGCTGATGTACAAATTGCAACTACCTACGTTTATGAGATTACATTATTAACCCATTCCCAAACAGTAAAATATAGGATTTGTCCATTTGGAATGCTACTGTAGTAGACAAATTGGTGTGAAAAATAGGATCTGTGCTTGATGTAGCATAAAAAAATTTTCTGGCGTAATATTTTTAGAGGCTTTCACTACGAGGGATGTTAAAACCAGGTCTCAGTTGGGAAAGGGTTGACAATTGTTTTAAACAAGCTCTTATATTAACACCACTACAAAACAGCTAAAAACGTTCGACTGAAAAACAAGGAAAATATGCTGAAAATAAGCATTTTCTCTTTTCCTATTAAAGATTTCTACGATAATACTTGCAAACTTTCTGCTATATGTAACAAGTATTTTGTATTCTTTGTCTACGACAGGTTTCATTGTCGACAAGCCAAAATTTGTGTCATTTGGGAAAGGATTAAACGATGTGTTTATTGCGTCTGAGAGCAAGCTGTTTAACGATGTTTTCTTCTTATTCATTCCTTTTACCAGACGGCATCATTTTAGTGTTGTCCATTTTTGAAAAGGTTGCGGGACATCTTCTAAGTGGAGGCTCTTTTCTTTCATTTCTTAGATAAACAATTGTGACCCGTCACGCTAAAAGGGACCTCATCCGAACTCCAACAATCAAAATTTGACAAACTTGTCAGACACAGCACATGTCAACCAGGTCCCATATGCGAAAAATGAACATATAGTAAGATGGGTAAAACTTTCCGGATTTAGAAAATTACATAAAACTGAAAAGTGTCGGCCCTAGTCTGACTGCGCTACTATCTTAAGAACAGAGCACATTCTCTCTTCATTCCATTATGATAGAATGATGCTCTGTTCTCGTAGGGTCATTTCACGTCTAATCTCGAGGCCTTGGTGGGATTTCGATATCCAATCGTTGGCTATACACAACAAAACAATTTCAAAATCTGATACAAACTTTCATTGGCTGACGCTTCAAATTACCGGCTTCAGCCAAAATTAGAAGCGACGTAATGTATACGTAATGATCATGCAAGATGAAACTGAATGATTTCGATTCGATAATTTAAATGATGTGCTATAATTAGATTATGACGACCAAATAGGCTGTTGTTGAATCAAAAACGGCAGAGGTCATATTTGATGTTTAATCAATAGACCTCGGCTTTGGAGAGTAGGCTGCGCGGACTGCGCAGACTGACTAGGGTGGATATTTTTCACACTTCCGATAAGGTCCCTTTTAGCGTGACAGGTCACAATTAATTAATTTTCATCGATGTTTTCAAAAGCCCTCATCTGTCAAAAAGCGTCATTATGGAGGAAGGGGTCCTTATACCAATGACCTTCATGCTTTTAAATGAGAAGTAAGTTAAAAAGAGTACATTCTAAATATCTTTATTATTATTATTTCCTAAAAACCCGACCAGTTTGTACAACTTCATAAATTTTACGATCGTATAAAAATAATTGTATTTTTCTTTCATAGAAAACCAGGGTATCAAATCTGATTCAAAATCATAGGAAAGCATAAAGGTGTCACTTTGTTTGATTCACGATCGCCTTACACATGTTATACCGTGTAGAAGGCCGTTTGTAACCTTACAAGCCCTAAATATTGGTTTGTTGCGCCTAGAGAAGGCTTTTATTGTCTTTTTGTGACTTTAAATACATTCATCTGAGTCGTTACCGTAATATAGGAGACCAATACTAATAAACTGAACTGAACGTAACTGTTGCGTCACGAAAAAATACTCCATTTTCTTTGATTCGTATGCCAGAGAATGTAGGCCCGTCCGCACTATGTACAGAGCTTGCGCGAGATTAGAATGGTTATCGCCCAATATATTACTTCGTAGTGTCAGGGGCGGTAACCAGTCAAAGTTGGCGCAGGCACTAAAAGTTTAAAACACTTCCGGAGGTCAATTTTTACTTTAAATACATTTTAAAACATGAAAGAACATAAATGAAGACGGTGTTTATAGCTAGTACTTTCTTCTCTCCTCTGAATGTTTTCTATTCCTGTTACGATTAAATTCCATTTCATTTATGTGCCTTCGTCCTCACTTTGGATAATCTTTGGTTTTTCATGTGGTAATTTTTCTTTTTCACATAATTTCATTTTTACTGTTTACATTTTTACACACATGTTTTTTCTTTACACACAAAGTATATTTTTATATTATTTACATTTTACATATTTTTGCTGTGCGCGCTAAATGACCCTAGCTGTTGATGCGCCTTAAAAGATTCAATTGGTTTACCTGCCGTTGGAGACAGTATGAATCCTCATCGGATATCTGTTAAAGTACAATATACAATAGTTTTTATAGAACTATTATATAAGAAGGGCTAAACAAAAACCGGAAAAATAGTACGAGGAAATTTCAAACCCGTGATATTTATATTCTTTTTGATTCTTCAAAAGCACCGCTTGGCATAAACTTCTCCTGATGGAGTTGTCTTTCTAGTGGCATGGTATCCTATTCCAGATCAGACAAAGCCCGAACATTGGAAAACTCTTATACATGTACACTCATCCGACAATACTTGAGGGGTAGCAGATTATCAAATCACCGATAAAAATAGGTCGGTCGGGTATCCATTTATATTTCAGGATGCCCGGATGATGGTCATCAAATTCAACGGATGTTTAAGAACGCCCTGTCATACATCGACCACCCCGTAGAAGATGTAAAACTGATGGAATGGTGACCATGAGCAATACTCGATCGACCTAGACATTATTGAAGGATCACAGCCATCATCGGATTGGATTGATTGGAATTTTATGTCCCACTCAACAGCTAAGGCATATGGAGACGGGACCTCGATTTAAAGTCTCATCCGAATGACTGGAGAGGCGGGAGATCGGACCAGCGACCCCTGTGTTTCAAGTCCAGCGCGTTACCACTGCACCACCTCCGCCTCACCAACATCGCAAACGTTTGTTTTAACGGAATGTTGCCGACGAAATGGGTAATAGTAAGGGACAATCATCAGTACTTGGCATAAGGTCATAATAAGTGGTTTCAATATTCAGAAAATGATACCGTTTTTTGTAGTTTCAATTATAACACAACAACATTTTCCTTCATTAAATGATAAGAACAAAATGAAAATCACAGCTTTCATGTTTTTATAACATCCTGTGTGTTCTGTAATACAAGTTTCCATATTAAAAATAATTTAGAAACGTAACCTTGAAACCCTACATTAGTATTTTTTTATTATCTTAAAGGGACATTTCATTCCAATTTCAATTTCTTAAAGTAGGTCTTGATGCCAAGATTGGTAATTCTAATGAGTATAAATACTATTAGTTTTTTTGAAGTTGTTGCCAATAAGCGAGAAACACACATTTAAAGTTGAGACATAATCGATAACTTGCATATAAATACGAACTGTTGTCCACAACAATTTGTTCAATTTTAACACAAAAATATAAATTTCTCGTAAACGGCGCAATATTTTGGCTTGAAATTTTCATAAGGAAATGTGCTCTTTCAGATAAAAATAAAAGTAAAATTTATGACAAAAAATTCTGAAATGTCACTTTAACCTTGGTATTATATCATTTCCTTTTTAAAATTAAAAGTGGGTGAAATGTATAGGACCTGGATATGGAAGAATGATCATTTTTGCGTCTGAATCGAAATGAATCCAGATTAGACTGTACAACAGATACGTTTGGTCTGGATTCATACATTCAGTTGTCTGACAAAGTCGAAATTAAACCTCTGTTTTCCACACAAAGCACTCAAACACATTCTTATATGTATGAAAACATGGTCCGGAACATGTTTCGTATGTACAGACCTTGTGGCCTGTGAAACTTTGTCAATGGGCGCATGGCCCTCAAGAATCGAACTCGAAACCTCTTCATAAATATATAGGCCTTGGCTTTCTTTGGCTATGTTCTAGGTACATGTTACGATGTACACACCGTTAAAGTATTGCAACGTACCATAAATACACATAGATAAGGCATCAAAAGGAAGGCCCCCGCAGTATCCTTGAATCATTATGACAAAGTTATTTGAGAAATGATCGTCGTGTCAAACAGAGGGCTAGAATGCATGCCAGATTGTTATGATGCGTAAAACACGTGGTTTTATGACAGATGGTACAGATTCACGCCTTATCTGTCATACGTAACATCCCCTGGCTTCCTACACGGAATGTCCGGTATTACCCTGTGGAAATCATAAACTTTTATTGATGGACACAATTCATATCGCTGCTTTTCTACGAAAACCTCGAAACTGCAGCTTAAAAGAAGCTGCAGTTAGGAGGTGTTCGCAGAAAAGCGACGATATATATGTTCACTCTTCATGGAAATACTCTTGCAGATTCTGTATGGACTCTATACACCACCAAGTTGTAATCATATCCGAGAGAACGTAGAGAACGCTTATTTAAGTTGACAAAATGTTTGTCAGGAGGAAGCACATTAATACGTAGTCAGTATAACTTGTTCGTTGAAATCTCAAATAAATCCATATTGTGACATATGTTCATGGGCTGCCTTTCTAAACTCCAGCGTCAACTGCGACACTCTAATACGTCATCAACATAATATATATTCTTCTAATCTACTACTACGTCATCTAAACCCTGCTTCTCCAAACAAAAATGAGTCTCTTTGGTCCAAAAGCATCCAAATGATGTGTGATTGGTGGCGATTTTGAAGAAATGTAAATGTGGGACACATTTGAAGCTGACTGGGCGTTTCACTGATTAACTGGAAGCTGTAGTGGGCTCCTATAGCACATTAGGCCGGACTACATATGTAGTGGCATTACACCGTTTAACTGGAAGCTGTAATGGGCTCCTATAGCACATTAGGCCGGGGAACACATATGTAGTGGCATTATACCGTTTAACTGGAAGCTGTAATGGGCTCCTATAGCACATTAGGCCGGGGAACACATATGTAGGGGCATTACACTGATAAACTGGAAGCTGTAGTGGGCTCCTATAGCACATTAGGCCGCGGAGCACATATGTAGGGGCATTACACCGTTTAACTGGAAGCTGTAATGGGCTCCTATAGCACATTAGGCCGGGGAGCACATATGTAGGGGCATTACACCGTTTAACTGGAAGCTGTAATGGGCGCCTATAGCACATTAGGCCGGGGAGCACATATGTAGGGGCATTACACTGATTAACTGAAAGCTGTAATGGGCTCCTATAGCACATTAGGCCGGGGAGCACATATGTAGGGGCATTACACCGATTAAATGGAAGCTGTAATGGGCTCCTATAGCACATTAGGCCGCGGAGCACATATGTAGGGGCATTACACCGATTAAATGGAAGCTGTAATGGGCTCCTATAGCACATTAGGCCGGGGAACATATATGTAGGGGCATTCACTGATCAATTGGAAGCTGTAGTGGGCTCTTTTAGCACATTAGGCCGGGTTAGAGCACATATGTAGGTGCATTACACCGTTTAACTGGAAGCTGTAATGGGCTCCTATAGCACATTAGGCCGGGGAGCACATATGTAGGGGCATTACACTGATTAACTGAAAGCTGTAATGGGCTCCTATAGCACATTAGGCCGGGGAGCACATATGTAGAGGCATTACACCGATTAAATGGAAGCTGTAATGGGCTCCTATAGCACATTAGGCCGGGGAACATATATGTAGGGGCATTCACTGATCAATTGGAAGCTGTAGTGGGCTCTTTTAGCACATTAGGCCGGGGAGCACATATGTAGGGGCATTACACTGATTAACTATAAGCTGTAATGGGCTCCTATAGCACATTAGGCCGGGTTAGAGCACATATGTAGGTGCATTACACTGATTAACAGGAAGCTGTACTTGGCTGCTACAACATATTATTCCGGGTTAGAGCGCATATGTAGGGGCATTACACTGATTAACTGGAAGCTGTAGTGGGCTCCTACAGCATATTAAGCCGGGGAGCACATATGTTGGTGCATTACACTGATTAACAGGAAGCTGTACTTGGCTGCTACAACATATTATTCCGGGTTAGAGCACATATGTAGGGGCATTACACTGATTTACTGGAAGCTGTATTTGGTTCCTACAGCATATTATTCCGGGTTAGAGCACATATGTAGGTGCATTACACTGATTAACTGGAAGCTGTAGTGGGCTCCTATAGCATATTAGGCCGGGTTAGAGCACATATGTAGGTGCATTACACTGATTAACTGGAAGCTGTAGTGGGCTCCTATAGCATATTAGGCCGGGTTACTGCACATATGTAGGCGCATTACACCGATTAATTGGAAGCTGTAGTTGGCTCCTATAGCACATTAGGCCGGGGAGCACATATGTAGGTGCATTACACTGATTAACTGGAAGCTGTAGTGGGCTCCTATAGCATATTAGGCCGGGTTAGAGCACATATGTAGGTGCATTACACTGATTAACTGGAAGCTGTAGTGGGCTCCTATAGCATATTATGCCGGGTTACAGCACATATGTAGGGGCATTACACTGATTAACTGGAAGCTGTAGTGGGCTCCTATAGCATATTATGCCGGGTTACAGCACATATGTAGGTGCATTACACCGATTAACTGGAAGCTGTAGTGGGCTCCTACAGCATATTAGGCCGGGTAAGAGCACATATGTAGGTGCATTACACTGATTAACTGAAAGCTGTAGTGGGCTCCTACAGCATATTAGGCCGGGTTAGAGCACATATGTAGGGGCATTACACTGGATCACGCGAAGCTGTAGTGGGCTCCTACAGCATATTAGGCCGGGTTAGAGCCCATATGTAGTCGCATTACACTGATTAACTGGAAGCTGTAGTGGGCTCCTACAGCATATTAGGCCGGGTTAGAGCACATATGTAGGTGCATTACACTGATTAACTGGAAGCTGTAGTGGGCTCTTACGGCAAGAATATTGGGCTGGGATAGCACATGTATAGGGGCATCACACTGACTTACTTGAAGCCGTAGTGGGTCCTAATGCTTATTGGGGTGGGCAGAACACAAGCAATAAACCTTGAAGCACATATTTTTGCACGAAGTTTATTTGAGTTTTCAATAAGAATAGAATCATCCAAACACACACCTGATGCTTGTGTAATTAATGAGAAAACTGATATTACCACCATCATTATTTTTTCTCAATTCATTTTTGCCCATTATTTTCATAATTTGATCATTTTACGCCGTATTTCTATCAAATGCTATTCTTGTAACAGTTGCATTGTTATTGTAAAATAAGACAGTGTACTATTTCTTTGAGTGTCAATGTGAAACATGAAATCAGTTTCTCGAGATTTAAATGAAATGCAGACCTAGCAGAGGGGTTTCTTGGGTTACAATACTAGAAATTCATTATAACTCGACAAAGTTGAGATGTCCTGCATTCGTTCGTATTCATTTTTTTAAATGAATTCTCCAATTTCTTCGACTAGAAAAGAAACTAAAGAAATAATATTGAATAAGATTCATTCTTTTCAAGGAATCGACAGTATTCTCTTCAATCGCAGAGCATATGCTTTAACCCTTTCACAAACAAGACATGGTTTTGACGCCACTGATCAAAGAAGCTTGGGAAACATTGAGGCAAAAGAAGAAAATGCTGATTATCAGCAATTTCTCCTTTTGCCTCAATATTTTCTATGCTATATTTTACACAAAGATTACCTTTATCAACATTTATTTTGTTGTCTGCAGCAGCTTTCAAATTGGATGACCCTAAAATTTTGTCGTTTAGGAAAGGGTTAAAGCTGCATGTTTAATATTTCTATAAGCAAGAGTACAAGATTGCGCCACACTAATGCTTGTCCTTGTAGCTATCCTATATAATTTGTATTACTATTATATATGGAAAATTCAGATTCAAAACGATTAAACATGTTACATATGGTACACGTAGGCCTCTAGGCGAAGAATTTAGATAAACACCTATTTCTGATAGAAACTAAAGCGTTATGTATAAATGGTTCATGCGTTTTTGTAACATTTAAGACAATCGAATGTAATCTATTAAAAAGTAAAAGCGTCATGAAATAATTACCTTTTTACAAAATCAGATTAAAGACAAATTTTACATTCTGCCATGTAATCGACGTTGCCATTGTAGACTTGAACGCAATCGCGGATGAAGCGGACAAAACCATTGCTAAGCCACAAACGTGTTACATAAAGATCATATCAGACTGCACACCGGACAATGCAGAACTAGTTTACTTGCACTATATGGAATACAGCACGTGTCAGAACATTAATAACGCAATTGTCACAGATGGTTAATTGTAGTTTGGATTATCAGAATGCAATCTTGGATTCCGTAATGTCTTGGCATTGTTATGTTTATGATATACGTACAATTTGCCTGTAAATGGCCACAATGACATTTTTATCGAGTCTGTTAAACATTGTAATGTCCACTTTTTATGTAGTTAGATAACCAGAAGGATTGTCCTTAGTGCACCATGTTGTAGTAGTACCTAGGCGAAAATCGACTTGAGATTAACCTTTTCCCCCAAAACGATCTGGTTTTGAAGCCCTCAATAGGAACGAATTGAGAAACGATGCAATATAAAGAAATAGTGATGCTCAATATTTTCTTTGACCTTTTTTGCCGAAATATTTACTTTGTCATATTAGTATACATCCCCCTTTCAATTCTCAAAATTAATTTAGTCTAAAATGTGTTTTTATTCTGATTGTACTGGAAGTCCTAGTACTTTTAGGGCCTGTATACTATTTTATTTATCGGACGCCATGGTAAACTATGTATTAGATAGATGCTGTATGGTAGATTCTACGCGAAATAAACATTTAAATGGGCGCAGCCCGTTGAATGTTTATACCGCGTAGAATCTACTATACAGATCTATCTGACTTAGTGTTCGCTAGCGGTTCATTGGAGACGGGGCGTGGTTATGTATAGACGTCACATAAACTAGCAGGCAGAGAGTTTATGCGAAATATAGCTGCGAAATTTTAAAATATACTGCAATTTCATTGGTCTAAAAGTAGGTCGAAAACTAAGTCTGAAACACGCACTGTCATGCCCATATTCAGAAGTAGGTAATTATTAATGATTGCAATTCAATGAAGTGTTTTAAAATTGATTTATACCTTGATCGAAATGTTACCCTGGAATGCTTATTTCAGCAAATAATTTTGCCTAACACAATATTTAGAAAATGACTGTATACTGTTTTGACCCTCTCCCAAACACCAAAATTTTGGGGTTGTCCAAATTGAAAGATCCTGCAGACGACAATTTCAAGTTGATGCAATTTTAAAAAATCTTTCCATTTAAGGCTAGAAAACATTGTGGAAAATGAAGAAATTGCTTGTCACAAGCAATTTCTTCATTTTCCACGATGTTTTCCCAAGCCTTTTATTTTGAAGGAGTCCAAAGGCGTCACTGTGCAGTAATGGGTTAAAAATGCTCCAAACGTCTGTGCGTATTATCTTTTAATGGATAACAAAGATTGTTGTTGTGTGGTAGTGAGTTAAATGTATAGAACAACTCCAGAAACTGTTTCTGTTAAGGTAAAATACCCGTAATGTGACCCTTTTGAGATTCATAAAACGTCGGACTTTTTTGAGCGGCATCAAAACGTATCCAAACCTATTCGGGCGCGGTCGTAAATATAAAGTGGAAAGTTCCACCGCCAAATGTTTTCGACGTCGACCGAATAATTCCGATGTAGCGAAAATCGCATTGGGGTGGACTACCCTAAGCATAATTAGACAGTATGGTGTAGAGCAAAAAAGGTACATCAATGATCAAAACCGTTTATGGCAGTTGGTTAACCCTTTCACAAACGGCAAAATTTTTAAAGTGATCCACCTCAAAAACTGTTACAAATGACAAAATAGATGTTATTAAAGATATAAGTTGTGTAAAATATGGCATAGAAAATATTGAGACAAAAGGAGAAACTGCTGGTTATCAGCAGTTTCTTCTTTTTTTTCTCAATGTTTTCTCAAGCCTTTTCTATTAGGGACGTCATCACCAGGTCTTGTTTGGGAAAGGGTTAAGGAATGTATGCATACTATTGTGTCTTATCAGATATCCAAAGATTAGATACATGTAGTTATATAAGAGTCACGATTTGATACATTTCGAAAATAAGTGCACGTGGCATTTACTTTAGATATAGATCATCCTGAAGTTACGTGAGTATGACGAAGACTTAGTGTCGAATGTCGACAAAGCGAATTTACAAGTGAAGACTCCAATGCGACGTTGTCAAATATGTATACAATCGGATAAAAACTGTTTTCGAGAAATGTGGTATGAATTAATCAACCAGTATAAATTGATCGTTTCTGTCCAGCGCAAATTTTCCTCAAGTTCATAATTTTAGTTATCATAAATCAAGCCGTTATATTGTTTATATTGCTTACTTACCCGCTATTTCTATTTCTAGTAACATTTATATGAACATGGACCTTTAAAGAAAGTAAAACGGTTCGTTAAAGAGACATCGACGCATTAGTATGATCAGACTGGATTGTCTAGTTTACTTCTTTTTCGTATGTCATTTTCCATACCCAAACTCAACCCTTTCCCAAACAAGACCTGTTTTTGACGTCCCCGATTAAACGGCTTGGGAAAACATTGAAACAAAAGAAGAAACTGCTGATAATCAGCAGTTTCTCCTTTTGTCTCAATATTTTCTATGTCATATTTTACACAAATTCTATCTTTAATAACTTCTATTTTGTCATTTGTGACAGTTTTTGAAGTGGATCGCCCTATTTTTTTTCTGTTTGAGAAAGGGTTACACATACTTTTACGAGAAATAACATTATTCGTGACGGCCTAGTCACGGTGGATAATCACGTGATACAATATTTTCAGAAAATCTTCAATTATTTTGTAAATACTGGACTGATTTGAATTCGGTTTGAAGCAGAGAATGTGTACAGACACTACGCATTAGATAGATGTGGTGGGTTTTTAAAAAGTCAACCGATAAAAAAGTTATTGAATATCAACCAACATTTTGGTTGATCTTCAATAACTTTCTTATCAGTTGATTTTTCAAAAATCCACCACGTTCAGGTAATTCCGGGCATATTTCTACATTCGCTGCTTCAAACCGAATTCAAATTGGTCAAGGATTGACAAAGTTATTGAAAAAGATATTGAAGATTATCTGAGTCACGTGATTATATACCGTGCTAGTGTACAGTGGACAGACAAGTGAAACTCGTTATCTCGGAGTCGTAGGGAACGCCAATTTACCTCGAGATATACACAATTTGACTAATCCGATATTTGATTTTGACGCTAACCTTCATCTTGTCGTTTGGTAAATGGTAAGGAATGGACCAAAGCATGAAGAATGATAAAGAATTGACAAAAGCATGGTAAATGATAAAGAATGGACCAAAACATGATGAATGATAAAGAATTGACAAAAGCATGGTAAATGATAAAGAATGGACCAAAACATGATGAATGATAAAAAAATGACAAAAGCATGGTAAATGATAAAGAATGGACCAAAGCATGAAGAATGATAAAGAATTGACGAAAGCATGGTAAATGATAAAGAATGGACCAAAACATGATGAATGATAAAGAATTGACAAAAGCATGGTAAATAATAAAGAATGGACCAAAACATGATGAATGATAAAGAATTGACAAAAGCATGGTAAATGATAAAGAATGGACCAAACATGATAAATGATAAAGAATTGACAAAAGCATGGTAAATGATAAAGAATGGACCAAAACATGATGAATGATAAAGAATTGACAAAATCATAGTAAACGATAAAGAATGGACCAAAACATGATGAATGATAAAGAATCGACAAAAGCATGGTAAATGGTAAAGAATGGACCAAAGCACGGTAAATGATAAAGAATGGACCAAAACATGATGAATGATAAAGAATGGACAAAAGCATGGTAAATGGTAAAGAATTGACAAAAGCATGGTAAATGGTAAATAATGAACCAAATCATGATGAATGATAAAGAATGGACAAAAGCATGATAAATGATAAAGAATGGACCAAAACATCACTGGTAGTCCCGGTTCAACTGGTATCATGTCAGCAGTGCAGAACCATGTTGCATATTAACCGCGTTACCCATTACCGGCATAACGGAAAAAATTGGGCTGTGTCGAATTAAAAGGTGTTGCAGGCGACAATTTCAAGTGAATAATATTACAATATTATATGTTTTACAGGGTGGAAAACGTGGGAAATGAAGAAATTGTTTGTCACAAGCAATTTCTTCATTTTCTATAATGTTTCTAAAGCCGTTATCTTTCGGGCCGCCAAAAGAAAACCATCATGTGATAATGGGTTAGGAAACATAATTGCATCCTTAGTGTAGTTCCAGTATTAGTTAGAGCATTGAATCATAGTATTTTGATGAAACAGTCATCGACTACGTGAGGTCGCTTTAACCCATTACCACATAGTGACTCTTTTTAACTCCTCACATGATAATGGCTTTTGAAAACATTGTGGGAAATGAAGAAATTGCTTGTGACAAGCAATTTCTTCATTTTCCACAATGTTTTCTTATCTAAAATGGAAAGATTTTATAATTTAATCAACTTGAAATTGTCGTCTGCAAAACCTTTCAAATTGAAACGGTTCAAAATTTTGCCATTTGGTAATGGGTTAACGTTATGTACAAGGTGATATTATGGACGCGCTTGAAAAATATGGGAAACGACTGATGTACCTTATACTTATATATAATAATATGTACGTTTTATTTATTATTCGAATGCATTTGACTTTACAAAAAAATAATGGTTACAAAAATTTACATTTTTCTATTGTCATTCTTACATGCAATTTCTCAATTGCTTGCTTTTAGCAAAAACATGTTTTGGAATTGGATTGCAACCATATCAAGATAACATCACATTTATTCAAATACGTCTTTTAAAACTATCTCCAAGTTGACTAGGTTCAGAACTGGTTACGATAAATCAAAAATCTTTTGATAGATACAAATTCATACCACATTGGAAACCGAAATAACTCATTCGCGATATAGGGCCGGCGTGAGATGAAAGAGTTATTTTCTTAAAGATAAAAACGAAAATGAAGTAACCCTTCAAATTTATTGCTCTCAATATGTTTCATGCATATCTATCTGTTCGCTCTAAATCAGTCGGCCTGTCAGCGCCAGCCATATTAATCATAAAATTAAGCGCCGCCCTAGTTAGTTGTATTCCTCCGCTAGGGAACAATGTGATTTACGATTATTTCAGCGCATATCTACGCGTATATCAAAACATTTGTTGGAGTAAGTGGACTGTTAAACATTTTAGAGTTGTTAAAGATTGGTTTGCCGGAACTACTTGCAGTTTGTATGCCGTGTGGCCCAACCTACATCATCGTGTATGACTTAACCCTTTCCCAAACGTCAAAATTTTCAGATGGTCCACTTCAAAAAATGCCACAAATGACAAAATTCATAATTGGTGTTATTAAAGAAAGGATTTGTGTAAAATATGGCACATAAAATATTGAGACAAAAGGAGAAACTGCTGGTTTTCAGCAGTTTCTTCTTTTGTTTCAATGTTTTCCCAAGCCTTTTCTATTAGGGACGTCAAAACCAGGTCTTGTTTGGGAAAGGGTTAACAAAAGTAGATGTAACAGTTGAATGATCTTCAACATCTCAATGCTTTGGTTTCATTTTTTAACATTTTCCATTCGGGGCGATATTCAAAAGCCAGTCTTATTTCTACCCAATGATGCACAATGCAAATTGCCGTTGCTAGTCCTACCAATATCAACAGGCGATTCAAATTGTTTTAATATCTCACGTATATCTGTACTTGTAATTCATAATTATCTCCCTTTAAAATGAGACGAATTGACCATGTCCAGTGATCTGCCTATTTACTAAGTAATTAGACCATTGTTCAATCAAATATCTGTTCATGTTATGCTTTTATAGAATTTAAATGGTTTGTACTTAACATCGACCATGTAATTTTCTCGCGTAACTATCTTTGTTTCTTTATTATAGATAGCCATGAAGTAATCTACAATACATTAACTCTCAATTCTAACCCTTTACCTAACAAGACCTTGTTTTGACGTTCCTAATAGGTGAGGATTGGGAAAACATTGAGGCTAAAGAAGAAATTGATTGATAGGCAATTCCGCAAATCATAACGATCTAATTCCACATTAATTAAAGGGACATTTCATTCCAATTTCATTTTTTTAAAGTATGTCTTGATGCCAAGATTGGTTATTCTAATGAGTATAAATACTATTAGTTTTTTTTAAGTTGTTGCCAATAAGCGAGAAACACGCATTTAAAGTTGAGACATAATCGATAAATTGCATATAAATCCGAACTGTTGTCCACAACAATTTGTTCAATTTTAACACAAAAATATGAATTTCTCGTAAACGGCGCAATATTTTGGCTTGAAATTTTCAGAATTTTCATAAGGAAATATGCTCTTTCAGATAAAAATAAAAGTAAAATTTATTACAAAAAATTCCGAAATGTCACTTTAACGCAGTACTGCAATTTCAGCATATATTAATTGTAAAAGTGCATACCTGAAAATTGAGATCAACATAATTATACCCTGATCAGCGGATTAGTTTTTCTTCGTAGTCTATTCATTACCAGAAACTAAAATTGAATCTGTAATTAACCAAATGTTGATGCTTTGTATCCAGAAATAAATTCGGTCAATTGTTTATAATGAGAGGTCACATAGCTTTGGTAAGGTGTTATTTCTATGCTTCTGTAAGCATCAAACGATTGTCAAAGAAGCATTATTATAAAATTACGTAACCGTAAAGCAAACAAATGTCAGCAGTAATTTCATAGATGGCTATTGACCTCGAATTTTATGTTATATAACAGACATTATTCAGAATCTGTTGGTATAGTTTAATTGTGTGCCATGACGAAATGGAGTTTTAAGCAAAAACTTTTCAGAAAGAATGTAATAAAATAACTCTTTGTTATCGAGGTGTATTATCTATGATTTGCATGTCTAAAGATGTAGGATAACTTTCAAACAATAAGAAAAGTAACAGACATAACAAATTCAACAACACCTTGCATTCAGATTCCAAGCTAAATATTGTTGGTGCGCATAATAGACATCCAAAAAAGACAAATAAGAGCTTACTGCACAAAATCGATATACATGTACATGTATTACATATCAAAATCATATACCCCACCTCCTTTTCATCTTCGCAAGCCAAGGGTTCTACTTCCACGTTGTTCCTTACGAACGTAAGGAACAAAGTGGAGGTAGAACCTTTGGCTTGCGAAGATGCCCCCTTTTTAGCTATATGAATGGAGATGCTCCAATTCTTGGTATATTGTGCGAACAACATAGAATGAACATCGTTAAACATGTATCGCACTTTTAGTAGGCCCCCTTTTACAGGATCGTCATATGTAGGTCCAAAAGTCGTACGGTTATATAACACAATCAGGCGTTATCTTGGTACAGATCTTTATTATATTACTCTTTCTAGGGCACAGAGTACTTTTTCAATCGTCTAGCCAAGTACAAAATGTCGTAACCTCCCTCACATCGTCACTATTCTACAACAACCAATGGCGCAGCTAACCGAAAATAAAGTGTACGCAAAACGCATGCCTAATGTATCAGGAGAGGTTTGATGACGGGTTCCATATTGCTGGGGATGAGTCTTGCGGGCATCTCCAAGAAGTTTTTGAAAATGTAATGTATATGCTTTTGAAATACATACCAAATGCCCACCTGGAGCCACGAATGACCATGGTAATTCGTGGCTCCTGGTGGGTATTTGGTTTGTATTTTAATGGCGAGTTATGTGTTTATTTCAACGGAAACAAAAACAAAAATCCACATTTTTGTGATTTGTACGCATTTGCGTTTTTGCGTACGGGTTGCTACGCCTATGACAACCTTGTAACTACAGCTGAAAACAATGTTCTTGGTAAAATACCAACCTTGTGCCTTCATTCGAAGAAGGTTCAACAAAGAAGTGGAGTTCCGGTGACTCCTATGCCACAAGTTTAGCGGGTTGCAAGGCTCAACAGTCCTCCAAAGAAGCAAACATGGCTCTGTATGAGAACGCATTTCATTCAAAGATATCAACCGAAGGTATCAACATTCATTATATGGTCAGGTGAGGGTGTTATATTTTCTAAAAGACTATTTCAGTTTCCTAAGACATGGAATCACTCTGCTAGGTGACTTCCCACTTCATTTTCAACACATAATTATTCAATTATTTACGGCCGTTAAAGTGAAATCACATAACCATTTTATTTTTTAAAGTATGTCTTGATGTTATGATTGGTTATTCTAATGCGTTTAAAAGTTTAATTCTAACCAAAAATATCTTTCTCGTAAACGGTACAATATTTTGGCATAATTTTCTCAGAAATTTCCTACGAAAATATGCGCTTTCAGATAAAAGTAAAAGTGAAAATACTGAAAAGACACCCCCAACAACAACCCTTTTTAACACCGTCACAGTAACGTATTTCGCCTGAAACAAAACAGGTGCAAAAATTCTGTGTCAACTTACCTACATGTATATGTAAGGTAAACGAACTTTATTTAACATAATGAAACAAAATTGTCACAATTCCATGTATGGTTCACACAGAATGCCATATTTTCTTAAAGGACTATTTAGCTTCGCAAGACTGGAGTCACTTTGCTAGCTGACGTCCCAGCACAAACTCGCAGCTTTTTACACAGTTGAAGTTACGTATATTTCGCCCGAAACAGTATAGGGGTCGTATTCACCAATCTTTCTGAATATATTGATCTTTCTGCATAGATGGACAGTCTAAATACAAATTCGTACATTACAAGCCTTCTGATTGGACGGGACGTATGTCTCGGCCAATCAGATGGATTGTTGTGTAATTTAAAAGGTAAACTTTGAATTAGAATTACTGGTGTATACCACACGAGGTGCAACAATTCTGTGTCAACATGTATCTAAAAGGTAAACGAACTTTTCTTACCTACCGTAATAAAGATCCTATCTGAATTATGTTACGAAATTAGTTATTGTAATTTCTGTTAATTATAAAGATAATAAACCTAATAAACCTAATTTGAAACATTATAATTGCATGCACACGACTGAGTGGAAAAAGATCAAGGAGAACTGTGTGTTAGGGCCATCATAGATCTACATTAGCCTGTGCACACGCATGTCCTTCTTGTTCTATTGTAAACTTGTCCATAAAAAATTTAGGCTG
The DNA here is from genome assembly GCA_963680895.1 of Fragum sueziense. Classification (NCBI taxonomy): domain Eukaryota; kingdom Metazoa; phylum Mollusca; class Bivalvia; order Cardiida; family Cardiidae; genus Fragum; species Fragum sueziense. The sequence goes on from OY804600.1 coordinate 47,991,261, forward strand.
CTAGGTTGCTAGGCTGCTGGGCAATCTCCTTCGCAGTTATCTCCCCTGAATTTGGATTGGGGAGATCTCTGCCGGCACAGCTTGAGTTACCAATATTTCAGGTAATTGATTTTTTTTATTTTGATTTATTTTTAAAAAGTAAACATGCTTTTAAGTGATGTTTTAAGAATATGAGATGTCAGATATGAATCTAGATAAAAATATAATTGGATTTATAAAATGATTTCAGAAATATAATTAAATTTCCGCTATCTTTACGATATCACGTGATATTCACCATGGTCACGTGATTTATAAGCCTGCAGTGATAATGTAAGGCATTGTCGCTGTGTGGAGTTTGGCTGCTGGGCTGCCAACTTCACGGACCTCATACTTCCAGCAACTGTCAGAGGTGCTTTCCTTTTTTAGACTTGAACCCTTGCCCAAAAGACAAAATTTTGGGGTGTTCCAATTTGAGATCTGCTGGATACGACAAAACGGTTGTTATTAATGAAGAAAAATGTGTACAAAATAGCCCAGGAGATATTGAGACAAAAGGAGAAAATGCTGATTATCAGCATTTTCTTCTTTTGTCTCAATATTTTCCCAAGCCCTTTTCTATAAGGGACGTCAAAACCAGGCCTGGTTTGGGAAATAGTTAAAGGTATCTTAAGATATGTTAGACAAATCATTCTTCAGAATGAGACTGTAATGCTGGTCAATGAGAACGTCATTACTCTTCACTTGTAACGGAACCCCTCGGTCAATTACGTGGAAACTATATGAGAGAGAAACACGGATGGGAGCAAGACGTGGATTGACATGTGTCTAAAGTGGTATCAAATGCCACAAGAGTATTATGTATGCCACAGCTCATTGTTTGGGTCAGAAGCCCAACGGAAAATGGACTGGGATCTGGAAAAGGGACCCTTCGAGCATTTCAAACCTACATACAGTATAGCGGATGAGAATGGACCTGGCAGAGCATTCCAATCGTTTAGCATGGGCTGCTCTGCCAGGTCATTTATCGTGAGGTATACACTGGTCCAACGCAAATCTGATATTTATAAACAAACCTTTAACCTATAAAACATGTTATCATAGAGACGCACGTGCAATTCGTCTCTCGTCAATATTACATAACAATCCTGATTAGCATAGATGTGATTTCGTTTTGTCCAGTATAACCTTCAATTATTAAATGGGCATGGTCTTTATTGTTTGGCGGCAATCTGAATATCGTTGGACCACTATACACTCAGATACGATTGTGCCTAAATGCAGCCTGACCAGTATTCATGCTATTTTCGCGTAGTTGTCACAGGTCGTGAAGAAGCCATTTGACATGGATCTTGATCAGGATGCACGTGTATGATTTGAAAGCAGTTTGGTCTGAATCTGATGTGCAGACCCTGACCCGTATTATGTATTTTGCATTACAAAATTGATCAGTTTCGATTGATTATCGTTCTAATAGCAATTTCAGAAAGTTCTCATTGATGTACTGACGTTCTTGGACTGGAAAGCCGAGCCCGGATAGTTCAGTCGGTAACGTCCGATTCTTTCAATTCAGTGGTCGTGAGTTCGATTCCCGGCTCGGCCAGTATCTATTCTGACATTTGATAAAAGTCATTTATCTCTCACCAATGGGTGTAAATAGTCTATGTGAGAGAGCAGCTGAAGGCTCGGTGTGGATAGTGTGGTAGTACTGGTGAAATAAATACCAAGAAATCCACGGTAAGGTGCTCCAGCCGCCGCTGTATGACCCTAGCATTTGAAAAGGGCGTTAGACCCCAATAAATCAAATGATTGGACTTGAAAAGGACGATGATGCATAAAGTGCAAAAGTGGATAAATTGGGTCAGTATAACTAGAGTGATGGATTGGGAAAAGTAGACAAAAAATTGACTGGTTATACAACGATATTTCGGTTGTGTTCAGAAACATTGTAACTGCAGCTTGTCCAAGCTGCAGTTACGATGTTATTGAACAAAACCGATCATCTTTTTGAACCAATAAATCACATAATGTTTCGAATCTTGCATCGATGAATTTTCTTCATTGCCATTGGACAACAATCGGATAATAAATCACTTATTTTCCTACATCGCCGAAATAAGTGTCGATTGTAATATGCATAATGTATGCAAATAGTGCACGCTAACGCTTTGATACATTCATTTAAGATCGATTAAATGACAATAGAATTAAATTTTAATTAATAAATGCAATATTTATGATAAGTAGCAGCACTGGCCTTTAAACTTAAGACATGGAAAACGATATACGTTGAGTGAACTATCAAATAGATGATTTTTCGCATCACTGGCCAATTGGCTATTGTCATCGCGGTGTGTCCGTCGTGCATGTGTCCGTGAGTGTGTCTGTGAAAAAATACATAATGCAATTTTTTGGCGAGTCTATCATTATGCCCGAGGAGCTTATGTACCGGATCCTGTGCCATTGTCGACATTGGTTGCGTTGCCAAGTTGCTGGCTTTTATATAGTCTTGAATACACAATGTGCACTATTACAGATAGAGCCTTGATATTTCAAACAAGGACACTTCTTGTTAAGACATTCAATTTGCGACCTTGACCTTTGATATTTACCTAGGAACATATTCGTTTTTGTTACCAACTGCCGATTAGGTGTGCTATGTTGTCCATTACCGTAAACTGTTGATGCCATGAGGATGGAAACATAAGTACAAGTAGAGCCTCAGAATAAAAACAAAACTGTTCTTTTACTGGAGTGATACAAATACACCAAATAATTCAGGTTAAGGTATACCCTCTCCGATTCCTGTGCGTCGTCCGTGGTAACGGAAATTGACGAGGGATACCTTTGTCAATTTCCGCTTCCACGGATGACTTCAAAAATTGAATGAATGGTTAATTATCTAGTAATGTATGGAATACCTTAAGACATCTCGTGGTCCTCATTTCTTTCCAACCAGCAATACGATGGTAGTACTAGCTTATCTTGGCAACGAACAGTGTAACGTTCGTGTGCTATGAAAGTGTTAGATAGAAGCCATAGAAAATAAGATGTATGTGGGAAAAACTATCATTGGAAGATTTCCCTGGATGCAAAACCTTATAAATACTAACAGAAATAATCTGTAAATATTGATGTATGTTTGGTTAATTACAAGAAGATAGAAAGTGAAAGAGAAAAACCCTACTGCAGAATACCACCCATAAAGCAAGCTTCACGACAACTTTCTGCAAAACAAATCCTTCATAACACTTTCACAGAACCTCACCGAAAACTACATACATCTATAATTGAAGAGGACATGAAAACCGATCTTAATGCATATCTTAAGTGAACATAGTCATGATAGTGCTGACATCTGCACAGGTAGGATCGGCCAGGTATAAAATATAAATTAAACGTATAAGATGTCAAATATGTGATTATTACATAATTTAATGTGAAAATAACCCAAAAGTAGCTCATGACATGTTATCTGAAATTCTAAAAAGCACAAATTCTCTTTTTATAAGTATATTGTGACTTATTGACCTTCTTTGAATTTATAAATGCCTGGACCTAGTAACCAGTCAAATGATTTTAAAAATCCATTAAAAACCTCAGATGAATAAGCGAAAAGCTTTCAAAATAATGTACTTTAGTTATTGCTGTTTTCACATTGTGTTTTAAAGATGCCAAGGATCCCCAGAAAATTCTCTCATAGCTTCATACGCGGCTAAAAGCAATCACGTGACACCAGAATTCAGAGCAGAAACCTTGAAAAATAATGACAAATGAGAGTCACAAATAATGCGATGTAACAGTATGCAATTTTCTACTAGATTTAAACCCCAGGATCGAAGAATACACCCAAATGTTTTGTTAATTACTGTTTGATAGAGGGTTAAAGCAGCAAAAACTGCGCCTTGTATGATGCAAAATGTTCCTCATAAAGCAAGCTTTATAGCTTTACTTGACATCTCTCTCCCAAGTTTCTGCGCTATTTTTGCCCGGAATGTATCTTCCTGATTTGAGCGGGAAGCGAGAAATATTTCATGTAATGTGCATGACCTAGAATTTGGAATGAACAGAGAGTATGGTGAGATGATAATGTAACTGTGCTTGACAAATATGGAATGGCCTGTATGGCATATGCGACCAACACACTTGCACATACACACAGCCTTAACAGGGTGCAAAGACGACTTCCACATTTTACGGGAAGCTCAATTCTATAAACTTTGTGAACCGTGTGTGATCCTTGAATACGTTCACTAAAGTTAATATTTCATCTTCGCTTTTCCCTGAAAACTGCAGTTTCTTTTAATGTTTTGATTAAGGAAAACGACTATTTATTTTACATGGAATAATGCAGCCAAAGTTTTGTGGAATCATGTTGTCAACCGATTATAGAATCATGCAGTCAAGTGTTTATAGAATCATGCAGACAATTGTTTATAGAATCATGCGGCCAATTGTTTATAGAATCATGCAGTCAAGTGTTTATAGAATCATGCAGTCACTTGTTTATAGAATCATGCAGTCACTTGTTTATGGAATCATGCAGCCATATGTTTATAGAATAATGCAGCCAATAGTTAATGGAATCAATCAGCCAATTGTTTATGGAATCATGCAGTCAATTGTTTATGGAATCATGCAGTCAATTGTTTATGGTATCATGCAGTCAATTATTTATGTAATCATGCAGTCAATTATTTACGGAATCATGAGGACAAATGTGTATGGAATCGTGCAGTCAATTGTTTTAGGAACCATGCACTCAATTGTTTAGGGAAACATGCAGGCAATTGTTAACGTAATTGTTTATAGAATCATGTAGGCAAATGTGTAAGGAATCGTGCTGTCCATTGTTTATAAAGTCATACAGCCAATTGTTTATTGAATCATGCAATCAATTGTTTATGGAATCATGCGGTCAATTGTTTATGGAATCATGCAATCAATTGTTTACGGAATCATGCGGTCAATTGTTTATGGAATCATGCAGTCAATTTTTTATTTAATCATGCAGTCAATTGTTTTAGTAATCATGCAGTCAATTGTTTTAATAATCATGCAGTCAATTGTTTTAGTAATCATGCAGTCAATTGTTTTAGTAATCATGCGGTCAATTGTTTATGGAATCATGCAGTCAATTGCTTATTTAATCATGCAGTCAATTGTTTTAGTAATCATGCAGTCAATTGTTTTAGTAATCATGCGTTTAATTGTTTTAGTAATCATGCAGTCAATTGTTTATTTAATCATGCAGTCAATTGTTTTAGTAACCATGCAGTCAATTGTTTTAGGAATCATGCAGTCAATAGTTTATGGAAACATACAGGCAATTGTTTACGGAATTGTTTCCAGAATCATGGAAATAAATGTGTATGGAATCGTGTAGTCCATTGTTTATAGAATCATGCAGCCAAATGTTTTAGAATCACGCAGCCAATTGCTTATGGAATCATGCAGCCAATTGCTTATGGAATCATGAAGCCAATTGTTTATAGAATTATGCAGCCAATTGCTTATCGAATCATGCAGTCAAGTGTTTGTAGAATCATGCAACCAATTGTTTATAGAATTATGCAGCCAATTATTTATGGAATCACGCAATTAAGTGTTTATGGAATCGCGCGGTCAAGTGTTTATGGAATCATGCAGCCAATTGTTTACAGAATCATGAAGTCAATTGTTTATGGAATTATGCAGCCAAGTGTTTATAGAATTATGCAGCCAATTATTTATGGAATCACGCAGTTAAGTGTTTATGGAATCATACAGTCAATTTATTATAGAATCATGTAGCCAATTGTTTATAGAATCATACAACCAACTCTATATAGAATCATGAAGCCAATTGTTTATAGAATCATGCAGCTTTTCGTTTATAGAATCATGTAGCTATTTATTTCTGGAATCATGCAATTGAATTATTATGGAATCATGCAGCCAATTGTTTATAGAATCATGCAGTCGATTGTTTATGGAATGATGCAGTCAATTGTTTATTGAATGATGCAGCCAAGTATTTATAGAACCATGTGGTCATATGTTTATAGAATCATGCTGTCAATTGTTCATAGAATCATGCAGCCAATTGTTTATGGGAATCATGCAGTCAATTGTTTATAGAATCATGCAGCTAATTCTTTATAGAATCATGCAGTCAATTGTTTATAGAATCATGCAGCCAATTGTTAATGGAATCATGCAGTCAATTGTTTATAGCCAATTGTTTATAGAGTCATGCAGCCACTTGTTTATAGAATAATGCAGCCAATTGTTTATAGAATCATGCAGCCAATTGTTTATAGAATCATGCAGCCGATTGTTTATAGAATCATGCAGCCAAATGTTTATGGAATCATGAAGCTATTTTTTATGGAATCATGCAGCCAATTGTTTATGGAATCATGTAGCTAAATCGAATCACTAATGGCCGATGTGTTTCCATTTTTGATAGGGGCGAAAAGGCTCGAATACCAAAATACTGGAAAGAAAACGACTTTCGTGACAATTTATGGGTTATTCAAAGGTATTCCATCCACATTTTCTACATATAACTTCGTACAACTTCGGACTTCATCCGCTACAACAAAAATTGACATGGGTATCATTCGTCAATTTCCGTTACCACGGATAACACCCGGAAATTGACGAAGGTATCCCGATTTTAAAATCCGGAAACAATCGTCATCTTACCTTTCCACTGAAGACGCCCGAAGTTGCACGAAGTGCTTGGTATCTTATGATGGATGGAATTCGGAATTCCAGCTCCAACTGCACCGCTTTAACCTCAATAATCATTCATTCTTGACAATACTATCACAATAACATTGAATGTTTTATATGGATTTGCTTTGGTTTTTCAAAGAGATCATAGTTCCTTTATTCCAATAATTTTTCAGATCTATAAAATGTTATTAATACGTTTCAACTTTTTTCATCGGTTTAATATACGAGAAAACCACTACTATGTTTCCGTAACGCTGATACTCGTTCATATGGCGCGCGAATAGGGTCTAAAGTCAATATAGCGCTAGACCGATAATTAAAATAGGGGTAGACCGGTAAAAATAGCGGTCTACCCTTATATTTTTACCGGTCTACCGATAAGAATATCGGTCTACCCTTAAAATAAGGGTAGACCCCTATTTCAAATAACGGTCTAGCGATAAATTACCGGTAGACCGATAGTTATGTTTGACCCTTCTGCTCGAAATCTCATTAGCCAATCAAATGGCTCGTTACATCCTCAACCCACCGGGAATATCAACGACCGTATAATACAAGCTCTGTGATTGGCTATCGAAAAAAATAGGGGTCTACCGATAAAAATAGCGGTCTACCGGTAATTTTATCGCTAGACCGTTATTTTGAATAGCGGTTTACCCTTATTTTATGGGTAGACCGATATTTTTATCGGTAGACCGGTAAAAATATAAGGGTAGACCGCTATCTTTAAGGGTCTACCCCTATTTTAATTATCGGTCTAGCGCTATATTGACTTTAGACCCTATTCGCGCGCCATACGTTCATACGGGCACATAATGTAATGAGCACACGATTTAGATAACAATATAGTATAATTCATGATAACTGACCTGGCAGAGCATCTCTAGCTATTAGCTAGTGATGCTCTGCCAGGTCATTTATCGTGAGCTTTAAACGCATCGAGCGGAGAAAAGAAGGAAGCACGTTCTACGTTCCACTATTTCCACTCAATATTTTCCGTGGAATGATTAACATATTTTGTCTCCAATGCCACTTTTATCTAACCATCCAAGTTAGACCTGTCAACCAATCACAATACAATGACACCTTTTTAGGCAAAACAAAAATAAACGTTGGATGGAAACATCTAGGAAAATGACTAATTGTTTTCGACAAGTAATTTCTTCATTTCCACTAACGTTTTCCACACAGAAAGACCGAAATATGTAAACTTTCATGCACTAGAAAGTTTGTAACGGCAAGAATTTGAATTTAGACCAGCTTGATTTTATGCTGCCGTCTGTCAATGGCTTAAACTTTGTCGATTGGTAAAGAACTACAGTCGACACTCGTTATCTCGACATCGGATAAGTCGAAATTCCGTTTAAGTCGAAGTGAAAGTCATGTCCCATCCTCAACATATGGATATCAAAATGTTTAATTAAAATAATTCAGAAACAAATACAGCTATTGAAATTTAGTAGGAAAAGGATAGAAATTGCTCGTGTCGAGCAATTTCTTTCCTTTTTCTACTATATTTCAATCATGGACACATATCATGCCCTTCAAAAATTGTTAAAAAATGTTTTCATCGGAAATAATCAAATTTGGATGAGTCTAACTCCGGATATGTCGAGGTATTTTGACTGCCCCTCTGACTTCGACACAACGAGTGTCGACTGTACTTTGATGTGGTACTATATGTCAAAGTCTCTTGAAGCCCTTGCTAGGCATAAATTAACTAATTGTGAAGAGAAAGTCATTTAGTGCAGCAACTGTAAAATGTAATTGAGAAATTGGTTTCGTGTGTAAAAGTCGCTATTCATCAATCAATCAATTTTTCATCAGCCTTATTTCCTCATCATTTTCTCCCTCATATTGCAATTTTAGACTTAATTTAGTAAACAATGATTCGCGAGGGACTGTAAAACGCAGTTTATGTAGAAACTTGAGATGTCCTTCGCGAATTTGTATATCTGCCTTGGGTAATTCTTTTGGATAGGTACTTCTTTAGCTTTGCCTTAAATGTAAATTCAGGCCGATCTAAGTTTAATGGTGTTACTGAAGACAAAATATGTTTTAAACAGATCAAACGTACACTTGATTCAACAATGAATCATTTTTGGAAAATGCAGCTTGCTGCGGAAATATGTATGTCCAAGTGAGGGAGATGTATACAGTAAGGAGACAGAAGATGTTTACAAAAGACAAAGTATCTTTTCCCCGTATTGTTTTGTAGTACTGTTATAGAATTTATTTTCTCTTCTGAAAACAAACAATAATTTTGATGCTTCATGATATATGTGTTGAGCTTTCTATTACATTTTTTTGCTGTCTGGTTGTCGTAATATGGTGCGATGCATGCCTCAATTTGCAGACAAAAAAATATTTGAAAATGCTGATTGCACAGCAAAAGAAAATTGAATTTTCTAGTTCCGATCTTGATAAGGCAGCACAATGTGCGCAGTCTGATCAGTGTTGGACATTATGAATGATATGAATAATCCATTCTAAGCTTTTAACCGTTATCAGGCAGAGACATGTTTAGAATTATCCAAATTCAAATGGGTTACAGACAAATTACGCGTGAATCAAATTTTACACTTTCTGTGCAGAAAACATCGTGTAAAGTGAAGAAATTGCCTTTCTTCATTTCCACAATTGTTTTTAAATCCACTACCTTATTTGGCGTCAAAAAGCGTCACTGTAAGGTCCTTACTCTAATAAGCAGATACGCAGAAAAAGAGAAAAAAGTTTGAAATAAATGGTGCGAGAATTGGAGCACAGGAGGGAGACAGTCAGAGAGACGGCCCAACCCATCCATCTGTCCATTTATCTCAATAAATTCATACGCGAGGAAAAAAACCCAATTCCTTATTTGTAAAAATTGTTTAAAACGCTAACTTCATAAGGTAGATAACTGACATTTAGTTACAAAGGGAGACTAATCGTGAATGAACCATCGTGTAAAGGGGCGTGGCGATTACTTATCTGAACAGATAATGATTGACAGCTGCAGTATAAATAATGCACTGCAATTGACACGAAACAAACATTTCCCGCCGAACTAGAACCACCATTAAATAGCTCTTTATTTACCAATATCTAACTTAACCGTTCTATCGTGCAATGAAAATCTAAAAATCAATGCAGAAACGGTACAATAGAAAGGCTTGAGAGGCAGTTTTGAAGTTTTATTAATGCGCAATCGTTCCCTCCTATTGCTCAGTTAGAAATAGTATATTTAGATTGTTCGATTAGTAATCTGGCCAATGAGAACGAAGAATTCCGATGCAGTTGAATTCTGCCGCGTCATTTACTGCAATTCTTCCATTATAGACACTAAGAATTTATTTCCTTATACACGATATATCACGCCTTTTTACAACATATTTCTTTTTGTGATACATCATGCGAAAAGGATTTTTAATCCTTTCCCAAAATTAACTGAATTTTTGCTTGTCATATCACGAATTAAATTTTTGACCATGTAGAAATTAACAAAAAGTTACAAAAAACGAAGACTTTTCTCTATTTTCAATGTATTATATAAAAACACATGCTGTTTGTACTGTTCCGATTTTAAAAATGCAGCAGGCGACAAAACGGTTGTTTTAAAGATGGGATTTGTTTATAATATAACAAAAAATTGAGGCAAAAGGAGTAAATGCTGATTATCAGTATTTTATTCTATTGTCTCAATATTTCCCTAAGTATTTTCTGTTAGGTATGCCAAAACTGGTTTCGTTTTGGAGAGCGTTTCAACGGCAGAAATTTGTACTTGTCCAAATTTACATGTGTTGCAGATGACAATTTCAAGATTATAAAAATGTATATTTTTGGGATTTTTGGGATCTTTTTCCTTTTCCAGGAAAACAATGTCGAAAATGACGGAATTGCTTGTCACAAACAATTTCTTCATAAGCCACAATATTGTATCTGGTAGGGCATCAGAAATCGCCAGTGGGTGGTACTGGGATTTAACACTGACGTTGCGTCCATCTTCTCGCTTTTTCAATATTAGTAAATAATATTTGTGAACATTGGCCTTGTCCATGAAACCAAAAGTCGACTACAGCATCTGACTCAGCAGGGGTAAACCAGAATCTGTACTTGGGAAAAGAACATAACGCTGCTTTTCTGCAAAAACCTCTTATCTTCAGCTTAAAACAAGCTGCAGATACGAGGTTTTTGCAGAAAAGCGACGATATCAGTAGACAGGGAAAACATTCTGAATTAAGAAAAATATAAGAAGTATTGATCCTAGCCAGTCTGCGCGGACAGCGCACAGTGACTAGGGTCGATACTTTTCACACTCTCCATAAGGTTCCTTTTAACGTGAAGGGGTCACATTTTTTCGATCGTCAACAGACACAGAAACTAGTAGATCTATACGTGTATTGCAAGAGTTACCTCCCTTCAGCCATACATATGTCAGATCACAGGTATTATTGTACATAAAATGCAGGTACCGTATTCAGCAACATTTATAAATGTAAGTCTGTGTCAATAAAATCTTTGTCTATTCCTATGTCGCAATCGATTGTCTTAATGCAAATAACGTTACAAGGCATCTGATTGGACGAAACGTATGCCTCGAACAATTGGATGGATTGTTGTTTAGTTTCAAATGTAAACTTGCAATTAGGCTACCAATCCTGAACGCTGTATTGTGGCTGTGAGAATCATTGCGATTGAATTTAGAAAAATGACACATAAGTCGTTTAAGACCAGCTTGAACCCAGATCAGACTGCGCATACACACGGTCTGTTAATTAATATACACAGTATGATAATAATCCACGCTGAGGTTGCGACAAAACATAGACTAAACTCATATATCTTGACCACACTGTCAGTACTACAGACTGATGATGATCAATGTTGATCTCAAATGCAGTATATTTATGGGATTTCGACTTCTATAGTTTAAACACAAAATAATGGCATATATTAATGATAACTCGAAATAGACGAATATGGTAAAGACCGAGATGAGACTGCTACTGACTGTGAGTGTATTAGACACTTATTGTTTAACTCTTTCCCAAACAACAAAATTTTAGAAAGGCCCAATTCAAAAGCTGCTGCAGACAACAAAATGGGTGTTAATAAAGATTGGAGTTGAGAGTGATATAGCCAAGAAAATATTGAGGAAAAAAGAGAAACTGCTGGTTATCAGCAGTTTCTTCTTTTGCCTCAATGTTTTCCCAATCCTTTTCTATTAGGGACTCCAAAACCAGGCCTTATTTGGGAAAGGGTTAAGGCAATTTTGCAGTTTTTGCATCAGTTAATTTTAGGAATCAATTATATCGAATAAGTGCTTATTAGTAATAACTTTCAATTAGCAAAAGTAATGAAATTCCGATGTATCGATTTATGGACGCATCGGTAGCAGGTGTTTCCAAACCCATATGAGATGTAATGATTTTAAATGTACAGAACTTTATCTCAGCAAAAATATAATATGTTTACCAGAAGAATCGAAATATGTGCGTCATCCTTTAATAATCCTCACAGATGTTGAAATGGTAATTTCTAAATATCATTCATTGTTTACACGTTTTATTACTCTTTTGGGTACATTGATATAGCAGATAAGAATATGGGAAATGTGTGTACGTATTAATAGGTTTTATAATCATGCATCTAGGATATAGTCCGGCATAGCTTTACAAATTTCACGTATCTAAACAATGAAAAATTGCTCTAGATTTGAAATACAATTTTGCATGCGTTGGTTCGATTTTTGCAGGTGTGAAACACCTGCAAAATTCAAACAATCGCGTGCAAAAATACAATAGTTTGAAGTTCGACGTTGTGTTGTTTAGAAATAACTGTAAATATTGTAAACAAGTGCCACAATATCGTGACTGGACTATAGAACTATGAGAACAATTGGTTTCAAAACAATCCTATACTGTAACATCCCTAATATTATAGACTGTTGTAGCAAATATTGCTTTAAAAGGAGCAAATAATGACAACATGATATGTTTACCTTTTCATACTCTCCAGACAGTCTTATTAACAAAATCATTCTTTTGACGTTCCAATGAGAGAAAGCTGTGGGAAGCATCGTGCCTATAAGGATACACATTCCTCAAATGAGTTGCACTTTTATTCCATTAGAAATGGCGGCCATATTGTGATTTGCTCATCCGTAGGTTCGAACCCTAAACGAAGAATCTCCAACTCCAATTACACGCCGATATAAAAGCTGACAACAAATAATTGACCCTTCCACAAAAAGCAATATTTTCCATGTCACAACCAATAAAACAATTGAATGGCATCTCACATATTTTAGTCTTTCTTGCTGTGATGCTGTACTGGAAATGACGAAAATGCTTGTAACAAGCAATGTTTTCTTTTTCCATGATGTTGTTTTAAAGCATTCGCTTTGTGGTATTGCCAAAAGCGCCACTACGTTGTATGAGTTAGTTAACCCACCCAAGTAATGATGCCTTTGGATGCCACATGAGATAAAAGGTTGAGAAATAATTGTTGAAAATGAAGAAATTGCTTGTGATAAGTAATTTCTTCATTTGCAACAATATTTTCACCCGACAAAGACAGAAAATGTAGATTTTCAACACTTCAGATTTAATTGTCGTCTGTAACATCTTTATAAAAGAAGGCTACCATGGGTCTAGTCTAGCCTCCTATACTACTATCTTTGAATGTGGACAAGTCTAAAATATTTGCGTTTGATAATGGCTTTAACCCATTTCCACACAATGACTATTTTTGACTCCTCACAAAAGAATAACCATGGAAAACATGGTGGAAAATTAAGAAATTGCTTATGACAAGAATTTTTTTCATTTCCCACTATGTTTTCCATCCAAAAAATACCCCAAATTTAAAACATTTGATTCACTTGAAATTGTCGTCTGCTGAATCTTTCAATTTGGACCACCATAAAATTTTGTCGTTTGGTAAAGGGTTAACATAATTTGTTTAGCGAATATTGTTATTTTGCATTGCAGTTCGTGATAAATTTAAGGCAAAGGCTCAAGTAGGAAAAGGGAGACAAGCGTGAATTAAGATTACAGTCTATGTAAAAGGATGCGGCAGACACAAAAACCTTCATAGTGTGCGGGTAAATAAATGAAATCTTTCGACGGGAGACCTTCGTAAATCAATTAAATGGGCATTCTATCCGCATAACACAGTCAACTTGAAAACCATTGCCACATGCAGACTTGAGTTATCCCTTTCCCAAACAATTTACAAGGACTGTTCTTATATTTGAAAGCTGCTGTAGCCCACAAAATGGGTTTCTATTATGATTAAGATAATTGGTTGTGTGTAATATGGCGCAGAAAATATTGAGACAAAAGAAGAAAATGCTGATTATCAGCATTTTCTTCTTTTGTCTCAATGTTTTCCAAATCTTATTCGTTCAGTGACACCAAAAGCAGGTCTTGTTTAGGAAAGGGTTCGACACAGATTTTATACAGCGTGGTAGGTTAATGTGAATCTGCGACTCAAATTATATGGGACTGCAAAAACCATCGCAAAAACCACGACACTCGTGTATTTATAAACGTTCACAATTTGATGAAGTCCCTGTGCATTCTGATCTTTTGCTAAACAAGAGCTGATTTGGCGTCCCTACAATGGACCACTATGGAAATAAGTCTGCTTATACCTTCTTTTCGTGTCATCATTGGTACTCATTATTTGGTATTCATTGTAATTGTGTCACCCACCATGGTTTGAAAATCTTTAAGTTATGTGGGCGAGCAGCTGGAGGCTCAGTGAGGATGATGTGGTAGTATTGGTATGAGAAACGACAGGAATAACATGGTAAGGTTCTCCAGTCGCTGAGATGTGACGATAGCAGTTGATACAGGCGTTTAAGCTTAATTAATCAGTCGCTATATGCCATCTTCTATGCACTTTGAAATAAAGTTGCCGTTCATATGTTCGAACATATTATCTTGTATGTTTATGATTTTGTATCTTGCTTTAATGGTGTAATTATATTATTTCTATCCGAATAAAACAATTCATCTATTGAAATTTAGTCGAATTTCTCCTTTTCTGTTGCCATGGCAACCAGAGTTTTTAATGGATTTCATTTTTTAGCATTTTTACGGGGACCTCGTAAGGAATATTTCTGCCAAGTTTGTTTGAAATTGACTCGGAGATTTCGTTCAAAGATGTTATTGAGATTTAGGAAAATGTCCCCTTTTCTGTTGCCATGGCCACAAGAGTTGTTTTTTTATGAAATTTATTTTTTGCAATACTTAAAGGGGATAACCTAAGGAATTCCTGCGTGGTTGAAATTGGCCAAGTAGTTTGGAAGGAGATGTCGTTTAACCCTTTCCCTAACAGCAATATTATAGGGTGGTCCACTTCAAAAACTGCTACAAATGACAAAATGGATGATATTAAAGATAGGGTTTGTGTAAAATATGACATAGAAAATATTGAGACAAAAGGAGAAACTGCTGGTTGTCAGCAGTTTCTTCTTTTGTGTCAATATTTTCCAAAGCCATTTTGATTAGGGACGTCAAAACCAGGTCTTGTTTGGGAAAGGGTTTAAAAAAATGTTGACGGACGATGCACGACGGACGACGCACGGACGCCGGACGAAAGGTGATCACAATAGCTCACTTGAGCACCGTGTGCTCAGTTGAGCTGAAAAGTACATTCAGGTTGGGTTGCTATCAATTTCTTCCTAATGACTACATTTGAGAGTTCAAAATGAAAAAAAAAAAAAAAAAAAAAAAAAAAAAAAAAAAAAAAGACCTACTTATGACAATGGCGAAAAGAGGTTTCAAAAGGTATTCTTAAGGAATGAGTACTGATGAACAGGAACTATTGGGCAAGAAATTGTACAGTGTTAGAAAATTGTCTTAGCGTTTATAGATCGGATAAAACTTTGTATAAACTTGTCTTTTCATGAGAAATCTTAAGTATGAAATCTAATAAATCTTGTAATGTTTGCACAGTCAAACCTCGTAAATGATATGGTACGAGGCATGGGGGAATTTGAAATATATGGATGATTTCATTTGACATGGTGCAGCTTTAGACTTCATCACCAAGAATTTCTCATCAAAACTTTTTCTAAAATAGTCCAGTCATTGAACGGCGAGCTTCACGCACCGTTCTATTTGGTATACAATTGGACTCACTGGAGGTGTAAATTGCACAAGGTCATAGAGTAACGAACAGTTCCGTGACTGTTCATTACTACATTGTTTTGGTCGACTTCGATTGGCGATAGTTCGAGCTATAGCTTGGCTGTTCCGTACGGGGGCACTAAGGTGACATTTTTGTGTTTTTCATTTTTCTCCAAAAAAACGAAAGTTTTTCTTCAAAAAAAGAAAAACGCTCACTAACAATGTCTTCGCGTTTTTCATTTTTCTTCAAAAACAGAAAGACTCACATGTTACCTTAGTGCCACCGTGTTAGTGCCACCGTAGTTCCGTCTTTATCATTCAACTCCTGTCTTTGTCAGCCAATCGAAATCTTTGTTCATTCGGGCTTAAGGAAATTATTGATGGAAACTCAATAATTTTTACTTGGACAAAATGTTTTTGGGCTAATTTGATTTCCGACCTGATCGAAAGGATAAAGTTTGGTCAATCAATTCGGCGCTGTACCAACATTTCGTCTTGTATTTTGTTGTATTCCTTTTGTATCCGCGTACTACGATTTAAAACTATATTAACTTTTGGTGTATGTAAGGCTATTTGAAAAATATGAGCATGTTTTGCATAAAAGTCAGTGCCATGTTCAAATGAAATCAGCAATTTAACACTATAATGTATATTGGCAATGGCGTAACGAAACTTATACGAGATCTGAAAGCCTCTGTGTTTGTCAAGTTATAACTCGAGATAAATGACATGGCAGAGTATCTTTAGCTTTTAGCTAGAGATGTTCTACCAGGTCATTTATCACGAGCTATATGCTAATTGGCATTATCATGACCATTTCCAAAACAAAATCCTTAACCCATATATGCCGATAGTCCTGTTTTCAGGACAATACCATATACCCACACCTATTTCCACTAATTAGTGATAAGTGCTGATTTTATCTTAGAAATCATCAAATAAGCCAAGACTTGACCCATTAGAGGGTTGAAAATGATAACTTTCCCACGTTTCTGTATTTGCTGCAACAAAATGAATGCGTTTTGGCGAAAGTGATTCTTATAATGGCCACAATGCAAAGGTTTGTGCATAACTTTTTATCTATCAATATTTTAAAAGAACATGATGAATAAAATATGTAGTTTAAGGAATGTTTTCTTAGTTATAATCATAAAAACACATGATTTGCAAATTTTTCCTTGTCAATTCTGACAATTTAGAAGTGTCCTGAAAACAGGACTGTAGGCGTAAATGGGTGCGGGAGGCATAGTTGTCCAAAATGTATATTATACATACTTATGTATCTTTTTGAGGAAGATCTTGCATGGACAACAGTTTGTCTATGTTAGACAATGAAATGGCTTTACAAATGACTGATAAACTTGTAGAATCACCACCTGTTGACTCAGTGACAGATTAGGACAATGTGGATGAGGACGGAAATGTTGACATAAAAAGTCTTCCCGGTCAGGAAGTTTCAAAACAGGACTCTGTGACAACAATCCATGAAGAAAGGCACATATTATTTAGTGATAGAAGTACCCAAATTAGTTCCTTAAGCCTGGTTGACAAACTTCTTATTGTGATTAGACATGATTGTTGGAGTACCTCTAGCTCGGACACTCGAAGCAAAAGAGTGAAAAGACGGTCATGTTACTGATCCCAAACGTCCCAGAAGACATTAGATGCAATCACAAGAATCATGATGTATCACTAACTTAACGAGAACAATGTGCATCGTATAGAAGGCATTGAAACCGAATTTTACTAGGCGTTCTTTGAGACTTCGTAGAAAAATATTAGCGATATAACAGTTTTAGAAAATTATTGTTCTGTGTAGTTTTTGATTACGGAACCAAAAAGAATATCGGACTCTTCTTCAAAAGCCTTCGAATTGCAGCTTAAAACATGCTGTAGTAACAAGGTTTTCGAAGAAAACCGACAATTCATGTAACGTTAGCGGAAACAGAGTAACAATATAAGACGTGCTCTATGAAAATGGTGCTTAGTGTATTAGTAAAATCACATTGAATCAAAGATGCACGAAGACCCCTTTTCCCAGGGAATTGCTAAAATGTTTCAGAAACATTTGGGGAACAGAAAAATGGTTTACATCTGTCTGTAATCATTTAGTGCATATGGATTTATTTAGAAATTTTGATTACTTTAGCGCCTATAGTCCTGTTTTCAGGACACATGAAAAATGTGTGATTTTAGCCAAATAAAGTACTATGCATGTTAAAAAATGTTCAATTTTGTATAGTTTATGTATTTTCTTTATGAAAAAATCAATTCTACCAAAATAAAAAATTCAGGCATATATGGGTTAAGGCTCATACATTTTGGCATATGGAAACTTTGATTGAAAATAGAAAAGGCCAAAGAAGTATTTACAAGGTCATGTATTTTCATCTCCCCCAAATGCTTTAATACCTTGACCTACATTTCTAATAATTTCGTTATTGAAAATGGAAAAAAACGACCACAGTAAAGTTGAAAGTAAGGTTGGATTGTTTTTCAATTTTCGTTGGCAGAGTTTTTGATTACTTTATTACCGGCCATTGCATCTTAAAGTCCTTGTATACCCGATAGACTCTGAACATTGTCGTCATCAGATTGGAAAAAAAACTATGTTGACAGCGATGGACACCTCTCCGTACAGAGTTTATCGTTCATATCGGTCGTTTATCCCATTACCAAACGGCAAAAGTTTAGACTGGTCCAAATTCAAAGATGACGCAGACGACAATTAGAAATGAATGAAATTTTACACTTTTTTCCATTTTGTTTAGCAAACGTTGTGGGAAATGAAGAAATTGCTTGTCACAAGCAATTTCTTCATTTTCCATAATGTTTTCCAAAGCCATTATTTCATGGACAGTCAAAAGGAGTCACTGTGTTAGGCAATCGTTTATGAAGTAAACATTGATAGCTGTGTAGAGTAAGATGGACACAATGCAATCACGATATGCCAAAATCCAATGGAATCTTCACCTTATATATTTCTTTGACACCATTTGTCTCCTCCCTTTCGCCGTCCAACATTCCGAGTTTTCTCTGATGAAATTCGCTCTTTGATATGTTGAGGTCGCTCATAAATGAAACAGCAAATTTCATCGAAGAAAACTCGGATTACCCTTCCATATAATTCTCCTCTTCTTTCTTCCTCCCTTCTAAGCCTACATTCTAAAGTTTTCTCATTTACGTCCACTCTTACTTTAAATCATTGACAAATGATTAAAACATGAATTCTATGAATCGTCTTCGCATGATCTTGATTCTGGAGATGTCTATAAGTTGTATGCTTGTTTGTCTGTCTACTCTTTCTGATTAACCCTTTCCCAAACAAGACCTGGTTTTGACGTCCCTAAGAGAATATGCTTGAGAAAACATGGAAACAAAAGAAGAAACTGCTGATAACCAGCAGTTTCTCCTTTTGTCTCAATGTTTTCTGTGCCATATTTTACACAAATTCTATCTTTAGTTACTTCCATTTTGTCATTTGTGGCAGTTTTTTGAAGTGGATCACCCTAAAATTTTGTCGTTTGGGAAAGGGTTAAACGTTTCTTGTGAAGCAGGCAAATATGAAGAACGATTGTCAATGTGGGATTATGAGATATTTTAAGGTATTCCGTTCATCAATATATATACAAAACAATTCACGAAACTTCGGGAGTCATCTTTCGCAGCGAAAATTTACGAGGATATCCATAGTTAATTTTCGTTGCCTCGGATGAAACCAAAAATGACGATGGGTACCCTGGTCAATTTCCGTTGCCAGGAATGACGCCTGAAGTTGCACGAAGTGGTTGGTATCTAATTCCGGATGAAATACCTTAATCCAGTCCATGATAGTATCGTTTTTGGTATGTCCCGATCGTAAAGTATATTTCGTTTGCTTACCAGGCTTTGCCATACTTTTGAAGGAGTTATAAATATGGCCTCAAGTGGACATGACACTAAAACCAGAGCTATAAAAGTGTCGACAAGTCTGTGCACAAACATTCAAACGGCGCGCTGGCAGACATGAACAGACTTAATATACAGTGTAAGTTTGGACAATGATATAAAACAATTCGTCGGAGGAGAGTCAAAACCTCGTAACTCCAGCTTATTCAAGCTGTAGTTACGAGGTTTTGACTCCCCACCAACGAATTATTATAAAGACTTTGTTAAATCTGGATGTATCTGCAGACTCAGCGAGGACTCTCCATGGGCTGGTATAAGCTGGTTTTCCAACCACACATGGTTACAGTGAGGCGTTGAGCATCGGATGAATGCAAACATGGACATTATGAAGAGAAAGGTACGTTTTTGTTTTGTATTTTTATTAAGGTGTACAGCCCATCATTAAAACACCACTTTCTAGCAATTCAAAATGCATCGAATTATACACTCTTGTAAATACACTTCACATTTAAGTTGATTATGCTTCAAGAAGAAAACAATTTACAAATATTATTCTACTCTATATTCATATGCAAGGGGGTAATTTTGAACATTTTTGTCAAATATATTCATAGGTATACATTGATTCCAAATTCTAAACCGTTCAAAATACGTGTGTTTGTATTTTGAGTGGAAATGTAACACGGTAATTTCGCTTATGTCTTAACGAACCAGTATTAAGTCAGAATCATAATCTGACATCACACGATCGCATAAATATGGCGGGAAATCACGTAACAAAACAAAACAACAACAACAACAATAACAGAAAATCCAAATGTTAGGGATTTGTTACGTAGGATGAATTTTTATTAACATTGCCAAATAAACTAGTTGATGACGAGCAAACAAAATTATGTTTGCTTTTCAATAAACTTTTAGCGGGGGCTATCAAAAAGGTCCAAAAAAACTTAGAAAAAATTTAGAAAAAATACATGGCGTAGTCCCATCTTCCATGTTTCAAACAAACTTCGAATTGGTCTAGTATTGAGAGATTTATTGAGAATTTTCTGCAATCAGTATTGTTGTTGTGTCACGTGATTCACCTGCGTGATTATGATCTGACATCACAGGACCACGTAAATATCAATCTAATTGACCCCTTTGAATTATCGTTTTAGTCCGTACCTATGAGCCGCTTCCGGTGGCAAACAATGGGCTTATTAAACTGTTACCCCGTCGTCTCTCTGTGAGACAATATGATCGATAGATCTAGGGACAGGGAACCAGTCTATGGGCTTATGAGAAATAAACATTGTATACACACAAACACGGTTCCATTTTGTTACTAAAATAGCAATACATCAGTCGGTTTCTTTATCACAGATCGAGGCTCTGACCCAATTCCGAGCAAAGCATCCCACATGCAATGGCAACGAACGGCGATTGACTTTAATTGTCATCAAAGGACGACTTCCGGTGTTGTATGTGTTTGGTGGGGTCTTAGTGGAAATAAGCTAATTGAGGTCACAACATTTTCTCTGCTATGGACCTATGGCCTCTTGTCACAATGTACAGAGAAATACCGTAATCCATCAATCTTTGCTGGGTAAGACTTTTAAATATGCAATTATTAGATAACAAACACTTCGTGCAATTTCAGACGTTATCCGTGGCTACGGAAATTGACAAGGGATACCCTTGTCAATTTCCGTCGCATCAGACGAGGGTGTACTTTTGTCAAATTCCGTTGCCACGGATGACGGTCGAAGGAGTTACACGAAGTTTGTGGTTTCTAATATACAATACCATATTTCGAACACTCTAGATTCAAGCGTTACATCAATTTCGCTCAGCAAACTAGATATTTTAGAATGTCCCATTATGCGTAACATGCAGCACATTTCTAATGTTGCCACGTTCCTAGCGTTGGTATTCCGTAATGTATGTTATTAGCTGTAACTACCATAATAACATGTAATCACTTCCTACAATAGATATCATCTACAATAATATGAGGTTATTTAACATGTCTTTGTACAATACTGAATTCTATTGGATGAATACTTTGCAGAACGAGGCTATATTTGGACGAGCCGATAGGCGAGTCTAAATATAGACTTGTTCTGCAAAGTATGAATCCAATAGAATTCGGTATTGTACAAAGACATGTTAAATGACCTCTTTATTTCACATCATTTTTTTTTACACAAAACATGACAAAGATTAATTTTGTATAAAAATTCAGATCTAGATCTTATTACTTTTAAATAGAATTCCAACGTGAAATAAAAAAGGAAGAAAAACAACATAGGCCTATGTCATGAAAAAAATGTAGACTACATGTACATTTCTAACACTGTGAAATATACATGGCATCTGGCATTAAATCTATATTTATCGGTTTATGTTTGTTTCAAAAGATTGAATAGACCGTCATATGATAGTGTGAAATGTACATGAAATTTGTCATATAAACCATCTATCATGTCATGCGTAAAATCAACAATGAAAACATTGACAGAAAAGGAGAAATTGCTGATAAACGGCAAATCTCCTTTTCTCTTAGAACTTTTTTGTCAAGCCTTTTAATGGATATCAAATCCAGGTCTTGTTTGGGAAAGGGTGTTTTGAAATGAAAATAATCTATTTCGTGATGTTTAAAATCATTTTCTCCTTTTGCCTCAATGTATTCCCGATGTGTTTTTTCAGTCACAGAATTAAAGCTATGTCTTGTTTAGGACAGTTAATTCAAAATATCATGTTGAAACAAAAAATCAAATCTAATGCACAATACTGCTTTTGCAGATCAGAACTCTACTAAGGGAGATTACTCTTCGATGCGAATATGGATATTTTGTATCACAGCCTCGATTTGGGAAAAAATCCATATTTGTACGGTTCAATCGATATTTGTAGGGTTCAAATGAGTGCAATGCATATTTGGACGGTTCAACCGGTGCATCGTACAATATCGATCTAGCCGCTTTGGAATATCGAGAATCCCGTGCGTCCACGCAATTATCTCGTGCGTGCAATACGGCTCTAGGTATTGTATACTCACGTGGTACGAATGGGGTGATTTGATTGGTTTACTGCTTTCGGGTGTGAAATAATTTATCTTTTCCTCCGAAACTTGTTAGACATTTATAGATATACAAATAACAATACATGACATTGTTCGAAAATTGTT
Source organism: Fragum sueziense (assembly GCA_963680895.1). NCBI lineage: Eukaryota > Metazoa > Mollusca > Bivalvia > Cardiida > Cardiidae > Fragum > Fragum sueziense. Next base: position 48,014,142 of record OY804600.1, read on the forward strand.
GACATGCATTGGATTGTGCATTTTGTTCACTGCTTTGGATAGATCTAGATATCTGTGTTACATGGAATAGGAATACATTTTGTGCTAAAAATAGACTGGTTTTACATGTATATGTTGATAGATAGTCAATGTTATTCTAAAACAATGTAACTAAAGCTCCAATCGAGCTGTAGTTACGATGTTTTAGAATCACATCTACGAAATACCATTGTTTGACAACATTACGTCAACATTTTACTTGACAAAATAGACTCTTATTTTTTGGAGTTGCTTTTATAATCTTGTCCCATGTTCTAGTGATAGGTGTGGGCATCGTATAGTCGATTGGGATTGGATACTAAACTGGTCGTAGGCTGATCATACTATATATTAACCTGTAATAGGATACGGAAGGCATGCATTCTGCAATCGTATGTAGACGTTCTATACACCTTTGTCCCTTTCAATGAGTAGTTACCTTCTTTTCTTTCATCAGGACATATAGTATCATGAATTGTTCGTTTATACTTGTGCCTATAGTAACTGTGCCTATAGTAACTGTATTATATAGTATATAATATAGATCTCGACGAATGACCTGTCAGATCATATCTATCTGTTAGCGAGAGATGTTCTGTCAGCAATAAGACCCCATTACGTTTACCTTTCGCTATTCCTCTTGTCAATATATTCATATTGAGCTCGCTCATCGTTGCATATTGTACGCGAGATGGTGACAAACATTGGTAAATGACATTTTCTGTTTCAAAAGTAGCAACAGTTCCATGTATGTCCAAGCAGGGAAGATCTGCACCTGCATGACACGTCATAATGAGATAATTTTGACATCATTTTGATCATACTAATGCAATGAATGACTAATGGTAAATGTAAACCAATGTATACTTGCATATACTGAACTGCACAGCTAACTCCTCACTTTTGTTTTGTGTATTGACTTTTTAAATTGACCGCGGAATGACCTGCTTCATTTGCATACTTATTTGGACGAGTTTATCCAATAAAAGGTATGTCGGGATTATTCAGATAACTTGCACGAGATTCTCTACTCTCAAAGACTACGTTGAATATGCACTGCTCGATAGCTCAACTGGTAGAGTCATTGGTTTACAAATTCCGGTGACCGGGGATCGAATCCCCATCGAACCATGACGCTGATATTTTATTTTTATTTTTCCTTTTTCTTAATTTTGCAATTCAGTTTATCTCCTACTCCCTCGTTGGTGACATGAAGACGCCATCGGCCTTCGAGCTTCTTCCTTATTTTATGATAAGTCACGATTTTGCTGACCCCAGTGGCTTCTGGACAATGTTTGGTCTACATAGGTCGAAGTTAACTTTCTGTTGTAGTTCTACTGCTACTTGACAAATTATCTTACTTGGTACAATTGTAACTCTTGGTCCAAAGGCCTGTGTCTTTTTGTGACATTGGTGGAGGTTCTTTACACGTCTATCTTCTGCTGACAATATTTCAAGTCAATATTTATAAATCATGCTTACTTTATTGGGCAAAAGCATAAAAATCGTGACCCTTATGGTTCCAATAGGATATAATGCATAGGAAAAGTAAAAAAGAAGTTTTTCGCAAAGATAAAAGAAACATTCTTTTTGGGATTCGAACTTGGGTCCTCAAGCGTAGAAAGCCACAGCGCACCCCACTGTGCTAACCATTCTGGTGAAACGGAATGATATATTATAAAAATTTAACACACTGTTCTTCGATAATTACGTGTTCAACCTGATTTACCTGTTTTGAAATGTGCAATTATTTAAATGAGATAGGTCATTCCGGGGTCAATATAAATTTATAATATAACTAAGTAATCACACAATGAACCACATTGATTTTTCATATTTCAATAAATGAGATATGTCTTATCCATTTTAGCAAAAACAAATTTAATTTTACTTGTCATTTACGTCGTCCAACGTGTACGTGCGTTTTACGATTTTGAAATGCGTGCGCATGCATTTTAACAAAAACCTGAATAATTCATCATGTCTTTATTCAATGTTGATCGGGAGTAATAAAAAACATGATTTTGACAAGTTTTACTAACAAAATCTTATTTAGACAACGTAGCAAAAACAGGTCTAAAACGTCACATGGTCGATACGTCAGATAAGAACGAATTTAACACGTGTAAAATAGTTTGCAAGTTAATAAAATCATTGAATACATTCAGTAAGAACAATATTAAAACAAACTACGAAGAAATCATTTGCTTTACACTATAACGTCACAAAAGTGACGTCAACACTATAAAACTAGTAGCTTGTATGTCCACCGTTTGCACGGCATCTGGAGCTCACAGAATTAATGTAATTGACATTGAAGGTTTGGGGGATAACATTCCAAGCTTGCACTAAAGCGTTTTCCAACTCCTGAAGTGTTACAAGACTGGCGTGCTTAATTTCTTATCCGACGTCCTAACTCATCCCAAAGGTGCTCGACAGGATTCTGATCGGGGGACTTCGAGTACCACGGAAGTACCCTGATACGATTCATAGCAAGTACCGAACGTGTAGCGGCAGCAGAGAACTTCCATGGTGATCGAATTCCCCGGATCTGAATCCTATCGAGCACCTTTGGGATGAGTGACATTGGACGTCGGATAAGGAATTAAGTACGTCAGCCTCAAATCCTTAAGGAGTTCGAAAACGCTTTAGTGCAAGCTTGGAATGTTATCCCCCAAACCTTCAATGTCAATTACATTAATTCTGTGAGCTCCAGATGCCGGACATACACGCTACTAATTTTATAGTGTTGACGTCACTTTTGTGACGTTATGGTGGAAAGCAAATGATTTCTTCGTAGTTTGTTTTAATATTGCTCTTACTGAATATATCCAATGATTTCATTAACTTGCAAACTGTTTTACACGTGTTAAATTCGATCTCATCCAACGTATCGACCATGTGACGTTTTAGGCCTGTCTTTGTTACGTTGTTTAAATAAGATTATGTTAGTAAAACTTGTCGAAATTATGTTTTTTTATTACTCCCGATCAACATCGAATAAAGACATGGTGAATTATTCAGGTTTTTGTTAAGATGCATGTGCATGCATTTCAAAATCTTTAAACGAATGTGCACGTTGGACGACGTAAATGACACGTAAAATCAAATTTGTTTTTTACTAAAAATGACGGAAAAAATGTCGTCTACTGAAATATGAAAAACCAAAGCGATTGATTGAGCGATAACTTAGTTATACAAAAAACAAAAGTGAGGAGTTAGCTGTGCGGTTCAGTGTATATCTACCAAGGATATTGCCTATAGACGGTGGTATTGAAAAAACCCCTTAACTCCTCCTTTAATTAAGCTGGAGTTACGATGCTTTGCAATAATACCGACTATGTAGGAGAACTGGAACATATTGAGTAATGAGTACATTATTTTTATGTGTAATTAGCAGTATCAAAAATAATTTATTTCCGGTTGACCTTATCGTAAATGATGCAAATGGTGTATCAAATTGATCAGACGTCTATTAATAGTGCTTGCGCATACAATATTACGCGTGTGTGCCTACATTTTACGCGTTCACAAGAAATATTTGTACATGTACGTTATAAATGGAATTTTGACCAATAGGGCATGTAATAGTAATTTTTTTTAACATAACATACTTTTTATTAGCATAAAACGTACAAAAACGTTTGTAGCCTAAACAAAAGAATATGGTGGAGACATAGTTTACAGAGAAAATACAAATGGAATTTAAATAAACACATGATGAAAAAATATACAAGATTAAAGTGTAAGGTGTAAGGTTAAAGTGTAAAGTCGGTTGAACACGAAAGTGAAAATAGACTTTAACTGGAAACTTTAACTTTTTAACAAGATAGATGGTCATATATTATAATCATGGTTGTTGTTGTTGTTGTTGTTGTTGTTGTTGTTGTTGTTGTTGTTCTCCGCTTTTTAAATTCATTACTGTATACGTGAATTTAGCTAAATTATTCAAAACGTTGGGTGATTCTGATGTCATGAGATTTATGAATTTATTAATACTTGGCCATGTTAAATAATATTTTTTGATGAAACGTGTTATTATCGTAGCAAATTTTGGGCAAATGAGCAGAAAGTGATATTCGTTTTCAATTACTCCAGTGTTACAATGTTTGCAAATACGTTGATTTCTTGGTATATTAAAATGTCTTCCCTTTTCAATTTCTAAGTTATGGCAAGATGTTCTAAGTTTTGCAAAAGCTATCTGATATTTACGTTCTTTAATGCATGTTAAATATCTTTCTAGACTGAATTCATTTTTAAATTATTATTATTATTATGTTTCTAGACGCTGTGAGACGGAAATGTTACTAAACCATTGTTGTATGTATTGACCTATTATACGTTGTTTTATACTTTTGTAAATTGCATTCTACATGTATGTCCGCTATTCGTGTGTTGCTTCACCTGGGTTTACAATGTAAGATTTAGTCGCCCATTGTGGATGCTCTGGAATCGCATATGAAGTACTCGTAACACTCTGGATTAGATCGCGTCGTTATTTGCATCTTCTCACATGTCTTAATGTAATTTAGACATCATTACCAAATAATCCGTGTAACTCTGGGTGTCATTCCTGACAACGAAAATTGACAATATCCTGGTCAATTTCCAGCCGTCATCCGTGGCAACGGAAATTGGCGAGTGTAACATCGTCTTTTTCCGTTGTCACGAATGACGCCCGAAGTTGCACGAAGTGATTGGTAACTGATTATCTATGGAATACTTTAGTTGTGTTACTTTTACAGTTGATTGCTTGCAATTCGAAATTGTTCAACCAAAAGTGAATTTCTGAGTTTTAACATTGCATTGTGTTTTCTTGAAATACACATTCGTCTAAAAGTTGAATATGCAAATCATATGTCAGCAATTAATTGACCGCACGTCATATAAACAATTCGTTCAGTTTTACTTGCGGCTTTCATGTTTTATGTCGTAACGTAATATTTATAGACATTTACTTTCGTAAGAATTGAAAATACTAATAAATAAACTTAATGTGTCCTTGTACTTGCCCCAAGGCACGGCGACTTCAGAGCGGTCTGTCCAGAACGGGCCTGATACATGAATTATGGCCCCTATTTCAAGAAATTATTACCTACACGTTTTTAAGTGTGAATTCCCATTTATATCCCTGTCATTTTGGTCTAATGTTTCAAAAAGATATGTTGATATTTCTGAATATCATTATTTTGTTTATTAAAAATGGATTAATTGATATTCTACATTAAGGTAGGACAGCTTTACCATTACCACACAGAGACTCTTTTTGACTCCCCACAAGATAAAGACTTTGGAAAAAATCTGTGGGAAATGAAAACATTGCTTGTGACAAGCAATTTCTTCATTTCCCACAATATTTTCAGCCAAAAAAGACAAACATTATAATACTTCACCCACTTGAATTTGATATACCAGACAGGTTTCTACTAGGGGCATCAAAACAAGATAATGTTTGGAAAAGGGTTAAACAAAACTGAGATGCCAAGAAGAAAATTTTAATGCTTATAACCATCATTTTCTCCTTTTTTTCTCTAAGTATTGATACTGTTTCTTCTGCAAAAAGTTCCCTTTTCTCAATAGATCTACCATGTACAATACATTTTTCATCCGCAGCAGATTTCATATTAGATTAAGGTTAAATTCTATGAACTTTAAAAGTGATAACATAGACATAGACATAGACATGTCTTTATTCTTTGGAATTAAACATAGTTTCTCTTCCATACATAATATTATAATATACAAATGTTAGACAACGAAATTTGTCTGGGCAAGTTGTGTTCAAATATGTCTTCAAGTGTTTGTAAAGAGAATTTATGAGAGCAATTTTAATCTTAGGCGTATTTTCCCATATATTTAAAATTGCGCATTTGTTTCTAGACCTTGTCCTTTCCTTGTTGATAAAAAACAGAGGTAGGTGAACCTAAAGAATGCTTTTAGGTAGTACATCCCTAATGAGATTGAATCATTCACACCACGTCGAAATATTTCGTGCGACGCCGTCAACATTCGTAGCCGAACGTATTCGGGATATGTCGTAAACATTCGACGGTGGAACGTTCTATCGGATAACGGAAATTATGGCCTCGTGTATTCCTGCGCCCAAACCCATCAAATAATCCCGCAAAGAAATATGGATTCAGGATCGAAATAAGAAAATATGTAGTTCAAAGGCATCATATGGAAATCTTAGCTTACAATCATTCATGTAGAGAGCATGGAATGACAAAAAGTGACCAACTTTTTTAGAAGAACTATTTTAGCAGCCCACGAACCGGAAGCACTTCACCGAGTGACCTGCCACCAACAATCAAAATGTCGATGCTTTTCAATAAAAACCTCGTAACTGCAGCTTGTTTTAAGCTGCAGTTACGAGATTTTCGTTGAAAAGCGACGATGTATGAAACCCAAAATGTATGTCAATTAACTTATCATTTTCTTTTTCTACAATATAACAGAGGAAATATTGGGACAAAAGGCAAACCATGCTAGTCATTAGCGATTTCTTGTGATCTCTCAATGTTTCCAATGATTTTAACATGGACGTCCAACCAGGCATGGTTTAGGAAAAAGCCATTAAAGTGACATTTCACATTTATTTCAGTTTTTAAAAGTATGTTTTGATGCAAAGATTGTTTATTCTAATGCATAGAAACGCTGTAAGTTTTTTGAAATTGTTATTTATAAGTGAAAAATATGCCTTCAAAGTTGAGACAGAAATGACAAATTCTATAATAAATCTGAACTGTTGGCCACACCAATTTGTTTAATTTTAGCACAAAAATATATATTTCTCGTAAACGGTTCAATATTTTGGCTTGAAATTCAGAAGTTTCATAAGAAAACATGCTCTTTCAGATAGAATAAAAGTAAAATTTATGTAAAAATAATCGTGAAATGTCACTTTAAGGTCTGCTCTGATGTTATTGGCATTACCACAACTGTTACACTCAACGGATGTTTATAAAATATACGGACATCCATGAAATAAACGTTGTGGTAAAACGATAAAGGGTAGTATTTTATCATTCCTCGGGACCCCTTTTCCATGTTTGTCAACGTGACCAAATCGTTATCTCCGTAATAAAACTGCCAAGTACGAATAAAAATTGAAAGTCATAAAACTTCTCTTGAAATTCGAGAGCTATACCCTTCTCCAAATCGACCAGTTCAGCATTTTTGCTCACAATAGAAACTGATCATGTCGCATTTTTTGCGAAATAATTGTATCGACAATTCCAAGTCTTTAGTCGAAGAGTTTCTGAAATATCACAACTTCGGCTAAGGCCGAAGTTGGGATATTTTAGAAACTCTACGACCATTATTTCTCAGGTTGACACCAATATTATTTTTTTCTTTAACATTGATAACATATTCAAAATATATTTAAAGAGGGCCAGTTTATGCAAAATTCAAAATGTAGTCTATCTATCTGCATTTAACGGCATGAGCTTTGATCAAGATCAGAACACATTGCCTTGTGGCTCGATCTAATAGTTCATCGCTTCTGGAAAAATCTGCAAACTGGCCTCAAATATCAAGATAAGGGTATCAGTTTTATTTGCCTTAATCGGCCATTCCGGGTGATAAGAATTTAGGGTCCTTGAATGTTATATTGTCTCTACCCCATAGTAAAATTTTATTTCCCCAATTTTGTCAGATTTATTTTACATTTTGGATTGTCCTATTCGGGAAGTATTTGCACGTCGGCTCTTGGAATGCAAGGACTTGTTGATTTTGTACTAGATTGAGTTTTGATTTTTGGATTAAGGCGCATGACTAAAAAAGGTAATCTTTCTTATCTCTTTGACTTATTACCTTTCCTCTTTTGCATCATTTTGGAGGTAATCATATAGTTTGATTTTTCATACCCCAGAAGAAAAATTGTATAATTAAAGATTATAATGAAAAGGCATGGATCCAGATCAGCCTACACATACTCGCAGTCTGATCTTACTTACAGCTTCTTAGCTACCTTTAACCCCTTCCAAAACGACAAAAATTTTAGGGTGGACCAATTTTAAAGCTGTTGTAGACGACAACATTGATGTTAAACGGGAAGGTATTTGTGTACAGTGTAGCACAGAAAATATTGAGAAAAAAGGAGAAACTGCTGGTTATCAGCATTTTCTTCTTTTGTCTCAATGTTTTCCCAAGTGATTTCTACTAGGGTCGTCAAAAGCAGGTCATGTTTGGAAAAGGATAAACTACTGGAATGGAATAGTGTTTCTCCTGATCACACTGCAATCGGCTACAGCAGGGGTCTACAGTAGCACTGGTGGTGAACTCGGCCAAAGCGTGGGACGTGTTTTCGCGATCATCGTATTCCGTCGGTGTTGTTATAAAATCTCGTAACTACGGCTTCGATAAAGCCGTAGTTACGAGATTTTATAACAACACCGACGGTTTGTCAATACATATCGGTAAACCCGGTCTATTTTTAGAACAAATTCATTGTTATTTTAAACGCAAAATATCTATACCTTGTTGTAGTGAAAAACGTCCATCGCTTTGGCCGAGTTCACCACCAGTGAGTAGTAAGTAGCCTAAAATGTCAAACGGGAGCTTTCCCTCCAGATTTCAGCTCAATTATTTTACCCATTATCAAAGGACAAGTTCTAGCATGATCTAAATTCAAAGATGTTGCAGACGACAATACGAAGTGAAAAGTATATAACAAATTTGCCTCTTTAGGTAGAAAACGTTGTGGGAAATGAAGGAATTGCTTGTCGCAAGCAATTTCTTCATTCCCCACAAACGTTTCCCAAAGTCTTTATCTTATGGGTCGTCAAAAAACGTCAGCATGTGGTAATGTGCTAGATCTAATGTGAATGTCGAGTTTCTGCAACGAAAAAGTTATTTACTTACTTTTGCTTATGACAGATGTGTAGTTTTAATGTCCAGTTATCAATCTTCTTTTTGTAAAAAGAAAATGATACTAATATTATTTCGTCGTTTTTCATCAAAAACCTCGTAACTGCAGCTTAAAGCAAGCTGCAGTTAAGGGGGAATGCTCCAGTTTCCTATTTTTTTCCCAATAATAGAATTTATTCATATTTTGTATGTTGAAATTACGTGTTATTACCAATTGAAAAGTAAAATAAAAATGGATGGTCAGCGATCTTGTTTGAATTTTATAGGCATTCGTATCACATACCCCTACATTGAAAAAATGCACATTTTCTTGCACCTGTCCAAGGTCACTAAAATGCTATTAAAATGCTGTATATGCATCTATTAGTCCCGAAAACGGATTTAAAGTAACGTCTTACATTTAATAAGAACAGAAAACCCAAAATATGTGCTTTTATAAACGCGTAAATGTATAAAACAGCATGCTTACGTATTCGGTTAGATCAACGAAGCTGGAGTGTTTTATGTCAAAATTTGCATATTTTTGGAAATATTTCAAGTTCTACATAATAGAATTAGATACAACTTCCTCATTGTATCAAGCAACATGTCCTGGTAATAATTCAAAAAGAAAATATATAGGTCAGCGCACTTATTAGTGAATTACAGCATTTTTTATCAGCTACACATGAATAAAATGACGCAAAACAGTGGTAACTGCATACACACTTACGACTGTCTTGCTCTAAATAATCGATTTCCATCTTGAGGAAATCAGTTTCGCATAATAAGTACACTTTTACGTCGAAAATGGTAAATTGTAATGATGTGTTATATTATTGAAAATATGGTAGCGAAACATATTGGTACGAAACATTTAATTTACTACAGTAATTACCGAGTGTTCCGAAAAACTGGAGCATTCCCCCTTAAGATGTGTTTGATGAAAAGCGATTACAAACAATGTCACTATACTTTTTAAGACAGGTTCACCATTCTAGTCTTTGGACTTTTCGGGAAACAGGAGAGACAATTTAATAGTATTTCATAGTTACTTCCCCTGACACTATTTAGGTTGGGTGGGGTGAAAATAAAATTTGTAACAGCCAAGCAATGCTGCAGCCAACGGGACCATAATTATCTCATGTTGGACTACAGTGGGTTAAGGTAGTCTACCCCTAATGATATTCGTGCGGCGTCGGAATTATACGGGCGAGTGGCGACGCCGAAAACATTCGGCGGTGGAACTTTGCAACGCCGAATATTTACGACCGCGCCCCGAATTAGTTCGGATACGGTACGACGCCGCTCGAAAGAATCTGATGTTAAAAGGATCTCAAAATGGCCACATTACGGGTATTCTACCTTAAACTAGCCCTCTCTTCATGCAGTCTGATCGGAGGTGGTATTCATCAACAAATCTAATTCCAAGTTTACCAGTAAAATTGCGTATCAATCAATCCAATTGACCGAGACATGCGCCTCGTCCAATCAGATGGCTTGAAATGTAAATTGGATTTTGGCAATTCATTTAGAACTGTTGGTGAATATGGGCCAAAGATTATTAATATATTTTATTTCCTCCAATATTGAACATTATTTCAGATGTTTTACTCCAACAGTAAGATATCGATTGAATACTGCCTACTTTCAAGTTATATCCATTATTTTATTCATTGCTGGAGCACAAGACAAGGAGACCCATTTGTTCGTGAAGCCATGATAAATATATACGATAATAGAAATGGGCGAAAAAAGTAAAATTGTTGAATGACTTTTGAAAGGTCAAGTAATACGATATAGTGAGACGATTAAGCTTGACCTTTTCTCGTTTGATGGAAAAGGAATTCGGAAATTATATCGCGTGATGAAATATACTTAGGAAACATGATAGCTCTATTACTAAGTTTTACGTTCGTGAGTTGTCACGCAACTGTGGGTCTTCTGATTTTTCCTGTACAAAAAAGAAGATGAAAATAACCCTTTCCCAAGCGAATTTTTTTAGGGTGATCCACTTCAAAAACTGTAAAAATATTAACAAAATGGATGTTATAAAAGATAGGATTTGTGTAAAATATGGCACAGAAAATATTGAGACAAAAGGAGAAACTGCTGGTTATCAACAGTTTCTTCTTTTGTTTCCATGTTTTCCCAAGCCAATTCTATTGAGGACGTCAAAACCAGGTCTTGTTTGGAAAATGGTTAATGAGCTGGAATGTGGGGAGGGGGGCCTTAATGATATGATTCATATCTGAGACCAACATGGATCCAGATCAGCCTCCGTATAGGCGGAATATACTTTTGAAACATGATAGCTCTATCAACCCATTACCAGACGGCAACATATTTTCACTGGTCCAAATTCAAAGATGCTGCAGATGACATATTCAATTTTTAGATTTTTTGTTCTACCTGAGTAGAAAACATTGTGGGAAATGAAGGAAATGGATGTCACAAGCAATTTCTTCAATTCCCTCTATGTTTTGCAGAGGCTTTATCGTATGGTGCATCAAAAGGCGCTAATATGTGGAAAAGCTTAACCCTTTCCCAAACAGCAAAATTTTAGGGTGATCCACTTCAAAAACTGCCACAAATGACAAAATGGAAGTTCCTAAAGATAGAATTTGTGTAAAATATGACATAGAAAATATTGAGACAAAAGGAGAAACTGCTGGTTATCAGCAGCTTCTTCTTTTGTTTCAATGTTTTTCCAAGCCTATTCTCTTAGGGACGTCAAAACTAGGTCTTGTTTGGGAAAGGGTTAATAGCATTTTCGTTTGTGACCTGCCATGCCCTGAACAATCTTCTTCGGTAAAGTTCCTATTCTGACATGATTGTTATAACCATGTGGCTGCTCTCTTTTGCTTTTGTATAGTTACCAATGCGCAGAAAACGATTAATTTTCCTGAATTGATATGAAAGGTAACCTTTATTGCATTAAGAGTTAAATGGATACACAAGTGCATGTGCATATGCATATTTTTTTCATAGCATCTTCATTGCATGTAGTTACTGCTGGAGACTAGCATGGGACATCGTCAGGCAAAAGACACTTCGTATGGGCTCTTCCATTTCGTTGTTGTTTGCTATTCATGAAATCGCAGCAAGATGGCCCTGTTGAAATACGGAGAAAAATGTATTTTTTCAAGGAGTGACTACGTACAGATAGATCTATTTTAGATAAAAACGATGACTTCTTAATTTCACTTGTGACTACCTTAACGCATATCATTTCACTAACACCTGGCCAATGCCCCCAAGTCATACAGCACGGTCTATCGAAAAAACTTCCCATAAATCATACAAAATACTGGACCTTATCTATAGTCGACCGCCTAATTTTCATAACATTTTTAAATAATTTTTATAGACTCGTTTCATCAACCTTATGAAGACCTTATGTCGTGGTAATGTACCTTCTTATAAGATGGGTTGCATTCTACATTTTTTCGATACTCTATAGAATTTTGGAATGATCGAGTTTTATTCCCACAACCTTAGGATTCCTTTTAAACAATTAGCTTATTTCCATTAAGACCCCCCCCCCCCCCCCCACACACACACACAGTAGCCACAAGAAGTCGTCTTTGGAGTCTTAAAACGCCGCTCGAACGTTTATAGTACACATGTACTAAACGATTTCGCCGCTTTGTTGTTTTCATAAGCAATCCCGTCTAATCTCGCGTCCTCAAAGAGATTTCGTTATCCAACCGCTGGATGTAAATGGCACAACAACTAAAAAATCTGATACAAATTTTCATTGGCTGAAATTTCAAATTCCTGTTATTGGCCAAAAATAGAATCGACGTTATGGTGGAAAACGTAATGTACATGTATTGATTGTGAGAAATCTTTATTGTGGTGAAAATTGCAAATTGTGATTTTCTATCACTGTTTACACAATATCTTTTGTGATTGATCGTCAAATTCCCAGTCATTATTAAATTGGATTGAGATTCGTGCAAGGAATAAAACACAGAGTATTTTTCGATTGCACTGATATAGTATTGAAATCATTAGACCATGCATACGAAATCAAAAAGTTTCGGGTTTCCCTCGATTTCCCATAAACCCATTGTTTGTCGCCGGAAGTGTTCTGCGGGTACGGACTAAAGCGATAATTGAAAGGGGTCAATTAAAAAGAACAACGACAAAATTTTCTGTTTCGGACTATAAAGTTATGTAGAAAAATAGATAGAAATTACAAGAATCGTATTATAACTAATAAGTTGTCTACCGACAACAAATTTGCATGCAAGTGACGATTGAAAGATAAATACGCTACCTATATTGGGACAGTGAGCTGTTTTTCTAAATGAATAAAAATGTATACATTGGTGACGTCATATCCTATTCACGGTGTATAATCATGTGACTCATGGTTTCAGATAATCTTCAATATCTTTGTTAATACTTGATCAATTTGAATTCGGTTTGAAGCAGAGAATGTGGGAAAATGTCAGACATAAGCTGGGTGTGGTGGATTTTCAAAGCAGCAGCTGATAAAAAAGTAATTGAAGATCAACCAAAAGTTTGGTTGATCTTCAATAACTTTTTCTATCAACTGATTTTTTTTTTCAAAAATCCACCACGTTTATCTGATGCGTGACGTCCGTCCACCTTTTCTGCTTCAAACCGAATTCAATTCGGCCCTGTATTAACGAACTTATTGAAGATATTTTCTGCAATTGTTGTATAACGTGATTATCCATCGTGCTATTGGTACTTTGACAACTATCCTGTTTCCTGATCAGGTGTATCAGGTGTTAGTGCTGCACTTTTACCCAAGACGTCTTTCTCTGAAGCTATCTCGATCATTTATGCCTGCTCGCACTTGTCCACTTACGCAATAGTGGAAAATGACTTAGATGTGATTTAACATTTAATAAAATGGCCGCATGCCCATGGTCAATTTTATAATTATTTTTACTGTATCGTTTGATGTAGACGATAAAAAAGACCATAATTCATCACAGCTATATTGCCTGTAACTAAACGGGACGATAACGTACTTATTCAACTTTAGCTTACTTAGAAAACATAAGTTAACTAGTGTATTGAACATCATACTTTGTTATTTAAAAAAAAAAACAAAAAACATTCGGCCAGCAAATCCATTCGGTATGGCCCATGTCTCGAATCAGTTAACCCTTCCCTAAACAAGACCATGTTTTGATGTCCCTAATAGAAAAGGCTTGAGAAAACATTGAAACAAAAGAAGAAACTGCTGATAACCAGCAGTTCTCCTTTTGTCTCAATATTTTCTTACCTATATTGTACAAAAATCCAATCTTTTTCAATGTCCATTTTGTCGTCTGCAGCAACTTTCAAATTGGACCATCCTAAATTTTTGTCCGTTGGGAAAGGGTTAAGATAGTTGACGATCCAGTGCTCCACTGACATTATTGTCCTTCAACGTTTCCTTGTATAGTTGTATGATGCATAAAACGTATCTTATTCAAATGAATTTTAAATTGATTTAACCCTTTCCCAAACAACATAATTTTAGACTGTTCCAATTTGAAAGGTGTTACAGACGGCAATTTTGAAGTAGATAAAGAAACGATTGGTGTACAATATAGCACCGAAAATATTGAGACAAAAGGAGAAACTGCTGGTTATCAGCAGTTTCTTCTTTTGTCTCAATGTTTTCCGAAGCCTTTTCTAATAGGGACGTCAAAAGCAGGTCTTGTTTGGGAAAAGGGTTAAACCAATAGTAACTGTTATATGTACATGTATTTGACTGGTTGACTGTATCTCTTTAATGTTCACATTTGATGTGATTAAAGAAGACCAAGAATTCTATATGATATCTTCTTTATCTATGTCTAAGCGAACAGCTTCAGCAAAATATGGTTTTTATTACCCATGTGCATATTCTTACAGTTGTATTTCTACGAGAAAACAGAAAGAAAATGCATGGATTATATTGGAACTATTATGAGATGCGCAGTATCTATATGATTATCGGGCCACCAATGATCAATTCTTCCAACCTTCATACATTGTTTCGATAAGAAAATACACTGTACATATATAGGTATAATATTATTAGACATGAGCACATTCCTATACCAAACATTGGAATGGCCGTCAATGAAGTCCAACCACTCTGGTGGCCCACGAAGAAGCCCTGTCGGTCTAGCTGTCAAAGGCAAAAAGGGGAAAGATTTAATGTTAAGCAAATGTATGCAAATGAGTCGTCCGAGCGGCCTTTTTGATCTCGGCGTTAATATGTACCATAATGGGCATAATAACGAGTGTTGTGAACTTGTAGTGAATACTTGAGTGGATATTGTTATTCAGAAGGGCAAAGTGACGATTGACCTTGGTCACAGACGGATGATACATCAAAAACACGCCGTAATACAAAAAGTAACATACTTGTTAAGAATGTGATATCGGAGTAGAGCTTTAGTACATGTGATGGTCACCTCGATAGCAAACACGAATAGTACTTGTCCAAGTTGAATGTTGCTGTTGCAAATATGCTGTTGAAGTTCAATGTTTAATTTGTCAAGCCAGGTATTATTCCCAGGGGAGGGGTGCGATCTTTAACCCCATTTTGCGCCAATTCTAGGGGGGGGGGTCAGGACCCCAGACTCTCCCGTGGATTCATGCATGCAGATACATGTTATACCACGTTAACCCTTTCCCAAACAAGACCTGGTTTTGACGCCCCTATTAGAAAAGGCTTGGGAAAACATTGAAACAAAAGAAGAAACTGCTGATAACCAGCAGTTTCTCCTTTTGTCTCAATATTTTCTGTGCTATATTGTACACAAATTCCTTACTTCTTAGCATCAATTTTGTCATCTACAGCGGCTTTTAAATTGGAACACCCTAAAATTTTGTCGTTTGGGAAAGGGTTAATATAACAACGGTTTGTCATGGCACACATGTACGAATGACGCATCTTCTTTGGGACATAACCAGTATTTTTTATAACCCATTTTTGCCAAATTTACTGCCCCCCTTGACCCCCCCCCCCCCCTCTGGATCTGCGCATGACTGGGTTGGCATTGTTACATATACATATGCACACCCTATTACCGGCTATCACTACAGCAGTTGCTAACCTTTGGGCAGTTTCATCTATAAATAGCGCGTGAACTGGGTAGGTCATACTTTTTCCATATTTGTTTTGTGTAAAAGCGTTTCTCAGCTATAATTTGTAGTGCCCTTGGCTTGCCATACATTTGAGCACCTACATGTCAAATATTAGCACAGAGAGTCCTCAAACAAAAAAATGATTCACTAACAAAGTCGAAACTTCACATATTTGCATATAAAATTCATCTTTCCATGCAAATAGCAGAAAAACGCTGAAGCAAATGTTAGAAATTTTATTACAGAATGGATATCTAGTATATTATCTACCAACTGATTGCTTGTGAAGACAATCAACTATTCCGTTATGTCGTTATAGTCAAACAAAGTTTGGTGAGCTACAAATTTATGCAATCACGAACAGCACGTAGGGGGATCACCGACAGGAGATTCGTACTTGAAACAGGCAATCACAGACAGCATAAATGATACTATTTTGCTTGTCTATGTACAATTCTTTTTCATTATCCAAGTGATCATGGTGTGAAATATTTAAAATTTGCTGATGATAATTATAACAGTACATGAATGCTGGTACTTTTGTTTGATAAAAGAGCATCAGATAAGAATAAGCTATATATGAAGCAAGAACTTCCCAGGAATCCACGGTTATGTGCTCCAGCCACTGCAATATGGCCATACCGGTTTAAAACGGCGTTACATCTC
Organism: Fragum sueziense; assembly: GCA_963680895.1. NCBI lineage: Eukaryota > Metazoa > Mollusca > Bivalvia > Cardiida > Cardiidae > Fragum > Fragum sueziense. The sequence continues at coordinate 48,030,789 of OY804600.1, forward strand.
ATGAAATCAAATCATAGGCCCGATTGTATCAACGCTGTTTAGCACAAACAAAATATTTTACTGATTTGTTCAAATTTTCCGATGTGAATAATCGAAAAATAACCGAAACAGATACTTGGCCATTTGGTTAACTCTAGCCGGCGTTTATAAAATCGGGCACAGACTAACTTTAAAAAAATACCTTCAACATTAGATCCTATGCTCAAAAATACCATTGCGTTATTCGTCTATTATAGCAATATAAATTTAAGTTTTAAAATTGTGAGTTTCCGCTTTATCTAATTATTGCTTATGAACTCGATTATTTGCAGGGGAATTTAATAAGAGTTTTAATTATGAACACTATTTGGAGGATAATTACTGACCTTGACCGGGTAATTATACTAGCCAAATATCAGAATGGTCATTTATATTGTCTAGTAAGATTAACCCGAGACATCTGCATATGTAATGACCCCACTTGTTAAGGTTAAGGCACTCAACTAACGGACTTTGCACACGAAAATTAAGTTGTCCCGGGTTAATTTGGGTGGACAATACAGCGATGTCGTTGTTATTTATTTGATATTAAAATCAGATAAATGGAGAATGTTTTTATCCAGTTAATCGTGGCGCAATTTTGGTGAAACAATAGTGCATCGTATGTGTTGTTATAAAATCTCGTATGTGGCCATAGTTGCGAGACTTTATAACTAGGCCTACATAAACGGTTTGTCAATACTTATAACGGTAAATCTAGTGTACTTTTAGCACAGAGTTCATTGCTATTGATAATATAGGAAATGGAATCTTATGGTTAATAGGGTTAAATCTTACGCTATAAATAGAATGGTCCAAGCGGTTTTAGCTGTTAAAAATCTCGTAACCACGGCTTCATTCAAGCTGCAGTTGTGTGGTTTTAGAATCATACGGACAAAGCTCTTTTGTTTGTCCGAGATTCCGTGCGGTTTGCTTTATAAAGAGTATTTGCTTCAACATGTATCTGTTTAAGCCGAGTCCAGTTAACGTCGGAGTCTGTCAATCCAGGGGTTGCGAGTTCGAACCCCAGGCCGACCAGTATCCATTCTTACATTTGACAAAAGTCATTTGTCTCTCACCAATGGGTGTGAATCATCTATGTGAGAGCGCAGCTGGAGGTTGGGTACTTTTATTGAGAGGTCTATTTGTCCAATGACCACTCGGCTTTACTTCACCATGCAAGGTGAAACATAACACAGAATAAAGAAATAAACATTTTTAACCATTTCCAAAAGAATGCCTCTTTTTACGGAGTTATCTGTACATGTCGGATCGTTTTGATTGTACAAAGTCAATTTTCATATGATTTAGGTATAGATCTAACAATACAGCTCGAGATATTTATCAATTTGCATGTTTTGAAAATTGAGTTTTTCATTTCAGACGTTTAGGGAGATTTCTCGCCTTATCCATAGAGATCCTTACCTAGCTGACTGATCTTTGATCCTTCACTACTAGTAGTTTCTGTATTCACTTACCTAGGCTAGTTGCGATCATGTGCTTTATGAAGACAATCATGATGTTTTATCGATATCAACAGAGTCTTGCTTGATAATCCGTTATCACCGATATCTCTTCTTCGTTTCGCAATGAGGCCAAAACGCTGAACATTGATAGCGCATCTGACTCTCATTCGAGAGAACCCGGGTTCGATCCCCGGCCGTGGCAAATATCTTTTCTAACTAATGTTACCCACCAATGGTTTGATATTGTTAAGCTATGTGGGCGAGCAGCTGGAGGCTCGGTTAGTCTATTGTGTTAGTACTTGTATGAGAAACAACAGGAATCCATGGTTAGGCGCTCAAGGTGCCGCGATATAACCATGGCAGTTGAAAACGGCGTAAAACCCCAATAAACCAAATCGTTTCGCAATGAAAAATACAAATTTGCACCGCGCAAAACATTCGATCGAAATGTTTGAAGATTCATTGACCGACTTTGAAATAGCAGGATTCATATACATATATTTGCGTGGGTTCCATCTATTTAAGTTAAGTCTGACTAAATCAAAATTTAACCCCATTAAAAATATTACAGTCATATTGTGTGCCTGAAACAGCGACGACATGATGTAAAATCCACAATTTTCACTGTAAAGTATGTGTAGTTTTTTTAAGGTTTGCAACCCATCATTAGCACTAAAGAGCCAGAGGTGAATTTGATAAGTGTCAGTAATTCCTAAACTGTGTTACAATTCCATTCTAAACATAACCATTTTGAACGGTTCAGAATTTTGAATCAATGCATAGGCCTACTTACAGAAATATTTGACAGAAATGTTCAAAATTACCTCCGCTGCATATGAATATAGAGTAAAGTAATATTTGTAAATTATTTTCCTTTTGAAGCATAATCTTGAAATCCGGCGCGTTGAATCAACTTATCAGAAGTGTATGTACAAATGTGTGTAATTTGATGCATTTCGTACGGCTAAAAAGTGGTGTTTTTAATGATGGGATGTATACCTTAACCGACAAACTATCATCTACAACTAATGGTTGCATACGTCCTTCAATTTTGTGTTACTCAGCTTCAACCATATCTAGATGATTTCTATGTCTATAATTCAGAAATTGGCTAGTCTATCAAGAAATGGTGTTAATTCATTATTTATGCTCCTTTCATGCAATTTCTTGTTGAAAGAGATGCCGCTTTTCCAACAAGACATATTGTTCTGTGTTGCTATCAACTTATGTCCGGGTTTGCCATTCAAATTTTCAATATGCTGTTCGTGATAGCCAAATCGGCATCAGTGTTTAGTTTTAATCGGTCAGTCTGAAGTTAATTCAATCCAGACAGTTCTCTAAATTTACACAGTGTAAGAAAATTGATTGTCTATTTTAATAGTTATATTAATTCTAATGATCGTCTTATCATTTTCTCATTATATGGACTGAAAGTTGGATTTTACGTAAAAAATTGTGAAGTTACGACTTTGTCGATGAATAATTTTGTTGTTTAGGGATTCTTTGGGCTAATATTTATCATGTAGGTGCTCAAATGTATGGCCAGCCAAGTACACTACAAATATAGCTGAGAAAGGCTTTAACACAAAAGCAAAGATGGAAAAGGTATGACCTACCCAGTACACCCGCTATTTATAGATCATACTGCCCAAGGTTAGCAACTGCTGTAGTGATAGCCGGTAATAGGGTGTGATATGTATAGTATATCAATGGAGTCGTATCTTTATACCGCCCGTCTTGGTGGTCGCGTACTACCGGTTGTACGGAAAGGCACATGCACAGATATAAACATAGAAAGAACAACGTGCCGTCAATCCATTACTGCACAGTGACGTATTTTGAAGCTCAAAAATATCAAGGCTTTTTTGAAAAGATCGTGGAAAGTGAAGACAAATGCTTGTAACAAGCAATTTCTTCATTTTCTACAACGTTTTCTTTCTAAAAAGACCCAAAAATGTAAAATTTCATTCCATTTAAACTAGGGTCAGCAACTTCTTTGAATTTGGACCTGTCTAAAAATTTTGCCGTCGGGTTTAACGTAGCCGCACGGTACAATGTGTTATACCCCAGACTTGTGCTAAAAGTTGAAAATTTCAAACGAGAACAAACCTTCAAGTCCGTAAATTTTGAAGACTGTAATTAGCAGTTTTTGACCGTTTCATTAGTACGTGTCTAATGCCTAAAACATATCTATAAATTATCATTTGTCGTATTTTTCCCACAATTTCTGTCGCTCCAAATGGTACAAAAAGTGACCCATTAGGGCCGCAATAAATCACCATCACCATAAAAGCCTCTCAAAGTAGGGCTAATTAGCGAATCACACCAACAGTAACTTGGTGGTCTTATTTTACTAATCTGGGAAAACAACAGGAACGTCCCTTGAGATTGGTTTTACCCCCACCCCTTACTGGAATTTCCTCTTCCTTCTTTTTTTATTCATGCACATGCACTCATAAAAAACTGTTCACACTGAATAACAATGAAATGGTAGCGTAGAATAATATCAGGCTCGCTTTCGTTCTATGCTGCTGGCTAAAGTTACCAAAATAATTACGGAATTGGCACGATACTTTAATGTTACTTATGTATTACAATATGTTAACTCACCATCAAAAATGATTTTAACTATATTTTATACATGTGTATATCTAAAAGCGTGTGTATAAACTCATTCTGTTAAGTATAAAAAATGGAATTTGTCTGAAGAATGCACCCTGTAGAATGCCGTTTCATGCAATATCCAGACATGGTATTGTATACAAAGTGTATCCTTGATGGCATCCTTTTCAAAAGTTTGATAGTATAAACATTTTCCAATTTATGACAGGAATGATGTCGTTATTTGAGCAAATGTTGCTCATTTTGGAAGCAATGATATTCTTTCTGTTTGTTCTTGTTGTTTCAAAAATGAGAAGTAATAGAGATGATCGGAAAAGCAAAGAAAGCCTTTGTCCTCTCATGTATTGCCATAACCTGGCCTTGATGGAAAGTTTTAGATTATCGTATTACAGAAGATCTAAGGTATGTAGGGCCGATAATGTTAATTAAAAGGGGTGGGTTAGAAAAAAGATTGTTTTCAAAACAATCAAGTAAATGGCCATTGCCACCATTTGCAACAGTCATTCCACTCTAACTAATGCTCTCAAAATGGTCAGCGCCTTATGCAAGTCGCGTGGTTCTTTGTTTCAAGCATGGGAGCATGAAGGAATTGTCCTGTGTTATCTAATTTGTCCACTTTCACCTATGGTGGGAAAAGAGCAATTTGTGACTTTCACGAAAAACGTTTAAATTGGTAAATTGTTTTTACGGTTTTTTACACGACCTCTAACCCTTTTGTAACGATTTTGAAGATAATGTCACGGTAAAGAATTTCTACAGCACACGTTCGTGCTCACTAACATAATTCCGCCAAGTCACAGAAAAAGGAACATAAAAATCTGAAACTACAATTCGAGCTCTTAACGAATTTGAGACCATCATAGATCCAGGTCAGTCGATATCCAAGTCTTTTCCGATCATGATCAGTGCTGTTCTGTGAGGTATTGCTGGTAGTGAAGAATCTGTAAGCGATATCGTGGATCTTGATCAGACTGTACGCAGGCTTAGACTGACCTTGGCTTGTATTCACCAACCAGTCTTGTTCCAAGAATAGCATTAAAACTTCGCAAAAATCCATCCGACTGGCCGAGACATACGTCTCGTCCAATCAGATGGCTTGTAGTGTAATTTTGATTTAGACAATCAATTTAGAAACGTTGATGAATACTGTCCCTGGATTCAAAGTAGTCTCATACGCCAACGAAGTTACGTTAGGACTTGTTTAGATACTGGTTCATTAAATCTGCATTTGAAAGCCTAGATGCAAATGTACATAGGGATGAAACCCGTTCAAGATGCATGTTACGTTAATTATTTATACAGTAAAAAGATGCTGCATGCTTTTTTCATGTATAAGTATCCTTATGAGCCTTGTGTTGACCCAGAAATTGTTGAAGTCCCACACCAATGAAAAACAACAGCACCGGATGAGACAAGACTTACTCCAATTACAAGAAGCAATTAGCTCGAAACATTTGTCTTGTTCAATCAAATTGTTTTATTTATGCATATGGTGTTTGTTGTTGTTGTTGTTGTTTAATTTTTTTATTGGTTAAAATATTTATTGCTTTAGACCTAATTGATTAATTTTAGTGTAGCCAAGTAATTAATTGAATTCTTTAAGTTAGATTTATAATGAAATGTTTGCTTGCTTGATATTAGCAATGGGTGGGGCAGGGGTTACAGTGAATCTACAGGGTGCCAGTCTAGAAACAAAGACGCCCTCTGAACTCTGGTTCCCTGCCTTTATCTAGTCACGTGACTTCCATGAAATTGTCAAAATCGCAATAGACGTCGTAAGTCGGAATGTTTATGGCGCTTTCAATGTGTGTGTAATTCAATAAGCGTCTACTTGAAAATAGTACTCATAACGACTTACGACCTTATGGAAATAAGACAAAAACAGTCTGTAGATGAAATTAGAGACTCCTTTCGTTTCAAGAATCACTTAACATTGTATAGTCTGTACAGAGAGATACGACATTTCGACATTTTTCTTGTTTTCACATAAATTTCTGGATTCTCTCTCCAATTATAAATCAAGACCGTAACCTTTTCCGTAACACTGCCCGCCTATTTGGGACATCATGTGTTTGGATTTATTAATTAACATCTCAAATAAATGTTGAAATATTTGGTCGACTTATATTGTTTTCAAATATTGCCCTGGAAACTGCTTTTAATTGACTATAATTACATACCTACAATATGACCGACGTCCATCTTGGGATGCTGTATTAATACATACTAATAAGTCGTTCGGAAAAGGGTGGTATTTTTTATTATCTCAATGAGACCGATTTCGTAGACGGGAATTGCAGTTTGGTGCAAATTTCAACAAAACGTGGAATAAATGTTGTGTGAATATAATAACTAGTGTACTCTAACGTGATAGTTTTTATAACTCATCGATATGGGATTATTTTGGGTCGGATTCTTAGAAAAATAACAGGATGTCCCTTTCGACTTCGTCAAAGTAAAGAACCGTACAGTTCAATAAATGATTATTCGTATATTCATTATGCTGAGTTCGTTTTCCTGATTCATATATGAATCAGGAATACGAACTCGTCATAATGAATGTACATGTAAAATGTACATGTGCGGAACAAATAAAATACGGTGCATTCTGAACTAATTCTTGTGACAATAGACGCATAAAGGCTGCTATGGGTCCAGTTAGGGAAATAAGAATTGTCGTTCTTTTGTTTGCAAGTCCATTTTAAATTTGCTCCATTTAAAATTGCAAACCCAAATGGTAACGATCCAAATGTTTCACAATTAAAAGTAAATAAGACATGTGTTTGTTTTACAGTCTAAATGGTGACTTTTAGAATTCCGTTTCTTGACAGCATTCAGTATGCTAGTTGTACCTTTAAAGGGACATAACATTCTGATTTCACTTTTTCAAAGTATGTCTTGATGCAAAGATTATTCTAATGCGTAAAAATGATATCAGTTTTTAAAAGTTGTTATCTATAAGCGAGAAATACGCCTTTAAAGTTGAGACAGAAATGGCAATTTACATATAAATCCGAACTGTTGTGGACAACAATTTGATTAATTTTAGCACAAAATTATACATTTCTCGAAAACGGCGCAATATTTTGGCTTGAAATTTTCAGAATCTTCATAAGAAAATGTGCTCTTTGAGATAAAAATAAATGTAAAATTTATGAAAAAGTTTCATGAAATGTCACTTAAATTGGTGTTATAATCTTCTCTAAAGACGATCATTGGTTTTTAAATAGCATATTCCATACTGTGGGTGTAGAAACCCCTCGTGGAAAAACGATGGTTACCTCTTCTGTAATGGATTTAACCTATTGCCAAACTACAACAGCTTGGGTTGGTTCAAATTCAAAGATGTTGCAGACGACAATTACAAGTGAAAGAAATTTAATTTTTTGTTGTTTTTTTACGATAGAAAGCATTGTGGATAATGAAGAAATTGCTTGTCACAAGCAATTTCTCCATTTTCCACAATGTTTTCCAAAGTCATTTTCTTGTGAAAAAATACAAAAGAGTCAGTGTGTAGTAATGGTTTAATACATGAGAAAGCGTTATATTTTTTCTACATTCACGTCCCTGTACACGTACAATGTATCTGAAAAGTTGTACAAAATTTGTAATCAAACCCATCTGGAAATAAATAGACCTATATACGTAAATATTTTGAATAAAACAGTTGAATGAAATAGTTGATATCATACCATTTCATAATACATAATTTTATCAAATTTGGAACAATGCAGAAAGGGACGGGGGTAATTCCTGAAATAACATTTTTATGTGTAGATTTTCTGAGCAAATTTGTTCCTGAGCAAATTTTGTCCTGAAGTTTAGGTTATTTCCAAGCGTGATATGAATGACTTTTTTGTACGACAAATTAAATGAATCCAAATTTTTCTTAACGGAAGGGAAATCACATTCGTTTTCATCTTAAAAGGGGAAAATTTATGTATATGTTTCTAATATGCCCATGAAAAAAAATTGTACTGGAAAAGCTAACCCATGTACAATCAACACCATCAACAATTGTGGAATTCATGTTTTTTCTCGTTGTTGTTCAATTTGAGTAATTTAATTCATTTTTAATGAGTTTGCCTTGACATCTTTTTATTAAACTATTGCAAGTTTAGGAGGTTTTTAGTAGCCGGAAGCTGAATATAAATGTCAAATTGGAGTAAGATTTTTATTTCTTTATTGTTTTTTCTTTCCTTCCAGGATTGTTTTCATTGACAAGCAAAATTCTTGTTAAACGTGCATAAAAGCAAATTAGGATTAGGAGTCAAATATTTCTGTTCTTCCTTTCTAAACATTTTAACAGAGCCCAAGATAAAGTTAACATTTGTTATAATGTTATTGCCTTTGTCGAATAATTGTATGTCGAAATAAAATACAGTGTCCCGCATTTTTCAACGGAAAGTAACGAAAAATTTAGAATTGTTCCTTCTGGTAATAAACAATGTTTAATTATCTTTAGTTATCTCGTTTTTCTGTTCATTCTGTTGTATCTTTGTTTTAACCTAATATTTGTCTTTTTATTTGATTTATCTGTTGTTTACTTTATTTTTTTATTTTTTTTTTGGCTTGAGAAGTTTTTTTCTATTCAAATTATCCATCTTATTCATCCCTTTTCCACGAATTCATCATTGTTATTTGTATTTATTATTTTGTCTGTTCCTTTATCATTTTTTTTTAAATTCTGAGCTTCTTGCTTTTTGTTTATTCTTACATTTGACTTTTCTTTTTAGTAACAATATACATCATATTTTAATGTTTACATTTTTAAATATTAATCTGACAAATAATTACATTTACTCCAAGACTTTTGAATTTTTCTTAAATTAGTTCTTGGCAGATAATAGTTTGTATTGCGGCAAGATTTTTAGGTTTTGCCATGAAGAAAAAAAAATGTATCCATTTAGGCTCAATTATTTATCAAATAAAATACATAAAACATACATCTATGTTTATCGTCCCATTAGTACCGTATTTCATGTACACATGTACATGCAAATGGTTCAGAATGCTTCGAATATTCACATGCATTTTACCGAAAAATTATCTATTCTTGTACACAGAAATTCCTTTCTGAGAGTTCCATGTTTTAGCGCACCACGAAGCATGCAGTCCGTCTAATTTGTTCAGGTTGACTTTGATGCGAGTTTTATGTTTTCTATAAGAGTGGTTGGCATTTATGTCCAATTATCCGGGTTTTAATGCCAGTATCTTTTATCCGGGACCGGCTTTACCGGGTGTTAAAATGCGGGAGCGCCGGTCGCTTGTCCAATCAAATTCTGTCTTAATTGGAAGAACGTGGCTGGCGACTCCGCAAGGTGATATTTTCATTAACCCTTTCTCTGGTAAGAATTCTTAATTGTCATTAATTTTCATAAAAAAACAAGCTCGTATTTGGATAAATCGGGAATTTACTGTTCATGATTGGTTTACAATTTGACTGAAAAAAAGTATACATTATAGCCAAAGATCGAGATAGTCTGTGCTCCTGTGGGGCTTATCCTGAGATTAGAAATGACTGTAAACGTTTTACTCATCAGGTCAGTTTGACTATAATTGAATTTAATAATTACGCCAAATTTATTGAAACTTTTATTACTTTAAGGGACCGTTGAACCATTTTACTGTTTAACGCTTTTCCTGCAGTGATTCAAACGCCTAAAATAATCAAATCTATGATTCCTGTTAGACATCATTCAAGTACATTTTTGTTATTTTTTTACTTAAAAATGACGGAGTTTATTATATGTAATCGGTGCCGCCAGCTGTAGCAATGTAAAATGTAAACAAATACAGAAATGTTGATTTAAGCCAACTTGAATATTTTAATTGTTTATGAAACTTGCATTTTGATTTATGAAATATTTCCTTCAAATATGTAAAGAGAGCATTGAATAAAAACAGTGTTTGTTGTTGTGTATAAAAGTAAATAAAAACGTATGACCGTTGAATAAATAAATCTTAAAAAGAGTAAAATAAAGACCTGTAATATTCATCATCAAAGAATGTACCAGACAAATATATTCCACTTTATCAACAGTTAAAAGATAAAGGTTATTTCCTAGACACATTGCGTTCAGAAAATTCCGAGAAAATAACTGAAATAAACTACATGTATTTATGATAATATGATAGATGGGAAAAAACTAAACATTTCTCTTTATTTTTAATTGATATGAAAAAATGCAATTTTATGCAATGAATTAGACAATTAAAACAAAGATGAAAAAAGAAACACGGAAGAAAGAAGGGGAAAAGAGACGAATAGAAAATCGTCCGATAAATATTCCGCCTAACTTGAACAACCAATACCGTCGTGATATAAACCGGGTCCTATCGATCAAACGTTCGCTCTACGCGAAAAGTAGTTCCCGCTTTGTTCGGTCAGCCAATAAATTTTGTTTACTGCGCTGAAACCCATTTACACAAAATGCAACACGAGTTATCTCGCTTGGGCGCAAGGCAATTTTCAGCCACTACAGACAATCGAATTACGCAGATCAAAGGAAAAGTAATACTTGATTATTCTTAATAATGATACCCTTATTGAGTTTGCTGGGATGTGGTCAAGTCTTTCAATTAACCTTGCTTTAACGCTTACAGAAATAGTATACTCTTCTAAAACACCGTGCATTGAAGCAGTAAAAGACAAGAATTTTAGACCAATGTGATTCTTTTACTGTGATGTTACAGAGAAATTCAAAAAAAAATCTGACCAATCCGACTGTGGACACGTTTAGTGTCGGATAACCCTTTCCCAAACGACAAAATGTTAGGCTTGTCCAAATTCAAAGATGTTGCAGACGACAATTCAAAATGGATGAAATTGTACATTTTTTACTATTTCCGTGTAAAAAAAAAACATTGTGGGAATTAAAGAAATTGCTTGTCACAAGCAATTTCTTCATTTCTCACGATGTTTTCCAAAGCCTTTATCCTATGGGGTGTCAGAAGGCTTCACTGTGCTTGGTTTTAACTTTTGTGTTCCGAATTGTTCATTGTATTTATGTACAATGAATGGGTTGTAATGGTTCCATATTTTTTAAAGTATTTCTATAATTTTCAAGAATGATAATTTTGCATGCATTGTAGATCTAGTTTAATTATTGCTGTCTATATCTTTTCCATTCTATAAAACTGCAAAGGTAAAGTATTCCTTTCTAGATCCCAGAAGATTATTTTGTGCAACACTTAAAGATAGAAAATATGCAATTATTAAATCTTCAAGATTCAAATTAGGAAACAATAAAGGAAAATAATTACTTGTTTCTTTCATTCCATTCTCGAACCCATATTCGTAGTAATTTGAGACCATGCAAACATGCATGATTTTGTGTTACAGACCAAATGATTTGGAAAAACTAGGAAAATATTAGAAAATACAAAAAATGCGATTTCTTTCTATCCTACATTTTCTTATTTTCCTTCAATTTTGCTTGGTCATTTTGATGAGGATTTCGGCTTTAAGACATAATTTTATATGTCGGCTACATTTATACTAGCTTTTCGTGTACAATTCGGTAAATTATAATAGAAAATCCAAAGAATATGTCGAATTTGTCTAAGATAAAATTGTTTTTCTCAGGTTTGATTTTGGAAAGTCAAAATGTGTTCCAAAAAGCAGTAAAATGTCCAGCTTGAACAGGTTTTCAGGGGTCGGATGATAAATGTTTCACCAACAATATCTTGTTTAGGACAAGTCTTACACTATGTGGTTTATAAAGATGAGACACTACTTGCGACAGAGGTCAAACATGTCCAGTCTCAAAGTCGGCTGACCCTTTAATGCTTTCCAAAACAGAATAGCATATATTTTCAAATTCTCCCGATCAAGACTGGGCAAAATGTTTCAAGTTTTCGTTTCTGTTTTGTCGACTCCAACATCAGTCTGAATAGTTGTCATATATAGAAAAGGGCTAACCCTTTCCCAAACGACAAAATTTTAGGGTGATCCACTTCAAAAACTGCCAAAAATGACAAAATGGATGTTATTAAAGATAGGATTTGTGTAAACTATGGCACAGAAAATATTGAGACAAAAGAAGAAACTGCTGATTATCAGCAGTTTCTTCTTTTGTTTCAATGTTTTCCAAAGCCTCTTCTATTAGGGACGTCAAAACCAGGTCTTGTTTGGGAAAGGGTTAAAAGACAAAAACTTGGAGTAGACAGTCTGAGAGTTAAGGTTGTCGGGGGTCGGACCGGTTGATCGATTTGACAAAGATTTTACGAGTTTTTTACGACCCGTACCAACTGCCCTTTGGTTATACGCGAAATAGCCACCGAATACATACTGTCAAACCATTCAACTGAAGTTTTTTCCACTTCTTTTCTTTCAAATGACTGTTTTAATTAAAATTATTGCCTAAAATGTGTGTTTTTGGGCCGTTATCGACATTGAATAACGAGAAGAAACCGGTCCGATATCGTGAAAACCGGTCTATATTCAGTGCGATATCGGACCGGTTTTGCACTCAAATATCCTCGATTTGATCCTTCAAAATAAACAATTATCTCTTTTCCCGCAAAATTCTCAACGTCTTACGTTAAATCAGCGACGTTCGCCTTTTGGCGCCAATTTATGACGTAACGTCGTTTTACCGACGTCACACATAACAAAAAAATCTTGGAAGATTTATCAGAACAAAACAACAATGGCGGACATTTTCTTATCTCACCTCGGTTCATTTTTCGCACATATCAAGGGGTTTGGGGTAAGTAATCATTGGAATTTTATGCTTTTTATGCAATAATAGCGTCAATTCACGTATTTTTCGGTCGTTAACATTCGCAGAGGCCCGCAAAATACGAAAAACGATCCTCGTGCTTCGCACTCGGTCGTTAACGTATTTCTTGGGCCTCTGCGAATGTTAACGACCTCAAAAACGTGAATTAACCCTATAATGAAAACAATTATTAAATCAAATGGACATTGGCATAGAAATTATGGGAAATATTTCGATTTCGTATAGATAAAGTAGATTGAATAAGAAAAATAGTTTATCAAAGGAACAAAATAATAAATCGAATAAAAACTATAAATTGTAACATTATTAATAGGGACATTACAAACTGACAATAATTGTTAAAATAACAACAAATCGTTTAAAGATGAACAAAAAATACCGTTGTGAAAGAATAAAAGAACAAACGAATGGGTTCATGGTTCATGCTGCAGAATGAGGAAAAAAAACGAACCAAAATATAGAAGAAAATAAACAAATCTTTAATCAACACATTTCTTATCCGTTTTAATTTTCTATCATAAGCAAATTGAAAACGATGGCTCTTGTGTACATTTTCTTTTCTTTTTTCAAAATCCATAACTCCTGTGATTATTCATTTCCCAAACAATACCCGATTTTGACGTATAAAAAGGAGAAATATTGGTGCGAAATACAGGAAATACTAGTGATCAGTTTTTGTTTATTTTGCTCAAATACTTTGCTGTGCCATATTGTACAAATCTCATATCTTTATCAACATCCATCTTGTCATTCTGCGCCAGATAGAGGCGCGTTCTTTAGAGCGAGATTTTTAAAGATTTCTTAAGATGTTCTTGATACAGCGTCTTTGAGACCGAGATTATAAGCGAGGTGTTCCGAATGTTCCATACTTCATACAAATGACGTCATCATGACGTCATTTGTATGAAGTATGGAGCATTCGGAACTCCGCGGTTTATGAATCATGGAGCATTCGGAACAGCTCGGTCAATTCTCTCCCATATAGATTCTACAGAATTTACCGAGTGGTTCCGAAATAAGTATAGAGCAATGGCGGCTCGCAGTGATCGTCTTAAAAATCTTGCTCAAAAGAGCGCTTTATCCTAAAATATCTTAAGGAATCTGAAGATATCTCAAGAAATCTAGCTCTAAAGAACGCACCTCTGGTTTTAGAATGGAAGAGTCAAACTAATTGCCCTTCACGAAGGTTTGTCTTTGCAACAGTTTTCGTTTGGGGAAAATATATTACAGAATGAAAAATTCTGTAGTCACCGAGGAGAAAATCCCGAGATGGGAGCCCCAGATCTGGGGCAACTGTAAAATGGTGGTAAATCAGCACCTTGTCGGGTTTATTTAATTAATTACACATTAGGGGCCATTTATTACAGGACTGGCTGCAATGACCTCTTAATCACTCATCATTTTAAAATTTGGTGGTAAACTTGCAGATACAAGAAATGTGGTTTTCCCGAAATTGTCTTTTCTTTCTCTGAGCAGCTTTCTTTAAACCTTTCCCAAACGACAGAAATTTGGACTGTTAAAATCTGACTGCTGATACAGATGGCAAATAGATGTTGATGAAAATAAGATAAGTGTACAATATAACACATAAAATTTAAACACAAAAGAAGAAAATAATCTCTATAAGCATTTTCTTCATTTGTCTCAACATATTTCTTAGGGGTCAAAAACAAGGTCTTGTTTGGAAATGGGTTCAACATTTCACACACTAGTTGCAAACTTGTCCCACTTCAAGATGCATGACTTCAATCTGATATAAGTTTAGGATTAAATGAGAAATAACCTTTTGACTAGTCTTGTTGAAAAATGATAACATGGTTAAACCCATTCCAAAACAACACCAGGTTTTGACATGTTTACAAGAATATGCCTGGGAAAACATTGAGACAAGAAGGAAAATGCTGATAACCAGCATGTTCTCCTTTTGCCTAAATGTTTTAAAGCTATATTTTACACAAATACTATCTTTATAAATACATGTACCTCATTTGATATCACCAGCAGTTGTCAAATTTAACAACCCTTAAATTTTGCCTTTTGGGAAAGGGTTAAATCCTTATCTTTACCCTCAATGTTTTTATCCTGGAATAAGCCTAATTACTGATTATTTTCGATTTCGCAGTGAAGTAAAACAAACACTAACTAAACTAAACTAAGTAGGACTAGATGACAAAATTAAAGACAGGTTAGAATTCGAAGTGTTTTTTTTTTTTTTTTTTTTTTTTGAAAATTATACCTTTCCCGCACGACACAATTTCACAATTTAAGACTGGTCTCATTAAGACAGCTGATACAGGTGATAGAATGGTTGTTGATTAATGATTGCATTTGTGTACAATATTCAAAAGAAATTTTTAAGGAAAATAATTACACAAAAGGAGGAAATGCTCTCTACAGCATTTTCTTCTTTTGTCTCTGACTTGCTAAGCTTTAGACGTCAAACCTAGGTTGTTGTTGTTGTGTTTTGTGTTTTTATGGGGGAGGGGGGGGGGGGGGTTGTAGATTTGTCCAAATTTTAAGATATTTCTGCATGTGATAATCATATTTTAGTCTGCCACTCCTATCAAAATTCGCAACAACACAGAGAAAAAAGTAACATTATTTTATAATTCAGAATCTGCTATTTATAAATACCCCAAGGTAAAACTGATCTTAGTATTCCAGCATGGAAAATAAAGCAATGTAACATTAATTAGGGTGTTCAGGATTCTAGCTATTAAAATAAATGGGCTTGCTGCACCAGGTCCTAAGATGTCAATCAGTAACAACCTGGGCTGGGGAAACATTTATACAGTAAATTCAGAGGTGAAATTTTGGTCAAATAATGGTAAAATCTGAGGAAATCTCGGGAAATTCGTTAGACAGTAGTTCAGTTCGAAAAGTTGATAAATGTGTACGGAGGTTAGAAATCTTCACAGCCTGATTACATCCAGGTTTGATCCCGGCCCCTGTGTTTTTTATGCCGCTCGCAGATGCTATAGGCAGCGATTACGTTACTCCGCGAACCCAGAGACAAGTGTTTTGAATGATTGGTGGCAATAAAAAGGTATAAAAATATCACAATTTATACCTAGATTCGTACCCCATCAACTTTTTCTTGACACCAGGTGGTGTTAGATTTTTGGAAATCATTGCAAAACTTGATTCCCATGATATTTGAAGTTTTGAGAATAACATGCTT
The DNA here is from genome assembly GCA_963680895.1 of Fragum sueziense. Lineage (NCBI taxonomy): Eukaryota > Metazoa > Mollusca > Bivalvia > Cardiida > Cardiidae > Fragum > Fragum sueziense. The sequence continues at coordinate 48,046,823 of OY804600.1, forward strand.
CAGCAAAGCGGTAATGCATGAGTATAACCCGCGATGAATGACCTGGCAGAAGATCCCTAGCTAAACGAAAGAGATGCTCTTTCATGTCATTTATCGTGAGCTATTACAGTACTTGAACGTCGGATGATTTGCTTTATGACTAATTATTATCAGCAAAAAATATTTTCAAACCATATTCTGAAAGTAAACCTCGCCTGTTTGTGTGAAATTCAGCCATAAAAATACATGTAGTCATAGGATGCAGGAAGATCATTCTTAGACCCCAACTTTAACGATGTATACATTTATGTACATAAAGTAACAAGGCTAAAAAATATAAGGTACATAATTATTTATTTGTTGTTTTCCTCTATTTTCATCAGACCCAATATAATTTGAATAAGGAACACTGCTTTGTATTTCGTCTAAATATTAATTGGGGGTATACCACAGAATTTTAGAACTCTACAAAAACAGTCGTTATTATACTTCTCCTTTACAAATAAATAACCAACAACATTTTTTTTTCATCGTAAGAATCCGAGAATCCTGTGGAAGTGGTTTCTGATAAAGGTTTGGCGTGATGGGTGAAATCTGTTAGATAATTGGAGCAGAGATAGATATTTTTGCTACCAGAGGCAAAAACGAGCGCTCGTAAACGTCAATCTTCGAGGCCCTAACCCATTACCAAACGACAAATTTTGGGCTGTTCCAAATTCAAAGATCACGCAGACGACAACTAAATGTACATGTATATGAAAGTTTACATTTTTTGGTCTTTGGGGGAAGAAAACATTGTGGTAAATGAAGAAATTGCTTGTCATAAGCAATTTCTTCATTTTCCACACTGTTTTCCATAGCCATTTTCTTGAGGGGAGTTAAAAAGAGTCACTGTGTGGTAATGGGCTAAAGTATAGACCTCGACTCCAAACTAACTCGAAATATGCCAACCCAACTTCCCGCTCCCCGCCGAGCTGTACCCAAAATATGTCAAATTTAGACAACATAGCCTAGAATTAAAACCCTTCTCCACAGGAAAGGTTTACTTTGTTATTCAGATATTACTTGAAGATTATTATGGCATCTAGTGAATTGCGTAGATCTTAAAAGTTTCTTGATTTTTCAGTAAGAATACGCAGGTTTATTACAAACATGCGTTGTAACAATGCAGTCAGATTGCAGTACACACTGCCCACAGTACTTGTTAGTTTTCTAAACCCCTTTCTTTTTACTTTTATCTAGTCTCGTGAACTTCGGTTGTTTTGAAACTAGATTTATTCAATGCGAATGCAACAGATATATTTCATCTAAGAAACGTTTACAAAAACTAGATTAAATTGCAGTAATGATGATTAGATCTTTCCTTAAAAGCACATGAATACAGAACTTCGTAATATAGCATGTGTTATCTAATGAAAACTTTGATATGTCTTTTTTGTCAGTTTTTAAGAAATGAATAAAACCTCCTCTATTTGTTTTCACAATCTTTTAGTTTTTATGAATGTGTATTGAAAGTACCAAATAAAGTATCCTTATATAGGTTTATTCTATGGACTACTTCATCATCAACTTATCATTTTCTTTCTGCATGTATATACTTTGAAAGGACGATGTTTCTTCCCAAATTACCGAATTTTCGTGCACTGAAACAAGTCGCCAGAGTTCTATGTGGTAAAGAAAGTGACATTAAAAAGCCCCATACTGTTTTAATTCGGTTTGAAATTTTTACGACTTTACGCAGCGGTCCTACGTTAACCAATTTACTATATGGAAACCTTATCTTTAAATAGTCTGTGAAAATGAAATTATGTCGGATTTTATCAAAAGGGGGCTTCATTTATTCTAAAAAAAAACAAACATTCAATTTGAATAATGCATACATTCACAAGTAAGATAAATGCAGAAAAAACCTTATACTGTACATCTGAAACTACATGTACGTCTCTGTACTTTGCTTTCCGATTAAAGTAAGTAACTGAGGATATCTAACTACAGTGAAGGTTGGGGAGGAGGGTGACTGTGCTCTTTTTAATGTAGAATAACCGTAATGTGGCCATTTTGAGATTTTTAAAAACATCGGATTATTTTTCCAGCTGCGTCGTTACGTATCCGAATCTATTAGGGCGCAGTTGTAAACATTCGGCGGTGGAAAGTTCCACCGCCGAACGTTTTCGACGTCGCGCGAATCTCATTAGGGACGGACTACTTAAAAGGGGCTTACATGTATTTTACTTTCCTTTTCATTTCATGTGTACGCTCACACATCCTCAAAACGAATACGTCTTGGAAAATACAAGTTTAATGTCGGATAGACACCATTATGAAAGCGTACAAATAACTTGTTAAGGTTTACGAACTGAGAATGAAAACACCACTTTCTAGCCATACGAAATGCATCAAATTACACACACTTGTAAATACACTGCACATAAGTTGATTCACCAGGCCGGATTTCAAGATTATGCTTCAAGGAGAAAATAATTTACAAATATTTTTTACTCTATATTCATATGCAAGAGAGGTAATTTTGAACATTTTTGTCAATTTTTTCCATAAGTATGCAGTAATTCAAAATTCTAAACCATACAAAATGCTTATGTTTGTATTTTGAATGGAAATGTAACACAATTTAGGAATTACTAGCACTTTTCAAATTTCGCCTCTGGCTCTGCATTTCATTCTCAGTTCGTAAACCTTAATTAAGATATTCTGCTATTTTGCGGTAAAAACTACCTTGAAAAAATGTTGTTATCTCATACAAAACTGGTTAACCTCTATTTCATATTTATAAATTTTACGAGATAATTTTTATAATCTCCCGGCTAAAAATAGTTCAAAAGCCAATAAAAAGCTGCCCGCTGGTTCAATACGAACACGCCCTCTCAATATTCTCAGGAATTTTATAGTACCACACTTCGCAATGTGAAAATTTAGTTTTGGAGATATTGATGCAAAGAAAGGAAATGCATAATCAGCATTTCGTTACTTTTCAACAAAAACCTAGTAACTGCAGCTTAAAAAAGCTGCAGTTACAAGATTTTATGTTGAAAAGCAGCGAACCTTCTTCTTCGGTCTCATTTTTTTAAGGCTAATTCCGTAAGGTGATGCAGACGACAAAGTCAGCATTCAGAGGAATGTTATAGCACAATACATGCCATTTTAAAGAATTCTTATATTCCACAGAGCCGAAAGACGGACAGATTACTTCATTACAGCTTTAAAAGGAAAGTAGAATTATTTGCCCCTGTTTTTTTATTATGATTATTTCTGTACGATGCAAGGAAAGAATTGTTATGCGACACTCAAATCCCCATTGTTTTCCGTTCTAATACAAACTTTAAAGAAGAAACATATGTATTGGTCACGTGACGTGAGATCGAATGGTCGACATTTTTTGGCTCTCGTGAAAATTTGGAAAAATTGGAATATATAACTAATTTGGAGCTATATTGGATTTTGATAAGAGGAATTATTGATGGGCTGTTGTTGTTTGGGACTTTTAATCGTTTAGATGGGTCGTAGTAAGAAAAATAAAAGGAAAAATAGCCAAGAAGAAAATGGTGAGCAGAATTCAAAAGCCCCGCGTAATGGCGAGTCACCCGAAAAGAGCGTAAACAAGGACAATATTTCAGTCAGTGACTCCTTACGTAGTGCTAGGTCAACATTGTTCGAGATGGATAATGTATTTAGTACTCCCCCAGCATCTCCCTCGAAATTACGATCCATCCAGTCGGAATCACGGGCAGCACAAAAACATAGTGAAAAAGTTGACGGACAAAGTGATAAAGTGAGATCAGACGAAGAATCAGACAAAGTTTTGGATTATCTCAAGAAAATGGACTTGGATATTAAATCAAGGTTTTGCACGGTTGAGGAAAAGTTACGAAAATTGGATACATTGGAGGAAAAGGTTGGTCATTTTGATACTGAAATTAAGCGAATGTGGACTTTTTTGAATGATACAGCCAAGAAATCTGATCAGGAGATACACGGTCTGAAGGATCGAGCGGACAATTTAGAATTTTCTATCGGTATGGCTTGTGATAAGTTGGAAAATTTAGAAAGGGAAAACAGTCGATTGAAAGATGATCTCCTTTACATGCAATCTCAGTCTATGAGGAACAATTTAATATTTGGTAATATCCCGGAGAAGAAGGACGAGCGTCCGGAGGAGACTGAGACGATTGTGCGGGATTTTATCGTGGAAAGGTTAAAAGTCGCACAGGACATTGTCGATGGTATCCAGTTCGAGCGTGTACATCGATTTGGGCAAAAGAGTGAACAGTATCCTTACCGCAATATAGTGGCAAAGTTTACCCTTTATAAGGATAGAGACATGGTAAAAAAACAAGGTGTGCAATTAAAAAATACCCCCTACAACCTATTTGAGCAGTATCCTCGTGAAATCTCGGAGAAACGTAAAAAACTATATCCGAAAATGAAAGATGCTATAAATTCCGGTTCAAAGGCTTGGATAAGCTATGACAAACTTTACATTGACGGAAAGCTTGTGAAAACGCCAGTGGAAAAGGACTAGTGGGACGCGGAAGGGCGGCTCAAATTATTGACATGGAACTGTAACGGGTTAACAAGTGACAAAAGGGAAAACCCGGATTTTGTTACATTTCTATCGTCTTTTCATATTATTTGTTTATTAGAATCATGGTGTTCTAAAGAATCTGATATTGATTTAAGTGGATATACATGTATAAATTTATATCGTAAATTTCGGCACAGAAACGCGCGCCGTAATAGTGGAGGTATTGTAATTTATATTAAGAATAATTTGGAAAAGGGTATAACTATTGTTAAAAATCATTTTGATACAATTATTTGGTTAAAATTGAGCAAAGATTTTTTCAAATTAAAACATGATGTTTACATTAGTTGCGTGTATATGTGGGGTGACAACTCGCCAGCATATAACGTGCATAATGTAGACTTATTCGAAATTTTGCAAAATGATATAGATTTTTATGATAAATTAGGTACTGTTTATGTTTTAGGAGATTTTAATGCAAGGGTAGGGTCAAATTCTGATTACATAGATTTTGACCGCAATATTTCACAGTTAGATCATGATGAGTATGCACCAGACACGCCCATTCCACGATCTACCCTTGACATGAATACTAACACTTTTGGATTTAAACTTTTGGATCTTTGCAAGTCGACGTCCATGCGTATCGCAAACGGAAGACTTGGTAATGATACAAATGGTTCATATACTTATGCAAAAAGTAATTCTCATACTGTTATTGATTATTTATTATTAAAGCAAGTACATTTTGATACGATATGTAATTTTACTATTGAAAAGTTTAATGAATGGTCTGACCACGCCCCTTTATCGTTTTCATTGAAGTGTAACATTAAACATGACCCGCCTATCGAAACAAGGTCGATGCATTATCGGTGGAATAATGACTTAACTCGTGATTTTCGCAGACAAGTTATTGGCAAATTACCCGAGCTGAATAATATTATTTTAAATGCAGACGATTCAAGTCGTAAAAGTGTTAACGAAGTGTTGAACAATTTCGTTTCCATTTTTCGAAGTGTTTCGGATCCTCTTTTTTCTAAGGAAGTTGTTTCACATAATCGCCAAAAATTCACAGAGACACAAAAAAAGGCAGTTTGGTTTAATGAGGAATGTAGAATTTCAAAGCGTCAATACCATGACGCTTTGAAATTGTACAACTCATTTAAATCACAAGAAAACAGAGAAAATATGTGCAGGCTGAAACGGGATTATAAATCTATTGTGAGGAAACATAAAAATGCCTATCGTAAAGAGCAATATAAAACTATAGAGAGATTGCGATTTTCACAGCCTAACGATTTTTGGAAACTTTTTTGTAAAAAGAAAAAAATGCTCGATTGTGATTTAAATATAAACGATTTTTATGACTATTTTTCGTCTATGTCAGATGATATCCAAACCGTGTATAATGTTGAATCAGAGAATTTTTGTACGGAAAATGATTTTGACTCGCCTTATTGTAATTTTGAAGAATTGGATCAGCCGATCACTGTTCAAGAAGTTGAAAATGTTATACGTACTTTAAAAAGAAATAAGTCAATTGGGAACGATTGTTTATTGAATGAATATTTTATAGAATGCTCGGACATAATATCGTCTCATCTTGCTGATTTGTTTAATGTTATTTATAGCTCTGGGGTTTTCCCTGATCAGTGGACCGAAAGTATAATTATTCCCTTGCATAAAAAGGGGGACCCCAGTGATGTGAATAATTATAGAGGTATTTCTCTTGTGAGTTGTTTGTCCAAGATATTTACGGGTATCCTGAACAAACGACTTTCTACTTTTTGTGAAAATAACGATGTCTTGTCCGATGCACAGTTTGGTTTTAGACCCAAACGATCAACTATTGACGCTTGCTTTATTTTACATGCCTTAATACAGAAAACATTGTGTGAAAAGAAACGCTTATATGCAGCCTTTATTGATTTAAAGAAAGCGTTTGACAGTGTCTATAGAAACGGCTTATGGTTTAAACTTTTTAATCTAGGAGTTAAGGGTAAAATGTTAAGAATAATTCGTGACATGTACTCCAAGGTAAAGTCTATTGTTAGAGTTCATGGGTCTTTTTCTAGCTCATTTGAAAGTAATGTCGGTCTTAAGCAAGGGGAGACAATCTCACCCATTTTATTTGCCATGTTTATTGATGATCTTGAATTATTTTTGCAGGGAGATAACTCGTGCGGGTTATCTCTCGAGCAAATAAGTATAATACTCCTACTTTTTGCAGACGACATGGTTATTTTGAGTGATACCCCAAGTGGTTTACAGACCAGTCTAAATAAATTACATGAATATTGTTCTCAATGGGGTTTAGAAGTGAATACAGATAAGTCTAAAATAGTCGTTTTCAGAAAAAGGGGTGGACTTAGAGAAAATGAGCATTGGTCATATCATGGTTCAGACATTGAGATTGTTAATGATTTTAATTATCTTGGTACATTATTTAATTATACTGGTTCTTTTACCTCTAACAATAAAACGTTAGCGGGGAAAGGATTAAAGGCATTGAATGTTCTTATAAGTAAAACTCGTACCTTTAATTTTCAGACATCTACACTTTTACAATTGTTTGATGCATTTGTTGGCTCAATTTTATGCTTTTCCTGTGAAATTTCCGGTTTTAATAAATCGAAGGAAATAGAAAGAATTCATTTAAAATTTTTGAAAAAGTTATTAGGTGTTAAAACATCTACTTGCAATTATGCTGTCTATCATGAAACGGGTAGATACCCATTGTACATTAGCAAATATTGTAGAATTATAAAATATTGGGGAAAAGTGATTTTTTCTGATAATATACTAATTAATACGCTATATCGATCGCTTGTAAATAGTTCTCGGCATGGTTGTATTAATTGGTGCACAAATGTTAAAGATTTATTATACAGATATGGACTCGGATACGTCTGGGAAGATCCCTATTGTGTTAACCATAAAAACTTTTATAAAATCTTCAAGTCACGGTTGATTGACGATTTTCATCAAAATTTGTATGGTTATCTTAACAACAGTACTGTTTTAAATACTTATAAATATTTGAAATTGCACAATGACATTGAAAAGTATTTGAATTTGTTACCTTATAAATGGTTTTCTTATATTGCGAAATTACGACTCTCGTCCCATTCCCTCAGAATTGAATCTGGCAGACATGGAGTAAATAGAATAGAACGAAATCAACGTAAATGCCAGATATGCAACGTAAATGAAATAGAGGATGAGTTTCATTTTCTTTTCATTTGCGAGGCATACTCTGAATTACGGAGAGATTATCTAAAAAGGAAATATTATATTCGACCAAATATGCATAAGCTTATTCTATTGTTCAATAACCCAAACAAAAACATTTTGATTAATTTGGCTAAGTTTATAAAAGAGGCTTTCGTCCGGAGAAATGGTATTTTGAATGATATTCAGACTGTATAATTACACCACATACAGCTCCAAACTAACTGATTTGTCATCTGCTTCTCTTCCACATACATTGTATATAATGTGTTATATTTTTGTCTACCATTTGATGATCACGTGTACTATTGTTTGTTTATATGTTTTGTTGTTTGACAAGAAACTGTAAAGTTTACGTCAATAAAAGTATTGTCTATTGTCTATTGTATTAAAACATATTTGAATAGATCAAATGAACAAAGTTTCAGGAAGCTGATATATTGTACATAGACACAATAAAGGTCGAGAACTCAAGAATAGGCGATTCTCTAAATATTTTCCCGCAGAAATCTCCGCTAAATTCCATTTTACAGCGGTAATGTCTCAATTATGGTTTATTTCTATTCTATTACAGTAAAACGACATAAATTGTAAGTATGTCGATCAAACTCTCCGTAAATAAAGCACAAACTATCTCCCTGATAATAAAACAATAATAAAAATAAAATATAACACCCATTTTATACCCTTGTGGCGGGGAAGAACCAGTTGAACTTTTCGGATGGGAAAATTCTGACTGATTAGGAAGGGGAATCATTTTATATCGAACATAATTTGTTTATTTCTCTTATTTACGTTTTTCACAATATTACAAGGAATGAACCACATTTACATGATACACTAAACGGCACATAAAATCTATATAAAATCATATTAAACAAGATTCTCGAGCTGAAACATTATGGAAACACAATAATTGTGTATTTTCCTGTTCTCTACAATTGATCTTCTATCTCCAGCAAAAAGAATAACCTAACTTTGGTAATGTAGATATACTGAAATAAATAAAATGATTTCAAGTCATTATTATTATTATATCTTTATTCCTCCAATATTGAAGATTTAAATTAAGAAGACAATCTTGCGATAAAAAGAAAAAAAATCCGAAAGATTTTATAATTTTACTGTTCAGAAAATTAGGGAACATACAGAACAGTGATATTTTAAATTTAGAATTAGAAATTATATAAGCAACACTTCTAAATTATAATTCCAGCATCGGCTTAAGATTTGCATAAAAATACCAAGACAAAGCAATATTTTTACCAATTCTAGAATTTTTGTTTTTATCTGGAGCTTAGAAAAATAATATTCTTCTTGATAAAAATCATAACATCAGAGTAATTATACAAACGTAAAAATCGCACAAAAATCAAGCTTAATTTACACGAATGGCGCACTTACAATGCTTCCATCCTTTACCAAAACAAACCATGGTCTAAGAGACATTAAGGGTTTTAAGCATAGAAATTCTTGAGTGAAGAGAAGAAAATGCTGATGATCAGCATTTTCTTCTTTTCCCTCAAAGATTTTTATGTCCTTGATTGTACTCTTTCTATTTCCAGTATTTTCTGACTCGTCTTTTGCAACAACTTTTCATTTTGAATCAGTCTGACATTTTATTGGTTGGGAAAGAGTTAATATGGTATAGTCTTACATTTTGTGGTGGTTTTATTGATAATCTGGTTTTATTGATTTTTGTCTCACTCTATTCGAGCCTTATTAATGATATTACGGTTTATTTACTGGTTAGACTGTACGGTATCAATTTCATGTAGGGTTAAAAGCCTAGGAAAAATGATCCAGACAAAGTTCTTTGACAATTTTCTGCGATGTTAGCCTTAATCAATGAATATATTTCCAAGAAGTGCATTATATCTAGTTAGGAAATTGCAGAAAAAAAGGAAGAAAAGAAACAAGAAATTCTGATATTTGCTTGGGTTTCGTCAATTTTCTTGTTGGTCGTTTAATTTCCTATTTGTTTGTTTGAGCACATGTATTCATGCACATGTGTACATTCGTTCATTTTCAATATGTAGAAGTGTTAAAAATAGTTAAAACAATCAACATTTCGTAATTCATTTGTTTAAAAAGAGTTTGAAATCTTAAACGTTGTGCAAAAACAGTTTTTTTTGTGTAAAAGGTTGCAAAAATATTTTTGAATTGTATTCTTATTCTGAAAGACACATACATGTATAATGATATAATGGATAGAGGGACGAATAACAACAATGTGACGCTTTTCAGAATTTGGAGTGCATAAACATTGTTCCAAATTAGATTTGAGAGGGTTTGTATTTTTGCATGTCTTCGTTTAAATGGAATCGAGTTAAAAATTGAAAGAGAAAAAACGTCACCCACCACCATGAAAACTGCCGGGTGATCCGCTCAGTTGGGGCGATTTATTCTTCAACATTATGTGTGTAAATGGCCATTTGAATGGGCTAACCTTGTGAGGTAAATGGGATTTCGAGAAGATGTTTAATTTTGATAGTCAGTGAAAATATTACCGCAATCTTTTTAAACCCTGTTCGTAGATTTTTTGCACGTGAAACTTTTTTTTCGAATTTACCAAAGAAAATTTCTAGTTAATAAATGGAGATACGGAAATTATCCCGTAGCTCTTTTTGTTTCAATGAACTACAGTGATATTCATTAAAATGCATTTAGAATCTGCTATATTTTTACACGAATTCTGACCCAATGAAAAATGAGTATGGAAATATAATCTAGAGAGGAAATGTTAAAGGTTGAATATCTTAATAAATTACCTTCTACCCCTGTAATATCGGAGGTATGAAAGGTCAACTAACAACTATTAATGTTTCAAGTCTGAATAGGCTTCAAGACAACTCTTTTATGAAAGATTACTTACACTGTTTAATTCTTTTTCAGAATAATTTGGGGAATATGTCCCGTTACGAGAATGGAGCTTTTCAAACGGTTTCAAAAATGCTTATCACGAGTACCCTCTCTCATTTTTAATGTTTAATCTTATTTAAAAATTAACAGACAATTGTAAAATTTGTATGGTACATATATTTTTGTCCATCGAAAAAATAACCCTGACGAACGTTTATGGAACATTTTTGTGCACTTTATATGCCAATATTTTTTCCTATTTTAGAGTTGCCGGTTAATGTCCATGCAAATACAATTTATCCACATTTCATTTGTTGTATGACGCAATATATTACTCCACTACATTTTTGTAAATGTCCGAATTGACAACGAAATTTTGTATTGTTTGAAACTCTTGAATTCCCCTAAAAGCAATTGAACACTGTCACATAATTGTCTATGTCTTTACCGCTACGCATTTACCAATACCATTAAACGGTCGAAATACAAAGAAATTGAAGGGAAACCCATTAATTTGAAAAGTGAAAGTATGTGCAAAACAGCTGAATGTTGAATTATGAAAGCCGCATAATGATTGTGAAAACAATGCAATCATAATATTATATTTACTTTTCAATTATTTTCCAAGAGTCGCACGGACCTAGGATTGTTCACAATTGGCTTGATAAATGGACCGACGGATTGGTAGGCATTCTTTAAAAGCAAAAAGTTTGAAAATGAATATCATTATATCTATTGAATATAGTTGAATGGTAAAATCAAAGATAAAAACAAATACAACAAAAACTCCAACAGTTAAATTGAGTTCAACAAAGAATCCATACAACCGCGTGTGTGTTTACTCAAAATATCATTCGCCTAACTTGAGTACAGATTAATTTCCAAAGATGGCGGCCCCCTGTTTGAATGTGTAAGGTTACGCAAAGGTAAGCGCGCTTTTTTTTTTGGAAGCACTTAAGTTAAACTGCTTAAAATTCACGACATTTTGTCACATTTTATCTACCAAAATTACAAAAAGAGCTTTTAAAGACCAAATATTCGCTCCATAAATGTCTATTTTTAGAATCTACCGGAACACGTCTCTCGGCGTGTATCACGAAATATGTCAACACGGATACCGTGTACATTTCTGCATAAATGTCAGACAACATAATTGATTAAACCTAGTTCCAAATATTGTTTAAACATGACACATTTTACTACATCACGTGATTTCATGACCCGTCGAAACGTTCTGTGCTTCATATTCGGTTGGCGTCAAAAACGACGTAAGGTCAGCTTGTCTAAGCTGTCCTTACGCCGTTTTTGACGTCAACCAAAGAAATGACAGAAGACCTGACGTGCTGAAGTCAGAACCGCCCTGTCGCAATCACTCAAACAACGCAAGACGATCACTTTACCTGTTAAGAGGCGCCATTCGTCAAACTTTTCTTTTTTTCTGTGAAAAGATTTTCCCCAAAAGCAGACAAAAATTAAGAAGCAGGTTTCGGGTTACATTTGTCATTATGTTCCCGTTATGAAAGACCCATACAACTTTTACTGTTAGGCATGACTTGGGTTTAATTTCATTTTGAAACTTCATTTTTCCAGAGATAACATTGTAAACAAATTCAGATTACTATTAAACCGGTTTTAATTCAATTGTTTATATTCTATAAATTGTAAACAACGCAGACTTCAAATTGAAGAAATATGTTTGTTTATTTTCGATTGGTTGACGCTGAGAACATATTTTGATTGGTACATTTTGCCAAAGACAACTTCAGTTTATTTTAAATTATTTTTCATAAACTGTTCTCTTGTCTATCAAGTACTAAAACAACAGAAAAGAAGATCCAAATATTCCCTATCTATTGTAGTTTACAAAATTACTTAATAGAACCAACAAACAATCCAATTTCAATTATTTAAATCCATTGGTAATAATCCATTTCTTTTGACCAAACTCTTAAACATTTATTTTGAAAATGACCCGAGCAATGAATTTAGACCTAGCATGTATACGATATATAGAGCGCATTCTGTGTAGATTTTTGCCGCTTGGTGCGACTCTACAAATCAAATTAAGTATTTCTTGGTTGACTTTTATTATATTTATTGGCGGTTTTAACACACGAAGCTAGAGGTGGGTGGGGTAATGAATTTTCTGTGACGTTTAACCGCGAGCCGTGATCTATCGTGGTGGTCATCGTAAACAGGTCAACCAATAACATGTGATATAATTTAACGTAATTTGTCGTGAAATCCTCATAAAACCGACATAAAATTTGATCGGTCAAAAATTGATGCTTCGGACCAGGAAGCCTACCTGACCGACATCTTTCGATTACTGTAAACAATGCATATGTCAAATCACCAATTTTCTTCAAGAAACTCGTAATTGCAGCTTCTTACAAGCTGCAGTTACGAGTTTCTTTGTTTGGAGCAACTCGGTTGTAATCAACAGAAAGCAAACATTAAAAAAACTACTGGACTATTTCCTTTGGAATATTTATGCAACGATATCAATGAACTGTATTCAACCATTCGAATTTATGCATGAATGGTCAAATAGGGAATCAAATTATAAAAAGTACCCAAGTATCTTGGGTTGACATATATTTCTATTAGAAATAGTCTTTCGGTATTCTGGTTTTATTCTTCATGGCATTTTTGAGAAGTATTTTTTGTGGTAGGAAATTGTCTGCATGATTTCTTCTACATGGTCCGCATATTCGTATTTTGAAATTCGAAACTTCAATGAAACTTTTCAATATTTCTGGCTCTGTCCCAGTCGATCGTAAATTTTGTAAACAATGAAAACTCTTGTCGCGCGGCACGAAAAAATCAAAGAAATTTTAAACTTTAATAAAGGAGCCAAGCTGATTTTAATCTAACACGATGAAACCGTATATCAAACCAGGTCTTTTAAATTTGAACAGAGTATGGCATATAAATCAACGTGTTTTCTTTGTAGGTAAATGTTATTTGGCGATAGACCCCATACATTATATCGTCAATTTCCTCCAAGACCATCGTAACTACAGCTTTATCAAGCTGTAGTTACGATGGTTTTGGAAGAAATGTGATAATTATGGCGTATAAATTATCTACAGAGAAGTGTGAATGTGGTTCACAAGACATCGTAGAATGATTTTAACTTGCGTGTCCAAATCCATTTCGGTCTATGGCACGAGAGCTGTGTATAGAGATACTCGTATACCTTTTGTATAAAGAATTGAAGATGTAGATCTATGTATAGAAAATTACCATTCCATGAGAACGGTCAAGTTTTGCTGCTTCGTTTGTTTTGTATTGTTTTAAGATGTGCACTAGATTTATATGTAATCGCTTAGGCTGTTTACAGGTTATTACCTTGTAGGTTCCTTTTTCCTCGGAACCAATAGCATCTTTATACAGATGCGTGAAGATGGGTAAATCAAGAAATTATAATTATCACACCCCAAACAATAGCCTACCAATATCTCCACCCACACCAAAAGGGATAGAAATATTGAAATGAACAATTTACACAATAAACCACAGACAGGACACGTCCCCGGGGGATATCACATACTTAGCATAGCAGAAAAAGAGAAAAACAAAAACTCAACAACAGACTTATCATTTGCATCACGACTACCACCATAATCAGAAAAAACAGAGAACAGAAGTTCACGCAACAACACCGTTACATGTACAATTACAGAATTTTATGTGCAAAACTTGTCGAACATACAACACAAATCTTGAAGCCATGCCTTGGATATGTGGATAGCCTGTAGAACCCAACCAGCGAGATATTTAGAGCAGCATGCCTTGGATACCTCGATGACCCGATCGAGCGAAACGTTCCAGCGCCATCATCTCCTTTGATAGCCGTAGAACCAAGTTTGAGCACCATGCCTTGGATACCCTGTAGAACCGAGCGAGCGAGATAATTGAGCGCCGCTCTTTTCTCAGGGTTTGTGTGTCATGGTAATAAAACAACATACATGATGTCATCGTGATCTTGGACTGATTCATCTGTTTCAACCTTTGCTGCTAATCTACTTTCGTTCCATCGGTATAACCTTTTCTCTTTGCTTGATAGGAACGGAAAACAACTTTATGTACTGCTTAAGGGAAACATCTTCTGAGTTCAAGTTAACGAGATATTCCAACCATACTTCCATACCGAGATGCTAATAAACCAAGTAGATGACATAAATATTGTGTTGTAATTCTTGATGGACCATCTCAGAAGAATGACAAGATAATTCTGCACAATTCGATGCACAATCCGTGGATCAACTCGCACCAATCTGGACGTAAATCTCGAACAGGTGTGGCTTGGATATATCAAGGATCCACGAACCTTAAAAGGAATGAAAACAGCCTTCCATTTACAGTACTTCGAATTCTCTTGACCATCATCCGAAGTCAGGAAGACATATATGAGAGCACACAAGTAAGGACCAATGTGCATTCCTGTAAAATGGAGGAAGGTTTCAAAATAACCGAACATGAATAGAAGAAATAGGTCATTTAGAAGTTAACATCTTCTACCATTTAACATAAACATTGTAAGAAAATATGCCATTATGGTCATAAAGATGCAAAGGCAACGCGAAAAACGCCATTATAAGCTGGACATTGGCGAATATGGAATGGACCTAACATGAAGTATATAATGTTAGAATCTACACACACATGTACATGTTCTTACAGTCTTATTGTCTTAGTACGTAAATATATTCATTGTGCTCTCTGAGTATTTCAAGATGGATTGGGATCGTCAGTTTGTTTGCTTGTCCGAATATCAGTATTATTTATGTTTAGGAACCAGCATTTCGAGAGAAAACATGTAGCAGTGAATATGATATTTGAGGATTGCAACCCATCATTAGATACCAAACATTTCGTGCAATTTCGGGCGAGAGATACTCTAGTCAATTTCTGGGCATCATCCGTTGCAACGGAAATTGAACAAGGGATATCCTCGTCAATTTCCGTTGCTACGAATGACGCCCGAAGATGCACGAAATGTTTTGAAGTAAACCAGGGGTTGTAATCCTTGGTGCAACATACACGTATGTGATACGATTAACTAACAGTCTTTAGTTTTTAGATACTTTCCGATGCTGATGATATATTGTTTAATTCATTTTAAATTACATACTGGAAGACGTTACGTTCCAAAATGTTGCAACTGCACCTTAAATAAGATGCAGTTACCACAGTTTTGAGCGAAACCATAGATATAGTTATTCCAGTCCTAGTTTGACATAATAAAGACGAATGTTGGCCTCATATATTATCGTTGTCTAGGGACATTAAATTTTGATGGTGTCGCAAGGGCAGTAAAGCTAAGACAAACAAGAAGAATTTATTGACACGTTTGACTGATAGGTACAGACCACGTGATGTTGTAGGACGAGGCCAGGCGCGGATATGGAGGAGGGGAGCAGGGACTTGTCACCGTATTTACCAACAGTTTTAAATAAACTCAGTATACACATACATGTATTACTATTTCTTTATTGCAAGTACATGTACACGTATATGATTTTAGGAACAGGACCGGAGGAGTGTCATTGTCTTTCAGATTGGTTGTTACGTTGGTTTGATAATTACACTTGATAAAAAAAAGAAACAACTTGGTAAACATAATCAAAGAAGGCAGCGCAAGCCAATATTGTTTGTGAAGCAAATATGCACACATTCGACAAATCAACTCCAAAACGTTCTACAAGTTAGATTCGTGTCAAACTGCCCATGCTACTCTTGTTTAACAATGTCTTCACTTATAATTAAGTTAAATGCTTGTCATACGCTTACACCATGTGCTACAATGAATTGAACTCAGCATCATAAAAATATATATTAACTTTTTTTTACATTTTATGTTCAAAAGAGTTGGTTATGTGTCGGACACCCCTTGTGAATAACGTCTAGATCCGCACCAGTTGTTTAAGTCAGTTAGTGTCGTGGTAGGTCTCCTACTCACGTTGTATGACCTTACACGACAATATTAACGTCAATGGACGTTCAAAACGTCGTATCTATAGCTTGAAAAAGCTGTAGATACGACGTTTTTAACGTACAACGACGTTATGCTGTACGTTTTTACATCATTGTCCAAGATTTACGGGCGCATAAAACTTCTTTCAAGTTTGCCGACTTTTCCTTATTCATATACAAGTCGAGCGTTTCTCTAATATGCGTTTACTCTTGTACTTTAACACCTTCCCAAATTTTTGACTTTTCTAATTTGAAATACAATGTAGACGACAACTATCGTGTGTCTTAATAAAGATATGAGTTATGAACAGAATGGCAACGCAATTATTGAGGTAATAAAGAAAACAGACTTCTGGTCATCTGAATGTACTATTACCCCATCATTTCCCAAGCACTTTCCTTTAGCTACGCTAAAGTCAGAGTTTTGTTTGGGAAAGGGTTAATAATATTCAGTTATAAAACATAAGTAATGAGCTGTCAGAATAAACCCCAAAATGGAAACAAGCATTATGTTCGTAGCATGAAAACAATTCTTGAACATGATATGCTCTCTAAAACATACATACTGTACAAGGACTCTATTTTACTCTTCGTTGATTATTTTCACCCATTGATATTTTTTGTTGTTTTTTTAGCTCACCTTAGCACGAAATGCTGAGGCTGAGCTATAGTGATCGCTCACCGTCCGTCGTCCGTCTGTATGTCTGTCCACAATTACTAAAAAATCTTCTCCTCCTAAACTAAAAGGCATAGACTCTTGAAATTTTGTATGTAGCATCGTCTCAAGATCCTTGACCCTGTGTTGTGGGTATCGAATTTCATATAGAAAAAAGAAGGAAATCTTGTACAATCTTCTTCTCCTGGACCGTTTGGCCTAGAGCTTTGAAATTTTGTGTGAAGAATCATCTAAATGCCCCATACCAAAAATACTTCAAATTATTGTGATACAAGGAAAATTGACCATATGTTGTGGGTATAGAATTTCATATAGAGACGAAGAAGGAAATCTTGTACAATCTTTTTCTCATAAACTGTTTGGCGTAAGGCTTTTGAAATTTTGTATGTGGAATTGTCTCATAATGATATAATCTTCTCCAATTCTGTGTATCAGTGAAACTTAAGGTACATTTTGCACTTCCCATCATGCATTGTAGTATAACTCTCTAAAACCAGCATTGTTTAAATTGTTTCTTTTAATGAACGTTATCCAAAAGTTGTGTATGTGAGATGAGACAAAAATTATCATCTTGGTGATCTCTAAGGTGAGCGATATAGGGCCATCTTGGTCCTCTGGTTTCAACTTGTTTTTTTCTCTTTAACAGTTATTATTTTCATAGCAAAATTACTCAAATTCATATTTCCCCTATACATGTACATGATCTCATAATAATTTAAACTTTATATCGCTGGGAAGCTTGTATAGATTCTATTTTCTTAGTATTAACTTAAGTTTCTTTATCGTAGAACCGCCTGTATGGCACGGTATATATGCAATCTTAGATGTACCCGATGAGATACAAACTAGCAATTTACCCAGAAAGTTGAATTAATTTCAAATCGTCATTTAATCCTTTGGAATGTAAAAGCGTCGTGCTTTATACTATTTTCAACGGAAACCTGCAAGTTATCTGGACTTGTCCAAGTACAATAAACAGTAAGAGGTATTCTCTATGTTGATGGTACCAAACGCATTGAGATATGCATTCTTTCTATCATTTAGTTAAATTGATTAGAGACTTTATCATTAAGGAAATGGTATACATGTAATATATTTAACCCTTTCCCAAACAAGACCTGGTTTTGACGGTTTTGATAACCAACAGTTTCTCCTTTTGTCTCAATATTTCCTATGCCACATTTTACACAAATACTATTTTAAAAACACATATTTTGTCATTTGTAGCAGTTTTTGAAGTGGAACACCCTAAAATTTTGTCGTTTGGGAATGGGTTAATGAACAATATGTTCTGGAGAGGATATCTGTTTTAGACATCTGACTCCCAGGAATGGATGGAGCTTCGGAAAGGATGTGGTAATACTCACAAGGGCAACAAAAAGGAGCCATATATAGATGCTCCAGCGGCAACGGTAAGGCCATCTTCGCCAGCCAAGGGTTCTACCTCCACTTTGTTCCTTACGAACGTAAGGAACAAAGTGGAGGTAGAACCATTGGCTTGCGAAGATACGATAGAGCTGGCATACTGTAAATGTGACTTTGGACTTCTTTCAATAAATCAGTTCAAGGTAGTAATACTTGGTTCTTGAAATATGTAGAAAAAGCGTTCGGCTTGAAATAGACAAAGTCTGCTATCAACTATGGTGTGCATACGTACCAGTACTTTTGAGACAAATTTTGTCACGTTTATCGTCGGTCTTGTGAAGGCCAGTTCAGAACCCAGTGTAAAAGTGTTCACGAATATCAGTTACTAACTTTCTATGCTTCATTTATAGGCCCATGCAAATTTTTCAAATGAGCATGCAACTTTTTGTAATTTTGTTTTGATGCAGTCCATAATTTTATCTCTGTCCATGAAAGTCAAGTACAAACAGGTCAAAGGATTTCACTTTTTTCATTAAATATAATTTAATGATTTCTATTTACATTTTGAAGTTTGTTCTTTATGCCATAATGTCTGGTGTTATTTTCGACTGTCACTTGACAATTGATCAAAGTAAATATATGATAATTAATAACATCTTACACTGATGTCATGAAGTTTCCTTCAAGGCTGTAAAGAGATTGAAAGAAGTCTCTTTAAATTGATCTATCCCAACCTCTTCTAAAGCGACAAAAGTATTAGGATTGAAACTTGGAAGCTGCTGTAGACAAAAAGATGGATGTTGATAAAGATAAATTCTGTGTACTATATTGCACACAATATATTGCGGTCAAAGAAGAAAATTCCACAATGTTTTTTCCAGTGATTCATATATATATATATATATATATAACAAGTCTTGTTTGGGAAAGGGTTAGGCACCAATCCCGATTTTAACTTTTTCCAAACAATTCTCGACTTTACTTAAATTCAAACGATGGAAGTTTAAGAAAATCCAGATAGAAAATAAAATATTGCTCATACCAGCGTACTCATAAAATTAATATTTGGCAGACTTCAGCATGCAAACATACCAGCATGACTTGTCCTCTGTAATGGCCAACGAGAACCCGATTATACTGACACCCTTACGAAGATTGTGTTAAAGATGGCTCGTACATGTTTCTAAGTCAAAATGCATTGAACGAAACAAAGTCAATGTTGGTAAGAATCATTTTTCACTATTGTATCAATTTGGCAAACCCCTTTTTGTGATCAACGTCTAAATCTGGGATTTTTTTTATTAGAAATTAAAAAGGGTTAATGATAGTTTATAGTTATGCTGAAACATATTTTATCGATAATCATTAAGTGAATTTACTTATTATTCTTTTATCAAAATCAAAAGTTCTGTTGAATAAGAAAGGCGGCCGCCCCACACAGTCTGTGCCACCTGGATAACTCATTTGTTTTCTACGTCCGACTAAGTAAATAGGTCGCATGGCGTATTTATACGTCTCGGATGATAATATATGCAAATATCGAATGAAAGCCTTGAAGGAGAGAATTATTCTCGTCGTTTTTTTTTTACCTATCTCTATTTATTACTCATGGCACGTATGCATAACAGTTGAATTAATTGGACGCGAGTTAGGTAAGAAATCAGCAAGGATACATATTCATTTCAAGATGGCGATGTTGTGACGGTGAACACGTCTTCTGTATGTAGTTAGAACGTCTCAGCGCTACTTTTCAACTTGGAACACGTAACTGCAGCTTACAACAAGCTGCAGTCACGATGGTTTTGTTGAAAAGGACGTTCTATGGGACCGGTACTCAAAATGTTCCTCATCACGTGACTGTGGAATTCCTGGCGAAAAGACAAATCTATATTATACATTTGATGTCGTGATGTCTGTTTTATATGTAACAAGCATTTGAAGAGATAAACCATAAATAAGTTCTAGAAATAGAAACTCGATAGATCTTGAAACGCGGGTTCTGAATTTTTAAGACCACCAAAGTATCGTAATTTATGACACAACGATGCATGAAATTGCCAAACTGTTGAATTATGCAATGCTTTCATTCCGTTTGGAATTATAAATATCATAAAACCACTGAATTGTTGGGCAGAAGAAATTTCTAAAGTAAACACAACCTTTTCCAAAATTCGGAACATGAAGTTGTTCAATGAAACACACATAATAGTTAAACGGTACATAAGTATATAAAAGATACAAAGTTCTAGACATCCATCATTTCCATAATTTATAAGATTGCAAGAAGGCACACTTTGGTCTAGATCCCTGGTAGTCTCAAATGCCTTGGGGATCCTAGGTGCAGGTGCATGCTCATTTATAAGTTACAACATTCATCGATTGAAACCGAATCAGTCCGACTGTGCATTTACGCAGAAGTTGTTTTCGTACGACCCAATTAATTGCTTGTTGTTTGCTCATGTGTATACTTTATATCCGATTCGATGTAGATGTCTGAAGCTCAACAATTGACGATTTTCCATATGTATGGACATGTAGAATGTTACTGTTACGGCTGCACACTGCACTTTTTGTTCGTGGTCTATTATCCAGCTTTGTGTGAATTGCTTAATACATACATGCATTTTGACAGAAAGGCGGCGTAGGAATAACATCGACTCTTTAATAGAAATAGCACCATGTTGCCGTCATATAAAACACAATGAGTCTGTGCATAGGAAACATTCGTCATCATTGTTCAAAGGTCATTATGACCAGACATTACGAAATATATAAACTGAATTTATAAATTGCATGCAAATTTTATTCACTTTGTTGACAAAAAATCAAAGACGTTGGAAAGTCAAATATTAAAGATATTCAGTATATCGGTCTTTTCGATGACTTATGTCTTAATGAATATGATATATGGCTTTACAAGTTTTATTTATCAGGCACATGCTAAGAAAGAATGCTTTTGATGTTTAACATTACCTACATTTCTTGGCCTGTTTGTTTGTTTGTTTATAAAATGAAAAGATTCTTTCTCTCGTCTTATTCTGAATCACACGTGTAAACAATGTCACGTCATGATTCTGCCACATTCAAAATCAAATGAAAACAATTCGACCATCCCTAAACGCAGTAAACTAGTTCAATTGACCCCTTTCAATTATCGTTTTAGTCCGTACCTGAGAACCGCTTCCGGTGGCAAACAATGGGTTTATGGGAAATTAACATTGTATACACACAGACACGGTTCTAATTTGTTACTAAAAATAGCAACACACCAGCCGGTTCTTTTATGCCAGATCGAGGCTCTTTCCCAATTCCGAGCAAAGCATCGCACGTGCAATGGCAACGAACGGTGATTGGCCATAATTGTCATAAAAGGACGACTTCCGATGACTGTTGTGTGTGTGTGGGGGGGGGTCTAAGTGGAAATAAGCTAATTACGAAATTGTTGGAAACTATAAGATAAAGTTTACCAAAAACATCAGATCAGTATGTAATGCTTTTGCAGACATTGGTAGAAAATGGAAAATGTTGGTATTCAACATGTTCTTCTTTTCTTTCGTTTCTAGGATCGCCATGATGTGTTTGGAAAAGGCTTGGTAGGCTTTACTGAAAGTGTCAAGGTTGACAATGTTATATTCTAAATTGAGATTTGGTATAATCTTATGAACAATAACATGTGAGTAGTCCTAAAACATGACGCTTTGAATGAGATGCAGTCGCAGTGCTTCAAGACGATGGTGGTGGCCCCGACACGCATGTACGTGCGGACCGAATAGAATGATCAACTTGGTAATAAAAGAAAATGCAGGTCTGCGCGTTTCTCGTTTGAGGGTCGCGTCTTCCATGTTTCAAAAGACTGCTTTCCTACATATTCCTTATGCTTACATGGCAAACTATTTATGTCGGAGAGTCAAACATGTTTCGATCCTTCAACAGTTGTTATTTAGAATTATAATGTGCATGCCTAAGAACTTCGAAAAGCGAAGTTTTCTTATTCCGTGTTACGGAAAATATGAGAACAGAGGGAAAAATCATTGTAATGAACACGAAATAATAAAACAAGCTTTAGCAAATAGACTAGCATTAGAGACGATGCCAATTTTCCAGTACTGAAGCTCGGCGTAACCTCGTTTTATTCTCCCGCTCGTAAATCTACTGGGTCCAATTTGCGCTAGACATTCGGAGTGGAATCGCGAGTACAACCCGTGACTACAAGACGGGATCCAATCAAGGAATATCGACCGTTTTGCGACTAGTTCGCTATTGGGGATTACATCCATTGATTTTCCAAACTTTCTCGTTTTGCCATTTCTTCCCATTCTACAGATCCCCATAATCTAGCTAAGAGCATTGACGCTTTTCTTCTCAGCAATCATCTTTGTATATCGCTGCTTTTCTGCAAAAACCTCGTATCTGCAGCTTGTTTTAAGCTGCAGATACGAGGTTTTTGAAGAAAAGCAGCGATATGTTGTAAGCAAACTTGAAACTAAACAATTTCGTCATTACTTTAATGTTATGGAACTCAGATTTAAGCAACTACGTAACCGAATACAATAGCATAAATATTTTTTTCAAAAGTTGATCGGCCCACTTTCTGTGCAGAACTATCTTGTACACTTACACCATGCTGAGACCTTTGTACAAGCATTTTCCTGCTAAAAGTAATCCATGTTTACAAATCCAAACAAAAAAAGAATATACTAACACAAATAAAGTCTGCTTGCCTTTTAATTCATTTCGTTTTAGTTTCTGCCATTTTGTATCACTTGCTTAGAAGAAAGGTTGTATTTTTACGTCATCGTGCGTGGTCGAAAAGGGAAAGTGTATGATGGCAATCTTAGCTAATATAATTGATATGACACTAAATGTAGGGTGGGTTGGACAGCAATAAGTTTTATCTTTGGCTTTAGGGATCATTTCCGTGAATAGGTTTCGTGTAATGGAAGATGATACTTTATCAATGACTGCCTTAGGTGGCTTTATTAAGAGAGATATCTTCTAGATGTTTATGAGTGGTTAAAACTAATATGAGGTCTGCCATTATTTCATTAGATTCATTTTACTGCTGAACGTACTGGTAAGAACAATGTCATTTTCATAACAATGTAATTTAAAATTTGAATGATGTTCAAAACATAAATCTTGTTTGTATACTTAAAAACATTCTGAGTTCTACCATTTCCTTTGTAAAATATACCTTTTAGCAAAAACGTTTAGTGATGTAGCATGATAAAGGCGCCCATAAAATTCCAATGCTAGCAACAACTGCTTCCGTAGATCATCGGTCGTCTCTCAGTCTTTCTTAAAGAAAATCCAACATCTAAACTCTTCTACATTCGAGTAGTAACATCATACATGTGTATGAATGTCACGCACAGAAACAAATGGCTGAGCTATGTAAGAGCACTATGATGATTGGCAACCACGTTGTCTTCTGGCAAAACGAATGAAGAAAGAAAATAATCTAGCAAACATTGCGATGAAATTTGCTTCTAACTGTGGTATGGTTAGTGTGTGTACATGGAAAGGAAATGGATATCTTATAAAACTGGCAATACATACATGTACATGTAGTCGAAATAGTGCCGCCATCTCAGCAGCGATTCGTTTCACAATCTCCACATGTTGCTCGAAATTCAGAAGGTCATTGCAAACAAGCTCGTATGTACAGATATTAGAGATACATAATATTGTATGAAAGATAACATAATATAGATTTGCTACAAAACACCAACAACCATGATCATTGCTTCTTGGGTTGTTATATTGGTGCTCCAGAAGAATGTACATGGGCCAGAAACTGGAAAAGGCACTTTATAGCATTTGAGAAAGCCATGTTTCAAGATTAGGCTGTGCCTATGTGCAGTCTAACTGTGATCCATCCTACTCTCATATACATGTAGTTGCTATATACTATGACGTAGCTATTGGAGAACAACATGGTTGCAGACTGCGTGTATACGCAGGCTGATCTGGAACGTTGTTGGGCTCAAAAGCCTTAAAAGACCCTTTTCCAGATCCTGGCTCATATGTATTTTTGTAAGCAAAATAAAAGTCAGAATCTATGAATGAATGCGGTCCCAGGAAACTTAAAGATGGATCTTGTTCATTTCAACGGTTGACAGACACTATCTTGACACCAAGCTCTCCACTGACAAAGATCTGTGACATCCAGACGCTTTGCCCACATTTTTACGACTCTGTAGCCTTCCTTGCGGGTTTCAGAACTAATTTTTAGGCAATAAATGTTCCCTATGTTTATCAGCTACATAAACTATACAGCAAATGCTTGTCGGCATCAATCAAACCGTTTATTTGTTGAAAATTCTCCCTTAGCAGTTTTATAACTTCTCGAATTACAGTTTTATAAAACAGAAATACACTTTTAGATACATTCAGTTCATTTTATTGATGTTGTAACACTGGATCAAGATATGTTATTGATTTGTAAAGTTCAGGAATTCGTAGGAATGAAAGTGCGACCGCAAATGAATTTGGCTTTCAAATTAAAATTTATGTTTGACTTTTAAAGTAACCATTGAATTGTCGCCACATGCTAAGGAGCTTAAAGCTGGTTTGCGCACAGGTTGCCAATGCGAATCGTGCATAATTCGAGTTCTTGACAAAAAGTATTTTAGCAATATGAAAATGTTATTTCTAAACAAAACCCTGCGTTGTGGGTGTATATTATCATGTTAAAAGAAAAGCTAATTACATGGACTGATCAAAAATCGGTACATGTATATATATATTTCCATCTTAAATCTTTTCTGTGTTTCTGGCGAACCCATCAGACGAACTTGTAGTGCGATGTACTGGTTGGTGGGCACGTAATGTGTCATCGTCATTCTTTGAAAACCTATATACTTTTTGTAGTCACGAGGGTTGTTTTTTTTTTAAAGAAAACCTGCGATGTGTGGTTTATCGGAAACGTTTCTCAGCATTTGTGTTGCTGTTTATGTTACAGCACCAACATGATTTATGAAGAACTCTGATGAGAAACACTGGGCACTTTGATTGCACTTATAAAGAACTCATAGAGTCAACCAATGGAATGTTTTTAGTATGAGCCAGAATCTCAAAAAATGGTCTTTGAGATTTTGGATTTGAGAAAAAAATATGGATTCCAGTTGGCGTTCGCCATTTAGACACTGTAATCGGAGGTCAGTTTAATCAAAGAACCCGGGACATATTTTTGACTTACCAATGACTTACGGCGCATTTAGGACAAGTGTCAGCATCACCATTTTTTCAAGACTGAGTATTTCTATTTTCTGTTACAACATGCTTCATGAGTCATTGGTAAGACAGAATTATGCCTTAAATGCTTTGGTGAAACTGGTTCTAGGATCCTTGCTGCCGTTTTAAATATTGCACAAATTATAGATAAGCTAAAAGTGAATAGCACTGATCTTGGACAGACTGTGTGTGACTAGATTGGCTCTGGGTCTTTTTTTATTTTCTGCCTCAAAGGTAAATGTAAACATTAGCATATGCAATTCTTACTTTATTTTTACAAAGGTAACTGACATTTTGCTGATATACTCCTAATGTCAAAATATCTGTTAGTATATTGAACATGTACTTTTTGTGCTAAATAGAAATAAGATTCTTTGTTGAACAATTTTAACTAGCAATGGTCTGGAAAGGGCTCAAATCATACTGGCAAAGACTGATGGTTCTTTCTATGTTTATTTTCCATTCTACGACGTAATTCTATATTAAAGTATTCTTAGAGTGTACCAAAGTCATTTCCACAAACGCTACCAACCTTTTGATTCATTTAGGTTTAGGATTTACTAAACTGTTGTATGTGGGAGAAACAGGGTTCTGTACATAGACAGTCATTTAGCGTGCTTGTCCCAATATAGCTCTTCAGATTAATTACATGGAAAAATCGCTACTTCCTGTCTTTTATCGTCTTATGTCATTTCAATTATACAATATTTCGCAGTTTTTTCTCGAGAAAAATCGTTTTTAAATCTATTACCCCCAAGAGACAAATATTTTCTTGGATAACGAGGGTTCATTTTAATTGGACCAATTTCCTACCAATACATGCGTCAGTTTAACGGTACGAAATGTCTTTTTTATCCCCTTAATTCCCTATAAAAGTGATTAATTCCCTCTTAAAAACAATCTTTTTGGACCGTAAAGAAGCGGCAAAATTATTTCCACTTAGACCCTGCGTAAACCTAGCCTTTAACCCTGTGCAAACCATATCCCAGATTATATGACCAAAAGACAGAGAGAACTTTGAACAATTTTGGAAAAAGGAGAAAATGCTGGTTACCAACTTGGTAACCAGCATTTTCTACTTTTTCCAAAATTTGTTAATAAAATATATGCATATAGTTATTTTCTGAAGAATCACTTGGTTTGTTTCTTGCAAATGCTATAAAAATGCAGAATATATGGCTTGATCTTGCAGTAAAGGATTAAAGGTGTTATAATGACGGATTACTAGATTTTATTTCCTTCTATCTGGCCCTGGTCTGCAAAGATTTATCGTGATTGATTGACTGCAGATTGCATTCTTGTCGCGTTTGTAGATGGCAAAATATTCATAACGATGGCAAATCATAATTTACTTGAAAATTAGAGAATGATCATATTAATTATTGTAAAATGTATATTTATTTTGGGGTATCCTTATGTTGGATTAAGACACGCCGAACACACACAGCTACCCCCTAATATCCAAAGTTTAAAATACTGTGAATGAGACAAGTAAAAAATAAAATGAAATAAAAAAGTAATAGGAGCCGCAAAACGGATTCAAACAGTCCGTTTTACGTACTTGCCAAATTATTTTCTTTCACTTTTTGGGCTTTCTGGCTTGCCAAGGAATAATTTTATTATTATTATTAGAAGTCATAATATGTAACAAAACAAAACAAAACAAAACAAAACAAAACAAAACAAAACAAAACAAAACAAAACAAAACAAAACAAAACAAAACAAAAAGCAAAAACAGAAAACAAAACAAACATTTTGTCCTTTTGTCTCAATATTTTCTATGTTATATTGTACACAATTCCTAGATTTATAAACATTCAATTTGTCATCTGAAGCAGCAATTAAATTGGAGCACCCTTAAATTCTGCCGTTTGAGGACTGGTTCAATTGTTATTATTCAATTATTCAATTAATTGGAAGCTGCTACATAGTCAGATATAGGTATAAAACTCACTTTGAATGACTTAAACTTTTTTCAAACATGTTTTCCTTTCTTGAATACTTAAGAACACAGCAACATTTTTTCTTTCAGTTATAAGATCAATTATTGAGTTGAATATTTTTTTTTATCTTTGTGACATTAAAAAGGAGTCAAACAGTTATGAGATAAACAGTATTCTTGATGTGTAATTCATGTGAATTGATTAAAAAATGTTTTATCATTGATTTTCAATGAATGCGTTTATACACATAGAAGAAAGAAAACAAACAAATGATCAATATTGGGAGAAAAAAGAGTTGAAAACGTAAAGAATATGCTGCATGATCTACATCTACAAATACTTTCGAAGAAGAAAAAGAAAAAAAGAAATATAAAAACGAGAAAATCCATCAAACAGCAGACGACAAAAAAGAGCCCTCACAAAAATCGGTTTATTTACATTTCGGATCTACTCTACAGTCTTCGTGTGCGATACAGTATTTTTAATATGAAAGGCCGAACTATAGGAGAAAATACTGCGCGCTGATTGGCTGACGCGTCACGCTAGTGATTTGTATGCAAATGATTTATACCGGCGGACAGTGGGCAAAAAGAGCCACAAATCACGAGTTTTACTACCTTCGGAATGGGGCATGTAGTCAGTTATTAAAACTTATAGTAAATTTATAACAGAAAAATGAACTCATACTATCCGGCGTCGCTTTTTGCACAATATTCTAGTGAGAATCATCACATGAGTGGGAATGTAGCTGGATACGGTGCAGGGAATTACGGACTATTTGCTTCACGTTTCGCGGAACAGATGGGATATCATAACTCGAGTTTTAATAGTGATCATCATCATCATCATCAGCGGATTGCGAACACCTACCCAGCTCACCAGAACCATGATACCTCATCGCTGTATCCCCGGGAGCATCCCGGAACCCACGGGCTGAATACCGGCCGGGTCCCGGGCTATCCGCCGGGTGAGGATAACACGCATCCAGCTCACAGACCGTTCTTGAACTGTTCAACTGCAGAAGGGAGCTGGAATGGCACTTCTAACTCGCCGGATTCTACGCATAATAGTAACAGTCCATATTCCTCAAATCTGGACGCACATAATGGAAATTGTAACACTATATTGCAGAAAGATTTAAAAGAACCGAGCAGTCCCCCGGAACATACTACGCCATATTATCCTTGGATGGGCATAGTCGGTAAGAACTTTCCTTTAATTATCATGTTTCGCATTACTTTAGACCCTGATATGTCTTCGATGGTCTTCCAGAATTTGTAACTACAGATTGAACAAGCTGTAGTTAAACATTTTGTAAGCCACATCGAATGTTTGAAACTAAAGGCTGCAACCAGCCACGCAGGCATTGACCTATTTGTTCTGTCTTTCACCACAAATACGAGAATTGCGTACAAACAGTTAATATATTTTTAGACCAGAAACAGGACAAAAGTATGACAAAATCACGAACAAATAGAGATACGTAATGCAGAATAATAAAAAAAAGTTCGTTGGCGTAAATCAAGGGCAACTAATCAGTATATGAAAATAATATTTATGCTAATTTCAAATGCATAATGGTTGAGTAAATACGTGCACTAAAATCATTCAAAATCGGAGAAAAAATACATCCTACAAGTACGCTTGGTCTTAATTTAACTTAACAGAACTATTCTATCAACAGATATTACTAATGATATTCGGGAGGAATGAATTTAGCAAAATATAAAACTAAATAGGATGATTTTTGGGTTAAAGGGACATTTTATTCCAATTTCAATTTCTTAAAGTATGTCTTGATGCCAAGATTGGTTATTCTAATGAGTACAAATACTATTAGTTTTTTGAAGTTGTTTCCAATAAGCGAGAAACACGCATTTAAAGTTGAGACATAATCGATAAATTGCATATAAATCCGAATTGTTGTCCACAACAATTTGTTCAATTCTAACACAAAAATATAAATTTCTCGTAAACGGCGCAATATTTTGGCTTGAATTTTTCAGAATTTTCATAAGGAAATATGCTCTTTCAGATAAAAATAAAAGTAAAATTTACGACAAAAAATTCTGAAATGTCACTTTAATTGTAGTGTCGGATTTAACTGCACGAATTAAACACATTAAATACACACAATATTACACAAGTTCACACCAGCATAATAAATGTGTTTTGAATGATAATGAATATAATGGTTTTCTCCTTCAGAAAAGATGTTTCTCTTCACACTGTTTAAATTTTCATAAATCATTTCAAGTGAATAAATAAGATTCTTTCTCAATAAAAATGCAGGACAAATATGGAGAATAGTGAAACATTGGAATATGATTTACTCAGAATTAACAGATATTTTCAAGTGTATAATGTTTATTTTGTTTAAAGTGTCTTGTGAGCGTTATTTGTCTTCTAAATGACTTCTGATAGATGTAGTACATTCGCGCTAGTATGGCATATGCTCACAAATTGTATCTTTATAATCAGGAGAAGAGGTTTCTTCATTTTCTTTACAATTGAATTTGTGCATGCGATAGTTTAAAATTTGCAGGGATGAAACATATGCAAAACATTCAAATAATCACATGCAAAACTGCAGTAGTTTAGAGTTCGATATTGGGTTATTTACAAATGCAAACTCTGTAAACATTTGCCGTAATATCGTAATAAGACTATAGAACCTACTAAATATAGGCAACATATACAAATAATTGAAAACATGATTTTCTTTTCATAATTGGGAATACACATAAAATTATGTACAACATTTCTAAACATAAATCATATGTAGAAATAATGTAAATAAATCCTAATTCTAGAACAATTTCTGTCCCACAAATGAGGGATATTAATACAATATTGCCTTTTATGTAATTCATAATAGGGGTAACAATTTGTACAATTTTATATAGTTATCTAGACCTTTATCTAATTCACCATATTATGGCAAAAATAAAATAAGACCTCTAGAAAACCAAGACTTCTTTTATAATTAATTTCTAACAAGAAAATTCAATGCGGGATATTATTATTTGTTTATAATCACCATACTTTTATATTTATATTTTTCTTAATTCATTCTTAACATAACAATATGAGTAAAGAATGTAAATATAATGGTGGGTCCAAGCTTAACGCGATTTAACATCTGGCGAAATCCATTTTTCTCACCAAAACTACGACATTTGACATTTACTAGATTCGCTTTAAAGATACGCTTTAACAAATTAAGTTTCTATGTAAATAACGTTGGTAAACGACCCAAAACTTTGTAACTACAGCTTGAAAAAGCTGTTGTTACAAAGATTTTGGTCGTTTTCCAACACTACTCAAACAAGATCGCTTATGTTCTAAATACGTAAACATTACGGTAATAGGTAGCGGCCACTTCAAAGGTCAAAAAACGTATAGTCATGTAATGAAAATGATTATGGGTTGTAGTTGTCAACAAATTTTGGCGGTTTCCTTTGTACAATGAATAAACTACTTTTGGACATCATTATGCTTTTTTCGCTTTACAAAACGCATATTTAATAACAACAAAACAACATATTTCTTTCAAAACAACATACTTTTTCCCGACGCAGTCACTGCGCGTGGTTCATTCGGAATATTTTTCAGTTGCGTTAAAATAATAATAATAATACATGTAATAATAAAAAAAGATATACAGGCTATTTCTGTTAAAGTGGCATTTCACGATTATTTTTACATAAATTTTACTTTTATTCTATATGAAAGAGCATGTTTTCTTATGAAAATTCTGAAAATTTCAAGCCAAAATGATAAACCGTTTACGAGATATAAATATTTTTGTGCCAAAATTAAACAAATTGTTGTGGACAACAGTTTAGATTTATATAGAATATATCAATTCTGCCTCAATTTTAAAGACATATTTTTCGCTTATAAATAACGACTTCAAAAAACTGATAGCTTTTCTACTCATTAGAATAATCAATCTTTGCATCAAGACATACTTTTAAAAAATGAAATAAATGTGAAATGTCACTTTAAGGGATGAATTGAGAAGAGGTCTTATAAGTACCAAAATTATTCCTGCAAACAAACAAAAGCATTGATGACAAATTGCAAGTAAAGACATCTTTAAAAAAAAATAAAATAACAGCACTCAATAAGAAGGAAACATGCTCTTGAGCTATCATTTGATTTGTAGACTATGAGGACGTAGATAAATAATAGTTATATTTTCCAAATTATTCCTATCACAACTTAATTTTGGAACAGTATATAAATCACTGTAGTATTTCGCTGGCAAATAAGCAAAAGAAAAAAAACAAGATTTTTAAAACATATACCGGTATATCAGAATTTAGCAAAACAGTCAATTTGAACATTGAACATGTCTGACATAGTGCAAACTCAAAGGATAATAATTACACATACAGAAATATGCCAGGGTAACCCATCCGAACATCAACCTTACTCATTTACAGTGTTTATGTCTTTAAACATTCTAAATTCTAGGTCATAAAAATAGTCCAAATTGAAGGTTTTGGGTAACATTTCTTGCTAATTCCCCAACCCTCGGACCCTCTTTAATTTCCATGTTTTATGGAGGTTTTGCAGATTTTACGATCCTGCATTTTCAAGACATAATCGTTAATTTAGCGGGTGATCGTAAATAAGCTATAAACAATAAAAACATCGTAAAATCTTAGTGTACACGCGGACCATTGTTATCGTGTAACTTCTACCAAAGTTTTCAGCCCATAATGGTTTCAGCCCATAATGGTCGGTCATTTAACATAGAATAAGATACAAATGAAATCGTCTAATGTCGTTTTAATTCGAAATCATTAGTTGTGTGTAGTCATGTTATAAGTGTTTTTGCTTTCCCTATTGTTTCGTAAACGTTTTCGACACCAAGAAAATTGGGACAGTGCAAGGGTCTAATTAAAATATATAATTTCTGTAACTGTTTTAGAACATTTGCATGCATTTTACGACCAGAATGATAGGGATCAGCAACAAACAATGTTACATGTGTTAATAGAACAATGGAAAATGAAACGGAAAAACAAGCAGTTTTCATTTTGGACATATTTCCAACTGGATTTGACGGAACACTTTTTTGGCATTGGGATCAATTCATAAAGGGAAAAAGACCTACTAAAATCGTCTTTGCGAGATGATTAAATCGAGTCCCCCAACATTTTGCTTCTCAGACAATTGAAAGTTTTGCGTTGTTTAATGCATATAGCCAGCCTATTTGTAGTTGTGAATCTTGAAAATTTAATGTATCTAAACTGGACATGTCTTATTTTTATTATGTTTCTGGCTACCCAGGGGCGCAGTTTGACTGACGACAAACATATTTAAATTTGACAGAATCTTATTGTTGAAATTTAAATGCAATCGACAGCACGCTTGTGTTGTTGAAAAATGGATTTTAAAACGGATTCGTGTGTAAATGTGTGTTCCTGTGATTAAATTTTGACAGAAGATATTTCTTCATATTCTTTGGTCACACAGAGCATGTCTTACAGCTTTGACAAGGAAATAGAAACGAAATAATACACATAATTCATTTTAAATCATTTCAAAATTATTTCATTTAAGAATGTAAGACAAAAAAGTAATCTAAAAATTCCTAAATAAATTATTATGTTCAACACTAAAAATATAAATTTCATCATCCAATAAAATAATCAAATATCGATTTACCTAATATTGTAAGTAACAAATAATGAAAAGAATGTATGTTCATTTCACAGATATTTTTAGATAAATGCATAATTCGAAGCAGAAAGTAAAAAATCTACCATTAAAAACAAGTTTATGCACATTTGTTTCAGCTACAAGATGAATACCGGTATACGTTTGATTTTCCAGTTTAGTGAGCACGTATTTTGAATTTTGAATTATTCAACCGAAAGAAAAAATACTTTATTTTTCAAAAAAAACAATTTGTTGATCATTCAATGTTGCATATAGATTCTAACATGAATATTAAGATAATGTATACAATGTTTTAAGTTCATTGATGCACCAGAACTTCGAAATAATAAAGCAAACATACTTTTTCTTAATCAAAATAATTATTTTGTCAAGTCATTTGTAACTACCACTATTTTTAAAGTTGATTACTATTGGCCATTGAAACACTCTAAATGAATTAAGTTGGTAAACACACAAAGGTGGTTTGAAAAAAGAAGGAAAAAAAAAAAAGATGGACTTTCCAAACATAATTTAATTTTATTTTTGATTTTGGTCGAAAGCATTTTATTATGGACGTTATTTGCTATTGTTTATCTTTTCCAAACTTGTATTCCAATTATATAAAACTATAAATAAAAAATGAAAAAAAAAAAAAAAAAAAAAAAAAAAAAAAAAAAAAAAAAAAAAAAACCTAAAAGAAATCAAAAACAACTCGGTCTTCCCAATTCAACTTTAAAAAAGAAAGAAAAATAGACTAGATCAAGATAGTGGGAAAAAATGGTTGTTATTTCAAAGTTCGATTCCGATTGCAAGCGTGCAAGCGTGTAAATTTACTATAAATTGACTACTGAATTTTTTACAAATTCTAGATTTCCATGACTTTGGTGGTAAATTCAATAGGCATACAAGCAATTGTAATCTTGATCCGAAGCAAATGCATACAAACGAATCAGGCTTTAACAGAAATTGTAGATGAATCGAAAATACTCCATTTCCTGAAACATTTTTTCCCAAACAAATAAAGAATAATGCATTTGCCATTATTCACGCTTTGTTATGCAAGAATTGTGTATTTAGACGATGTATGTTATGTACAAGTCTTAATAAAACTTTGTTCTGTTCTGTTCAAAAAAAAATAATAATAATAAGAAATAATAATAATGCCCTAGTGTGAAAGTAGACACAGACAAAAGAAATCATCGTTGCTTAACTCATTACCACACAGTAACTCTTTTTGACTCCCCACAAGATAATGGCTTTACAAATATTGTGGAAAATGAAGAAATTGCTTGTGACAAGCAATTTCTTCATTTCCCATAATGTTTTCTACCCAAAAAGACCAAAAGAATTTAAATTTCATTCACTTGAAATTGTCGTCTGCAACATCCTTTGAATTTGGACCAGTTCAAAATTTATCGTTTTTGGTTTATAGTAATAATAATGACGAAAATGAAAACTTTGGTATAGAATACATGGAGTGAATGATGATCATCAAAACTTTCTCCACTTTTCCTATATTGACGCCAAACTAGGGCTTGATTCGATATGGATAAACCCATTCTCGCATAATGTACCTTCAAGATAAAGACTTTGGAAGACATTGTGGAAAATGTGAAAAAAATGCCTAGGATAAGCAAATTCTTCATTTCACAGAATTCTTTTCACTCAAGTAAGACATAGAAATGCATCATACCATTCACTTAAATTTGTCCTGGGCAACATCTTTGAATTAAGACTAGTCTAGATTTTTGCCGTCTGGAAATGGTTAACCCATTACCAGACAATGACTCTTTTTGACTCCTCACAAAATAATGACAATGGAAAACATCGTGGAAAAAGAAGAAATTGCTTGTGACAAGCAATTTCTTCATTTCCCACAGTGTGTTCCATCCATAAATACCTAAAATAATAAAATTTACATTCACTTGAAATTGTCGTCTGCAGAATCTTTCAATTTGGACCGCCCTAAAATTGTGTCGTCTGGTAACGGTTAAAACAGACAAGAGATGTGCAGAACTGTTTTGCAATATTCTGGTCGGAATCAATATTTTAGCTGCTTAAAACACGCAATAGAGCTGCAAGTGAATTTACACGTTTTTAGCTCACCTGAGCACGAAGTGCTCATGGGGAGCTATTGTGGTCACTCACCGTCCGTCGTCCGTCCGTCCGTCCGTCTGTCCGTTCACATTTCTTTAAACATCTTCTCCTCCTAAACCATTCGGTAGATTTTGACCAAACTTGGCAGGAATGTTCCTTGGGTGACCCTTTTCAAAACTTGTTCGCGGATTTTTGATTCGTCAAAAAATGTGGGTGTGGCAGGGTGTGGCTTATCGGACCTACAGAAATCCTAAGAAAATTCTTTAAAAATCAACCATTGGGCCAATTTGAACCTAACTTGGCAGAAATATTTCTTGGGTGACCCATTTCAAAACTTGTTTGCAAATTTTTGATTCGTCAAAAAATGTGGGCGTGGCAGGGTGTGGCTTATCGGACCTACAGAAATCCTAAGAAAATTCTTTAAAAATCAACCATTGGGCCAATTTGAACCTAACTTGGCAGAAATGTTCCTTGGGTGACCCTTTTTAAAACTTAAACGCAAATTTTGATTCGTCAAAAAATGTGGGCGTGGCAGGGCGTGGCTTATCTGACTTAGAGAAATCCTAAGAAAATTCTTTAAAAATCAATCATTGGGCCAATTTGAACCTAACTTGGCAGAAAAGTTCCTTGGGTGACCCTTTTCAAAACTTGTTCACAAATTTGTGATTCGTCAAAAAAAAGTGGGCGTGGCAGGGCGTGGCTTATCAGACTTAGAGAAATCCTAAGAAAATTCTTTAAAAATCAACCATTGGCCCAATTTGAACCAAACTTGGCAGAAATGTTTTTGGGTGACACTCTTCAAAATTTGTTTGTGAATTTTTTATTTGTCAGGAAAAGTGGGCGTGGCAGGGCGTGACTTATTGGACTTGGGGAAATTCTAAGAAAATTCCTTAAAAATCAACCGTTGGCCCAATTTGAACCAAACTTGGCATTAATGTTCCCTGGGTGACTCTTTTCAAAACTTGTTAGCAAATTTTTTGATTCGTCAGAAAATGTGGGCGTGGCAGGACATGGCTTCGCGGACTTGGAGAAATCCTAAGAAAATTCCTCAAAAATCAACCGTTGGCCCGATTTGAACCAAACTTTACAGAAATATTCTTTGGATGACTCTTTGTAAAATTTGTTTGCGGATTTTGATTCGTCAGATAAAGGGGGCGTGTCAGGGCTTGGCTTATCGAAGTTAGAGACACCCTAAGAAAATTCTTTAAAAAACACATTGGGCCAATTTGAACGAAACTTAGCAAGAATTTTCCTTGAGTGACTCTTTTAAAAATGCATACACAAATTTTCTTTGTCGTCTAAAAATGTGGGTGTGGAAGGGCAGGATTATCAGATTCGGAGAAATCATAAGAAAACTCTTTAAAAATCAAGCATTGGGCCAATTTGAACCAAACTTGGCAACAATGTTCCTTGAGTGACCCTTTTCAAAATTTGTTCACAAATTTTTGATTTGTAAAAAAAAGTGGGCGTGTCACAAACTTCTTTCAGGTGAGCGATATAGGGCCATTCTGGCCCTCTTGTTTATAATCACGTGTGTTCGTGCTACCTAGGTAAAAATGCACCCCTGGGTTTCATTGCATGTTGACATGCGATACATGGAACATGCAATTAACACATTCAACTTATGTCTAGATGGGTAGGTCTTAGTTTAGACGAAATTGAAAGAATTTACTGTCGACCCAAATCCATACGCCTCCTACAAACACACATATAAACTAAAAAAATAGAATAAATAAAGAGACAAAACACGGTAGATAACGTTACTTTGGGCATTTTTCTGTGTGAACGTCTCCCAAAAGCCACGTGGGTTAGCCACCATGAGAAATATTGTGTTTTTTTTTTTTTTTTTTTTTTTTTTGTTGAAAAAAAAAAAGTTTGCCATTTGGAATAGGGTTTAACAAAAATTATGCATTTTGAATTAACATCAGACTTTAAGTTATGATATTAATGATAAACATTATTCTTGCCAATACGTGTTCAACTTCTATTGCAACCTTAATAATATTAGCCTATAAATTTCATCAAACAAAATTTTAATCACATGTAGACATTTTACTTACATCGGAATAAAGATTGGGAGTGAAAACGCGAACCTCTATAGATTAATATAACCCTGTTAAAAATCTATCTATCGGTGAAATGCCACCACAACTTCAAAAATTACCCACAGATTAATTTATTCATAAACATCTCGTAAAAACATTTTGTGAGAAAAGTATTTTTCTTCAAATTCGGCAATTTCTTCTTTGCCCAAATGTTTCCATACATACTAATTATTTGCGAGAATTCTTTACATTTCAGTAAATTCTTGTAAATGTCCAAGGATAGATATACTTTTCCAGTACAGTTTACATTATACAATTTCTTTTCCCAAAACTACAATAATTCATGGTGGTCCAATTTGAAAGCTGGGACAGACTACAAAATAGACGTTTACTTTTGTGTAAAGAAAATATTGGTTGGTCGTCAATAGCTTTTTTATCAGCATTTTTTTTTTCAAATCGAATTCAAATCGGCCGCGAATTAATAAAATTATTGAAGTGAAGATTTTCTGTAATTGTTGCGTCACGCGATTCACCGCCGTTAATAAGGCTAAAGCACATTTTAGCCATAGAGGAATATATAACCTGCAGATGCATATCGTCGGCGCTATTGCAAAATCGCGTACCTCCAACAGGAGTTACGAGGTTTTGCAATAGCACCGACGATATTTTCTTTTGAAGCATCTGTGAAGAGAGAGAATTTACAGAGACCAGTCTAGGTTCTAGTCTATTTCTAAAATGACACAACGATCAACGCGATTGGCAGAGTCTCGACCAACCGTACTGCTTGTAATGTTTTTTATAGAAAGAAAATCGATTCAAAAATATTTTATGCAAATAAATTATTAAGTAATTCATTTATTTGTAAGTGCTTTGAAAGATTCGTGCAAAAAAACAAGTCAGTTGGATCAGTCAAAGAGACATGTGCCACTTTGTTCTCTTTTGCTCACATTCTTCCCTTTGTTTAACACGGGCATGGTATAAATTCCGAGATAATTCAATTAGAATTTGTGTTGAAGCGTCCCCTTACACATGATAAACTGAAACTCTAGACAATAACCTATTAAGTTTAAGACCACGCATGTATCCTTAGCAAATTTTACATGTGAGTAACTTAAGTTGGAACTATACACCGGCAAAATTAATCAATAAATAATAATAAAAAAAAACAACAACATTTTTTTCTCTGTGAAGATGGGGATGTTGTTATTGATTTTTTTTAAATCAAAACCATTAAAAATAAATAAAGGAAAGAAAATACTAGTATCAAATGTCCTGCTAATTGTCTTGTAAACAACAACAACAGTCTTTGTTGCTCTTGGCTGATCAACAACCAAGGGTTTCGACAAATTTTAAGTTACCAAAATTTTGGTTGGTCGTCGATGACTTTTTTCGGCAGGTGCTGCTTGAAAAGTATTTTGCATTTTGCTAATCACTGGTATTCTCTAACCTTCTCTGCTTCAAACCGAACTCAAATCTGTCATACATATTTAGCAGACCTATTGGAAAATTTCGAAAATATCTCGGCTCAGATGGCACAGCGTGTGCAATCTAAACAGAATATTACATGGGTACTACTACAGGTGCTATCCTTTCCGTGAGCCTTTCTTTGTTGTGACGTGATGCAATTATTTCTAAATATACCTCGTTATCTACGTAAAAATATCGACGAATTCTGATAACTGAAAAATAATTATGGTAATTCACCGAAGTTTTTTTCTGTCTGCAAGTTGAATATCGCTGCTTTTCTGCAAAAACCATTCGTATCTGCAGCTTAAAACAAGCTGCAGATACGAGGTTTTCGTAGAAAAGCGACGATATACTGCATGAATTTATCTTAATTTTCCAGCACTTCTTTTCAACTAAAACGCAAAGAAAAATAAGACGGGGATTCTAAACTCATTTTAGGTGAATATCTGGTCTGTAAATTTAAATCGTAAACAAAAATTTGAAAAAGGTATTTAAACAAGTCATTTATTTTGCAGAATATTTATAAAATGTAAAGATGCTTATTACTAGAAACAGTACTTTAGATGAATAGTATCTCACCAGTTGCATTTTAAACCTATTGCCTAACGGCTCAATTTTAGACTGGTTCAAATCCAAAGCCTTTATCTTGTGGAGTACCAAAAAGCGTCACTGTATTGGCTAGGTTAGCCCTCCCCCAACCAAGTAGCTCTTTGTGCCATGCATAGGCCATTTGTCTTCCAAAATTACAACACAATTTCAGACCAATGAAACATTGGCATTTAATACAACAAGCTAAGAAAAGCAAAAACACATTTTGTAATATTGCTACTGATTAATCACTTAAGCAAAGGATATAATTTTCTAAGAAAAAAGTCATTGGCGTAGTATGTCGTTAAAAGACACATATGTCACCAATGTACTCGTGATGCCGTTGGATCATTTTGACCGCCCAACAACTGACGTTTCTGTCCACGTTTTTGAGTTTTAATTGTGAAGTGGTTAGGATAAATTCTTCAAGATTGCATTTAGCTGGCTGTACTATCCAAACCATTTTCAAAACTGTTTCCTAGAGACAAATAAGACGTTTATTGAATTTTGTATAAGAAAGGGAATTAGAGGTTATTCATTCCAAATTGGTCGCTTCCGCAAGGTGTCTTAAACTTCAAAGCAAATCACCGCTAGCCTTATCAGACAAGATTCAAAATAGTGTTTAAACTGCTTAAATTAATCGGGGTGTTTCACCATGCGACCTTGGTTATACTCGAGTACTCGATATATATTGCATTCAATCAATTGTTGCCTATATATGCACATACTACACGCTTCTTTGTTCATTTTCCAAACAATCCTGGACTGTGGCGTTTCCGTGTAGAATAAAACGTGGAAACATTGAAAAATAAAAGCCGATGCTCAAATCAGTTTCATCCCCTTTCTCGATACCTGTAAAACACGCGCTTTTACCATTTGGAAATGTATAACATATTGTCGCAGGAGAAAGACTTTAACCCTTTCCCAAACGACAAAAATTTAGGGTGATCCACTTCAAAAAATGCCACAAATGACAAAATGGATGTTGTTTAAGATAGAATTTGTGTAAAATATGGCACAGAAAATTTGAGACAAAAGGAGAAACTGCTGGTTATCAGCAGTTTCTTCTTTTGTTTCAATGTTTTCCAAAGCCTTTTCTATAAGGGACGTCAAAACCAGGTCTTGTTTGGGAAAGGGTCAAAATGAAAATGACTACACTATCCTTGTATAAAGATACAATATTCGAAATCTTCATAAAATAATTTTTAGATTGACCGGAAAAACGTCAATAAAAACAGATACTTCTGTGGGAGCCCGAAAAAAAAAAAAAAAAAAAAAAAGACAAACTGGTGGTGTACTCCGTGTAAATGCGCGAAAGCCACCCACCTGGAGTAAAGATACTATCTTGTACTGAATATTACATAAAATAGTATTATGTACACGAGAGCATATTTTTATTGCATAAAAAGACATTAAAATTTCAAAACATCATGTGCAATCCACTAATATGTTTCTTTCGAAATTACTTGATAAAAGATACATAGAACTAGAGAAAGTCAATTCCAATTCACATGTTCAGTTGATTTCTCTTTATAGAAGAAGAAGAAAAAATGTTTGAATTTTGTCGCTACATTTCCGGTTGAATTTTGTCACTATTACTTGGGGAGTTACCATCCCTTAATTAATAATTCCATTTCGGTCGTCTGAAATGCACCCATTGTTTAAATGATACTTTCATTTACAATGCCATATATAAGATACCGTTGCTAAAAATCGTAACAACAACTTTAGACAAGGTGTAGTTACAAAGCTTTTCAAGAAAATCGACGGTTGGTCTCATCCAATTTTGTCTAAAAGTCAACAAGGACACAATCTATAATGTGCATATTTTCCTGTAAATATCTAGCTGAAAATTAAGCCACAAGACATTAATGACATTTATTTTAGGCTTTAATGAATCCAACCAATCATTAGATACCAAAGACTTCGTGCAACTTCGAGCGTCAACCGTGGTAACGGAAATTGATACACTCTCGTCAATTTCCGGGGGTCATTTGTGGCAAGTGAAATCGACGAAGGATACCCCTCGT
Organism: Fragum sueziense; assembly: GCA_963680895.1. Lineage (NCBI taxonomy): Eukaryota > Metazoa > Mollusca > Bivalvia > Cardiida > Cardiidae > Fragum > Fragum sueziense. The sequence goes on from OY804600.1 coordinate 48,088,544, forward strand.
CAATTTCCGTCGCTACGAATGACTCCAGAATTTGCACGAAGTGTTTGGTATTTAATTTAATACCTTAAACCACACTCCCCTTACCTCTATAAAGTTAAGATAAATTTTGTTTTGCTAATCCCGAAAATCCTGCATGGTTCGGTAGGTAGCAGGCCCAAGGATCAGCATACATGCTCTGTCTGACATACAATGTGTTCGAACATTTATGTTGTGTGAAAAATCCATTTCCATGTAGGATGGGCGCGGTTTTGCATATAGTTTATAGTCTGATCCTAGTCTACGCCGTCTGGCGGTCGTGGCAAACATCCTTTCTGACAAAATTGTCCCTCACCAATGGTTTGATAATTGTTAACTTACGTGGGCGAGCGGTCTGAAACTGTAAGGATGTTGTGGTAGTACTGCTATAAGAAACAACAGAAGTCCATGATTAGGTGCTCAAGTCGCCGCGATATGACCATAGCAGTTGTAAGATAAGTCTATCAATCTATCTACAACGCCAGAGTCTCAGAGCAACCTGATCATCGGACATCTTTCACCACAAGGTTGTTTTTATAAGCAAAATAGACTTTAAACACAAACTGTTAGTGTAACCAATTCAATGATTTCAAACGATTCGAGTTCGAATTAAAGGATTAATGTACATCTTGGTGTTTTTCAGTACAATATAAAAATATAATTTTCTCAATAACTATATAGTGGTGTTTTTGAGTACAGACATTTTTTGCCTCAAGCTCAGTACATGTTCTTTCGCTCAGACAGTTTTTATTACAATGTCACATTCAAATGGACCCCCTTGTAGCTTGGAGACACTCAAAAATCAGTTGCCGATCAATCTGCTTAATTACCATTTTTACGTTTTCATTCAATTTTCGAGAAATAAAAGAGACATTAAAACGAACTTAAAATGGAGAATATTGAAAGATACCAGCTTTTCACTATAAATGATGCAGGCAGTTTCATTCTTGTTTCCATTCCCAAAATTCTACAGTATGATAATGAGGTCTAAAGACCCACCATGGACCACAAGGAAGGTGTTTTTCACCGTTTAAGTTACAAGCAAAAATATGCCCTCTTTTGTACATGTTTATAATGAAATTCGTTTTATCCACACGAGATAAGCCAATGATTCATGCAACTCCCCATTTTTATCAGACTGCAGCATGTTAGAAATCTTGCTGGGAAGGAAAGCTTAAAACACGGCGGTGAATCATGTTCAACATCAACAACAACAACAACAACAACAAAAACAACAACAACAACAACAACATATTTTGCAGAAAATCTGTAATGCATGTAATTCTGTTAATATCGGGCCGATTTGAAGCTTCTTTGAAGCAGCGATAACGAAAGAAGACCAGTCATTATCCGGATATGACAGATCTTTTAAACGGCACCTGATAAAAAAGATTATTGACGAGCAAACAAACTTGTTTGCTCGTCAATAACATTTCGATCAGGTATTGTTTAAAATGTTGTCCAACAAATCCCTGACATTCTTACATGTTCTCAGCTTCATAACAAATTCAAATCGGTCTCGTAATATCAGAATTATTGAATTCTTGAAGATGTTCTGTTGTTGATGTGTCACGTGATTCCCTAATCAAATATGATCAAACTAGTCTAAATTGGTTCGATGGTTTTTCTCTTTTTTATGCATATTTCCGCCTTTTAAACTTTCATGTGTCTGGTGGACTGACAGGCTCGTACAAGAAATGATATTTAAAATGAAAATGTAAGCACAACTACAAATAAGAGGAAGCCATTTCAACGTGATTTTCTAAAGAATGCAATAGTATTTCATTTGTTGTTCAACAAACCCTATGCTATGGGTACCCATTGAAAACGTCTCACCGAAATGATTCAAATGTGTACCTACAATATAAGATTTGGATTTAAAATAACACATTACTATAGTAACTTCGCCTCTGTTGCTATGTACAAGTAAATTGCATTTTTGATGATTTACATATTATATAACTTGCTGCATGTATTAAATTATGCAACGAAAAAATATGTGTATCGATTATACAACTATGAATGCCTGCAGTATATCATGATTTATTGCATGCGTACGAAATGGTAAGGTTAATCCGAGTCTTCTCTGATGTAAATACGCTCTTTGATATTTTGATTTTTCGCTATTTACGTAAATAGCGAAAAATCAAAATATCAAAGAGCCTATTTACATCAGAGAAGACTCGGATTATGGTAAGGTGTGCAAAATTGATTTGTTTAGAGAGAGACCCAGAGAAGTAAAAGTGCACGGTGGGAGTCATGTGACACAACTATAGGAAACGATTTTATTCAGTTAACCGTGACGTAATTTCGGACAAACAAAAAGTATTTCGTGGGTGTTGTTATAAAATTTCGTAACTACGGCTTGATTCAAGCCGTAGTTACGAGATTTTGTAACAACACCGACGGTTTATCAAAACATAATCGTCAACCAAGTCTATTTTTAGCAAAAAAAAAAAAAAAAAAATCATTGCAATTGGAGAAAATCTTCTATATTTTCCTACAGCTTTCAGAACAGAATAAAACACCGGTTTGAATTATAGCCTGGTGAAAATCGATCGAAATAATGTAGTTGTAGAATTTTTACGCCAAAGCATGTTAAAATCCCATTAAAGTTGACTTTTATAACTCCAACGATGCGCCGTATCCATTTCATTTCAACCTTTGTTGTCGCAGAAATTTATTTCCTACTTCTGAGAGTCCCAAGGCGCGTATTCATTACCCAGTCTAATTTTCCAGTCTACTTTTGATATTCAAATAACGAGCTATCTGATTGGCCGAGACGAATGTCTTGTCCAATCATGTTGCTCGTCCTGTTTTTCTAAATGGAAATATTTAGGTCTCGCACAATATCCAAATGTTTAAATGATTTTCAATTCCTTATTTGGTCCTAAAGATTTCAAAATCGGAAATGCCATGAGCATGTGAGTGAATTAATTCAATTGATATTTTGATCGACAATGGCTATTGGACAATTAAAGGCAGTCTACCCTTAATGAGATTCGTGCGACGCCGGAATTATTCGGGCGTCGTCGAAAACATTCGGCGGTGGAACTCTCCACCGCCGAATGTTTACGACCGCGCCCGAATAATTCGGACACGTAACAACGACGGTCGGGAAAAACCGATGTTTTATTGATTTAAAAATGGCCACATTACGGGTATTCTACCATAACTAAAAGATATTTTAACGCAACGTACAAACCGCCAAATGTTTGATTGGGTTAGACACATGCAAACATTTATAGTATGGATTTTTATACGTCCTCGTAAAAGTAAAGTACACTGTTCAAGTAGTGCTATGTTTTGCTTTTGCCATGTTGTCTAATTGTGGAATATATTTTAAAATCATTGCTTAAACAACACGGTTCTATTTATGAAATAATAACAAGTTTAGCGGTCTTTATTGCGCAAATAAAACCCGATGTGCGACGGACTACATGTGTAGGTAAAAACCGAGGCGCAAAGCGCCGAGGTATTTGCCATAACATGTAGTCCAGAGCACAGAGGTTTTTATTGTGCAATAAAGACCGCTAAACTTGTTATTATCTCCATTATAACACTCTAGATATCAAAACCCACATTCGAAATGTGTTACTATGTGGAAATTCTGCCATGAACTAGTTTTCGGCGTAGGAAACGCATTGGCGGTTAAGTGACGTCATTGATGACGTCATTTGACGTTACCTTGACGACACGTGACGTTTTGGCGCATACACAAAGCATAATTACATAGAGTCATTATTGGTCAAATAAAACCCGATGCAATTATTCTTTCGCTATATAGGGATTTTACTGTAGAGTGTTATAATGAAATTTAGAATACCATGATACTTATTGTTACTTTTGAATTCATATTTTGCTGAGACAAAAGAACCATGATAAGCGATTCTTGCCTCGTAAATTTCTGTGAATGAAGCAAATTTGTTTCAAATTAAAACACATAAACAATTTTCGAGCTTGAATGAATAAAAATGAATATTTGATGTCAATGGCTCTCAACTAAACTGGGACAATTATTGATATATTGTCATCGCCATGTTGAGCGAACAAGTCTTTAAAATTTCATAGATTGAACCATTACAATTACGCTAGAATTAATTTGTTTTGCGTATTCCAAAATTTAAAAACTATTTGACCTAAATTGCGAAAGACCGTTGAAAACCAAATGAACCGTGATCTGGAAAAGCATCCCTTAAGGCTTTTGAGCCCAACATAGATCAAGATCAGCCTGTGCATACGCACAGTCTGATCAGAATCCATGTTGTTCTCTAATAGCTTCTTCGTGACCTGTAGTAACTTTAAGAGTACAGAATGGACGCATATATAATTGCATTTGACAACAGAATGATCTTGAAACTCAACTTTTAAAAATGCTTTCCAGATCCTGGCTCAAATACATGTCGTTGAGCTGGTATCTTGAAGAAGAGTCATTTGGACATTGAGACCAAGAAAGGCCTGCGTATGCACACAGTCTGATCAAGATCCATGATTTATTATCCGAAGTATCGGTAACTTCAAATGAACAGCACAGATTCTGGAAATACTAAATAACATTATTTTCGATCATGGTGGTCCATCCCTTATGAAATAAACGCAACGTCGATTTTTTTCGGGCGACGTCATAAACATTCGGCGGTGAAATATTCCACCGCCGGATATTTATGAAGTCACCAGAATAGTTTCAGAAGCGTAACGAATTTTACGACGTTTGCACGTGAAATATCGACGTCGCATGCATTTTATTAGGGGTGGACTACCTTACATGCCAAAAGAGGCCGTTTTCAAGATCGCGACTCATTGGTAGGTTGAAGAAATCGATAGATGAACAATAAATGATGAAAAAAAATATGCTTAAAACGGACACTGAAATGCAAAATTAACATATCTAGTCTCTTTCTTCCAGAGCTTACCTCAAGATTATAAAATAGATTTAGACTTTAATTGTCGCAAAGACACACACATCGTCTTTATAGACGTATTTTATAATAATAAAATATCCCGATTGTGACACTGTAACAGAAAATCAAAGAGAGTTTTGTCATTCCACAAAAACATAAAATTGAAAAACAAAGGCATCTTCAACAACATATTTGAAGAATTACTTTGTTCAAAATGTATATCCGCAAAAGCTCTTGAGTCTACGGAAAGTTTCAGCATACCACAGACCTGAGGCGCGTTCTTTAGAGCGAGATTTCTTGAGATATCTTGAGATTTCCTAAGATGTTTTAGGATAAAGCGCTCTTTTGAGCAAGATTTTTAAGACGATCACTGGGAGCCGCCATTACTCTATACTTCTTTTGGAACCCATCGGTAAATTCTGTAGAATCTATATGGGAGAGAATTGACCTAGTTGTTCCGAATGCTCCATGATTCATAAACCGCGGAGTTCCGAATGCTCCATACTTCATACAAATGACGTCATCATGACGTCATTTGTATGAAGTATGGAACATTCGGAACACCTCTCTTATAATCTCGGTCTCAAAGACGCTGTATTAAAAACATCTTAAGAAATCTTAAAAAATCTCGCTGTAAAGAACACGACTCTGGCTTTATTTGGTCCCTAACAATATTATCATCTTATGTTACACAACTTCATAAAGTGTCAATGCCATATTTGGTCTTTAATAATTTTGTTCACTATATGTCTAGTAATGTTGCGTAATGTAGGTAACACACTTGTGGTTGTGGTTACAAAATTACTGAATAAAACATAGCATCTATGAAACAAAGCAGACATCACTAACACTTTCCGAAACAAGAACTGGTTTTGACGTCCCCAATAAGAAGCTGTGATAATATATTGAGATAAAAGAAAAATATGGTGATAATCAGAGCATTTACTCACGTTCCCCGTATATTTTCCATACTATGGTGTTCAAATATAATGAATTTCTTTACATATAATTATGCGGTTCTCTGAAACGCCTTTGAATTATGACTGCCAAATTATTTATGTTTTAGTAAAGGATTAGAGCATCGGAAAAGATGAGAGTACATGGTGAACTCGAACTTGAGGTGTTCTATCTCCCATTAGATACAACAAACTTTTGTGCAACTTCGGTCGTCACCCGTGGCAACGGAATTTTAAAATCGGACACCCGTTGCCACGGATGTCGCCCGAGGTTGCCCGAAGTGTTTGGTATCTAATGATGGACCAAAAGTCAGCAAAACAAGGCAAAAGCAAGACAAACATTATTTCTTTAATTTTTGGTGCTGTTTAGACTTTACGCCATTGTTATCCATGTTGCAGAGAGTGTAGAATAAGGTCAGACTACACGTATGTGCAGGCTGATCGGATTCTATGCTTCTGCACGACAAAACAACATTAACAACAAAAACAACAACAACAAAGTCCGAGAGACCAGCATGACACAAGTTAATTACGTAACTAGGAATCTCGGGGTTGTTTCAGTTTATATTTTATGTCATTTTTATCCAGATTGCAGATTTTAAGTGGAGCTCGAATGTAGCTTATGGCATTGAGGCATTATTTTTTATTCTCCGAATATTGCTAAACTCTGCGTGGAATTTCTAAATTTATTTTTGGTGTAGGTTTGCACGTGGCGAAGTTAATTTGGTGGGAAACCCTTGATTTTATGTAGGAAAGAAATATTAGACATGTATGCAAGTTCATTTTTTTGTTTTGGATTAAAGAATTGTGGTCCAAAAATAATGTTGCAACTGATGACAATGAACAATTAAACGCTACTGTTAACATAGAAATCATAAATGATCATCAAAACTTTCGGACAATTATGAAATGATCATCAAAACTTTCGGACAATTGATCCGTGTAAAACATGTTGTTTAACGTTTTATGATGCATCTAACCAAAGTTGAAATATTCCTTTCCAATGTCCATGTAACTTTTTCATTTTTGCTCAGCTTATAACTGTGAGGCCCGTGTGTTATGGCAAAGTTAACGTAATGACCAAGTTCATATCCAGTCAGCTGACCGAAAGTGTTTCCTTAGGCACACCTTATGCTTTGCATAGATGTGACGTTATACCAAGGTCAACGTTTTGGCATTTGAAGGTGAAATGACACACAGAAAACAATTCGGATAAGTCAACAATACTTTTAAAATCATTAAGTAGTTGAAAAAGTTACATCATGATTATAGCAATCCTAGCAAATGAAACATTAAAATTCTATCTCCCACTGTTTTAGTGTCGAGCCGGGGGCAAGATGACAGCCATAAAAATGTTTTATGGGTACGATGCTTACGTAACTGACTTGAGAACTGGTACAGTGGCATCTGTACATTGTAGTGTTGTCAGATGACAACCGTGATGACAGACAGACATGGGGACGTACATGTAGTCATTGACAGACCAAGAAATACTGAAAAAAGGACAATAATTTTGAAAGATATGTAAAAATAAATAATTTCAACAATAATTTACAATTGATATACTTTTGATATATATACTTTTTAAAATGACATTAGTTGCTTAAACTCTAGTTGCTTAATAGCTTAGTCGGACTAGCGGTACTAAGTAGCAGCAGCAATAAGGAAATAATTTTTTATGTGATCTAAAAAGAAATTTTAACATAGGCAATACAAATTTGGAATAATGGTAATTGATCGTGAAATGACGATAATTATGGCATCAATTTACCTATTGAAATATTTGTGTACGTGGAAAATGATACGAACTCAAACCAGTCCTTGTTTTGTTAAATTGTTTGAAGAAAAAAGTAAAAAAACAGATGTAGATGAAAAAAACAACAAAAAATAAAAAAAAAATACCCATCTAGAACAAGAAGCATTTATCATAATGGTCCATTTTGAAGCATCGTGGTAAATGGCGCTTGTTTTAGATGTCTATCATGCGGTACAGTTTAACCCTTTCCCAAACAACGTCGCTAACGACGTCCCAAATAACGTCCCTAAACGAATAGACTTGGGAAAACATTGAAACAAAAGAAGAAACTGCTGATAACCAGCAGTTTCTGCTTTTGTCTGAATATTTTCTATGTCATATTTTACACAAATTCTATCTTTAGTGATTTCCATTTTGTCATTTGCGGCAGTTTTTGAAGTGGATCACCCTAAAATTTTGCCGTTTTGGAAAGGGTTAAACAACAAAATTCAGTAAAGGGTGACACAATGCAGGTAGTCAAGGCCAGTTTTAGTTACGACCAAAATGTGTCAATACGATGCACATAAATAACGTAAATAAATCATTGTTTGAATTCTTCTGCAGTCAACATTTCAACACCTCCCGCTCTTTTTTCTTGGCATAAATTGTCGAAATACACGGACAATGACGTGAAATGTCACGTGTCTTAGTTAGATTTGATGTTTATTGCATGAGAACAGTGCAATCCCACGAGTTGTGATTTGTTTTTTATTGTTTCTATATTTAGCAGTCTATAATACGCCTACTGCCGCGGATCCAGGATTTCTGTGAGGGGGGTTCGAATCTACAAATAGGGGGGTTCGTTTTCCTAGAATAACACAAAATTTACCGAATTTCTGCATGAATATAAAGTAATTTGGCTACAGAGGGGGGTTCGTTTGAACCCCCGAACCCCCTCTGGATCCGCCACTGGCCTAGCACAATTTTAGTACGACCTCTTTAGGTTTTAAAGCATTGTAAGACGTACCACCGAAATTGTCAAAAATATTTCAAGATATTTCATTTTATCCAATATCACAATACCCATGTTTAGTTTGGTAATTTTTGCTAGTTCATATTTGATTATAGATCAAAAAACCCTAATCTGGACGAACATTTCATTTAAACTACAAACAAACAACAATGAACTTATATGATAATAAATATATAAATGTGCCAGTGCAGAAGGCATTAGATTACAACTTTTAAATGCATATATATATAACGACTATGTACAAGTGTTTATAGTTTGAACAAATACACTGTAAAAAATCATATTCTATCAATATACTATATTTCCCTACTATTTTCCCATCAAAACTATTCCATTGACATCTACCAAAAGCAATTTGTTAAGAATGTTCTCGTATTTGTACACACTGACAGCAAAATACACACTTTAATTGACGTACACAAAACCTTGAATGTTATCAGAATGGGATCAAAATATGAATTTAAAAAGAAATAAATCAATCCACCCCCTAACACCGACAGACTTGATCAGATAACTTCAACACAAGCTTATCCGATGTTTGAAAAGTGAAAACAAAATGATTTTTAAATGGGGATCAAATTTCATTATTATTGATAGTAGTACAACAATAAAAGTTTATCGTATGAGCTTTCACGTTTTATTTGTGACCTATAAATAAATTCGCATATATCGACAATGAAATGAAATACAAAAACACATTATAATATTAAGTTGGTTGGAATTAATGGTAATTATCAAATGTTAAATATATTGGTATTTATTTTTTCAATTTATCTAATTGTAGAATCTAGCAAAAACATAAAATACAATCGTATTAGCAGCAAATATCTGTAAAAAGAACATAATAGTGAGGATAATTATAATAAAATGGAAAATATCGTTTTTCATTATAAATAATACAGAATTATCATAATGAAATCGTAGTAAACTTTTATAACATTTAAAAATATCTCATTCTTTCGTTGAATTAAAAATGTATATGTGCTATACATGAACGATGTTTTGGTACCAATAGCTTAAAGAGACAATCCATATATCTTTCTTTCGTAGATTTCACTTCTCTTTTTACGTGAAAGAGCCTAATTACTAATGAAAATTCCGAAAATTTCAAGTCAATGTATTGTGCCGTTTACCTGGAATATTGTATATTTGTTTAAGTTAAACTAATTGTGGTTTACCAGAGTTCAGATATACATGCAATTGGAATTTGTCATTTCCGTCTAAACTGTGAAGACCTTTTGTGGCTTATCAGCAATAATTAAAACAGCAACTACGAAAAATTGATAGCATTTAGATGCATAAGAATAATAGATAATAATATCTTGGCTTCAAGAAATACATGTTCTTAAAATGAAATAGGAATGTGATGTCTCTTCATTTAAAGTCTCTGTGCCTCTGACATGTATATTCCTACACACACGAGATAAAGTGCAGCGAAGCATTTGTTAATTGGAGCCCTAACCTTTCACAATGTGTGGGTTCAATGATAATACACTCGATAAGTTCATAACACACTGATATTGATCTCCGGGTCTGACCTTACCATATGAGAATATTCTACCCCTTTATTCACATTATACACACGAATTATAACCTATTTGTTATTGTTTGAAAACGTCATAAATATTGCAGTTTGAGTAATATGCTGTAGCAAGATCCGATAAAGCACACGTTTCTGCTAAAAAGGTTTATACAAAATGGAATATTCGAACACTATTTAGATGGTTTTGATGTCATTCAAAATGTCTTGCCGCCTTCGAAAAGGTTTGCTCTTATAAGCAAGCTCGAAGAATGAATATTCTTATATTTATGTGGATAAAAAGTAATCATCAATATCTTTGTTGTCAAAAAATTACGAAGATCCTCGTCGGTGCTACTGCAAAACCACGTAACTCCAGCTTTAATCAAGCTGGAGTTACGCAGTTTTGCAGGAGCACTGACGTAGGATTTCTGCAACAATAATAGTTGGGACAACTGTATCATGACAAAGCTCCGATGGGAAAAATCATTATGTGTGTTCAAAAGAATTTCTACACGAATAACGCAATTTCCAGATATAGTCCAGCTTTGAGACATGAACAAAACTGGCACGAGCAAATTGCAACCTCACGCAATGTATCGAGACAGGAAAATCTCGATTTCATTCAAAACATCGTAACTACAGCTTGAATAAGCTGTAGTTACGATGTTTTTTAATGAAATCGAGGACAAAGTTCTAGAAAATCGCGTGCCAAGCCGCCATATATAGGAAATGGTACCCAAGCCCTGATGGAAGGTTTTATTTCCACAGTGCATGAACGTAGAAAATCCGTGCCTCAATTAAACAACCCATTATAAAGCAGTCTGAAGCTTTTTGTTTTCTCCAGTGATGACACGAACATGAGTTGGTTTTTTCCTGTTTGAAAATCGATATTCATAATCGATTATCTGATACATAATGCTGACAATATTTTTAAACAAATTCTCTCAAACAACCTGTGTTTGAAAAGAGAGATTTTGAAATCGTTTAACCAATACATGCAACAGGGGTTGTCTTCTTGATTCTGAAGGTGTTCTATTTTATTGTTTGTAAAATAGTATTTTATTGCCAGAGGAAGGCTGTTGGAACAGTATTCATTGAAATAATGTTAGCTGTTGGACAACCATTAAAGTGACATTTCACAATAATTTTTACATAAATTTTACTTTATTTTATCTGAAAGAGCATATTTTCTTATAAAAATTCTGAAAATTTCAAGTCAAAATATTGAACCGTTTACGAGAAATATATATTTTTGTGCTAATATCAAACAAATTGTTGTGGACAACAGTTCAGATTTATATAGAATTTGTCATTTCTGTCTCAACTTTGAAGGTGCATTTTTCGCTTAACAACTTCAAAAAGCTGATAGTATTTCTACGCATTAGAATAAACAATGTGTGCATCAAGACATAGTTTAAAAAAATATGATAAATGTGAAATGTCATGGAATCGCATGTTAAATCGATTAAAAGAATAATACAAGAACAAAGTTAGAAGACATCTAATCCTAGACATATCCATATAGAAACTCAACTGAATAACAATTTGCCGAGCAAAATCGTTTAATTCTTATCAACACATTCTATACCAAAATTGTTGTCTTTTTTCGATCATATCAACGCATTTCTTTATATCCATCTCCGATCTTAAGGAGATATGTATACAAACATTATTATCAAATTTGTACATTAATTTTTATCTAAATAGATTAATATCTATCATATATACAAAATTTATTAGTATATACTAAAATTATTAAACAATTTCAACTAGACAGAAGATTCAGAATAGTGGTATCCAACAGTGGAAGTAAACAAACATTTATACATGTATATGAACAGGGCCATTGAAAATTGTTATAGGATCACCCAGTTTGAGAGAGAAATCTTAATGTACATTTATCACACTTGAGTTACATCCGCGAATAATGCTGGTCACCCACAATGTCATATGTGCCACCAACAAAGGGGACAAGTAAAGCTTATAGTGTCTCACAGTAGCTATTATTTGTGAGACCAACTTTTGAATTACTTACAAATATAATTTTCGGCTTAATTAAACCGCATGTTTTGGATACCCATTTGAATCGTCTCATCGAGACGATTCAAATAAGTACCCACAACATATGGTTTAGATGAGACAGTGTGAGTTCATTATGCCACCATGTCTTGGCATTTTTACTACAGTCTAATATAAATGTTCATAATTTAATAATTTGACATTGGCACGGCTACAGTATGGTCCAAAAGAAATTGTTTATTTGCAAATACGATTTTTTGTCCCAACAACTAACCTCCATATTGAGTGTTATTTGAGTGTTATGGTTGCTGACATCTTCAAACCCGTTTAAATTTGACGCGGTTGTTATGAGTGAAATCACAATATGTTATAGCCCCCGATGATTAACGGTGAGCTACATAATCACAAATTAATGCAGAACTCGCGATTTTATGGATTTTAGGGCAATATATCAACGACTTGGTGTAGAATTTCCCTCAATGGATATTTAAAGAACACTCGAGAGCTAAAGTACGGTACGATGAGAATCAATTTCTGAACCTGAATATATTCACAGTGATATTACCGCTGTAACTGCTACGACTGCTCATTTTCTGCAAAATACTGATTATTTACCATCATTTCTTCTTCAATTCAATAATGTACTGGTATGTACTGGTATTAATATGTATCGGAAACGTGTCTACCAAATGATATTGGAAGATGCTCGGTATAAAGACTTTAATGAAATATACCTAGATAAGTTTACACAATGTCGAAAACATCATAAACAACTTCAATCAAATTTTTGTCGGTAGTTTTTTGTAATCTAATACAAAAACACAACCATACATGCATGCAATTTCCAGAGAATTTGTGTTAGGTTTCTGTAAAAAACTATACGAGGATTATCTATGGAAAGCAGAGACAAGACTAGTGAAATGTCAATTAGACAGACGCATCGATCCCGTCATTCAAGATATGCTTAATGAATGCAATTTTATTATGCTTTTTAACCAGGGTCAAGCAAGAAATGTTACGGCAATGCCAAACCAATTAGCGATATTGCAAGCTAGTGTTATGTGTACTCAGTGAAAACAACACGAGTACCCAAGGGTACAATATACAGGGCCGCAAAGCTCGTAAAGTAAATGGAGCATTAAATGTGTGCAATCACAAAACGCAATTTTATATCTTATCAGAGATACTACAAATGTCTGGAATTAACACAACAAATGCAGCTACAATGCACGATCACACGTCTGACATATAAGTGCCCCTTTTAAGAACATATTCTCTGGTGGACAATAAAAACAGATCCGGTCACAACGCCATTGATTACTCAGTCTAATACAACATCTTTCTGTAGTTCTTTCATGGTACAGATACCGTTTTCAATGTCAGACATAGTCTTTGCAAATTGATATTTCTTATTCTTAATTCAAGTGACCAAAGAATAAAAAGATGCTTATTGATAATGAGATTAATGACTATATCAAAGTAGCTGTTCTCAGGTTTGTGGTTTAGAAAGTGTTTAGAAGCTGATCCGGTAACTTGGAAAATTGAATTAAATTTTGATCGCTAGTATGTACTAGATGAAATATATAGATCTATTATTTGCACGAGCCGTCTTTTGTTGTACATAATACATACTATCTAATTATAAAGGGACAAATTCAACTGAAAATGGAAAAATGGTATCAAACATTTCATGGATTTTTTTTCAGTCGCACCAATTAAATATATTGCTTTGGATTTCAAAAACTTGTCATGAATTTCATAAATAAATAATACGTTTTGGAATGTTTGCGTCAATCTGGATGACATTCTTTAATTTCGAAATAGCAAACTGCGATTTTGATCTATGAATCATTTAAATGAAAATATGCTATTGGAAGTATTAGACCTGGTTCCTTTAAAATTCAGCCTTATTTGTTTTTAATTGCCAATTTCATTTCGTAAAACATTGGTCTTTTATGCTCAGTTGAGCATCGATAAGAAATTAAGAATGCGATCAGTCTACATGTAGCATGTCCTTATTTTTCACTACCCGCTTATAAAAATCCAGCATTACAAACGTTGTATAGCTCGCAATAAATGACCTGACAGAGCATAGCTAGAGATGCTCTGCCATGTCATTTATGGAGACCTATAATAAACTCTTCATGTAAATATAGGTAAAGGTGAACCTTTAAGGTAACCACAGAAACTAAGCTACCGCAAGTGGTTAACAATTTCATTTAGAACATCAAGTGGCTTCTTTATTATTCAACAGCCCAGAAAGACCGTAGATATTGTGGTGGTCTAGGAACATATTCTCTATAAGGATTAATTACTTGCCGTCGTAAATAATTCAAGAGGAGTCAATTATATTGACATTTTGAATAAATCACTGAGACAGGATCAATATGAAATTCTGGGTAATTTTCTAACTCAATGAATGAATCAGCAATTCTATTACCTCCGCCTTCCTTTTCCAGGCACATTAACTAATTTCATAAAATGTTTAATAGCCGTGTTAGTTCCTAGAAACTATTTTCAAGGCTTATGATTATGATTGTTCCGCTATTGTAATCTAATTGTACGACTTCAGTTCACGACTTAGTCGATCTAATGAGTTTGACTAAAATGTAATCGTCAAAAGTAATTAATATAACAAATGTCATATCGGCACTGTATTAGATGAACGAATTTTGTACATTCTTTACAGAACACATTTCCTTTACGTTTTAACAAATGACGGGCTTTAATTCAAATATTAAATCTTGTATTGTTTAAGAAAGAGGCAAACATATGAGAGAAGTTGTGATATTTTCTAGGGGCATGATATTTTGTATAAATATTTAAAGGTATTTTTTACTTCCGTTTGGACGACTAAAAACAAAACAAGAAATAAGCGACGCATGTTACTTGTTTGAAAAAAAAATCGTATTCAACTAATTATTTATGTATAATCGAGATTTGTTTCATGAAATAATATTACATGCCAAAAGAAAAGCACTATAGGAATATGTCGGACTAACATAGGGAGGGTGAAATTATATCTAACATATACAAATAAAATGTAAATTCTTTTTAAAACAACGGCACAGGGTGGTAAAATGTTTCTTCAGGTATTCCATTCTTTCTGACGAAATTGTCACCCACCAATGGGTTTGAAATCGTTAACCTAAGTGGGCGAGCAGCTGGAGGCTTGGTAAGGGTGTTTTGGTCGTACTGGTTTGAGAAACAACAGGAATCCATGGGTATGTGCTCCAGCCGCCGCGATATGACCCTGGTAGTTGAAAATGGCGTAAAACCCCAATTAACTCAAACTCATGTATTCCATTCATCATTACACATCGAACACTTCGTACAATTTTGGGCGTCATCACACCCCTACATTTTACTGACTAAAGGTACTCAATTTTGATGAAATGTGTACCGTTAGCCATTTACATAACCAGCCCATTATCAAGGGCTTATCAGTAGATAGCATCTCAGAGTGGACCGTCAGTCCCAGCATGAAAATAAATCACCCAGCTTAAATAAACAAAGCACCATAGAAAAGTGAAATTAACTTAAACCCTTCCCAAAACAATACATGGTTTTGACGAAACAGAATGAGAAAACAATGAGATTAAAGGAGAAATTATTGATACCCAGCAATGTCCCATTTATTTCACCAATTATTTTACTAGCAAGGGGAATACATCAATTAGTCTCAAAATTGCATTATTGAAAACATAATTAGATATTTAAAATATATTGTATCTTGAAATCAAAAGAAATTTGTAGTACAAAACTTTTGTTACTCAACTTACGTAAGTTATTCACTGCAAATCCTTGATTTTTGAATGCAAAATTACTTCGCAAAACTACCGTAACTCAACCTATATTAGTTTTGCGTAACAACATGACTTTCAAAATGAATTGTTTCTAGATAATGCAAGACTACTGTAAGTTATATTACAACAGTTGACAGAATAATTTGGAATTCAAAATCAAGGATTTGGGTTGCAAAACTATATTGTAAAGAAAGTGAATAAAAATCGAAATTTGACAAGCTGTTAAAATAATATACTGTGACAAAAAAGATACGCAATCCCAATTTTTCATAATATTTTCGACAAAATATGTTTTTAATGGCTATTGAGTACATTTTTAACATACCTGCATCCATACGCATGAATACAGTGTCATTTTCTTAAGATGTCGTAAATTGATCCCGAGATACATAGTAAATGGTTTTAAACTGATTATCCCCTGTCGTTTTTTCTAAATGACTACTATCAAAACAAATTTTCATCAAACAAAAGCTTGATCATAGACAAACAAGAGGCGAAAGAGTTCACACACTTCTCACTACCCTACGCATAGCACGGCTACGCCGAAACCAGCACCAAGCTGCAGTACGGATGTTGTTAGGTGGAATAAGTCAAAATTTTGTCATAAAGGCCCGGTCACATACGATATCGCGGCCGTTCCGCGGCAATACCACGGCTAAAAAATCTCAAAATATTTTGGACGTGGTTGGACGCGGAAACTTTGGGTCAATTTTGTTTAAGCCGTGCTATGGACGCGGAATGGACGTGGTACGGCCGCCGGCGGCTGTTCCACTGCCGAAACACTGCCGTAGCACGGCCTACAACTTCCAACCGCGTCTAGTGTTAAAACACGCGACAAGATACCGCGTCCACATCGCGTCTGAATCACTGCCATAGCACGGCCATAGCACTGCCATTCCACGGCCATAGCACTGCCATTCCACTGCCTAATCGCGGCTAAACCGTCCGTAACGCATATAATGCCATTTTCCCACTGTAGACCAGATCAAATTGAACAAACCATATCAAGCGATCTTGCACAGATCGAGTTCGGCCGGCATGTGTAATGGGGAGTAGTTAAGGTGATTCAGCTTTATCTACATCGCTCGGACTTCCAATTCAAATTTTTTGACATTTCAAAAATTCTCGTATGCGACAGAGTAGGAGATTCATCTAGGAACGACTATGTATTTATCGCTTAGAAGATCGATCTAATCGAGAGTCAGTCGTGTCTGAAGGTCAAGTGTGATCGGATTAATATCTTTTACCCGGCCTGTACCCAACCTGCATTCGGTCACCCCGACTTGTACTCGATTCACCTTCTCAAAATGACTTTTGATTCTATTTTTTGATTGTCTAAAGATCAAGAAGTCATTTATCATAGGTTCCCACTGCCGACAAGATCAACTCGATCAAACCCAATCAAGCAATCGAGTTTAGATCGATATCGATCGGCATAGGTAATCGGAAATGGTCTGGTAATCGAGTTTGATCTGAATCGCTTCGGCTTCTTTCTGTCTTTTTTTTTTTTTTTTTTTTTTCATTGTAAAAATATATTGGTGTGCGATCGAGTGAAAAAATAAAAAAAAACAATCGGCAAGCGGCTGTGTATTGATAGGGTAGAAAATCGACCCGCCATGGAAATGATAGTTGCTGTGAATCGATTGTGGTCGGGTTAATATCTTTCGCTCGACCAGAACCCAACCTACACTCGATAACCTCGACTTGTACTCGAGTGAATCCAGATACTATTAACTCGTCCTCTGCTTCATCTGCCAATCCCACCAAATCGACTATTGAAGTCGGGTTGATCGGCTAGAGATCGGGAAAAGGTTGTTTTGTCAGGATTGGTCGGGGAATTCAAGCGATCGACTTGATTTGATCGGCAGTGGTAACCAATAATTAGTTGGATTTTGCCAGAACTTAATTCTAGAAACAATGCCGATCAGATCAACCAAGTTCCCCGTTAAACCGTACTTAATTATTTCTTTTTTTCTCAATCTCTAGTCGATCAACTTGGAAGTCTGCAGTCAATTTTATCGATTGGCCTGATGACACAGAGGTCGAGCTGATCGGGATGCAGTTAAGTATCAAACAAGTACAAGTCGAGGAGATCGACTGCAGGTTTGGTGCAGGTCGTGTAAGATAATCACACTCAATCTCCAGACACCATTGATTCTTGATCAGATATATCTATATATCTACTCGATCAACAATCGCTTCCCGATCAATTTTCTACGCGATCGCCCACGAATATTTTGAAATGCGAAAAATGAGTGTGACACCTGAGCGGTGCAGATCCAGACACGATTGATTCTTGATCAGCTATATCTTGTAGAGGATTACAAAATCGCTTCCCGATCAATTTTCTTCGCGATCTCTAACGAATACTTTAAATTACAAACAACAAAGTAAGAAGCCTGAGCGGTGAAGATCACGCTCGATAACCCCGACCAATTCTTATTACCCATGTTGTGCAAAATCGATACATGTATGTAATAGATCGATTGGTCGGATTTAATCGACTTAATTTGATCGGCAGAGGGAACCTAGCATAAGCCACCGAGTTGATTTGATTGCTAGTAGGCAACTAGCACCAAGGCAGTCGTCGAACACGACTAGTCTTTACAGTTTAAGGAAAATTTAGATATCTAATCAAAGCTTATCATGCTAAAAGAGAAAAGTTGTCAAGCAAGCTGGCAAAAAAGGTGTAAGGATCTTAAAAAAATATCCCAAGTCAGTGCAGAGAGGGGCCCATTTTCCTGTTACTGCTGCTTCCAGTTAAGACTTTGCCCGCAAAGAGATGCAAGAGTAGCTGATTCTAGCGATATTCAATACATTTTAACTTCCACGTCTTACCGCGTCCATAGCACTGCCGGATTACTGCCTACCGCGTCCATTCCGCGGCCATTCCGCGTCCGTTCCACTGCCTCATCGCGTCTGTCAGCCGTGGTTTGGCCGCGATAACATTTTTGTGCAGTTCAAAAAATTTTGCCACGTCTAAAATAATTTCGATTTCATTCCGCGTCCTACCACGTCCATACCACTGGCATAACACGGCTGAATCACTGCCGCATCGCGTCCAACAGCGTCCATTCCACGGGTGGCTCATTTTAGCCGTGATACGGCCGCGGAACGGCCGCGATATCGTATGTGACCGGGCCTTTAGACATTGATGGGGCAACAAATCGACACATTTTCGACTGTATACGTTGTTGGCTCTAAATGGGACCACAACCGATCGAGCACGAAGCAGACATGCAAGAGATATGACGTCAAGGCAGAACCGTATCACAACGTTAACCCCACATACGGGATAGGTTTAAGGCTGCAACGGAGACCTCTAATAAATCCCACAGGCTTCACAACATTCGAATATCGGACCAAACTGATCGAAACAGACTGTGTTTTTCGACCTACATTCATTTTTTTGTCAAATTGTGTTGACACCCAGCGTAAACTGGGCGTTTTCTTATTAATGGAATTTACTACAAACGAGATTTTATGTACTTTGCAAGGTGAAATGTTATTGCTTTGAATGTACTATATTTTGTTTAAATCTGATTTGATGTCTTTGCGTAAAAGGGAATTGAAATGGAAGTTGCGTTTCTTTTTTGTTTCAGTATAAATTGCATAGATTCAATTTGGTGGAAAATTTCTCTCGGATTAACCCTACCACCCCCCCCCCATCACTACCACATTTTTATGTCTTTATGATATCATGATCGTTTATTGCAGATACTTGTACTTGTATTATGTACGCGAAAACAATGTTTTATACTGTTTTTGTGTTGCAAAAAGAGGGGGGTAGGGCCTATATGAGCCCCGCCACAAGAGAAGCAGAGACTTCAGATAAGTCTCTGTGCTTCAAATGCACCTCTGATGTACTTATAAAGTACTTCAAGTCATGAAACGCGGCGAATATTGTGACTATAGAACGTCGATGACAGGTTATCAAAACCTCATGAAACTGGTGCATGATAAGGTTTTTGTATGATATAGCACACACAATATCGAGACAAAAGGAGAAACACTAGGTTAACATCATTTTCTTCGTTTATCTCAATGTTCTTCTAAGCCTTTTTATGAGAGACGTGAAAACCAGGTCTTGTTTGGGACAGGGATCTGAAGGAAGAAAATGTTGCTGTTTTCAATATCATAATTATAATTTTTGTCCTGAAAATAACCCTTTCAACTTTATCCAAATTATGAATTTTCATATTTTACCAAATTGAAAGCAAAAAATAGATGCTTATGAAAATGAATTAATTAAGATACCCAATACGATCGGGAAAAGTTGGTTATGCACACCCCCTTCTGACTCATCCCCACAAACTGTTCAAATGATGGAACTTCAAAACTTCGAGATCTTGTTTCGAAGCCTTCGAAACAAGATCTCGAAGTTCAACTTCAAGGAATTTGATATTATTTGTCCATGGACAATCATTTCAAATACCACGAAACAGTTGCAAACAAATTGGTCAGAAAAACTAATGTCTGATTTTCATCAGG
Organism: Fragum sueziense; assembly: GCA_963680895.1. NCBI lineage: Eukaryota > Metazoa > Mollusca > Bivalvia > Cardiida > Cardiidae > Fragum > Fragum sueziense. The sequence goes on from OY804600.1 coordinate 48,109,022, forward strand.
CCGAAAGACTAGAGATTGGCTTTAAAATGCAAATGATGTTGTTAAGTCCACTTTGTTTAATTGTTTGCATGGTATTTCTTTCAAATTCTTGCTAAATAAATGGTATCAAATTGATGATAAGATGCAAAAATGTAAAAAAGAAACCAAAGATTTTAAGTGAATAATGTTACAGGCTATTTGTCAAGATTAAGGATTATTGAGACCTCCTTTCGGAAATTTGTACCTGCACTTCCAAGTTTTAGTTAAACTTGAATCAGGCCCCTAATAGTTTCTGCTACAAGAAGACTGAAAGCAAAACAAATTTTATGATGGACTATTGCCACAATCGATAGGTGGTTTTGCTGTGTATTTATCAGTTAAATATACTGCCTGGTGTGGTGTCCGATTACAGCTTATCAGATGGTGTGATCACTATAATAACATACAATGACGGCTGTCTGGGTCAAAATGGGGCTACCTCTACATGCATGGCATAGCTTTGAATCTAGTGTACCGTTACATCCAGAGGAGGATTTCTGGAGAAGTGTCAGTAAAATAATACAGTGATCAGTGGCAACGGCAATTCAGATAACACCCGGAAATTGGTGAAGGTATTCCTAGTCAATTCAATTGACCCGAAATTGGTGAAGGTATTCCTAGTCAATTCAATTGACCCGAAATTGGTGAAGGTATTCCTAGTCAATTCAATTAACCCGAAATTGGTGAAGGTATTCCTAGTCAATTCAATTGACCCGAAATTGGTGAAGGTATTCCTATTTTCCGGGTGTTATCCATGGCTACGGGAATCGACTATGGATAATCTCGTCAATTTCCGTTGCCACGGACGACACAAACAGTTGCACGAAGTGTTTGGTATCTAATGATGGATGGACTACCCAAAGAAAATAATCCTTCAGAAAAAGTAAGACGACGAAAGTGAAAAGTATCATGTATGTTGAAATGAAAATTAGAAAGTTTCGTGCGGTGTCACTCGCTATTATTTACATGGCGATCTTTAGTTTCCAAGTGGTCACAATGTGTACAAATCCCGAACTGAAACCCTACCATGACTGCCCCGTGTTCAATACCATGACCCTTTAGTCCAATCTATCGGATTGTCCTGTTGCTGAAAACGTTCGTTTTCTCGTTCTCAAGGCAAATAGGTATAAAGCCAGGATATAATTATTTTCGTTGAGAAAGAAGTCAGAGCCGGGTGAAAATTTGTGTTGAGACAGAAATCATAAAATCACGCAACCAGGTCAGTAAAACGACATACGTGTAACATGCATAACTCACAAACGCCATCTTGACATACTTTCAGTTGATTTAATATACCTCCGAGCTCTAGACCTGTACACTTGTGGCGAGGACCACAAACTTGAAGATTTATTTGCCATATTCTGGTTGTTTATTTTATTCAAAAGTATTTACAATCCACAGTTTTTTACTAATGAGGTGCTAGACCAATAACCCGAAATAAGTAAATCAGGTAGATATATGTAACTACAATATATTTATAGAAACAAGTTAAACATATCAATAAGGTAGCAATAAACCAGAACAATTTCAAAGATTCTAGTTTAATCTTGAATGTGTAAGACTGGCAATATAAACAAATATAAACAAAGGTCAAAAAGCGTATTGGAACCCCGATGTCCTAATTTGACATGTTTTTAGATTTAAACGACATGTTTTATCAATAATTGTTTAAATGGACGTTTTAAATTATTACAACAATTAAATAAGGAGCAGAAAAGGTTACAAAGTACAAAGCAGGCCAAACAAAAGGTCACATGTCGTGACCCCTTACTTAAAATTGGACACACATTATAGTTAGTTCGGGTAGGTTGCTTAAATTTGATCTGGTTGGTTTAAGTTTATGAAACATTAAACACGGTCATATAAAATGGTTTACTCTATATTTGTGCCAAAACAGAACAAGTTTCAGATAAATGGGCTTTGAGGTCGATGGCTATGATTGTTATTACATATCGTTGTTTAAAGCTGCAGTAACTATGTTTTTGAAGATAACCGACGATATGATAATATCATGGATCATCACCGATAATGTGGAATCTTATTTGTGTTGAATTGTCCCTATAATGATGTTTCTTTCTGTTTGTTTGTATGTCTGTTCATACAATATTTTACGTAAACACTGATCACCATTTAGTTTCTATGAATAATACATTCTGTAAAAAACAATTCTTTGAAACGGCAGACCATCTATCGACAAAATGTGTACGGTGCACCAATGTTATCGTCATCATCGAAATTCAGTGTCGCATATCAACATCACAGTTTCAGTAGGATTATAATATTGTTTTAAAAGTACACTTAATTTCATGATTAAGCTTAATTAAAAAACGGTTTTATGGTTAATGCATGCACATGGTTGAAATGGAAATTGAAAGGGTATGGAAATCGTGACCTTTTCGATTAAAACGTAATTCAACCAAACATTTACACCGTACTATTAAAGATATCAAAGCTTATACTGTTGGGGTCAATTCACGCAATTATTCTGAGTGCACACAATTTGTTCACGACACTTTTCTATTCTGAAACTTCAGCTCCATTGGCGTTTCAAGTATTGTTTTCGACCTATTCGATTTTCTAACACAAAATTACAACAGTCGTTTTTAGATTATCTACTTAAAACATCGACTCAAACTATTGCACGGCCACGTCGCCAATGTTGTCTTTCAAGATAATGAAATGACATGAATTGTAATGACATATACTCGTATAGGTTAAACTGAAACCATTTTGTTTCATAAATTCATATACTAGTATATTACTCGTCCGTATTAGACATTATGTATTCAACTTTAAAGAAGTATTGCGATCTAACATTAGCCCCAGTACTTTGCCTATGTAATACTGAGAAATGGAAATAACTATTCAATTTGAATATTCAAAATATAACACGAAATTAAATGCACTTGTGGAGTGTGGTGATAATGCTTGTTTTGATAGCACCATTTATAAACTTTATCTGTGTAAACAATATCGAAAACTACCACAAACTTCTACAGAACCTCGATATCTCTGAAAATATACGTAATGACATCTGAAATATTATTGAAGACCATGGAAGTCTGACAAATATCAATTTACACATGTATGTAAAGGTTAAGGGTGTTTAGCCCTGGTAAGATCTTTGATCTTTCGGCCATATTGTTGCAACACGAATTTTCGCCAAGGCGGGTAGTAATGGATAGTTATAATTATGATATTACTTTTACATATCATGTTTCAAATGACAAACTATGGAATTTGGGAGAGGTCTTGTACTCAATGCTAGCAAAGATGATCAAATGCCATGAGCTGTATTTACATATAAAACTAAGCAGCAGAAATTAGGAGAATAACCATTGGGTAGATGGTGCATGTATACATTATCTTTACATCATAAATTGACTTCCTTCCCTATACTGAAACATTTCATTGGTAAAAGAAGAAACTGCTGACAAACAGCTTCGGCTATATTCACCCAAGTTTTTTGTCCGGACAATGTTACATATATCGTCGCTTTTCTACGAAAAACTCGTAACTGCAGCTTGTTTTAAGCTGCAGTTACGAGGTTTTCGTAGAAAAGCAGCGTAGTTTTAATGCTCTTAAGTAATACATAACCTGCTATCTTTACTCCATTTTTGTTTTGATAAGTCTCAGATTTTGTCGTTTTAAACGATATCAGTAGTGAATTACATTAGGAAAATGTCTAACGTCTACTTCTAATCCAGTGCAACTGCATGGCTACTTAGGAAATTCTTGCTACACAGATCAATATTAAATTCAGCTCCTACGTTTTTATTTTTGTGATTTCACTATTTCTAATTTCAATTAAAACATCAAAGTATCACACCTGGTTTGGAAACCGACCATTACCATTACATGTGCGGTCTTGTAAGATATTTTTATAAACCATCCCAAATAAAAGGACAAATACAATCATACATAAATAATGGAGAATACTGGCTGAATATGAAAACAGCTCTCGCACACAATAAAATAATACAGAGAAAATGCCATAATTCATTCCGGAATATGGTAGCACATGTGAGCTCAAAAGACCAGATAAAATATAAATCATTTTAACACATCATACACTTGGGGTAACATAACACAAATCATACGTAGTCATAAACAAAGTTTAATTTGGTTACCTTTTAACTTTAGATTTGCTTTGTTAAGAAACTCAGTGATCCGGATTCAAGGCTCGCGTGTTTTTGCTGAAATGAGCCATTATGTGAAGATCCCTTGTCAATAGATCAACCTTCTTGCCACAATAATCAAAGGATTCCAATAGTTTACCTGTCAGATCAGATTTTGACCTCGTAACCGATACCAGTTTTTGCTTTACAATCAATTTGTAGACTGTATTATAGTATTTTTTATGATAAAAGATTATCTAACGGAAACCTGTACCAATCATTTTCATACATGCCTAGTTCAAATGCTTATACACATGTATTAAAGTCATAGTTTTCTGTATGTGTCAATTTTGACCCCGTAACCGATACAAATGTTTGCTAAAGCAAATTGAAAACAAAATTTATATGATACGCTATACGAAATGGTTGTAAATTTACATATACATTTATTCCGTAGAAGTTATCATATTATATTTTTTCTTTTGACATAAATTTGATTGCATACTACGTATCGGAAACCATTACCAATTATTTGTATAATCATAGAACCAGCTGAAATGCCATTGCTTAGATAAATTTGATAAAACATATATTTTTTACGATTCTGACTGATTTTTTTTGCAATGACCATCAAATGCTAATGGGTTACCATAAAGATAAAAACTGCATAAACACAAAACCATCTTCCAAACATGGCATTGTAGGCAGGTTCCAATTAATTCATAGATGATACAAAAAGCAAAGTTTAAGTTACCAAAACCATGTTCTTAAATGCTACAGCATGGAAAATCATGACGGAAAAGATGAAAACGCAACATTTCATTTGTTTTATCAATGTTTTCAACGCCTTATGTATAATAGACACCAAAAATATGTAATTATTTGAAAAAAGATGACAACCGGTATGAAAAGAAAAACGAAAAACAAAACCAACAAACAACAACGACAAAAAAATCCAACTGTACGATGGAGACACAACTATACTTTATACTTAGTTTATTTTTCGTGCGACGTCCCTAACATTCGTAAAGTATCTAAACCTATTTGGGCGGCCGCCGAATGTTCACTACGTCGGCCGAATATTTCGGACGTCGTGAAAATTTCATTAGCGATGGACTATCTTAAAATTTGTTCGTTCCATTATATGAACATTTATTTTCTTTATCGTTTCAGGTCCTAATTCGGCTCAGAGAAGACGCGGCCGTCAAACATATAGTCGATACCAAACTCTAGAACTTGAAAAGGAATTTCAGTTTAATCACTACCTCACCCGCAAACGAAGAATAGAAGTCGCTCATTCTTTGTGTCTAACAGAAAGACAAATAAAAATCTGGTTTCAGAACCGGAGAATGAAAATGAAAAAGGAAAGACAGGCTATAAAGGAGCTCAATGACTCTACAGGTACGCGAAAGGACAAGTCTAGTGAAGATAAAAATGACGATGAAAAAAGTGTGGATAGTGACGACGGTTCGGAATCGTGAATTTGTGACGTCATCAGGGTAAACGTTGTTGTTGTTATTGGACAGGGTACCAGCTCGAGGGTATTCAATGTGTGGGAATAGAGCCAGTGTATGTGTAGTGCTGTGCTGGAAACTGAGGAATAGCCAACCTACAGCCACGGATAAGAGGGAGTGAAGGCCTTTCAAAATGTAATATTTCACTTATTGTTCATCAAATCCTATGTTGTGGGTACTCATTGGAATCGTCTCATCGAGACGATTCCAATGAGTACCCACTACATAGGGTTTGGAATTAGAGTAACACATTTAGAATGCGCTCACCCTCTCTTAACTGCTACTTTTGCTAAGGCCGATAAGTACTGCGTCAGAATGTTGAATAACTTATTTCCCATGACAACCTTTTGGAAATGTCCACATTGACAAAACTTGCAGACAATGCAATAAACGCAACTGTCCGCATGTACAATCTCCTGATGGTAAGAAAGCACATGTTGAAGGAGAAGAAGACAGAATTGGCTATCAACATTTTGATTTTCTTCCATTTCAAAGGGATGTAATTGAGAACCATTATATTGCGAATATTGGACAGGAAAATACTGTCAGAATAGTTCGATGATTTGGTTGATAAAATAAGACTTACCAATATTTAATATAACATGTCGGTTGTATGGAATAAACTCAGACTGCAGATTTGAGCACAGATATACAGATAAGAGAGGGTGGGGCTTGACTTTTCAAAATGCAATGTTTCATTAAATGTTTACCAGAACCTATGTTGTGGGTACTCATTGGAGCCGTCTTATCACGACGATTCCAATGAGTACCCAACACTAAAGGTTTGGTATTGAAACAACAATTTAGAATGCCTTGACCCTGCTTATCTGTCGCTCTGATATGCAGCCTGATCTTATTCTGTGCTTCTCGCCAAACCTCCCGGCTCATTCATGAGTTAGCATGACCACGATGGATAATCACGTGATACAATATTTTCAGAAAATCTTCAGTAATTCTGTAAATACTGGACCGAATTGAATTCGGTTTGAAACAGAGAATGTGGACAGACGTCACGCATTAGATAGACGTGTTGGATTTTTGAAAAATCAACTGATAAAAAAGTTATTGAAGATAAACCAAAATTTTGGTTTATCTTCAATAACTTTTTTATCAGTTGATTTTTCAAAAATCCAACACGTCCAGCTTATGTCTGGTATTTTCCCACCTTCTCTATTTTAAATCGATTTCAAATTGGTCAAGTATTAAAAAGAATATTGAAGATGATCGGATATTCTGAGTCACGTGATTAAACACCGTGATGACAAGGGTATAAAATACTTGATGGTTCACCAATTTCAGCTTGACATACCACCAAACGACAGATTTATGCTAGTCCAGATTAACCAATTACCACACAGTGACTCCTTTTGACTCCCAACACTATAATGGCTTTGGAAAACATCATGGAAAATGAAGAAATTGCTTGTGACAAGCAATTTCTTCATTTCCCACAATGTTTTCTATTTAAAAAAACCCAACAAACTTTAAATTTCATTCACTTGAAATTATCGTCTGCAACATATTTGAATTTGGACCAGTCTAAAATTGTGTTGTTTGGTAATGGGTTAAGAACGTTAAGAATGTTCAGTTGTTTTTGTCATGGCCGGTAACACCAACGATTAGTGTTAAGGTAGCCTATCCCTAAAGAGATTAAGGCAACATCAGAATGTTTCGTTACGTATCCGACCTATTCGGTGGATGAAAGTTCCACCACCGAATGTTAAGAAGTCGCCCGAATAATTTCGACATTGCGTGAATCTCATTAGGGTGGGACTACCTTAAAGTGTACAAATAGTATTCCAATCATTCCTGAATAAGACATGAGTTATTACAGTGGCTTTATGAATACAGAAATACAAATAAGAGCGTAAGGCAAAAAGGTTTTTTTTAAAAAAAAAATGACATCATTTACCATTCGTCAAATCGTAGTTGCTTATTGGAATCATCTGGTCTAGACGATTTCAATAGGTAGCCATATAGTATCATTTTGAATTGAAATAACAAGATTAGAATTTTATTAACCGCCTTTTATTTGTTGCTCTGGAAATAAAGCCGACTGCTAAGAACTCACAAATATACCCGATACGAGAAAAATGGTCTAAAAAGACCGCGATTGGCAAATATACAAATATACATGTGCTACCTTTTTGATGTAAATTTATAAGGTAATATAACCAAAGGCATCACTTGCAATGTTTGACAGAAACTTTTTAAAACACTCGCAGGAGTTGTCAGAAATTTTGTCTCTCGGCACCACAGGGACAATATTTCGGGGAAAGAACAATTTTATCCATGAAAATGTGTACGAATATATTTCCTAATTCTAAGATGTAAGGGAATACATGATGTACTCTTTCCAAACGAAAAGAAAATTGAGCCAGGATCTGGAAAAACGCCCCTTAAGGCCTTTGAGCCCAAGATAGATCCAGATCAGCCTGTGCATACGCACAGTCTGATCAGGATCTATGTTGTTCTCTAATAGGTTCTTCGTGACCTGTAGGTACTTAAAGAGAGCAGCATGGATACACATTGGACTGCATTTGACAACAGAATGAACTTGAAAATCAATTTGTAAAAATCTATAAGGGACGTTTTTCTAGATCTTGACTCAAATGAGACTCTTTCGATGTGAAAGCTGCCACAGACGAGAAAATGAAAGGATGTGTGTAAAAACTAGCACAGAAAATATTGTGGCAAATGACAAGAACGCCGGTAATCAGTCTTTCTCTTCTCTTGTCCCAATGTTTTTAGCTCACCTGAGCACAAAGTGCTCGAGGTGAGCTATTGTGGTCACTCACCGTCCGTCGTCCGTCTGTCCGTCTGTCTGTCCGTCCGTCCGTCAACAATTTCTTCAGACATCTTCTCCAAAACCAACAGGCCAATTTTGACCAAACTTGGCAGGAATGTTCCTTGAGTGACCCTTTTCAAAACTTCTTCGCAGATTTTTGATTCGTCAAAAAATGTGGGCGTGGCAGGGCGGGGTTTATCGGACATAGAGAAATCCTAAAGGTGGGTTCACATTGACGAATTTTCCTTACGAATCCTTACGAATTGGACATTCGTAGGCCATTCGTGAACATTCTTAAACAATACGTTAGCATCCGTAAATAACTCGTAAGAATGAAATGCCTTCTTTCTCAATGTCAGCTACTGAATGATGATATAGAGATGATATCTTATTGTTTACAACAAAAAAAAAAAAAAAAAAAAAATCAAATGGCATTGTAAAAAAAATCGTGCATACTCATAGATTTCGTTTTCAGTGGTCCATTCGGAATCGCATACGTAAGTATTCGTAAACAATACTTAAACATTCGTAAATAACTCGCAATAAATCGGCGACTATCGCAATGATTCGTGTTCATACGGGGAAGTTTTTTGGCATGTCCAAAATGTTCTCACGAATGTCCACGGATTGAATGTCCCGTTATTCATTCGTAAATGACTCTTAGTTTATCGCAAATCACTCGCAAATCATCCGTGTGTGATTCACGAATATATACGATAACTTTACGAATATAAACGAGCCGGGATGTTTAAAAAAGCGCACTTATGGTATGAGATTCCGAGAATGGTACTAAAAACAGACCAGGCTCCGCAAAAGGCCTGATTAGGGTTATGTTTGATGGAGAAGCTGAAAAAAGGACAGTGTGAGTCCCGGTAAGACCGTGTGTATATGCAGAGTCTTATGATGACAGACATCCTAGATTATAACAGATATGAACGTCATCGTTTGTTATACATGTATGTTTTGTTTATGTGTGAATAGTTCATATAATCATTTTGTACATGATGTGAACAATAAAAATATTTGATTTGATTTGATTGAGTATGTCAAAATTGTTGACAAATAAAATTAATGATATAGGAAATACCATTTAATGTTTTGCTAAACGTCAAATGATTTCTAATTGAATTTGCAAAAAATGAGGACTAAGAGCCCATTTTTTCAATGCGTTTATATGCACTGGGGTCATTTTTTTTATCCCAGCTCAAAATTGACGATAAGTCCTTCAAACGTTGTTCGGTGTTCAAGACAATTTGACTTATTATCGACGAATATGAGATAGAAAAAGTAAACGCGCATCGGAGAACAACTTTGAATATAGCAAGCATAGATATATTTCTGGGGTTATATATGACCCCAAACTATGTATGAGAGTAAATACGGTAAAATATTTAGGGTTTCTTTCCCAAACGGCAATATTTTTTATTGTTTCAATTTGAAAGGAGTTACAGACGACACAATTAATTGATATAAGAAGTGGAAACTTTTTATGTTATTGAATAGACAATTCTGAGTGAACAGAAAGAATTGCATTGCTGATTATTAAGCAATTTATTCTTTTCTCACAATATTTTAAAAAAAAACATGGGACGTCAAAACTAGATTTTGTTTGGGAAAGGTTTAATTGTTTTGAAGAAATTGTTGGTACAACCTAAGCTTATTTCGTTCGTAAGACATGTTGTCTTGTCGATTGTCTTTCTTACAACAACAACAACAACAACAACACCAACAACAACAAAATAATAACAAAGGACTCGCAAACATTCGTAACTAAGTCGGTAATACTCCTATTGATTCGTAAATAATCCGTAACCAGCCCGTAAACTAGTCGTAGAAATACGTAAACCGTCCGTTATATTCGCTCAAATCGTAACAATACGTGTACCTTTCGGCAATGTGATTACGAATGTCCAATTCGTAAGGAATCGTAAGAAAATTCGTCAATGTGAACCTACCTTAAGAAAATTCTTTAAAAAACAACCATTGGGCCAATTTGAACCAAACTTGACAGAATTGTTCCTTGAGTGACCCTTCTTAAAACTTGTTCGCAGATTTTTGATTCGTCATTAAACGTGGCCGTGGCAGGGAGAAAGGGGATTATCAGACTTACAGAAATCATAAGAAAATTCTTTAAAAATCAACCATTAAGCCAATTTGAACCAGACTTTGTAGGGATGTGCCTTAAGCCATTCTTTTTAAAATTGGTTCACTAATATTTTCATTTGTAAAAAATTGTGGCCGTGGCAGGGAGAAAGGGGCTTATCAGACTTAGAGAAATCATAAGAAAATTCTTTAAAAATTAACCAATGGGCCAATTTGAACCAAACTTTGCAGAATTGTTCCTTGAGTGACCCTCTTCAACATTTGTTCTTAAATTTAAAGTTTCGTAAAAAATGTGGGTGTGGCAGGGCAGGGCTTATCTAACCAAGAGAAATTGTTAAAAATTCTTCAAAAATCTTCTTCTCCCAAACCATTGGGCCAATTAGAACCAAATTTGGCTGGAATGTTCCTTAGGTGACCCTTCTTAAGATTGTTCGCGGTTTTTTTTATTCGTCCAAAATTGTGAGTGTGGCAGGTCAGCACTTATCGGACTTGGAGAAATCATAAGAAAATTCTTTAAGAATCAATCATTGGCCCAATTTGAACCAAACTTGGCAGAAATGTTCCTTTTGTGACTCTTTAAAAAAATGTGAATTTTTGTTTCGTCTAAGAAAGTGCGCGTGGCAGGGCGTGACTTATCGGACTTAGAAAAATTCTAAGAAAATTCTTTAAAAATCAACCATTCGCCCAATTTGAACCACACTTGGCAGAAATGTTCCTTGGGTGACTCTTTTTAAAATTTGTTCCCAAATTTTTTATTCGTCAGAAAAAAATTGGGCGTAGCTTATCAGACTTACAGTGTTGGCAAATTTTGTATTGGACAAAAAAGTGGCCGTGGCAGGGCGTGGCTTATCAGACTTAGAGAAACCATAAGAAAATTCTTTAAAAATCAAGCATTGGGTCAATTTGAAACAACTTTGGCAACAATGTTCCTTGAGTGACCCTTTTCAAAATTTGTTTGCAAATTTTTGATTCGTCAAAAAAGTGGGCGTGTTTAAACTTCTTTCAGGTGAGCGATATAGGGCCATTCTGGCCCTCTTGTTCTAATTGCAATTTGGTTCGTCATTACAAGGTATTGTTGAGGAAAATGTATCTTAATATATCTAGTCTGGTTCGACATAGTTGCTTTTGACACGGCTATTAAACAGCTCATTTCCTATTTCATGTTATCAAATCTTTAATATCGGTTTTGATATGTGCACTCACGGAGATTTCCGTAATACTAATGGAAGTCAGAATCGAGTCTAATATATCGAGAGTGACTTCCCTTTATACGACAAAAGCGACAAAATGATCCTCAGGGCCCCGTTTTACTAACGAGTGTATGAAAATTATTTTCGTAGATTTATCAACAAGATATCTGATTGGATTGACTAAACAAGTTCGGCTTCTGTGTATTTACGTTCTTTACGAAAACAAATTTTGTACAGTTCATGATAAACGCCCTGGCAGAGCATCTCTATCTCTAAGCTAGAGGTGCTCTGCCAGGTCATTTTATCGTGAGCTGTACGTTCGTTTATAAAGCGGGGCCCTGGGCCGCGTTTTACTAACATAATGAGCCAGGATCTGGAAAATTGTCCCATAAGGCTTTTGAGCCCAACATAGATCCAGATCAGCCTGTGCATACGCACAGTCTGATCAGGATCCATGTTGTTCTCTAATAGCCTCTTCTCGACCTGTAGTAACTTAAAGAGGGCATTATGGATGCATATGGGACTCCATTTGACAACAGGCTGATCTTGAAACTTAATTTTGAAAAATGCTTTAAGGGACGTTTTTCCAGATCCCGGCTCAATTATATTTTTGCAAAAACCTTGTAACAACACAACTGATTGAACGAGAAATGATAACAGTAATTATTCGGCCAATCAGATTTGTTGTTGTTTTAAAAATTTTCGTAAGTTTGTTAGTAAAACAGGCCCCAGAAGTCTAAAAATAATACTTACAAAAAAAAACGAGGCACTCTGATGCCATTGATGTGATGCGAATTATATAAAGGGTAAATGATAAACCCATTACCAAACGACAAAATTTTGGACTGTTCCAAATTGAAAGGTGTTGTAGACGACAATTTCAAGTTGATGAAATTTTAAAAATCTTTCCATTTTGGGTTAGAAAACATTGCGGAAAATGAAGAAATTGCTTGTCACAAGCAATTTCTTCATTTTCCACAATGTTTTCCCAAGCTTTGTTTTTTGAAGGAGTCCAAAGGCGTCACCGTGCAGTAATGGGTTAATTAACATATTTTATGTAGATATTATATTATTTGATGTTGTTGTTGTTACAGATCATTGTATGTTAGTGCTCGTTTATTTCTTTATTTCACACATTGCTGTATGTAGCTACTTTTCTTCTTGTGTTCAAGTATGAATATGATAGGAATATGCGGTGCACGTATGAATGCAAGCACGTGGAACATGTCGTCGCTTTGCAACCAAAACCTCGTAACTGCAGCATATTTTAAGCTGCAGTTACGATGTTTTTGTTATTAAAGCATCGATGTGGCAAAAAAGCTGACAAAAACTATTTGCGTTATGCCATAATTAAAATGCATATATACATGTACTTATCCTATAGTATCTGCGATTTTAGAAATATGAAAAAATGTTTTTTTTTGTCTGGATGTTTCCTTAATTATCAAACAATCCTTAAATTATAAAGAGAACAATCTTTTGTATGAACGGAATGCACTTGCAATATGTTCGAAAGATTATATCTCTGACAGGAAAAGTATGTTTTAAATGTTAAACATATCGATCCTGATCAGCCTAAACATCAAGCCTGAAATGGGCATATGATTCAAAGTGTTCAACGAGCCACATTACTAAACATTATTGTTTCTGACAGTTTCCAATTTGCAAAACTGCCATCTTTTACGTCACACATCACGTTTGGTCACGTGCCGTCGCCTACGATTATCTCCCTTGATGCATAAAATGGCGCCATTATTACGTATAGAGGGAGCATTGTGATCTATCAAACAATAATTTATTTGGACAGGTTATTCAATTAGAATGAATTATCCCTCTTTCGCTTATTAGATTAATCCCTTCCCACACAATATTGCCCAATTTACCAATATTTGGGGAGATGTTGTCAGCTATTGTATCAAAAAGTACCTTAGTTTTGAAATTGCATCAGCAATGTAAATTAAACCTCTCCCAAACAAGACCTGGTTTTGACATTCCTAATAGAAAAAGGCTTGGGAAAGCATTGAAACAAAAGAAGAAACTGCTGGTAACCAGCAGTTTCTCCTTTTGTCTCAATAGTTTCTATGCCATATTTTACACAAATCCTATCTTTAATAACATCCATTTTGTCATTTGTAGCAGTTTTTGAAGTGGATCACCCTAAATTTTTGCCGTTTTGGAAAGGGTTAACCATGTCGCCTTTAGTTTATATCCAACATTTCTTATATCTGTGGAAAAACATTTCATGACATACAATTATTGTTTTAAGATAACTTCAAATGACCCACTTTATGCTTGTTTTAGAATTGCGACACAAAAACATGTGACATTCCTGTAGTCACGAATAACAAGATGTGGCAATAATTTTGAAAAAAAATGTCATCGTAGAGTAACTGTTTTCGGAGATACATTACAGTTAGATAGATTCAAAATGTTCCTCATCTAAGAGTATGCGTCGTTATCATTACCATTATGTGCAATATTTATCAGCAATGTACTGCCAAACCAACCGTTCAGCTGTTCATGAGCTTGCCAGTAAACCACAGAGTTTGTTTAACTTACAAATAATTAGTTTAGGCATGAACTTTTTTTTTAAAATAAGAATAATGTTACATGGAGTAAGATTGAATGTAACAAGGCTTATAAGTTATAACTTACGAATATTAGGTTTGGGACGAAAACAAGACCTGGTTTTGGCGTCCCGAATAAAAAAGTCTGCGAAACAAAAGGAGAAAATGGTGATAATCCGTACCATCTCCGTTTTGTTTCATTATGAACACCGACATGGCTTTATGAAAATCTGTATACATGTATTTTGGTTTTATATAATACGTAAAATAAAAGGAGAAAGGAGGAAAAGAGAAAATGTTTGTCATCATCATGTTCTTCTCTCCATTGACCCATTACTGCACAGCGACGCCTTTTGCCTCCCTCATGATAAAAGGTTTGGGAAAACATTGTGGAAAATGAAGAAATTGCTTGTGACCCATAATGTTTTCTAACCCAAAAAATTTCATCAGCTTGAAATTGTCGTCAGCAACATCTTTCAAATTGGAACAGTTCAAAAGTTTGCCGTCTGGTTAATACATCTCAATCCCGCCTCTAATGGAGACCTCAAGTCCAGGACTTGTTTGGGAAATCTTTGAATTTTTTGGTCATCATTCGTCTTCGCAAAAAACGTACCTTTATCGACACAAAATAGAATAATTCCAAAAACTCAAAGTGTTTGTTGAAAAGCGACGAAAATTTGAGTTCATCTAAAACTGCAGCTTCTTTTAAAGTGAAATATAAACCTGCAATATAGGAATTTAGGTCAGTGGCCTAATTTATGTGTGAATGCTTGGAAAAGTGTGTTGCACAACTGTTTGTGTATCTGTGAGTTATTGTGTCTGTTGATTTATTATTATAAATATCAGATTAAGTTGTTATTATGTATCGTGCTACCGATTGAAACGAGAAATTTGTGCAAACCTTATTGAATTTTGTAGAAATAAAGTATATGTATTAAAGGTCAATCTTTTCTTGTGTTTCATTTATTAACCCGAGCCTAAACAGCCTCTGATATTGGCGCCCCCTGAAGTCAAAATTTGGGAATGCATCGGGACAGAATATGAAAATGATGATAACCAGCATGTTCGCCTTTTGTCTGAATACTTTCTTTGCTATACCCTATGCAAGTAAACAAGAAAGCCATGTACACGACCTTATCGTCGTTGTAAATGCAAAACCTCGTATCTCGATTTTGGAAAATTTTAAAGGGGAGGGAAAAAAGTGTAGTTACTTTTCCCAAACTGAAATGTCTTACTTGAAACTTGGACATATTCACAAATAATGTGCCGATAATAATGATCAGTAAAAATACCTCAAAACCTGTGAGAATCGTCTACACTGGGTACGGAAATATGTACTTTGAAAATCGCACCAATCGACATACGAAGTTTTGCAATCACACCGACGTTATACTGGTTATCGCCCATTATTATACTTTAATTTGTTGTAAACGCGAAATAAAAACAGGGGTGATAACCCGTCTAAGGTCGCGCATGTGTTTAAATGCTTCCGGATATCAAATGGTGGAACAAAACGTATTTGAGAGAGTCTACATTCGAGATTGAGAGAGTCTACATTTATTACCTCTAAAGGGAGATGACTCCAATATTGATACTTGTATTCAATCCAGTGAATACGATCGACCATAGTAAAGATTTGGTTTAACTAAGCCAGGATATGGAAAAAGCCCGTATTGCTTTTAAGACTAACATGGATCTAGATCAGCCTGCGTATACACGCAGTCTGATCTAAATCCATGTTGTTCTCTAATCGTTCCATCGTGACTTTTAGGGACTGTGAGATACCTGCATGGAGCCTGATCAGACTTAAGTCGGATATATGCTGATCTAGAAACACGAAAGTCTCAAATGCTGAAATGACCGAAATGTACAACGTTTACCTCCGACAACCTTCAACCAAGAAAACTCTGATTATCTCGATGAGATGGATCAAGATCTTATAGTTAATATCGCGACATGGCGAATGAGGATTTCACAGTCGATCTGTGTTCGACAGATTTTTATGTTTAATCTTTTTCAACACAAGACCTCGTCTTGATGTCCCCCAAGATAAAAAAAAGCTTGGGAAACATTGAAGTAGCTGGAGAAAATGTTGCAAACCAGCAAATTCCCCCTTTTTGCACAATATTGGGTAATAGTGTCCTTTGGGGCACCTTGAATTTAAATATGTATAGTCCACTATGTGCACGACTTTGACTTCTATGTAAGCACTTGCTTTTTTCCTGGAGGCAAATAACACAGTCATTCTCATTGATCTCCCTTTAAAGTAGGCGGGGTTAGTTATACCACAGTTAGGAGAATTAGAAACGTTTTTCGCGCATCTCATTTTAAAACTACCAAACGCTATCACGTGCAAAGTACCATTAAACTGATATCTATATCAATCACGTGCAAACTAATTTGATATTGACACAAGATTGAACTCGAGCCCATAAACTAGGGATATCATTGCGCTATCAGACAGCCCTGACATTTCTATCTGGGAATATAATTCCATGTGAGCTAGCAACATACCTCTAATGATCTCAATCTAGTGGCTTACCCTTTCACGTTATAAATGCGTGTATAATTATGTCGTAGTTTTCATGTAAAGAGCTCCGAGGCACTGTTTGTGTTAACCCGTTCCCAAACAAGGCCTGGTTTTGATGTATTTAATAGAATAGCCATGGGAAAACATTGAGGCAAAAAAAGAAACTGCTGATAACCAGCAGTTAACTCCTTTTGCCTCAATATTTTCTATGCTATATTTTACACAAATCCAATAGTTTTCAATCTTCGTCTGCAACAGCTTTCAAATTGGAGCACCCTTAAACTTTGTCGTTTGGGAAAGGGTAAACCAGTAGTTACCATGACGAGGAATCACGCGACACACTCTCGATATTTTTCAATAATTCTGTTTATATTTGACTGATACAAAAATGAAGTAGAGAAGGCAGGAAAACTACAGAGATTTGCAAAAAGCGAAACATCCTTTACAAATCAGTTGATAAGAAAATTATTGATGACCAATCAAACTTTTGTCACATGGTTCCCCACCGTGGTCACGATGTGTCATGATACATTGGAAGGACTGTGATTATATCAAAATATGGTTGTCTGTCGTAAATTGTCATTTGGTGGGCCCACTATGCGGGGAGCTCGGAATAGCTGTTTCTATTTAGATTGAGTGCTTGTACGTAAGTACTTATTTGTACGTGCTTATTTTCTCCATGCAATATTTTCTGAACCGGTTAAGCCAACAGCATCAGTCTTCATACACGTACAGCAACATAATGGAGTAGTGTCATTTGAAAGGACCATAACTCTTTCACGTTTTATTTCCGAATTAGTTCCCCTCGTTATTTTTTACATTGATCTTTTGTTCGGGATATTTCTCCGGAATTATATACTAACAGAAAAAAGTAACTATGCACACCTATTTTCTGATTCATGATCTAAATAGACAAAATACGTATATGAAATACCTCGCGCATGTGTCCTTAAAATACGTTTGTTAAAGGGACATTTTATCCCCATTTCAATTTTTTAAAGGTTGTCTTGATGCCAAGACTGGTTATTCTAAAGGGTATAAATACTATCAGTTTTATTAAGTTGTTGCTGATAAGCGGAAAACACGCCTTTATAGTTGAGACAGAAACGACAAATTTTATATACATCTGAACTGTTGTGGACAACAATTTGTTTAATTCTAACACAAAAATATATATTTCTCGTAAACGGTGCATTATTTCGGCTTGAAATTTTCAGAATTTTAGTAAGAAAATATGCTCTTTTAGATAAAAATAAAAGTGAAATTTGCAAGAAAAAATCTGAAATGTCAAGTTAAGAAATAAGGAAGCCACTAACTGCACATGTACGGACGTGCGACTTTAATGGGCTATTCGTTTGAGCAATTTGTTGCACCTTGTTTTTCCAAAGGGATGTTAAATTTTGTTTTTGTGTTGAAAGTGTTGTTAACTTTCTTGATGTTAATAAAAACATGGTAATTTGTTTAATTGAACAGAAAACAATGTGATATCCGAAGATGCACGTTAATGCATGCTTCAGACAGTAGACCCCCTAATGACCTACAAAGAGGTCGTTAAGCGTTTTGTACAAAGAATCATCATATCGGTACATTTAGGACGATTTCAACAACTTTGAAACACTCGCGGCTTCCCTCATTCGAGGCGTCCACCCATGACGTCATTCCGACAAGACAAACATAATCGAAACAACCAATTGTGAAAACGACAGATGTTACAACTAGGTCGATTCCTGAACTGAGTTCTATTAGCAGGAGGACATTTAGAGGAGCGCAAAACCCGTCTCAGACGTCCTGTGAAGCGTCCAGTCTTGCTATGACGTCGTCGACAACATCGTCTTCAGTGGTTTAGGCGGCATTTATGGATTCGTAAGGTCAATTGGAACAAGGTGTTGCATATTGACGCGCCTCGGTAAAGTCTGGACAGTCCGATGGTCAAATTCATACACTTATATAAGCTGTAGTTACATTTTCGAACGTTGCCGACGATAAGATGGTTGCGTGTCTGAAATCTATCAAACGTTACTGGGTAATATATTCTGTCTGCCCAGCACTGTGCTACTGGCCTGATAAATCATACATACACTCAGCCGGGGCCACACTGATGTATTTACTGTCTATGCCGCCTGTATTTACGACATTCTGTACATGAAGTAGAATACACAGCCCATATATATCATACATTTGTGTGATATCACTAGCTACAAGTTTTCACGGAACATGACCTAGTAACAGGAATTAATATTTCTGGGTACATCTCTGTGTTGTTTATTAGAAACGTCCATTTTCAGCATTTTAGTTCCGTATTAGTATCGTTGATGTCCACGAATAAGCCTTTATTCATAATTATAAAAGAGAGGGTTGTAACAAGTGGTAAAACAAATTAATAAATAACTTAAGACGTTAATGTAGAATATCTGTATTACTGCAACCAAAATGAAAGATTTGTTTGGAGAAAAGTTAAATGTTATCCTTTAATTTGATGCCTTTTCTGGATCCGATTTTTCTGGTGAGCATTTTAAGCAAGCTTTGTTTATGTTTACGGAATCATAACATGCAATATTTGATGTGGTTCAGCAACTCATTCATTGATCATATTCCTATTATACCATGCTTCCTTGTTCCAGTACTATATATTACAGGAATAAAAAAGCTATATCTGCAATTAAGGTAGAATAATTCTAATGCATATTTACTATTGTCGTACTTTTTCGACACATGTCGACAGTTTCCGTATACCTATTTTTAGCAACAATATTGCTAAATATTACTTCCCTTTGTAAATAACATTCCCCGAATACACCCGAACATCTTTTTCTGGTATGATTCTCCGTTTAACATCAATTTTTCAGAGACATTTTTCGTGTAATTCTATATGATTTTGATTGATATCGCCAGTTTGTATGTGATTAGAAATTCTAATACTTAATAAAACTCCCTATTTGGGAAACAAATTGTAGTATGTATAATAGTCGTTTCTTCCCTTGATACTGGTTGGCTCAATATACCGAGAAACCCTACAGTAGAAAAAACATACATGCATTCTAATGAAATCTATGATGTGATGATCAAACGCCTATCGTTTGAGAACGACGCGTGTATGAGATCATCATTGTTCAGATATTCGCACTCGATTTTCATCACTTCTTTGCCGGCGATCCTTATCTAAATGTGCAAACTCGTTGTCAATTAATTGTAACGTGGTTTGATCCGTGATTTGATCCCTTTTTTAGATTCTTTTTCCATTTAAGTCCTTAGATTCAATATGCAATCCAGAAGAAGTGGTATAAGGAAACTGTAATAGACTACAAAAAAGATTAAGTACAATTTTGTCTTTAGAATTTGCATTACTTTTTTACAAATAGCGATGTTCAATTGGTTACTAGGTAAAGGGTTAAAATGGTGAAAGTCATACGAAATCACAACTGATATGTTATCATTTGCCAACCTCTGAAAGTCTTATACAACGTTTGGGTTTTAGTTAGAAGCATATAATTAGATATGGGCTACGGTTCCCTTCATTTTGGGCATTGACTTCTTTTGGGAAAGAAATAGTGCGTTCGAAAGTATGAGGGCACTAAGAAATACCTTTATATATGTTCAAATTTTGACGGAAAAAATGTACATAATTATGTGGATTTTATCGTGTTCCTACACATATAAGAATAATTTTGATATCGGTTTTAGAGAGTGCGTGAACTTATTTCTGGCACTGTCAACATTTGTTTCAGAGGCATAAATTTCAAACTAGGAAATAAAGAGGCTTTATCTTTAAATAAGCACGCAGTAATTTAACAAAATATCTCTCATATGCGCACAAGGGTCATATTATTTCACATCAGGCGATGGGTAAACATGTTTTTGATAATAAAAACCAAAATCTAGACACATTTAATGTGTTTATGCCCAAAATTCAGATATAATGTACTATCAGACAGAAGTGTTTGTCACCCCAATTTCTAAAGTTGCCATTAGGCGTATTCTACCTTAAAGATCACAAGTTTTTTTTATTTGAATTAGGTATGTCATGTTTTCACAGAATTATTGAATATTTTTCGCAATTACTGTTTTTGTTGTTGATGTGTCAAGTGTTTCACCGCCTTGCTGGTATATCTTAAGAGAAGACATATTAACCCTTTCCCAAACAAAAACTGGTTTTGACGTCCTTGATAGAAATGGCATGGGAAAACATTGAGACAAAAGAAGAAAATGCTGATAATCAGCATTTTCTCCTTTTGCCTCAATATTTTCAATACTATATTTTACACAAATCCAGTCTTTTTCAACATCTATTTTGATGTTTGCAGCAGCATTTGAATTTGACCACACCTGAATTTTGTTGTTTGGGAAAGGGTTAATGTGTAATTTGTAAGGGGACAAGGGTAGGGGCAGACGACAGCTTCCGTTTCTTGGTTTTTTAACGATACGTAATTTTGATGGCTTTATTACTTTTCAAATCTCCCCGAAGGGCGTTGTCAAGGGGGACCACCTGTTCCCTTATTTTTTACGGACGAAATGTCAAAAGGTGCTTGAGAAACGAATGTGTTACGTTGATAAATCGTTGCGAAGATAGACGAGTAATGAATTAATTGCGATAACTTCTTGTGAAAATGTAGTCAACATAAAGATATGTGTCGCATGTTTATTTGTTTAGAGCAATATCTGCTCGGAATACCACACTGGACGACAAACTTAGATTTTCTTCAGAAATAAACCAATAAACCAGTTATACAAATGTCCAAAAATTGTATCTCATGCATTTATAAAATCAATTGACAATTGCTTTTATAAATACATGAGATAAAATTTTCCGAAAGTCTTGAACTATAAACAGATCCGAAAAACAAAATATGCAAGGTAACATTACCCCCGTGTCAGATTCATGACAAGTTTGTAGAGTAATCTAAATAGGCTTCGATTTTCCGTGTGAACAAATACGTCATCGTCACGCCTCACTGGTCTAAAAATAGATTGGGAATCCCTTATCGTACAAATATGGCTGTGGATCTCGCGAAGATTTTCCACGTTCAAATAGCCGGAGATAACATTCTAAGAGCTTGATTGCTGTAATCATTTGTTGAGAAACATTCTAATTCCGAGTTGAGAAGGTTGCTGCACTGTCGTGTACTTTTTAAGATAGGTAACTACTGAAATAAGCAGTTGACAAGTAATGTTTACACATACGGACATGTCCTGACTTCATCGTGCCGCTCGTGCGTGCTCGCTTACCCTTTCCAAAACGACATAATGTCATGTTGGGCTAAATTGAAAAAAAAGTCTGCAGACGACAAAACGGATGTGAATATCTTAAGTGTTTTATCTCGGAGAAAATATTGAGGCAAAAGAAGGATGCTCATCAATATCGAAAGAAGTTATTCACACCATTTTGTGTGCTGTGCATGCCTTTTCGATTTTGTCGATCATCATTTTCTTCTTTTGCCTCAATGTTTTCCCAAGAATTTTCTGTTGGGGACGTCAAAACCGATCTTGTTTGGGAAAGGGTTAATATAGAAAAAAAAAACCTAGAATTTGTCGCTGAATGTGATTTGATACCCCATAGGCTTTCACTACAACAATGGGCAATAACTCACAAAATAAGCAAGATAGAGTTATGTTCCTTGTACGTTGCACTTCTCCTTGGTGAGATCTATCTACCAGAGAAGTTTCATGATCATAGCTACTTTACTTTCAGACTTTTCGATGAGATCTATCTACCAGAGAAGTTTCATGATCATAGCTACTTTACTTTCAGACTTTTCGATGTTTTTTTTCTGGTTAAGCTGCTGAGGAATCTCAAGAAAAAACGTTTGTCATTTCTGGTCTGTCTCCGTATCTGGAAGCAATGTTGCATGTTGCATATGCGCAATGTTTCGTAGTTTTAGTTCCCGCCTGCATTATCTATGATCGACTAATATCGCGCTTGAAAAAATATTTTTTTGCTAACACGGTTATGAAAAATTGTCCGATTCATTGACCGATAAACAAAATATTAGACTGGTACCCGGCAAACGTTGTTGCGGTATTCCCATCGGAAATCTATTTTTAGCACACGAACGCGGGAAAACTGTTCGCTATTGACAGGAAATACAAAGACATAATTCAATATGAACAACTTTAAAGTTATATTCTAAAAGGAAGACACAATGTAGGAGAAAATGTAAAAATGCTTGACATTGTCTCGGAAAATTAGATGTTTCTCTTCTGTATTAAAACAATCAAAGGGAGATTATTCACCATGCGACAACGAATGGCATCTAATTGCCAGTTTTATTACCCGAAAGTGCTATTATGCATTTTCAGTGACACAAAATTATAATGCCTTATGAGCAAAGATATATGTTTACATTCTTGCAGCCACATAATAATAAAATATCATTTTCATTCCAAAGCTTCATTCTTTTTGTTATGATGCGTTTCAGTATACGGAGGAGCTACATAATCATACGTTCAATTGCTCCTTCTGCAGATTTGCGAGTTTGTAGCCTCTGATGAGTGGAATACCATCCCATCGCTCTTGTTAAGCGTAAATAATTAGGACAGATTTTACTTATATAAAAGAGATATTACCGAAGGTGCGGATACTAATGATTCACTTTTCCTGGTGTATATTTCAAGCAAAAGGAACATTCGTTGTGCTATAAAGAAGAAGAAAAGTTGTGCGATCAGTTTGGCACATCACGCTCTCACGGTGGATAATCACATGACTCAGATCGTCAATATTTTTGTTAATACTTGAACAATTTGAATTCGGTTTGAAGCAGAGAATGTGGGAGAATGTCAGAAATAAGCTGAACGTTGTATACTTTTGAAACATCAACTGATAAAGAAGTTATTGAAGATTGGTTTATCTTCAATAAGTTGATTAAAAAAAGAAAAGAAGAAAAAAAAACACCACACACACATCCATCTAATGCGTGACGTGACGTCTGTCCACATTCTCTGCTTCAAACCGAATTCAAATCGATCCCGAATTAACAACATTAATGAAGATTTTCTGAAATTGCTGTATCACGTGATTATCCACTGTGGCTCTGACCATTTCTATTCCTTATTCAAGAACTTCAGACTATACATGGTGACTCCATTATCACGCACCTTTTATACATGGAGTCGATTCCCATATGCTTATTTCGCACTTGACATTCTTGCTGTGTAAGATATTCGGTTACCGTAGCTACTGGAAAACATCTTATTAAATCCGACCTCGGTGACATATCTAGCGTACAAGTTGAAGGAATAAATGAATCAAATCTTGACACATTTATGTCCCTGTATCGCTGTGTGAATTCAGTTGGATAGATTTTGATGGAAAACAGGGATTGGGATTCTTGTCTATGGTAACGGGAACCAATCTATAGAAACGTCTTTTTTCATTTGGGTTGCTTTCAGGTTCCTTTTATACAATGATCTTAATATCGTCGCTTTTCAACAAACACCTCGTAACTGCAGCTTATTTTAAGCTGCAGTTACGAGATTTTTGTTTAAAAGCAGCGATATAATAAGTGTATGCTTGGTGTTACCATAATGCCATGTACAATATTGAACTTATCGAGATTTCCCAAAAATAGTTCAAAAAGGCTTGTAGCCATTTCTCTTTCCTCTGATATCGCACCTTAAGATATACGGATATCATGATGCAATTCTGACCACACAGGTTTCTTCCATAACCATGGTTTCGTTGGTGAAGTAATGTTTACACGGCGGAGGATCACGTGATACCACATATCCGATATTTTTAAATAATTCTATTAATATGTGACCCATCACCCTAAACGGGACCTTATCAGATGTGTGAAAAATATCGCGTCTAGCCAGTCTGCGCAGTCCGCACAGCCAGACTTTGGCCGACACATTTCACTTGTATGTAATTTTCTAAATCTAGAATGCTTTCCCTATCTTACTATATGTGCTGAGTCTGACAAGATTGTCAAAATTTTTATTTTTGACTCCTGATAAGGTCCCTTTTAGCGTGACGGGTCAAAGCTGGAGTTACAAAGTTTTGAAATAATACCGACGATTTAATTGACCTTTAAATAGAGTATAACCAAATGCACATCTTTATTTTTCATGTAAGTATACAACCAAGGAAAAGGTTAGATAAACACGATTTCTTTAACATATTGACCAGTCCAATTTGGTATGCCGCCGAATATCCAATACAATCGAGACTATAAAGATAACATGGGTACAATTAGAAATGATTCAAAATTGTAGGTTTTGCAGAAATTCCGTCGACTACCCCATAATTATGTGGAGAAATAGGATATCCCAGTCTTATTGTGCGGTTACACAATACTGGAAAGTCAAGGCGCTTTTCAAAGTCGAGATGTTAATTTACACGAGGAGAAAATTATAGCAGCACCGTAATAAATCCATCAAAACGTTGAGGATTTTGTCTTTTCCACATTAGATGATACACCTGTAAATGGAAACTGAAAACCAAAACGTCAAAGACATTATTTTTCGAATGTGTCCGCATTTTTCGTATGATGAACATTACCGAAATATATCGTAGCATTTCTTTTAAAAACAAATCAAACATAATCTGAAAAGGAACACAGTCCATTTCAGAACCGAAATTGACGTTGACGTCATATTACAAAAACAACAGCAAACAAAGAAAGACAAACACCTCAGCAAACATAAAATAAAGAAACACAGTATATCTCTTTTGAAGAGATTTTGGTAGTATCAGGGTTGTTAGTCACAAATATGACCAATATGAAATATGGTCACACACACTTTGATATAAATTATGGTCATGTGATATGAAGCAGTGCATGGGACAAATGTAAAACACCACCAGGTGCTACGTCGCAAATATGACGTATGATTAATGACATCAAGTACACATATTGAGCCGCTCTCAGTCAATATTTACATTAACTCAATGCCGAGTAGTATCCCGATGGCAATCGGTAAAGAACTGTGCTAAGATGTTTGAAGCCCTTCTTAACCCATTACCAAAGGACAAAATTTTGGACTGTTCCAATTTGAAAGATGATGCAGACGACAATTTCAAGTGAAATAAACTTCAATTATATTGGTCTTTCATGGTACAAAACATTGTGGGAAATGAAGAAATTGCTTGTCACAAGCAATTTCTTCATTTTTCACAATGTTTTCCCAAACCATTTGCTTTAGGGGAGTCAACAAGAGTCACTGTGTGGTAATGGGTTAAACATGTCTTTGCAAATCCACATGCAGACAGACAAAATGCCTACCTACAAGATCATAAATATATATCATGTCATGGAAAGCATTGTGGGAAAAGAAGAAAATGCTGGTCACCAGCATTTTCGTCTTTTCCCTCAATACTTTCCAAAACCTTCTCAATAAGATACTTAAAACCAGGTGTTGTTTGTGAAAGGGTTAATGGCTTAACACTTATAGCTAACAATACATGAGTGCTTGTTTGTTAGTTGGATTTGATATTAATGCCATAAATTGTGTGCCACCTTTTGTGCTGTCTGAAAGATGAGGCAATACAACACAACCAACTGAACAGATGCAATATTCCAGCGTTTTACTATTCGCCTTTACTATTTAGGCCTACTGCAAATATTTGAAAACGGAAGCAGATTTATCAATTTCGCAAAATATGTATTGAAATGTAGTTGCGAATTCACGAAGAAAATTATCAAGGTTTTGGCCATGATCATCGGTGTGGTAAATTTCGATTTACTTATAAACACTCAATTTAATTTAATGTTTACATGTTTTCTCTAAATCATTATATCCGTGCTGAAATTGGAAATACGAAGGAATGTACCAGTGATGTAACAATTACGTTTGCATGTATGGTACCTAATTTATACATAGCTGTGTTTGTACGAATGGAACCTGACCATGATATCTGAATGATATATTTTAAGTTAGGCCTACATATAAACATCAAATCCGATTAAAATTTTAAGTTCTTCTCCATCAAATATCACCATTTTGCTCACTTGAATGGCCATAAACGTGTTCATAATTTACGGTGACCTATCGACCACTGTGTCCGCGGTTGCACACTGTATAATCCCGACCTCTTCAAAATAAACAATCACGAATGTCAACTACAATGAAAAGCTCAAAGACACGATCTTAAAAATGATAGCAATTTATGGGTTTTGTGTGTTTTTCGGTTTGTTTGTTCGCGTTAAAAAGCAGCCCTCGAACACCCGATGTATGCAACAGCCGATATCCATTAGCCACCCAGCCACTCATACCAGGCCATTGTGGTCTTAAGTACATTAACACTGTTCCAAACAAGACCTGATGTTGACGAACATACAATATGTCAGTTTAGAAATCCTTGATTAAAAAGAAGAAAATGCTGATGACCAGCATTTTCTCCTTTTTCATCAAGGATTTCTATGTTAAAAATTGTACATATTCCTCAAATGATGCCCATAGACTCATATTCAACATTATTTTAAGTTGATATAGTCAAACATATGTTGTTTAGGAAAGGGTATTGCGTACATTACAATATGTTTCGGATTGCCAGTGAAGGGCTCCTTCTAGTAGGTCGCAGTTGGACCCATTTATTTCGTTTCACTGCCTTGAATTAAGACATTAAAATGACAAATGTTATTTGGGTAAAGTCGAAACGAACAAGCTTTCACTTTTTTGCCGAACTTAAGTTGTTTTATTCGCTATCCCTTGATTTCTAAAATCTCCGAAACTACGAACGTCTATCACAAATCTACATTCATAAAACAAAAGTATAGACGCTCATATGCGCACGCTAAGGCTTTGACAGAAATGATGCAAAATTATTATTATTCAAGGGGAAATAACCGAGGAGATTTATATGAATTCAAAATGTCACATGTAAAGCTATCCAGTTTGTAACGTTTTGAATATATTCTGGAGGAATTGCGTAAACAAGAAATTGGACCGTTTTGCCATTTAAGGACAGGTGACCCAATTACTGCAAGAGGTATCTTATTGTCAACTAGACACCGTGTACATATCTCGTGACAAGTTCGATCAGCTTCCGACGGAAACTTCAGGAGGAGTTGTGCACATAAGAAATTGGTAACGGACAACAACACAGACGGACGGACAAGATGACGAGTGGACAACATGATACGACCAGCTCATAGATAGCAAATATGATTGAAACAATATTTAAATGAAACTATTGTGTTACTTTATTGACCTTCTAATCGAATAATACTTGTTAAAGACTTACAGGATGAAATAAATAAGTTCTTAGAAAGTGCCCATTGAGATTGTTTGAGCAGAAGAAGACCATTACTAGAATCTTTGTTGTGGTATAATGTACAATAAAAGATAAGGGAATTTAGATCTAATTTAACATATATAATTAGCCTCTTTCTACCCGTACCACCATAATATGTTTAAATAATACTAGGCACACTTGGCATGATAACGGTTGAAGAATCTAATGGACCAGTATTGTTCAATCGTAACAACTTGCCTTGTGACATTCGTTAGATGTAGTGACGGAAATGGTTTGGAAGCCATTCACTATCTGTCAGACAGAATTGCCACGAATACATTTGTCTCGGACCTAATTTGTCTACAGTGTGCTTCCTGCAAACTCGGAAATACAAATGATGACACAAGCCACAGTCGTCACCCTTAAGGTAGAAATATCGTAAAGAATTTACGATTATGGTCTCTTAGATAGTCTTTACCTTCTTTAGACGGATTGAAGCATATAAAACATTCTGTTAACAATGTTGGTAATTTGCAATAAAAAGCTTGACTGCAACCAAGTGGATATGATGCACGTTAAATTCACTATATGGAACACAAAAAATCGTCTGTGAGCTCGTGACACAACAAACGTTTTGATCAGACTGTGCGTATGCACATAGTGGTCTAAACCCATGCTGCTTTAAAACCATAATATCTACCCGAACATTCTGAAGGTAAAATAATCGTAATGTGGCCATTGTGAGAGTCGTCGTTACGTGTCCGAACTTACTCATATGTCACAAACATTCGGCGGTGGAAAGTTCCACCGCCGAATGCATTCGGCGTCGCTTGAATAATTCTCACGTCGCGCGAATCTCATTATGGTTTTACTACCGTAACTCGATTATCATTGTACTGCAACGAAGAAGGAAAGAAATACACAGTAAAAAGCATCCATACGATTTTCCCACATTCACAATTCTTCACTCGCTGCAGCATACCCCATACATATCATTCATGGTATCAAATACAGGATCTATGTGGTTAAGCGATAATAACAAATACCCTCCAAAACACATTAACCTACACGGATGAAAATGCTGATGGTGGAAAAAAAGACATGTATCATTCGTATCCCGACAAGTCAACACTTTTCCCCGTCACTGCGACAATAATGCCTGTCAGAATTAAGAACAAATACGTTTGAGATGACGGTACAATTGCACCATTAATCCTTTCCCAGACAATATATCGTCGCTTTTCTACGAAAAACTCGTAACTGCAGCTTGTTTTAAGCTGCAGTTACGAGGTTTTCGTAAAAAAGCAGCGATATGGGTTTGACAACTACTATTGAAAAAGCTTTGGGAAACATTGAGACAATAGAAGAAAATGATAAAACTAGCAATTTCGTCTTTTGTCCCAATGCTTTCAATGCTATATTTTACAGACTTGATACATTTCATAAAACTAATTTTGTCTTCTTTAACTTGGAAAAGACTAAAAAGAATTTTGGGAAAGGGTTAATATAAAGTGGGTCATAGATGAAAAGTGATGCAGTGTAAGGAGAATTAGAACAACGATGGCTATGAAAAAAGATAGAAAAATATGTTTACTAATCGTTATGTTTCGGATTTTGTCTTCACCACAAAATTAACCAGTTTTGGGGTCGAAGTGTTCCGAATGAAACCCGATATCACGTGATGCAGGTGGCTCGATGAATTAGACAACGATGCCATTAAAAGCCTGTAATTGATAGTCTTGACTGGGCCCATGGAGCTCCCTATCACATATCATAATCATAAGCAAGGTGGGGTAGCCTTGGTTAAAAGTAAATTAAGTGTCAAATATTATGAATAAAATTCCGTTTAAGTCATGAACTGTAAATATTACATCTATATCACAAATCCTCAGAAAATTACATAAAATAAATCGTGAATGTAAAGTTTGTTGCGAATTCTCTTTGATTTTCAATGTCGACTGCAATACAAGAACAGTGGCATGCTTTGGAATATCACGACTGGATATAAAAATAATCCATGCATGCAGAGCTTTTGGTATAATATTAAAGATTCATACTTACAGTTACTTACTTGTTTCGGGGGTATTTGTCTGTAAAATAACTGTACATGATTGAAATATGGCCTTTAATATTTCTCTGTGCAAAATTTCGGCTTTATCTGACCTGTAACGACGGATATA
This sequence comes from Fragum sueziense, assembly GCA_963680895.1. Taxonomy (NCBI): domain Eukaryota; kingdom Metazoa; phylum Mollusca; class Bivalvia; order Cardiida; family Cardiidae; genus Fragum; species Fragum sueziense. The sequence goes on from OY804600.1 coordinate 48,139,200, forward strand.
AAACCCAATATCACATCATTTCGTAAACACGATCAACCCACTGTAAATATTTTTCATAGTTTTACACAGCTGCATGATTGTCGATTAATGTAATTTACTGTATGAATGTTGTATTATGTCATATAAAGTCTATTAACGGCGTGACAACATGCTAAATGCCAACTTCTGTGGATCAGTAGAGAGTTAGGCCTGGGGATACTAAGGTACCTTTAAGATTGAAATTCAATTAAATGTAATACATGTACCTGATATTATTGTCGCTTTTGCACCATTAGAGATTAAACAATAGGACGCTGACCACGCCCTCGATCTCCCTTCAAACTATTTAGAGGCCCTTGTCGGACCGTATTTGGTACAAAAACGAATATGGTACATTTATACCATATTCGACCGAATATGGTACATTTGTGCCATATTCGGACCGAATACGGTACAAATTTCGACCGAATATGGTACAGATATTGTACAATATTCGGTTGGAATAAGTTTTTCTATGCTCGCCAAAACGTATTTGGTACATACCAAAAAAAAAAAAAAAAAAAAAAAAAAAAAAAAAAAAAAAAAAAAAAAAAAAGAAACTCAAAAAATGAAAATGGCCTACGTATATGGTACATAAATTATGTATTTCTTATATATAAAATAGTCTGCCGATGTGTAAACTTTTTTTCAAACTCAAATACATTGTATTAACCTAATATTGGAAGTGACAAAAGTATCATCATCATCATCATCATCATCATCATCATCATCATCATCATCATCATCATCATCATCATCATCATCATCATCATCATCATCATCATCATCATCATCATCATCGTCGTCGTCGTCATCATCATCATCATCATCATCATCATCATCATCATCATCATCATCATCATCATCATCATCATCATCATCATCATCATCATCATCATCATCATCATCATCATTATCATCAAGCCAAGCTCTTCAAGCTAAGAAAGTATTTGAAATCTTGTTTTTACACTTTGGCGACCATCTTGGATGACGTAATTATCAAACTTTGACGAAAAATGATCATCTCGTCGATATCTTCAATTTGATTGATCGTCGTCATCATCATCAAAACTTTTGTCATCATCATGACGATGATGATAATGGCGTTCATGGTGACGATGATGATGATGGTGTTAATGGTGACGATGATGATGTAATTGGTGATGATGACAATGGTGATGATGATTAGGGTTTGAAGATTGTGATGATGATAACTGCGATGTTTATCGGCCGATGATAATGATTATAATGATGATGATGAAAAAAGTTTTTATTATGTTGACGCCAATGATTACAGGCCGCCGATGATGATGGTTATGATGATGATGATGACGATGCTGCTGCTGCTGCTGCCGATGATGACGATGATGATTATTTTCATGATGGTATTAATGACGTTGATGCAAATTGTAGTTATGATGATGATGATGATGATGATGATGATGATGATGATGATGATGATGATGATGATGATGATGATGATGATAACGACGATGATGATAACGATGATGATGATAACGATGATGATGACAACGATGATGATGATAACGATGATGATGACGATGATGAGTGTGTACCATATTCGGAACGAATGTGGAACATTTTTCATCCGAATATGGTACAAGTTCGTACCATATATGGCCAGACATTTTACCTCAAAACTGCAGATACGTATATGGTACAATAAGACAGTTGTACCATATTCGGCCGACTGAAGGAGCAGTCATTGGATCGTTTCTTCGAGTCTTGCCCACGTATTTGCTTATATGAACATGTCGTTGACCAATGCTATTTAGAGCTCAACCCTACATGCAATGCATTCAAGACAAAAGAATTGAATACGTGTTTTTTGTGGTGTTACGTCGTTAAAAAACACTTAACACGACAAAGAAGTATCTATGGCATTTAATTAACTAAATGTCGGCTAAATCGCACCGAATTTCAACATGACGCAGCTATCCGCACTAATTGAACTCATATTTCGCATGTTGTAACATATCAAATTTTACTTGCACGTTTTATATCACCCGTCATCATCCATTGCTGAAACCGTGAAGATGCGGAAACTTGTCAGAAAACGTTTATCAAACAGGCGCAAACTCATGGTTGGCCGTGCATTTCAATGCTACCGATGGGTGAAAGAAATGATGGCCTTTTTTAATTTTCCATTTTACAACCCTATGTTGTGGTACTCATTCACACCGACTCAGCGAGACGATTCAAATGAGAACCAGCAATGTATGGTTGTGTACAAGTGTTGATAATATATTGGCATGTTCAAAATTAATGATATTCGTACTTATCCGGAGGTCTGCAAGGTCTTCGCGATGGCCTGTGTACCACACAAAACGACGGACATTGTGTGTGATATCGTTAATGCTGGCTGTTTATGATGTACGGCCGTGTTTGACAATACATCGTTACAAACTAACAAAGGACATTGGGTACACTTGTGAAACTTGCAAAGGACAAAATTAGTCGTGTGTGACATCGGACATGTTACTTCACTGTGTTCTTCCGCGTTGTTGTCAAAATATATACTACATGTATTGGCTTTACAGAACAACAGATAAGAGGCGTAAAGCCATTCGGAATTTGTATTTCAAATTCAAACCCTACGTTGTGGGTACTCATTTGAATCGTCTCGACTAGACGATTCCAATGAGTATCCACAACATAGAGTTTGGTGAACATTAAATGAAATATTTCATTTACAAAAAACATCAACCACCTATTTTCTGTAGTTCTGGACTAATATTATTAGAAGACCCAGGAACATTCTTATACTCTTGTCAAGTAGAAGGAACAGGGACAATAGACATCTAGATTTATTAAAATGGTGTATTGTAGGTTTAAAAGATGTCTTAAATTTCACCATGGCATGTGTTGTGTGTTTTAGACTAAGGTTATTATATGAGAATACATATAAAGAACCACAAACATGTAATACAATAGATTCATGTTAATTGTATTTTCTATTTATGGCAATTTTAATAGCAGTTATCAGGAACTTGCAGACAATTTCTAATAAGAGGAGAATGTTTTTTCTAAAATCATAAGCTCATCGCTTATATGCAACGGTTTGCATATAATAGGATTGCAATTATATGTAGTCTGTTGTATTCTGTTTATGTACCAACAATTTTGCAAGTAACACTGTCGTTGTCGTCGGCAAGTCAAATATCGTTTAGCCAGTCGAAATTTATTGTCGTCTGCAGATGACTTCAGGTAGCGACAACAGTTGTGACCTCGAGTAAAAAGTCAGAGATCATGTCAGTGCACTAAAACTTCAAACGAATTTTTCTTGTACTTTTTGTGAGATGAAAAATATCTTAAACTCAGTCCCTCGTTGGGTGACATCAATCAGGAAATCTAAATCTAGGTGGTTGTAATGTGACAAATTGTGTCAAATCCTTTTTTATTTATTTTAAAGTTGTTGCCCAGTCAATTTTGTAAAGATATGGTTGGGTCCAGATTTTTCAAATTAAACATTTAATTGAATATACCTGTTAAAAATTCCATGCGTAACACAGTCAAAAATATTCTAAACGTCTATGTGATGTTACAGGTTATTGTATCACTGTGTTGTAAGTTGTCTGTTAGCTTTGTGCAGTCATTCAAATATGGCGACAACAATACAACACGAGAGGTAAGTGTCATAGTTTTTCATCGATAAATTTCTTAAACGGTCGTTTCTTGCCTTGATACTGATATCATCATACAGGGGAAATGTATACCTATCAACGGTTCTATATATCAAAGTACCAGTGTTGCCCTATCGTACTTAGTCGTTGTGCAAAGACAGCCCAACACGGCAAACTTTTTTCGAAGCGAGAAAATTGCCCTTTGAAGGATGATTGCATAGTAATCAGCGAACTAGGGAACAAACTATTGCTCTAACTTGGATGTTTTTAACATGCTCTTTTCTATGGTTACCGTTATTTTACACAAAAATGTCCAGAATGACCACAAACACCGTGTTTACTAAATGACCAAACAACGATGTAGTCACAGTGAAAATATGCAGACACAACGGTGCAGTTTCTGTGTTTTATGTACGGTGTGGTTATATTTTCATAACCAATTGTGAACGGTGTAGACATAATGCAATTGTGAACGGTGTAGACTTGAAGCAATACAAATCCCATTACCAAATGACAAAATTTTAGGGTGGTCCAAATTGAAAGATCCTGCAGACGACAATTTCAAGTGAATGGAATTTATAATTTTGAGGTCATTTTGGATGGAAAACATTGTGGGAAATGAAGAAATTCCTTGTGACAAGCAATTTCTTCATTTTCCACAATGTATTCCATAGCCAGTTTCTTGTGGGGAGTCAAAAAGAGTCACTGTGTGGTAATGGGTTAATGATAACATTTTCATGGCTGGGAATCACGTTTTACAATTTCTACCGAAATTCTTCAAGAATTATGTTAATATATGACTGACTTGTAAAAGCCTCGCAGTAAAGAAGGTGACAATATGTCTACAAAATATACTTCAATCAGAATAGGGACAGAATCTAGTTTCTTCGCTATATGTCAAAGCAATTCCGTAAGTGTCAAATAGTAGAAAATACCAAGAATCTGCCGGCGTCTGTTTTATTTTGTCTTTTATTTTCAGTTCCATGCTGTTCACTTGTTACTGCTGTCATTTCGAATGAAATTTCGAAAAGGTTGTGAAGCATTCGGAACAAGACCATTCCAGCCAGATATTAAAAGTGCGAAGGAGGGAGATCAATGATCAGACAGGCCAAAAAGGTTTGAAAACTCTGAGCTTTAGTATAGTTTGAGTTTATTTGGGTTTTACGCTGTTTTCAACTGCCAAGGGAACTTTAGTATAATTCCGGATATTATCAAGAAGTCAGACTAGGACATCATCCCCATTTGCGAGCAAAGATTACACAAGATAGACATCATCAACGTAGAAAATCAGGGTTTTGGAATTCACAATCTTTCTGTCGATGATATACCCGATTTTGTATGCATGAGTCCTCTGTACATAAAATATTACGAAGTTCAACACCCCATAAAGTCGTTCAAAAATCTCCGACCTTAATTCCTTATATTTCCATTGGACGTGCTGAAACAGATGATACAAATAGGGACTCGCGAGACATGAAAATAATGGCTAAAATGAATAGTTTATTCCTAGATGTAATTAAGTCATTGAGAAGCATTGGTCAACTTGGTAATTGGTTATCTTTTCATAACATGGTCAAGGAAGGTCGGTTCCCGATGGAAAGCATTTCATTTCATTTATTTATGGATGTGTGTAAGTTCTACTCTCTTGGAAGTACGTCAATGCGTTTTACTCCAATAGTCAAACGGTTTTGGCGAATAGAAAATTATCCTTTTCATTGCAAATGGTTACATTTTATGAGTGGGCCCAAAAAATCTTGGTCAGAAAATTGTCAGTCCGGAAGTTCTAAGAGGTTAATTACGTCTGAAAATGCCAAAATAAATTTTGCAGTTCTGCAATTCTATTTTCAAGACTTGATTATTTTAAGTCGAACAAGACGAAACAAGGCCCAAATGTTTATGAAACAAATTTATAATTTATGTTTTGTTATTTATAATTCATGTTTTGTTGATGGAATCCTTTATTTTGGGTAAAATCGGACTTTTTGATAAGGGGTCAAGTTGAAAACAAGAGACATGTCGATTAATTATTATCATACTCCATGAGTTGAAATCATTTCATTAATTACAAAAAATGATTATAATAACCAAATAAAACAGTTACAAAGAAAAATTCAAAGCCAGCGCCGAAATTTCGAATCTACAAATCAAATGAACGGATGAACAAGAAACTGGCCATTGCATCCACATCGTCTGGTAAGTCAGTAAACAGTGTTCTAAAATGACGTTTACTACATGTTTTGTTTAATATTTTGTAATGGTATTCCTTGTGATTACCATGTCCGTCAGATATTAACTCAATAACAAAAAAATGTCTTCCGAAGATTAAATTAAACATACATTGAACTGTTTTAGGCTTAGGTGAATGAAGAAAAGAGAAAACGGCATATTTCCATAACTTTTGTTTTCGTTTACTTTGAGGATGGTGGCGTTTTCACCAAGGTAGAGAACTGGGTTTTCTAAGACCAAATTATTTGAGGGGGATAACTCAGAGCTGCATATGATCTGCTAGCTGTTAGAGCTAGTTCGCCCTATACAACATACCAAGTCTACACCGTTCACAATTTGTTATGAAAATAATAAATACACCGTACAGATAACACAAAAACTGCACCGTTGTGTCTGCATATTTTCACTGTGACTACACCGTTGTTTGGCCATTTAGTAAACACAGAGTTTGTGGTCATTCTGGACATTTTGTGTAAAATAACGGTAACCATAGAAAAGAGCATGTTAAAAACATCCAAGTCAGAGCAATAGTTTGTTCCCTAGTTCGCGGTTTACTATGTAATCATCCTTCAAAGGGCAACTTTCTCGCTTCGAAAGAAATTTTCGTGTTGGACTGTCTTGACATTGCGACCAAAAGCGACAGGACAACACTGGTACTTGGCTATATAGCACCGTGAATAGGTATACATTTCTCCTGTACGATGATATCAGTATCAAGACAAGATACGGCCATTTAAGGAAATTGTCGACGAAAAACTATGACACCCACCTCTCACGATTTTCCGCGGACGCCATCTTTGATTGACCACTCAAAACTTCAGTACAAACTACACAAATCTAACGGACAGCTTACAACACAGTGTGTATGTATCGATAAAATAACCAAGTAATGTATATTTCTTCATTCATTCTACATTTACTAAAAGATCATCATTATTCGTACCACCATCTGAGCACCCCATTATACTTGTGGTAAAAATATAAACGAGACAAGTTGGACATATAAGAGAAGAACAAATGACAGTATAAAAGTGATCTTCGTAAATTTGATGTACGCGGGACCTACCAAATTGTCTAAATTTGATTAATGTAATTTAATTTGTTAGAGATAGAGAAGGCTTTCTGGGTAATTTACGAGCAATCACAACGGATTTGTGCATTAATGGAATGATCGCAGAACCTTCAGAATGTGGCTAGCGTGCGATAGTCGGGTAATGTCTGAATTAAGGTAGAAGACCCATAATGAAAAACACCACTTTCTAGCCATACGAAATGTATCAAATAACACACACTTGTAAATACACTTCATATAAGTTGATTAACCGTACCGGATTTCAAGATTATGCTTCAAGAAGAAAATAATTTACAAATATCATTTACTCTATATTCATATGCAAGGGAGGTAATTTGAACATTTTTGTCAAATAATTTCATAAGTATACATGAATTCAAAATTCTAAACGATTATGTCTATAAATGAAATGGAAATGTAACACAGTTTAGGAATTACTGGCATTTTTCAAAATGTGTTTTTTCCAATTATGGGTCTTCTACCTTAAATGGTAGTCTTTTACCTTAAATGGTAGTCTTCTACCTTAAATGGTAGATGTTCTTGCATTTTACAAATAAAGAATGTTGAAAAGAGTAAGTAAAATTATTGACAACAAATGCTGATAATTTCTTATACTTTTTGCACTTTTAACATTCATTTTCGTAAATGTAACGCATCTTTACCAATTTCTAAGATAATACTATTTATCATGCGGATCAAAAGATTGCTGATAAACTTTTTTTCGTGTTATATTTAATAAAAATCTTCTACTCAGTGACTTTCGATCACAAATGCATACCATCTGACCACCTCGTCGTATTGACGGGATAATAATAATAATAAAAGAAGAAGAAGAAGAAGAAGAAGAAGAAGAAGAAGAAGAAGAAGAAGAAGAAGAAGAAGAAGAAGAAGAAGAAGAAGAAGAAGAAGAAGAAGAAGAAGAAAAAGAAGAAGAAGAAGAAGAAGAAGAAGGAGGAGAAGAAGAAGAAGAGGAAGAAGAAGAAGTAGAAGAAGGAGGAGGAGAAGAAGAAGAAGAAGAAGAAGAAGAAGAAGAAGAAGAAGAAGAAGAAGAAGAAGAAGAAGAAGAAGAAGAAGAAGAAGAAGAAGAAGAAGAAGAAGAAGAAGAAGAAGAAAAAATAGAAGAAGATGAAGAAGGAGAAATGTGCATGTGTAAGAAAATATAACTATATTAAAGTGATACTCGTACTGTATTTAACAAAGTGAATATTACTTTAAAATAATACTAGTACGTGTCATGATGTGTATGCCGAAGAAAACGTTGAGCGAAAATGCTGTTTGTTCATCAGCATTTTGGTCATTTTCTTTCATTCATTTCTAATACCTTTATTTGTTGACATGTCGAAATCGTTGAAAGCAAATGATGACATGAATATGCAAGTGCATAAAACAAAGGGATAAGATATTTTTATTGATTGTCAAATACACAGTTAAAACCTTTTGATTAATTACTAGTGTCTCTCCAAACTTTCATTTTTAATTATCATAATTGCGTGAAATGTTGGATTCAAATTGTCAAACATGCTCTTCTTCCGCATGTCATGATAAAGTCGAAATAACATTTCAATTTTACAATACTGATAATGGATAGTATTAAATGTCATCATTTTACATGCCAAAAAGAAATATATAACACGTATTCACTGTTAATGAGTGGAAAATAAATAAATAAATAAATAAATGAATAAATAAATAAATAAAAATAAAATAAGAAAAGAGAGAAATATGTTGCTCCATCTTCTGCAATTTGACAGCTACTGTAGACAACAAAAAATAAATTTGATATTGATAAAGATAGTAAGGCCTACTGTTATATAAAGAATAGATGAATTTGAGGCAAAAGAAGACAATACTGATTATCAGTATTGTCTTCTTTTGTCTCAATGTATTTCCTTATCATTTTCTAGAGATGAAGCCAAAAACCAAGTCTTGTCATGGAAAGTGTAAACACAGTCTGTCCGCTCTGTTGTCATTCACAACGTTTATCCAGGATATCCCACAGAGTTGGGATCAATTGCCGTCGGACCATCTAGACAAAAAATTCCCGGAAACTGATTTATATTTCGTGTATGACGTCAAACCAGAAATCATGTTGTCTACCAACAGTCAAAAACAATTAGATAATCGCTCGACCATTTGATATGAGAATATTGAGCGGATTCGATAGTGAGGGAACTGTATGTCTCTTATCTATAGCTTCTAACAATAGGCTATACCATATTAGTAAATTTGTTGACATAGAAAAATCATATACGCAAGCGTATGTAATGGCTTAAATGAAAACGATATAAAAATGCATTGATCTGTGAAAATCTTTACAAAAATAAAGCAAACGATGAATTTAAGCCATTGTTGCACAACCAGGGCCTATGTTGCACTCGATCCATTGCAGATCAGTTAGCCCCTCGTCAATCGATTAAGTCAAATCGCTTCGAACCACAGAATTCTAGCACAAGCTGTTCTGACATTATTTTAAACAATTGTTTTGTGCGTTAAGATGGCTTCTGAAACATTTGAAATAACAACAATGAAATGTGTACAAATGTGCTGAGATACGAGAATATCGACCATATAGTATCCAAGACATTCTCTGACCAAGATTACCATGTACCTTAGGACTCATAGCTACAGATTAGAGAGAGTAAAGTCATTCAAAATGTGTTATTTCAATTCCAAAACCTATATTTTGGGTACTCGACGATTCTAATGAGTACCATAAAAATAGGATTTTATGAACAATAAATGAATTTTTGCATTTAGGTACAGCTAATACCCCCATCTTATATGTAGCTGTATTAATTAACTACAGTTTGACCCATTCTGCTATTTCAGTGCTGACACAGGTAGTAAAGGGGCTAAAAGAGATTAATATAGATTTTCATCTAATTGCACGTATCCGCAGGCTGGTCTAGATCTATGTTAGTCTCAAAATGTTCTCTTTTCCATAACCCAGCTAGCAGATATAAATCATATTTCTATGACGGTTTGATAGGTATTCCCATAGCGAGATATCTAGTTTAGTCAACCTTTGCGCTCACATGATGTGTTACATCAGATATTAATTTTCAGCTAATATCTTCAGTAATTCATACGTATAAATAATATATGGTACTGAAATCCAGGAAAAATAGCGACTAAAAGATTACCAAAATGAGTGCCTTACGGCCGATCCACACAATGTCATTCATTGCACAGAAAATATGTAATTGGTTAGCATAAATTATAACAAAACACAAGTTAACAGTCGTCCTTTATGGATAGAAAATAAAGCTTTAAGAAGTCTGTAGATGTTCACACAGATACCTTAGTGTAATTATAACATTTCGTGGGGCAAGAGGATTCACCAGGTACCCTGTGAGTACTATACAATTGTTCTATGGATCCATCTGAATACGAATGAAAATGTAAAAAGTATATAATATCTTGGGATGCACTTATCATTTTGGATGATTGTCATAAATGGCCGCCAAGAATAAAGACGATTGTGATAAATATCAAGATACAGTCAATCTTGCAAAAGTAACCATGTGCATTAGGCGACACATCGTAATTGTCAACCTTAGAGTAAACAATGGACTTCATGTAAGAAAAAATCTTTAGTCCAACGATATCGTGAATACGAGTATATGACTGGCTGCTTGTTTTGCAATCTGGATTACCCTTTTTCTTTTCGAAAAAAGCCCCCGTTACATGTATGATCTGTTTACACATTTAATTGGGATTTACGCAGTCTAATCGAAAAGCCTAAAGTCTTGACGACCGAGTACGTGGTAAAAAAGTTTCTAAAATAAAAACAAAGTGTCTGTAAAATTATGGGAAAAATGGGTTTCGGTAAACGTCGGATTTATAACATTCTGAAACGTAAGGCCGATGTATTGGAAAATGTGGAGAATAACACCAGTAGTGATCGTAAGTGTGTTCGTCGTAAAACTGGGAACGAGGACATTAATGACTTATATTTACAAGGACACGTCTATCCCTCTAATAACTGTACAGTTTGTTTCAGATTTGGAAAAAGACTCAGTTAAGGCTTTAAGAGGCTCGCTAGTCTCCTTTCAAAGATGCAATGGCATTGTACTTCGTGCCATGTTCGGCGAGCGTGTGTACGTGGACAAAACACGGTTGAAGATTGCGAGAAGAAACTTCTGGCTACCTGCGAAGGTCACTCCAGCCTCTTGCCATAGGCAATTCAGCCATTCCAAGACGTTTCAAACATGATAAGCCAGAAATAATCTACCCTTTATCTAAAACTATTGTAAGGCATGGACAGCGACCGACTTGATGACTGAGTCGTTGAGATGTGTTGACCGCCAAATAAGGAGGCAAGAGAGAAACATCCTCCTATTCTTAGACAATGCCTCTTCACACCCTAATATTGCTTTGAGTAACATAAAGTTAGTGTTCTCTTCATGTCGGCCAATACAAAATCACTCGCATAACCAATGGACCGATGAATCATTCCGACATTAAAGTATCGTAAGCGACAAATATAGTTTTTACTCGTACATATGGAGACTACAGAAAGATCAGGGTCTGATATACTCAAAACAGATGTCAGTGTTAGATGCCATCTATCGGTTCAATTAGTCTTAGAGAGAGACATACCCATCTAAAATTCAGAAGTGCTTCGCAAAGCGGCGGATCCAGGATTTCTGTTAGGGGGTTCGGTTTTATGCTAATAGGGGGGTTCTAGTATTACACAACTTTTTACTGATTTTTTGCATGAAAATGAAATAATCAGGCTACGGTTTGTAGCCCCTTTGTTGATAATCAGTCTCCTATTGATAGCTCAGTAAGTGAATGTAGTGTTGGTGATGTTATTGATGAGGATAAGTAGAGCTACCTGCATTCTGTGTTGAAATTGCCGTTATGTGTCTATCCTAGTGTGTGACACTAGTGAGTAGGATTTTGATTGCCCTCTTCTTACACAACTCAATGATAATAACACCCACTGTCATGGTGCTGTTGTTGCTGATGAAGAAGATTGTAATGTTAAGACAAACTGTGTTTCTGATAGTGATGCACACGAAATGCTTGACAGACTTAAATGCTTGACAGACTTTTTGCTCTACAAAATGACCATGGAAAAATGGTCGGTATTATTATGGAGTTGTAGGACCCGTAAATAGCCTCTAGACTTAAAGTTCACTCAAAACAGACAAAGATCAGTGATTTCTTAGACAAGAAATAATTGAACTTAATAGGTTTTCTGTGACTATTGATTTTAGAAAAAAATATAAATATACTTATTCTTCATGTATATGAGACCGTTTGATTTAGATGCCACTTTTGGTATTCCCAGAGGGTTGACTGTACGAGGGTTGTTCGGAAAGTTCGTAGAATTTTGCTCTAAAATCCATATTATTCGTTATATAAAGGTAAATATCGAGGTATAGATACTTAAACATAAATTGAATACATTTCCAAAGGATTTTTGGAAAATATCAACAATAACCGAAAATAGCGGTAACCGTAGCAACACAATATCGAGATACCGGAGCAGTCCATTTGTTAACACTGTATAACATCATATAACATATTTTACATGGTATCTTTTATACTTTCTATTGGCATCACAATTTCGCGAAAACGTCAGTCGAGAACACAGCATCTTGACGTCATTTCCTGCAAATTTCATAATGTTATAGGGTCTTTCAAAGCATTTACAAGGTTTTAGTGAAGATCTCAGAAAGTCACTGACCGGAAGAGATGACGTCAACCGGCGACGTCGAATTGCGAAGTGTTGTGAAATTTTGTGTTTCGCTAGAAATATCACCAACTGAAACGCTGAACGTGATCAAATATACAGGAAAGTATAAAAATTGCAGCCCAGCTGTTATGTATAAGTGTCACGCGCGTTTTAGAAGCTGGAGTGATTATTTTGATGATGATCCTAGATCTGGTCAGCCGGCCGTCCTAGTGTGTTCAGTTAGGGATCGAGTGAAAGACATGGTAAATTGTGATAGGAGAATTACTGTCAGGAATTAAACATTACTTCAATGTTTCAGTATCGACGGTGCATAGCATATTTACAAATGAACTGGGCATGTCTAAAGTAAGTGCTTGATGGGTTTACTGATTGCTTAAGGAAAGTGAAAAGGGATGCCGGATGCGATGTTCAGGAGGTTTTTACCCGCTACGAAACAGAGAGAAATGCATTTTAGACAGGATTATCACCACGGATGAGACCTGGCTGTACCACTTTGACCCTGAAACTGCATATAATCACATGTCATCGGTGTGGAAAAAACGCGTTACCCTCGACAAAAAAGGCTTGGGTCCAAAGAAAATGCAGGAAAACAATTCAGCGCTTAATTACGCAGTATACGGGTTAATTCGGCTGACGACCTCACTAAACAAACCAAAGCAGCAGTGTCGTCATTTCCGGAGGAATGGTATAAAAAACGTTCACAAAGTGGATATGCAGGCATCTGAAATGCGTCGACATTGCGGGTGACTACATGGAGAAAGTGCGACGTTCGTTTGAGTTAAATGACGCTTGAGGTTACTTATGACGTCGGCGTGCTCCGGGTATGACATACTGTTTTATTTCTGTTAGGAAAATTTTGATTTTTAAGATACGGGTAAAATACACGTGGCATTGATAGAATGAAATCTGAACTTTTTGCACGTACATTCAATTTTATTATACTGCGATTATAACTTGCCCAATAAAAAAATTCTACGAACTTCCCGAACAACCCTCGTATTAGCATTCATATATTTTGCATTGTAACCCCCGGTTCCACTGAGCCCGATTTCCAAAATATTCGTAGTGCCTCGGGTGAGCGCGTTGTCACCGATTTACTACGAAATAGAGCCGACTTTTTTCGGTCCATCCATAGATGGGGCGTATTTTCTTATAACACCAGTTTGTTCCGTCGCCGTAGTTCATCGACGAGAAATGCGAGTATTCGCAAAGCATCGCCGTTATTCGTTGTTCATCGCCGAGGTTTGTATGGCCAAAATAGGCCAGATCTGTCACCGAATAACCCCGATTAACGAACCCGAACAACTACGACCTAGTGCACCGATTTTACCGCGATTTTCAAAATCGGGAGAAAAATTTGCGCATGTTGAAATTTTTGTTCCGAATTATTTTTGATCCCGATTTGGTGCCGATTTGTATCAGGATGTACTACGAGTCTCCCGAAGAAACCCGTTTTTGTGCCGATTTTGAAATTTTCGAAATAGGGATCAAATCGGGGCAAGTGGGACCGGGGGTAAGATCACTTTAAAGGATGTTTGAGTAAGCTGAGTATTGAAAAAAATTGTCTTCGATGACTCTTTCGCCATTGCTTATCTACCAGGTAATTAAAAAGAATGGCCACAAAAGTTACAAATAAGCAATAATAATGTTATCATACACTAACATGACGGCATCGTCAAAAACGCCCATTTTTGACAATATATAACAGTTTGGACACAATTAGATTTCTGACTAGAACGGTTTAATGTTAGTGCCGTAGGCTATAGAAGACATGTGGACAGAAGAGCGTGCATGAAATATAGTGTGCTACTGGACGATTGTTTGAGAATTGAAAAGCACAGGCATATTGGGACATGGCAATACTGACATTAGATAAAATTTAGCGCAATTCACTAATTATTCCTGGCAGGGTCGCCAAAATGTCAGGCTCGATGGGTGAAAACTGTGCCTAAGTCCCTTTTCAATCTAAAGATCTTTATTTATCATCAGGGTTGGATACCAGTACCCGGTACTAAAACCGTACCGAAAACAGATTTAAAAAGTGCCGGTATTTACCGTTTCGTGAAATACCATTTTCGATACTTGAAATAAACATGACATCTGATAACTAGTAAAACTAGTAGAAATATTATCATTTGAACTACTGAATTTTCAGGATTTCTGTTACCATATACGTAACTTACACATTCTTTGTCTTCTTCAAATGCTGAACATAGTGAAAGAAATGGACAAAAACCCAACCCTCAATGGAACTGAGCTTCTGAAGCAGATAGCTGTCCTAGATGCCATCTACTGGTTATGGAGTTCTTGGCAGGAGGTGGAACTAGCAACAATTCAGAAGTGCTTTGTAAAGCAAGGATTCGCTAATGGGCCAACCATCGAAAATGCTCCAGGTAAATTTTTGTTTATTATCTTGCTATGTTTTGATTTCATTTTTCTGTAAGAAATGCTCTCAAACTTGTGTTTTAGCCTAAAATTTAAAAAAAAGTGTTTTCCTTTTTGATGTTTTTCAGATGACACTGATGTGAATGAGGAGGTGGATGAGGAAGAAGACATTCCCCTGCAGGCCATTAAACTGTCCCAGGATTTGTTTGGATGCTCCTTCACAGACTTGGATCAACTATACATGCAATTACGCACTTGTGAAAAAGACGGCGTTGATTGGGAACAGCCTGTTGATGTTCTTGTAAATAATTTTAGCACAGACACCCAAATTAGTATTGATAATGAAAGTGACAGTGACTGTGAAACAAATGAAAGTGTGACTGTATCTACCACAGCAGAAGCTTGTGGATTGATTTTAAAGCTAAAAAACTTTGCAAAACATGCTGAGTTGCTCAATCTTGCAACTCAAAATGATGATGTAATTTTAGACTTGGCAGTGAAGAAACCAAATCAAACCAAACTCAGTCAGTTCTTTGAAAATAGATCAGCATAAATCATGTGATAAATTTTGTGATAAATTGTTTTGATTTTATTTCATAGATTTTATTTTACCGTTTGCAGTAATAAGATCAAACGGTGGAAATACAAGATCCTAGTTTTATAGTGTTAACGTCACCTTTGTGACGTTCTTTGTGACGTTATAGTGTAAAGCAAATAATTTCTTCGTTGTTTGTTTTATATTGCTCTTCGTGAATGTAGGCAATGATTTTATTGACTGGCAAACTGTTTTACACGTGTTAAATTCGATCTAACGTATCAACCGTACGTGTAACGTTTTAAACATGTCTTTGTTACATTGGTATAACGAAATTTCGTCAGTAAAACTTGTCGAAATTATGTTTTTATTACTCCCGATCAACATTGAATAAAGACATGGTGAATTATTCTGGTTTTTGTTAAGATGCATGAGGATGCATTTCAAAATCGTTAAATGCACGTGCAAGTTGGACGAGGTAAATGACACTTAAAATTAAATTTGTTTTTGACTTTAATCGATGAGAAATAGGTCATCTACTAAAATATGAAAAATCAAAGCGATTGATTGAGCGATAACTCAGTTAAACAAAAAACAAAAGTGAGGAGTTAGCTGTGCGGTTTAGTGTATGGCTAAAGGAAATCTTGCAGCTTTTGAGTTACGAAACCAGAGTGTAGTTCTTGATGCTGGAACTCCATGTATGGTTGAGCAATTTGCAGAAATACATCTAGGATTAAATTCCACCTGCAGGGATCAGTGTCTCAAATAAAGGAGAAGGAGAAATTATAAAAGATTATTGTTGCAGAGCTGAACAAGAGTGAAGAATTTGTTAAGAGCACGAGAATTATGTACACTAGTACTAGTCATATCAACAGACATAGTTTCTACAGTGGGACAAATTCTGCCAACAAAATAACAGAGACAATTTGCAGTAAAAGATAATGACAGTGACTTTGCGAAACCAGTGAAGTATGCCGTATGGTGTGACATGAAAAAGAGATACCAATACCCTGATGTGCTTCACTTCCTTGAGGAGGCATCGGCCCTTGATTCTCGCTTCAAAGCGAAACTCCAAAACAATAATGTACGAAAACAAAGTGGCCGATCTGATTCAAGCGGAGATATCCAGTCAAGAAGTACAGATAAAGGTTGAAACAGAGTTACCTACTGAAGCTGATATCCCTGCTGTTGATGTCCATTTCAAGAGTGATGATGACAGGCCACATACGTCAAAAGATATTTGTTGAAGACGTTAAACCAAATGTTAAAAGAAAACAATCAGCAATTAAGGAGCCTTTTGATAATGATGAGGATAATGATGACATGGTGACAATAACTCATGTACAGTCAGACCATACTGTCGTTTCACGGTAATCTAACAGGGACTTTTGGCCAGTAGCGATGTCTATAATCGTCGTTTTGATCCCACACCTTCTGACGAGGTGAAATGTACCTGTAACACAATAGCTTTGCGACTTTTTAGACATGGCTATTTTTGAGAGCAGGGTCGTGCTGCATGATCTTAGTTCTAAAAATAGACATGACAAAATGGGTGTTGCTGCAGGAAAGGTTTGGCAAAGTCGTCTTGTAGTACTAGGCGATGCAAAATATCATGTTAAAAGAGTTTTATATCATCTTTCATCATGTTTTGGTAACACCTAAATTAGTGGGTGTTTTTGCAGGAAAGGTTTGGCTAGTATTGTATCATATTCTGGGTGGTGGTACAGGATATTTGTAACAAAGACGCCCAACTCTTGTTTCAAAGATTCGGTAACACCCAAACCAGTATTTAAAGAAGCTGTTTTTAGGGTATTGTCAGAGCTGTTCTCGTCGTACGTTTCGAACGTTAGGTTTTCACGTTTATCTTTGTACATAACTCGTCATGTAGCAGAATAAAAGTTTGAACATTCCTTTGGCGTTGCTGATTAACATCACCCATTGGACTACATTTGTCGTTGTTTTGGTGCCGTGAAAATGGATCTGCATTGAAGCACTGTGAACCATCTGGAAGGATCGGAGTCGAGCCTAAAACCGGAAGTGTCTTTACACGTTCTTTTCATGGGCATGGCAGATTTAAAATTGAGAAAATTTAATGACACCAGTATGGGCGCTGGGTTGGAAGTACAGAAATTGTTATTTTTTTTTGTTGTCGTTTAACATTTAAAACTTAAGATTGATGTAGGCCGATCTGACCACATTGCAAGCAATTATAAAGTGAGACCTGACAGTTAAAAAAATATGCGTTTGGCGTTACGTACTTATGGCAGGACAAGCCCCAACAGAGATACAGATACGATGGATTCGGAACATAAATCATCGTTTGACAAGACTAGGAAGGTTAGACAGAAAAAGTTGTTAACCTTTAAGTATCGTAGAAAGACGTGGTGCATAATGTCACGCGGTACATTTGCCTCATACACTTGCATCAAGTAAAATGAATAATATGATTTGAGTTATTTTTCTATTCGATAAAATTGAGACGAAGAGTAAACCTTTTTATTAAATTTAGTCTTTATTGCAATTTTCTGCTTAATACTTTTGGCGACAGGATTTCATAGTTATGTGCACTGCGTTCTGATTAAGCCAAAATAGAATAAAGTGATGGTCAAATCAGTCAGTCCGAAAAAAAATGTTAGACTGGAAAAATTTAGAAAGGCGGCTAGCCAATGGGATGTATCCTAGTTATAGGTGGTGTTTTAATTTAGACTGGACTTTTAGAATGCTAGGCTATAAACAAGAAAATCATTGTTATCTTTCATTATTACAGTCTATTTTATGATTTAAAGTCCACATGTATGCTCAATTTTTGCTCGCTTCAAATTGCAAATAAAATGGCTACCATTTTTTCCAACTGCACAAAGAAAGTGTATTTATACGCGATTTAAAGACGCCTCGGATCAGATGGAAAAGAAGAAGTGTTTAACCTCAAAAGTGAGGGTAAACAACCGAAATATGTATAATAATAAATAAATTCACTCAAACGGTGTGAAATGTAAAAAGAAAGTGAAACAGTAAAAAATAGTATTAAAAGTAAAACAAATAGATGAATTAAATGTGGAAAGCCATAAATATTTGCAAATACTTTAGAAACGAATCAGCATTTCACAAGAATTAGAATTGCGTAAAGAATAATTTCATTCAAAAGAACATGATCTTGCCGAACCATGAACACATTGTAACGATTCTAGTAGTCCATCTGGTATGTTCATTACATGTATCTTATGATAGTGTCGAAAGGCGTAATACTTTTGAGAAATCATCTCTGGAATTCCAAGCAGCACAGCCCTTTTCTCGATCGGAGTGTATTTCAAAACGAATAAAAGCTCTTGTCATAAAATGGTTCTATATATACAGAACAGTCCCAGTTAATAATCCTTCTTTCCACACACATAGATACAACGTAATAAGAAGTATTGGAGAAACGGGTTATGTTGTCATTGTGCTGAAAGACAATGTTAAGCTGATCCGGGCTAATCAGCTGGATTTCAATATATGTATAATTCAAAGAAAAATTCTTTTATCGAATGTTTCTTTAATAAGACACGAAAATGACATCTCCACTTTTTTAGTTTGTTAAAGTGACATTTCAGAATTCTATTTCACAAATTTAACTTTTATTTTTATCTGAAAGAACATATTTGATTATGACAATTTCAAGCCAAAGTATTGCGATGTTTACGGGAAATATTAATCCGAGTTTTCTCTGATGAAACTCATTCTTTGATATGTTGATGTCGCTCATTTACACCAGAGCGCACTACCACTAAAAACAACGGAAAGTAGGTCACTGTAATCTATTGCTATTCCGGTGAGGGTTGTTGCAAAACATTGCCTATAAACCTTTTAGAACTACTTTTTGGTCTTACATTTTTCACCAGGCATGACAATAAACGGTTCATTGATCGGTGTCATGAGGCTTTTTAGGATATCCTTAAAGATCGGACGGCGATCAAAGCGCCACAACTTGTGTTGACACATTGAACTTTCCGTTGTTTTTGAATGGTAGTGCGCTCTGATGTAAATGAAATGAGCGACATCAACATATCAAATTGAGAATTTCATCAGAGAAAACTCGAATTAGAGAAATATATTATACCTTTTTATTCAAATTAAACAAATATGTATACAGAAGTTCAGGTGTATGTGGAATAATTTATTTCTATCTCAACTTTAAAGAAATGTTTTCGCTTATCAGCAACAACTTCATAAAACTGATATCGTTTATACGCATATGAATAACCATACTTTGCATCAAGATATACATTTAAAGTGACATTTCACAATTATTTGTACATAAATTTTGCTTTTATTCCATCTGAAAAAGCATGTTTTCTTATGAAAATTCTGAAAATTTCAAGCCAAAATATTGAACCGTTTACGAGAATATTATATTTTTGTGCTAAAATTAAACAAATTGTTGTGGACAACAGTTCAGATTTATATAAAATTTGTCATTTTTGTCTCAACTTTAAGGGCATATCTTTTGCTTATAAATAACAACTTCAAAAAACTGATAGCATCTCTACACATTAGAATAAACAATCTTTGCATCAAGACATACTTTAAAAAATGAAATAAATGTGAAATGTCACTTTAAAGATGGAATGTGATGTCTCGTTAAAGGGAAGTATGGATACATAGAAACGGACGGTAAAGATTTAAACGTATTGAAACATTGATAAACTTAACAAGGCATCTTATATTAGATAATCGCGACCTCTTTAAATACGATTTCGTTTACAGTGACGATTTTGTTGACAGTTACATGTAGTTCCAATTCATCTATTATTCCATGTCAATATCATGAGTACATTCTGGTATTTCTTAACTCATATATGAGTGATTTTGGAAATAACTCATTACGGGAATAGGTTTGGGAACAGAATTTCGGATTAGTTTCTGCGATTAAGTGTTAATGTTCATCGCAGATATTCGCCAGTCAGTCTGTCTTTTCTAGATGAACAAGTGCGGCGGGCGAAACTATTTGTTTTTCTTACAGTCCATAAAATTTCGCGGAATATCATAAAACATGGAATAAAACCCCACACGTTAGGCACGGTGAAAGTCATAATCTCAGCAGTACTGATGATTTCACCAGCTGAAAATTGATAGAAAACGAGATTGCCAGAGCGATTTTTGTCGAAATAAAACATGCGGAATTGTAGAGAGATCGCGGGATGTTGCGATAGCCACTTTTA
Source organism: Fragum sueziense (assembly GCA_963680895.1). Lineage (NCBI taxonomy): Eukaryota > Metazoa > Mollusca > Bivalvia > Cardiida > Cardiidae > Fragum > Fragum sueziense. Next base: position 48,159,985 of record OY804600.1, read on the forward strand.
TTGAGTGAAAGTATTTTTATTATAAGTTTCGTTGTAGGTAAAGAGACCAGCATAAAGACAGATCACCCGGTACCTACATACAGTCTAGTTCGGTATTGAAATGAGCCAGGATCCGGAAAAAACGTCCCTTATAGCATTTGAGAACAATATAGTTCCAGGTCAGCCTGCGTATACACCATGTTGTTCTCCAATAGCTTCCACATGGTCTGTAGCAACCATTTGAGAGAAATGTGGCGGCTTGTTAGACTGCATCTAGGCACAGCCCGACCTTGAAATCTGGCTGCCTTAAATGCTATAAGGGACGTTTTTCCAGATCCCGGCTCAATTGTATTCTGGGGTCGTATTCTTCAACATTTCTAAATCAATTGCCTTAAAAATTACATTGCAAGCCATAACCCCTCCTAAATTTCTGGTAGAAATCTACGACTGTAATAATTATCCAAGATCTACTACCGACCATAAATCCTGACTACGCAGGTAATAGTATTACACTCTTGCCATTTCAATAGGACATATCATTGGCAATGTTTATTACTACATACATCATTATCGTATTCTCATGCCAAAGTCAGGCAAGAGTTGGATCGACCTCTTTTAATCTTTTGCCATTTTAGATGTCCCCTACAGTATGTTAGATTAGAAACCATTGAAGGAAAAGCAGAAAGTATGGATGATCAGCATCGCGCCGCTTCTCAATAAAAACCGTGTTATTACAGCTTGTTTTAAGCTGCAGTTACGAGGTTTCTGTTGAGAGGCAGTGATTGCTTTCTTGCCCCTGCATCACTTCTATGTTGTAAGTTGTTAATATTTAGTTTTTCAGTAACCTGTAACATTAACTTTTCTTTTGTAATAGACATTTGATTTGAAATCATATAAGTTATATTTTGTTCATTGTTCAAGAATAGTAATGTGGACATGTTTTGAAGACAATGGACTATAAGCAAATGCTTACTTGCCATTTAAAACATTTGTTCCAAAGAATCCGTACATCAAATAGAGGCTAGAACGGGCATCGCTCTACGTACCATATAACGTTTTCACACTTTTTTCATTCTCGCACAAAGTCTAGAAAATATAGTTGGTAGATATGAATGGTTTTGTTATCTAGGTATGATAAATGATGGTGTAATGGCTGATACGTTTTTAAACTGTTTTTAGAAGGGAAGAATTCCGCCTGATCACATGGAGTCTACATCGAGTCTGGTTTGAGCAGAACACTGGCACCACTCGTCTCCGATCCTGGCTCGACTCAAATTCTACAGACATCTTAGAACACAATCTTGCGTCAGCACCGACGTTCCGTAACACTGGCTTGACGAAAGGAAAAATTGCCTATGATTTATGGACCGATGTTTTTATCATCTGCGGTAAGAAATGAGCGTTTTAGAAACCGTGATTTGTTTGTTTAAATACATATCTCCACTCAAACCTCTTTCATCTTCGATATTGCCTTAATCGACTCTATTTACGCTGTCATGGTCGCGTTTACACGTAGAGACAAATGAGATTTGAGGAATTTAACTGAGAGGTTTCGATGGTAGCGCTACTTTGAGAAGATTACGTTTTCTTACTGAATTTAATAATAGGGGCGTTTTGAGACTTGCGTTTCAAACGGCTATTATTAGGGGAATGGCCATCAAAACCTTGTACAGACAAATCTTATTGAAAAATAGGCCTTTAATTGAGAAACGGGCTTTACTCCAAAATGTTCAAAGGGATTTTCTTAAAAGGTATCTGGGAGAAAGTGAAGTTTTTGCGTGTCTTATCGTAATGCAGAATGTTTTTGAAACAAGGTTTGCAGTGTATTGACCGTGGAGCCTAAATGGGTATTGCTTTTTTAAACACTTTGATCTGCTAAATGGTCCGAAGTTTTCATGACAAATGGTTTACAGGACACAAATGAAATTGCGTAATTCTTATATGTCACGCAGAAATGTGCCAATGAAATTTAGAACTTAAAAAACTGTTAACATTTATAAAAATCAACTGGAAATGACTCGTACTGTCCGCTATATATTTCTGTGCTCTTTTACTGTATGTATTTTTCGGTCATGAAGGGTTTGAACATAGAGCAAGAGTTAAATTTGATTATGAGCGAGAAATATCGATATCTGTCAGTCACATTATAGATTGATGGAGTTATCTGACCTTATATATGGTCAACCGGATCTTTATTAATATAGAATTCTGGTCATTTTAACTTTTAAAATTCTTTGAACGGAGGAAGACACGTGATCCTTTAAATATCAATGACATTTGATGATAAAAGAGAACAACAATTTCAAAATCCGTTGTTATATTGTACAGATCTTTTTACATGTCAATTTGAAAGGTACATATACGACCCACTATCTTCAAACTAATATAATGCCATTTATTATAAAGAATAAATACTTATATCAGAAACCTATGGTTTACGACCACAAACAAGCAGCAGAAATGAGATTGTGAAAGATGAAAAGAAAATATCCGCATATAAATCAACTTCGTAATATACTTTTGACAGACAATCCTAATTTATATCACAAACGAGGGAAAAGGCAAAAAAGTAAAAGCTACATTTAATATGTTGACAGCTTCTAGCGCCAGCGTTTAAAAACCAACGTACAGGCCCGTCACTTGCCTCCTGCGATAAAAGCATTCTTTCAGTGAAAATGATTACAATAACTTGTTTCTTGAAAGTGCGTACAAGAGACTAGCGGTGAGTTCAAACGGAGCTGTTAAAAACGTAATTACCGGGGTGACAGATGATAGAACGTTGTTGGTCTACGTAAGATAATTTTTGCTTGTTTTTGTGTCACTCATGCCTTTTAACACATCACAGTTGTGCAAATATACTCTCGCCTTTGGTTGGTAAACAGAAGGACAATTGAATAAACACAAGTAAAGACGGATTTTCCTTGAATCTAAATCTAGAAGTCTAAAATGATCGCTTGACGTTATACAAGAAACATCCCAAACAAGCTCTCCGTCGCTTTTCTGCGAAAACCTCGTATCTGCAGCTTGTTTTAAGCTGCAGATACGTGGTTTTTGCAGAAAAGCAGCGACTTGTTTTGACGTCCTAAAGAGAATAATTTTGTTTGGAAAATCATTTAAGGAATTCTGATCATAAACATCCTTAATATTTCCTGCGCCATAGTGCACAAGTCCTAAATATCATAGTTGTCCTTTTTTGAAGCGAGTTGTTCATGTTGCAATACCCAATAGCAGCAGCCAAAATCAATGAATGCCGAGTTAAGTGCTGGTAAAGGAAAAGTTTCAGTTTGCCAAATTTTTGCTATACCTGGATCAGCTTCTATGCACGACTGCGAAAGTTGCCGACGTAATATATGTACGACAACTCTATACATCGTTTAGCTTTTTTGTATACAGTATGTCTCTCCTTCTTTGGGTTATTCAAATAAGAGAACATTTAAGCATTGTTTCATTTTGCAAACACCCGATTTTGACATTGTTGGATATTATTTGATAACGACCAAGGTCATAATTATGTGGCTTTACTATGATATTATTGCCTTCACTTTTGTGATCAAGCATGCATTTGTCCATAAGAATGATTATAAAGGACAATGCTCCAGTATTACTATTTCTTTTCCCAATAATAGAATTTGATCATATTTTTTCTGTCGAAAGTATGATTTATTACCTGATGAAAAATGAAAATGGATGACCATCGATCTTGTTTGGATTTGATCGAAGATCGTATGGTATACCCCTACAGGTTAAAAAGGGTCCATTTTCTCCCCTTTCAAAGGTCAGGAAAGTACTCAGACAAGAGGATCAAGATGGCCCTGCATCGCTCACCTGAGAAGACTTTGAGACAAACAATTTGCCAACTTCAAACTTGCATGACCCACTTTTTACATGACCTATATATCATCAAGATAAACATTCTGAACAATTTTGACAATGATGAGTAAATATTTAGGTTCCTAGAACAAAAACAAGATTTGACCTTGTGACCTATCTTTTGACCTCACATGGCCCCGTTTTACATTACCCAGGTATCATCAAGATAAATATTCTGTACACTTTTGACAATTATTTAGTAAATATTTTGAGTCTAAGAGCAAACAAAAGAATTGACATAGATTTTGACCTTGCATGACCCAATTTTCACATCACCAAAATATCATCAAGATAAACATTCTGAGCAATTTTCCAAATGAGTATGTATATATTTTGGTTCTTTGATCAAAAGCAAGATTTGACCTAGTGACCAAGTGTCTGACATCGCATGACTCACATTAAACATGACCAAGATAAACATTCTGAACAATTTTCACAATGATTATGTATATATTTTGGTTCTAAGAGCAAAACCAAAATTTAACGCAATGACTTAGTTTTGACCTTACATGGTTATCCAACATCGCTGCGACCAAGGACAGCTACCGTTCGAATGTTCTACGCTTTACATGATCAAATTCGACACTGGTGAAGGTACTACCCGCCCTAACGATTCCTGGTATTTTACAGAAAGCCGCTAGGCTGACCACTTTTTCCACAACACCTAAGATCGCTCGATACAAAGGACAATTCATGCGCAACCGTCTAAGGAGCTGTGACGTCTTAAAAGTTGAACTGGAAAAGACTAAAATTAAGTTTCAGTGAATTCACCCATTGCCAACATGATCCATTTGTTTCCAAGGACGCTTGTTGCACACACAATCGACGAAGAGCTGTGACGTGGAACTGAAAAAGACTAAAATTTTATGTGAAAGGGGAAATCAAATGGGTATGCTATCAGAAATACTCGATCTACCAGGTATACGGATGAAATACAGAAAACACGGAATCGCCTCTTCCCGAGCATCCTTTTTGCTTAATCGTCTATAAAGCTGTCACATTGTACTGAAAAAGGCTAAAACTGCAATGAGTAAGGTAATGGAAAAGGGGTATGGGAGGGCGGGTTAATTATTTTGGCTGGGTGTCATGGATTCTTACACTACCAAGATTGCATGTCATTTCGTCAGAATCAGGATCGGAAAGGAAGTCTGCTAAAATTAACAACACGGATAAAAATGAACAGCAATGATTCTTTTACCCCAACGGATTATTGCATTTTCGCATCGTCACTGTAAGTGGTTCTCAAACTTGATCGTTTGAAACTTTTTACAGATGACATATGCTGGTATAAGATAACAAAGCTAATGTAAATTCTAAACCCAAACTATTTTATTACCAAATTTACAATTTCAATAGCAGTAGTATCATTTTCTTGTTACGTTTGTTGGCGTATTCTGGCCACGACTCCTCGACATACACTTTAGGCTATAAAACCTCGATGCGTCAAATGGTCAGCTATCCTACCACTCAAATAGTCTGTTCTCAAAATCCCCAAAGCCGGAAACTGGTGAAGGTACTACCCGCCACATGGCGCAGCCATACCGCCACCAGTTCGAGGAGCCTTGCCAGAATAGGTAAATATACAATTGTATTGAATCATGAGTTACAATGCCATCTTTTATTGTTTGAGGGAAAATTTTGTTACGCTTACCCGAAAAATGAGTGCAACCACGACCCTGATCACCTTTACTCAAATGGTGTCTTAAACCATTGCTTTCAAATGTTGTTACCAAACCATAAAGCAAATGTCCATCCTTCTGCTTGTAGCTTCTGCCAGGACGCTCAGGCCTCAAATGTAAATTTCCAACCAAACAATAACTGATAACGAATGCTTTTTTAGTTATACATCGGCCATTCGAAGACCAAATCAAAATTAACCTTTTTATCTGATATGATGAAATTGTTAATTCCAAGATGCTAAGAAACTGTAAAGAACTAAATATTCACTCCATACAAACCAATCCTAAATTGCCAAATATTTCTGCACTCAAAAATCATGGCTGTTAAACTTTGTTTAACTGTTGTGTGTAACCTGTATCAGTTGTTGTTGTAATTGTTGTTTTTGTTGTTCTTCAGCAACGACCATGCATGTAGCTTGGTATCTGGAAAATACTCATGCAAACATTAATAAACTACAAACTTAAATCTATTTTGCTTCACTTTCTGATTATGACGTAAATTTACGCTATCGTTAAAACCTGTTAGCGCCATGCTTCCATCTCACAAACGAATCAATATTAGATCGATTACATGTATGCTTTGCTCTCCATCACACGGAAATTACTAACTGCATACGAACAGTACATGATGTAATAACAATAGCATGTGATAAAATGTCAAAACACTCCTACACTTTTGTAATACAGATTGTAACATAAACACCCTATTCGCATATTCATTTGTTCGTGACACCATAAAACTTGTTGTGTTTTTGTTGTTGTTGTTATTGTTGTTGTTGCCGTTGTTTATAAATCCACGTCAACAGGGTTTACAAAATTTTTAACATCGTAACGTCACCCCAAAAATGTTTTGCTTATAGCTCTCCAAATCTAAATAACCTTACAAAAAGTGTGACACAATAACGACATTTCCAAATGTGCCCATTAACTGAATAAAGTTTTTTATCTGTGTGTTTCTACAGCATTTAAAAACCTCTGTTAATAACAACTATAGACTCATTCCTTTTTTTGATGGTATGTTGAGCTGCTCTCCAAACCGTTGTTACTGACAGAATTGAAAACAAGATGCATTCGATTGAAATTAAGAATGATTTTTCAAATTGAATTGCTCTGTATTTGATGTATCCATTGATTTTTTCCTGTACAAAAGGTTTTAAATGGAACTTCTCTGTATAGATGTTCTAGAAAATTATTATTATTATCATTATTACATAACTATTTGACTCATATGAATTGTTGCAACAATTTTGTCAAACTATTCAATGTTAAAGAAGTAACACTAAAGGCCCTATCAACGACAGCAATCAAGCACAACCCCAACCATTATAAGTTACATAATCGTAAAAAAACATCCCTTTTCCAATACGACCACACACCAATAATATCTGTGAAGCTATTTTCAATGTGGTTTGATTAGTTTAATAAAGTCTTATCCATGTTGTAAGAATATGTTGATGTCTCCCCAGTTAAACATGAGAAACAACGCAAGCGCCGGTTATGTTTTGAAAAGTATTTGAGTCAAAAAGGAGATATTGATCAGAATATAGTGCTACCCGAATGATATTACGGTTTGTAGAGCCTAAACTTATCACCACGACGAGTACGCTCCATTGCCGAGGTCTATTGATTAAACCATCAAATATGACCTCTGCAGTTTTCGGTACGCCAACAGCCTATTTGGTCGTCATAATCTAATTATAGCACATCATTTGAATTAACGAATCAAAATCATTCAGTTTTATCTTGCATGATCATTACGTATACATTACGTCACTTCTATTTTTGGCTGAAGCCGGTAACATTTGAATTATCGAATCAAAATCATTCAGTTTGATCGTGTTTGATTACGTATACATTACGTCGCTTCTATTTTTGGCTGAAGCCGGTAATTTGAAGCGTCAGCCAATGAAAGTTTGTATCAGCTTTTTAAATTGTTTTGTTGTGTATCGCCAACGATTGGATACTTAAATCCCGCCAAGGCCCCGAGATTAGACGTGAAATGACCCCGCGAGAACAGAGTTCATTCTATCGAAATGGAATGTAGAGATAATGTGCTCTGTTCATAAGAGAGTACACGACGAGCAAACGAGTATCAGGTACACTACGTCCCAGTTACCAAAATTCAAATGCCACGCTATTTAATGATCTATAATAATTTCGTCGCATCAATGTTAATTGAATATCAATCCAATGTGGAAGTCAAATTCGCATTCTGACTGACATAGGATCCACAGAGAGAAAAACTATACTCTGTCCGGAGCGTACTCATGTATTCAATACATTCCAAAGTTCCAAAGTAATCTTCCTACCGGAAAAATCGAAGCATCAAAATATCTACGTATGCTAAGTACTTAATGGGGAATGTGACAGTTTCCTAAATTTTTTCCCAATAATAGAATTTATTTATATTTTGTATGTTGAAATTACATGTTATTACCAACTGAAAAATAAAATAGAAATGGATGGTCAGCGATCTTGTTTGAATTTTATAGGCATTCGTATCACATACCCCTACAGCGAAAAAATGTACAATTTCTTGCTCCTGTCCAAGGTCACTAAAATGCTAATAAAATGCTGTATATTCATCGTTTAGTCCCGAAAACGGATTTAAAGTAACGTCTTGCATTTAATAACAACAGAAAACCCAAAATATGTGCTATCATAAACACGTGAATGTATAAAACAGCATGCTTACGTGTTCGGTTAGATCAACGAAGCAGGAGTGTTTTATGTCAAAAATTGCATATTTTTGGAAATATTTCAAGTTCTACATAATAGAATTTGATAAAACTCCATCATTGTATTAAGCAACATGTCCTGGTAATAATTCAAAAAGAAAATGTATAGGTCAGCGCACTTATTAGTGAATTACAGCAATTTTTATCAGCTACACATGAATAAAATGGCGCAAAACAGTGGTAACTGCATACACACTTACGACTGTCTTGCTCTAAATAATCGATTTCCATCTTGAGGAAATCAGTTTCGCTTAATAAATACACTCTTACCGTCGAAAATGGTAAATTGTAATTATGTGTTATATTATTGAAAATTCGGTAGCGAAACATATTGGTACGAAACATTTAATTTTCTACAGTAATGACCGAGTGTTCCGAAAAACTGGAGCATTCCCCCTTAAAATGAAATACATAATTGAGAAAACAAACACTTATCATAATAAGAAGACAAGGTATGGCACTATGTTCTGTACAAAGCGTAATTTAATCCTTCAAACAAGAGCAAGGAACTAGTTAGGCGGATCAATGTACTTTAAAAGTAGTACTTGCCTGACATGAAGAAGGACCACGAAACTGCATAGCGGTATCAACTATATCAAATTTTACAGACATATATTGTACTACAAACAAATTCTACGGTCAATATTAATATCAATTAAAATACCGGATGGATTCAAAATGTGCTTGGTCAGACTTTGTTTGATTTCTGGGTGGAGACTGGCTGTCACTTACTTATGACTACATTTACCGGCGTCTGACCAACATAACAGATTTCATTTAAAAATTCCTGTGCCTAAACTATCGAAACTGTTTCATATTGTCGCAGCAATTAAGTCGATTAAAAAGATACCCTTGGAACTTCGCATTAAATCTGTATACCTGTTAGTATCTACATTGTGCACTGTTTAATATCCCGTATCATTATCATACCGAAAAAGACTTTTATCCCTTTTATAAATCTCTGATTTCTTATATGCATTTACTGTTCAGATTTATTTTAACCGAGACACACGGTTCTCACCAAAGTCAACGCTAATATACATTCCGATCAATAAAAGAGATATGCTTCTTTGGGAATGTGTTTAAAAAAATGTAGCGAACTTTGTTGGGTGCGAATCATTTCAATTTAGTTATTCCCCCTTATTTATACGCCGCCATGCGTTCGAGAACAAGCATCATCTTAACGCCAGCTTTCTGGTGTTTTATACAAAATAGATTGTGGCAAGTCTAACCGAACACAGGTCTTTCACTGTAATCGGCTTAGACAATGTAAGAAACATATTTTCTTAGGGGAGCAAACTGAAAAGCAAAACGAAATTTTGTCTGATAATTGCCCAGTCGAACATGAATACGAGGTAGATTTTAGACCGAAAAGGCAAATTAAGAAACCAAATTGGATGACCGATTATGTTTTGTCTACTTCCAGATCTATGGCCATAACGAAAATGACTGAAAGGAAGGACAAGACAGCATTACTGATCTGCGTCAAGTGCCAAACCGTTCTACCAAACGCAACCCAGTACCGCTACCACATAGAAACTTGCATCATGGACAAAGTGGGTTGTGATAAATGTGATAAAACTTTCAGTTCAAAGAAGTCTTTCCTGCAGCATAAACGCAGGAAGCATGGTAACTCGACTCCCAAAGCCACGGATGCGCTGACGGATGCCTCTAGTGACTGGGAAGACCAGTCAGACATTGAAGTATCAGGCGCCACTGAAGCTGAATGTGTCAAAGATGCAGACGAGGTACTTCAAGGGAGAGTGCTCTCTAAGCCCACCAGACCACTGCCTGTGTTGGGGCCAAGAAAGGTTACAACAACCAAGACATCTTGTTCAGAGTACTGTCCACCTGTTAAGAGAGCATGTGTTACACCAGACTCGAGCTCAAGAAAAAGGAAAGTTGACACAGCTGATTCACTGGAGGACAGACCCTCGACAGGCGCCAAGAAAGTGTGCCACGAGCCTGATAACCGTGCACCCAGTGAAATTCGTGTCAAGTGTACTAATTCACAGAGTGGGGATCTGTTTCGTAGGACATTAGTGGTAGAGGAAGAGGTGAATGGGATACTTTTGAGCCAAGATACAAGCAGTCGCGTACGACAGGAGTCAACCATCAACCTCGGAGAGTATTTGAAGGACATTCCAATACACCCAAGAGACATTACTCTACAGTTAGGAATTGATGGAGGGGTTGAAATCTGTTTCCGACAGTGACTATGTTAATTTGATGACAGTGTTGCTTCATGATCCTCAGGGTGTTGTTTTTGTTGTTGTTTTTGTCGGTTAGATAAACCAGTCATGCTATGTATATATTGTGTGAATATGTCATTTTGTAAAGTTCATTGCATCAGTTGTTTCTTTAGGAAAATGTGTTGTTAAGTCATTCACGCGGGTCGCGTGGGTATCGGAGGCGTGGGTAGTGTAGCGAACTTTGTTGGGTGCGAATCATTTCAATTCAGTTATTCAGTTTATACGCCGCCATTTGTTCGAGAACAAGCATCATCTTAACGCCGATTTTCTGGTTTGTTTTTTGTTTTTCCATCCAAGTAAGCCTTTTGGTTATACGGACGAAAAGTCCGTCTATAGATTGAAATTTAAACGGAAACAAAAATGTCGGAAACCCTCTGTTTTTTTCAATGTTAATTGAATGGAAAAATCAGAGGGTTTCCGTGAAATTTCGGGCGGGGGGGAAGGGTAATTTCGCATTTTTGGACTCGTGTGCCCCTGGCTTTTAACGTCATTTTTACAGCAATAACTTGATAATCCCCTTCCTAAACGCCATCAAAACGACCTGTCAGAAGCAGTGGATCAATTAATATCGATTTAGATAATGCTTTTGAATTGTGTGTGAATTTAAGAAATACAACAACAAAGCTAAAGTTTAACTAAAGACCTAAGCGAAGTCGACCTATGCTAGCTGAGCTCACGTGTTATCGTTCTCTGTTCAATGGATAATTTATGATCAGCGGCCATCTTGTTTCGTCTGCACTAGTCGACAAATATAGGCCTACAGGTCTTCAACAATTTTGGCTACATTCACCATGGAGTAACATACTGCGCGATAATATGAAGTGGTGTGACACCAACAGAGATAAATTACCGGAAGTGACAGAATCAACCTATACCAGACAGCAAAAAGGACCGAATTGGTGCAAACGGCTTCGAGAACTGTGTGAACTATGTGTAAGTGTCAAAATCTATGGATTTTTATTATCTCAGTTATATTTCAAACCTGTCATATTGGTTTCCAGTAGCAAAATGAGTTTCGTACCAAATAAATTTCGACCGATCAAGTTGTAGTCTGGACATACCGGGCCTTCTACGGTACCGCGGTATTCGAAAAAGTATTCATTTGCAAACGAAGCATCACCTGTCAACTGCGTGCATTAACAAAACTAAAGGAAATTTTTTAGTTACTATAATTTTCGGTGATTATTCTTAACATTATTTTGTCTGCATTGGATTGCTGTAGAAAAAGAAAACATGGAATGTTTTCATGTCTCCGTAATGGCATTCATCATTTATTTTCTAGGACGCCATTAACTACCGCGGTACCCAAGAGAACCACCCTTACATTAACAATGATAACGGAATACCTGTTCCTCGAAGCCGTTAATAGGCTTTCGCTCCTATGGCCTTAGCAATTTTAATTGTATACATGAATCAGATCAAATTTTACATATTTGTTAAGCGTAATGCGCTCTAATGTAAATAGCGGAATATCAAAGAGTGTATTTACATCTGAGAAGACTCGGATTAAATGGTCATTGATTCTTTCCCAAATTATACGACATGGTTTTGTCATTCCCAAACTGAAAATCTTTGGTAAACATTAATTTTGTATCCAGCATCTAGAACTCAAATGATCATAATGCCAAGATGTTTATGTTAATCTATAGCCAATAGCACAGAATATATTGAGGACAGATGAGAAATTGTATTTGTATTTGTAAATGTATTGAATTACCATGACTTAAAATGATTTCTATATTCATTTCAGCTATAAAACAAGAATCTACATGGGTTCAAGTAATTTGATACTCATTGCGAGTAGGCCTAATTGTGAGGCCAAGCACCAGACACATTTCAAGTGAGTTGATTTGTTGTTTACCATTTTAAGTTTATTTTAATAAAAGAGTACAAAACATGGAAAAGTAAAAACACATTACAGCAATATTTCACATATTTAGTTATATGGGAAAAAAGGCTCCCTTGTCTAAATGATTTTAGTGAGTTTGTATATGTATAGATTCTGATAATTCTGATAAAATACTAGCAATATGTCTATTCAATCACTGTTACTGGACTGTCTGTTAATAAATTGCTGAGTGTAACGCTGCACGCCTAGTAGGAGGAAGTAATGTTTGAAATGAGATATCATGTTACATAATTATGTTAAATGGACGGGCCTGTTGCTACCCACTGCAAATGCTGATCAGGGAACACTTCAGTTGTGGATACTTACTCATATAATAATTATTTTTTGGATAAGACATTTTTTAGCTGAATCTATTTATATAGAAATTTAATTTCGAGGGTTTAGCACATTTAAAACTACATATTTTGTTTGTATTTCTGAATCTTTAGAAAATAATATGTCATGTTCTAATAATGAGCTTCATTTCTGTATTTATTAAAAAAGATATTTAGAACTCAAAGATGTTTTATCTCTTAAAATTTTAGAAAGTTCTAAGTTTTTCCCTCTCCTGTAAAATTTTACAAAATTTAATTACAATAGTTTTGCACTAAGCCCTCAATTTGCCTTATGACAATCATAAGTGTTGAGATATTATATATGTATTTGACAATTTTGTCCATTTTCATGTTATGAATTTGATATGCATATAATTGTGTACATGTATATCAATAATCATTTTGCAGACATGGTGAAATCAGAAAACAGTGGTATGTTGAACAGCTGTATAAAGTCTGGTAGAATGGAATGTGTTTCAGAAAGGCCTTCAATGGTATGCATTTATTCTTTATCCCTGAAACAATCTTGATTTCATTGTATCATGTACAAAGGTAGACTTTTCCTGAATTACAAAGTATGATGAAAAACATTACTTTCTGAATAAACTATACCTTACCATAAAGTACAAATTGTCTGCAACCTGTTTCAGCATGGATCAGTTTGAAATATTGTTGTTTAGAAAAGGTTGCACACTTATATATTTACATGTCTAGGTCTATGCTTGATTGGAATGTGACAATTTTAATTATGAATTCACAGTTTACATGTTGAATTACCCAGGTAGGTAATTAAGCAGCAGGTGTGCAGTATATATATTTTGTAAATAAAATGTTCTGTTCTGTATATAAGGGCACATCCCCTGCCGCTTAATGAAACCCAGACTGCATTAAAAGGGATGATTTAAATGGGTAATTACGGCTTTTTAAAGTAATTACAAACTTTTCAAAAAGAACAAGAAGAATTTTACATTCTACAGTAAAAACAATGTAGGATATATCAATAATCAATATTTTCTACTTTTCATTCAATGTTTTGATTTTGAAAATATGCATATCCTTTTTCCTTTTGCAATACATATTGCAGAAAATTTTGTTAAAATACATTGAACATTTTTTGATGATTTAATGACTGATCTTGTCATCTCATCAGCATCACCTTTGAAATTTTTGATAATATTTTTCATTGCATGTATTGTTGCATTTTGACAAGGCTTCAAATATTGTTAGAAAAGTAGAAAATGCCAGGATACCAGGAGTTGTGATTTTTAGGGGTCAGTATAAGGCTGAAATGTTACATTTATTACTTTTGTGTAATCGCAGGTTCATAAATCAGGTGCATAGATGAATAAAGATGATGCTGACAACGATGATTACCGGTGTTATAACAGAAAAAAATGACAATTTGTGGACATTGTTTGGTCCATACAGTGATTTGTGTACAATATCCATGTATAAACATTCAAATTTTAAATCTGACAAAACTCCATCCTGTTTCAACCAATTCCAACTTAATGACGTCTTTTGACAACCTACATGATGAAAGGTTTTGAAAACATTCTGGAAAATGAAGGAATGGTTTTGTGGAAAGCAATTTTATCATTTCCCATGATGTTTTTAGCCAGTTAGATAAAAAAAATATAAAATTTTATTCTCTTAAGATTGTCATCTGCAACATCTTTCAAATTGGGACAGTCTTAAAAAATCTTTCTGGTAATTGGTTACAAATGATATAGTGCAGATACCAAATACAATAGAATATCATGTTGTGACTTGTAAAAACCAGCCAAAGTGTCATTCATGTTTATGAAAATTAGAATAAATTTTTAACATTTTATTTGATTTTTGTTCTGGCTATTAGAAAAATACACATTAACCCAAATAAGTCCTGATTTTGTCATCCCTGAAAGAAAAAGCTTAAGAAAACATTGAGACAAAAGAAGAAAATGCTGATAACCAGTGTGTTCTCCTTTTACCTAAATATTTTCTATGCTTAATTGTACATAAATTCTATCTTTATCAACATGCATTTGACGTTTGCAGGATGTTTCTTATTGGATCACCTCTAAATTTTAGAGTTTGGGAAAGGGTTAAATCAGAGTAATTACTAGTATGGAGATTTGATAGACACAAGGATGTTATGTCTGCCAACAGCAAATCTTCTGTCCTCTTTATTTCAAGTTGTGCACCGGTCCATGAGAAAACCTTCAACCAAAGTAAATCGTCGGTGTAAATGCAAAACCTTGTATGTCGATTCCTATATTTTTCAAAGTACAAACTTGTGTGCCCAGTTAAGACAATTCTCCATGGTTTTGAGATATTTTTACTGATCAATATTAATGATACATTATTTGTGAACAATATATCCAAATTTCAAGTAAAACATTTCAGTTTGAGAAAAGTTATTACAATTTTTTCCCTCCCCTTTAAAATTTTCCAAAAACCGAGATTCGAGGTTTTGCATTTACAACGACGAAATACAGTTTACACTCGTTAAGTCAACATCTGATATGTCAAACTTCCGCTTAAGTCGAAATGAAAATGTGGTCCTTGCATCATCTATAGTCATAGGGTATCAATCAGGTTAGACAAATTTAATTATTTTAAAGTGAATAAATCAATTGAAAAATAGTAGAAAAAGGAGATTATTTGCTCCTTTTGAGCAATTTTCCATTTTCTGCTATATTTCAATAATACACACACTTGCCCAACGACAATGAATAAATATCATTAATCAAAGCCGAAAAGAATTGAGATAAGTCATATTCACGATATCTTGAGCTAGAATGATATTCCCTAAGACTTTGACACAACAAATATTAGGAAACGTATTGGAAAACGGCTTACTGTCGTTTGAAGGCAATGCTGAAAACTGTTGAGATGAAGCGAAACAGGCTAGTGATAATGAACTTTCCGAGCGTCTTCAATATATGGGAACTTTTGAGAACTATGGACTTGATGAGAGAAAACGTTGAAAAACTACTATGCCTGTTTGCGGTTTTTAGCTCACCTGAGCAGAAAGTGCTTAAGGTGAGCTATTGTGGTCACTCAATGTCCGTCCGTCCGTCCGTCCGTCCATCTGTCAACAATTTAGTGTTCACACCATAAGAACTTGCATGGGTTCGAATCATTCCCATTGGACCAGAAAGTTGAGAGTTATGTGCCCTTGAATCTGACAAAATTGCCGTTTTCGAATCTAACAACTACAAATATTAAACAAACAAGACAAAACTTGGCCATAATGTTAATCATCAAGTATTGTTCGGGAAATGTTTAAGGTAGTCCATCCCCTAATGAGATTTGCACGACGTCGGAATTATTCGGGTAAGGTCGAAATCAGTCAGCGGAGGAACCTTCCAACGCTGAATGATTACGATCGCGTCCGGATATGTTCAGATACGTAACGACGACACTCGGAAAAAACAGATGTTTTATGAATCTCAAAATGGCCACATTACGGGTATTCTACCTTAATTAAAGACAAATTACTCGTAATCTTTTCACCCAAAAAAGACAACAATATGTATATATATTCCAATGATTCATTTAAAATTATTGTGTGCAACATCTTTGTATTTGGACCAAACTCAAATTTTGACGTTTGGGAATGGGTTTATGGTGTGGATTTCAAAATTCATACAATTCGTTATGATGTCTGTGTGACAAGTCTGTCAGGTCATTGTTCTTGGTCAAAGACACATCTCAAGGTCATAATTACAGAACCTCATAGACCTATAGACTCTACTCCAAGTTCCAACAGGCATTTGTGCTTCACATGCACGTCTTTTAGTCTAAAACCCTTTGGATTTTGACGAGATAGATCTAGCTTTCTGGGAAACGTTAAGGTTGACGTCGACATCCTTTCGTCCGTTTCTAGGCTTTGCCTACTTTCATATTATCTATTGCACCTGACGCCCATGCTGCTTAGTTCCCGCTGCACGCCCATGCTTCTGTACGTATTTATTATATATATTTCGAGTCCTTAGTTAATTATTAATCTGCATCATCTCGAGATGCTCATTAAAGTAAGAGGAAGACGTTTATTAGCTTCCGTGACCTTTCGGCAAGGTCCGTATTTCCTCTAGGTGGCGCTGTCGTAGCTCGATTATAAAATGGACTGCACAATGGTTAGAAATTAAGTTCGTGTGAGAACAGCAAGCTGAGCACATCGCAGCAACAACAACAACCACTTGCATTTGGGTAATTATAAACTCGAGTAATGTCCCTTTCTCTATTACATTCTAACAGATATCAAGGAACATTAAAGAGTTGTGCAGCCCGGTCCGAGTTGGTCTAGCGTTGTAGTGCTTTGGGATTTTGAGGCCAGCGTCATTGAAGCCGGCGTCGTTGAAGCCGGCACCGTTGAAGCTGGCATTATTGAAGCCTTGGAGAGTAGTAGTATTGGAGTCGCTCTGAAGCCTGCCTAGAGGAAACACAAAAGCGAGCTAGTCTTGTAGTCTGTGATAATCGGTAATCCGTGTGCATTTGAGTATTAAGAATGCCAACAACGCAAATCAGAGAAACAATTCCTTGGTAATGATGAAACTGCTTGTTGGCATGTCTGTAGACGCGTCGTTTCCCTGTGACGTCACGTCAAAAACAACAACAATAAACAACAAAAATTGAGATAAACAGTCGATTACAGGGATATTATATAGAAAAAGTACAAGAAAATAACTCAAATCCTTTGATATAATTGTTTTAGAGAAAACGCATCAGTTTGTACAACCTGTTAAATGCGTTTTAGTATTCAGACGTCACACTGACGTCAAATTACAAACATACATACCTATTGCTTATATGAATGGTTTTAGCAATTTTTTGATCATGATCACACACAATAAAGGTAACATAATGAAAATATTATATCAAGATTGACATCTTCTGATTACGTAAAAAGATAAATAACGTCGATGATAGGTCAATTTTATTTAATACATATATCCACTGTATTACGATTGAAAAGTGAAAAACCCTTAAACTTTAACTTTTTAATGTTCCATTTTGTGATTTCCCTTCGATATTTTTGCTCTGACGCCTTAACGTCAAAAACGTCATTGTAACGTCGTTATCAATAATCATAAAATTTACATCCAAACATCCTGATGATTAAACTTATAAGGCTTGTTATTCACTTTTCAAGTTTGATTTAGGTATTTTATAGTAATGTCGAATATTTATTCCACTTACCACTATTTCATTTTTTTTATTTGATTTTCCTTTATAAGTTTAAAGTTCTGTGGGAAAATGTAATATACTTTATTTCAAGATTCGTTTCTCTACTTGTTAGTGCTTTTCAAAAAAAAAATATCCTAAAACTATATACTAGTCTAGTAGATGTCAAGGTTGAACTTTAAGTTTTCTGGCATAATTGTTTTGTAGTGTAAAACTATGAATAAAAACAGATTACTCATAGATGAAGAAGAGATTAGACAACGATTCTTAATAGAAATTAAAGTATGATAAAATATACGGTGTACAAAATCGAAAAAAATAGATCTCTATAAAGCGACACCATAATTAGTTGAAGTACGGTAGATGACTGACAGCATTTTATTAATCTGTAAATTATTATGGATTCAAACAAACATCTTTGTCTGCTCCTTTTTACCAGTACAGACCAGCCCGTTTGACTTTTAAAACGTACGCCTTGATGGCCGACACATTATCTTGATACAGCGACACATTACAAGTTCCCAGAGTGCATGTCGGTCAAATGTGTAAGGAACCTTTTTGTAACCTTCAAAATCCGATTGTGTAACAGATACAAAGTGTTAAGGTAGATCTCTGCCTGATTTAATGATGCTAGTTTTTTGAAGGCACTGCAACAAAATCATTGCATCAAGAACTGTAATTTCTCTGTTTCAATGCTTGTGTCATCCTTGATATTACCTTTTCTCTGAGTATGGCCGAGAGTAGTGTTTCATGGCGTTTCTTTGCTCGTTCTTGTACAGTCTTTTTGTAGCACCACTGTATTACTGTCTCTATCAAGAAGCTTTATTCTTTTGACATAAATAGCTGTCATCAAATATGCTGAAACGTTGAGCAATTTCAGGTTTTGTCCCCATACTGGGACATGATATCTACACCCTGAAGTAAAATCTCACAGGAATCTTTTGTTGCTGACTAGAGTTCGATCAAGAATTTGGCATGATACAATGACTCCATTGGGTAGATATCCTTGGCTTCTTCGACGGATAATCTGCTCGGCATTATATGTATAATATAAAAAAAACTAATCCACACGGGTATAAATACCACCCACAATAATGTACGCAATACATGTCTTTGTACAACAACCATGTAGTTGTAAATTCTTTTGTATATAAGAACCAAATACTTATGTAATTGAATACTAAACGTACATAAATAATATAAACTAGATACACAATATTTGGGATTCAATACATGTACGCTCGCATGAGGACAGTTTCGACTGACAAAATTACCATATATACTGGTTTTCTTAAAAAATTATTGAAATATGCCCTCGTGATTCCCGAAGAACAAAATTACACAATATGTTCAAAATTCCTTTGATTGTGTTAATTCATTGTGTAAAAAGGATTGTGACAATTGTCAATAAAAAGAAGACTGGAAAATTAAAACACCATGATTTACCCCACCCACCACTTTTCTCTTTTTGCTGTACTCATCAGAAATACAAGCGAGTCATTCATTTTTTTGTTTTTCTCCATTGATTG
This sequence comes from Fragum sueziense, assembly GCA_963680895.1. Classification (NCBI taxonomy): domain Eukaryota; kingdom Metazoa; phylum Mollusca; class Bivalvia; order Cardiida; family Cardiidae; genus Fragum; species Fragum sueziense. Next base: position 48,179,427 of record OY804600.1, read on the forward strand.
GGTTCTGCTTAAAAACCATGTAACTTTATAAATGCATTATCTGAAGTTCTACGACGATTTAGAGCTTTTTAAGCTTTACTCATATGACATCCTTATTTTCAGTAATAACTGACAACAGATCGTGCAAATTAATCTAATTGGTACTTTTTAATTCACATATAAAATGTTAAAAAATACCATAATTATTTAAATAGTTACAGTCATTTGTAATGTGGCGCTTTAGAACTTTCGATCAGTAAAGCACACACACGTGGGTCAAGTGCATGTACGGCTCGTGAAATCTATGAAATCGATATTTATTTACCCGATATATCGTCGAAGACTTCTGATCAATAAGGTTATAACCACTACAACACCCGCACGATTAAACTTAAATGTCAGGATAGATGTCAAGTAGTGCAAAAGTAAAGAACGTTGAATACGTCAGTATTTGTCTCAATATTGTTAACGACGGCATATCTATGCATCATATGAATTATTCATTTCAAAGCATTTTATATCTATATCCAGATATCTGTTAATAGAAACACACATAAACAAAAACAACATCATTTTCATATATTTCACTAAACTCGGTTTGTAATTAAGCAAATTGACAACGTTACGTAAACGGCGGAGTACGACGTAATGACGCGTTTCCAGATATGCCAACAAGTGGATCATGAAAGTTCAGATATTGGAGCACACAACTGCAGTTGTTGGCATGCTTAATACTCTAATGCATACGGGACGTGATTTCCGGACATACCATCACAGACTATTGGAGAAGGCCTGTATATACCTTGGTTCCCCATCCTTGCTGTTGCATTTTAAATCCCCGGAACGTTACAAAAACAACCGTTGTTGTCGAATGCAAAAAGGCCCATTTCTGTGCACTATATTCTTTAAAATATGAATTCTAACTTGAAGACATACTGTCAAAATACAGGAGTAGATTCTAGGCTTTTATACGTTGTACAGGCAGAACACTGACCTATTCGTCGTCTTACGTCGATGTTACTCAAGACACCACAAACGGACACAAAACAAACGGATCAATTTTAAAACATTCAAAGCACAAACGAAAAAATAATAAGCTAAGTTAACACAACACAAACCAAACAATGTACCACAAACGTGTTCACACCACAATGGACCACTAGTATATTAACATCACACCCACAAGCATTTTCTCTTCTTTTCATTTTAATCATATAAACAGACGACGGAAAAAGTATCTGTTATTGTCTATCATTACACATTTCGGTCACTTTTTCAACAATGTACAAGACAGACGGCGTATATCTAAATACCAAACAAATATTTTTTTTTTAGAATAATGAATGCATATCCTTCAAACAAACACACGCATTTATCTTGAAACACCAAACATGCCAATCCATTTTATAACAAGCAACACAAACAAGAAATTCACTGTTAACATCAAACAAGTCATACATTTTACAACATTAGAATATACAGACACACTGGTCACAAACGGACCAATTATCCATTCGCACCAATCAATCACATTCAATCAATCAATCAATGAGTTCTGGTAATAGCAGTTTAAGTTTGTAGAACTGATTTTCGCCAACTAGCCTTTAGGTCGCTGTCCAGAATCATTAAAGTGTATCAACACATCAATATATCAGAAGGCTAGATGTTTGGGACGCGTGGGAACTATCTCGATAGATTACCGCTACCTCGATGGTCTGGGAACAACACGAATGAGTTTTTTGACAGGTAATCTGTTCAGGAGACCAGAACATCTGAAATTTTTGCGTCATTGTAGTTAATTTGACTACGCGTTGCATCAAAACATGTGATAGTGGTCAGAGACTGAAAATAAAGTACAATATCTGCCTCGAGATGCCTGCCGATATGTCAACACAGGGCGAACATGCAATCCACTAGTCCTGGAATTGATGTCGTCCTGCTCGTATTTTCCACTATTTAATGGGGTTTTCGGTCTTCATGCATTGCTAAAACATAGTAGCATTGCACTGCATCGCCAGATTTTTAAGTAATGCGTTCTTTGAAAGAAATAACAAATAAAGGCGAGAGCTCACCTTTGTCCGTTTGTCAAAATACGGGGATTTCCACTACCTCGACATTCCCGGATGTGGCGTGGGAACAAATTTACGTTAACACATGTTCGAGGTAGCTCCCCTGATGCCCACCCGTGCTCTGGCTCTGCATTTCATTCTCAGTCTGTAAACCTTAAAGGCGTGACATTATTCTCTTATCAGCAACAACTTCAGAAAACTACATATACTCATTTGAATAACCAATCTTTGCACCAAGGCATACTTTAAAAATTGAAATGCAGTGTCTCTTTAATAAACAATATCTTATTTTATCAGAATCTTTCTGAGTAGGCTACAAACAAGATTCAAGATTCAAGATTCAAGATTTATTACTCCTGGCCCATTATAGGCATCAGAGTTGACTAGAACAAATACAATGTAATACAACAAATGCTGTAAGACAATTCGCAAAGCGAAAAGAAATACTTTTATTCATTAACCCTTTCCCACATGGAATTAATTTAGACTAGGCCTATATTATTTTGAAGGCTGCTAAAGACAACAAAATACATGTTGCAGAAGAAAGGCATTGTTTTAAGTGTAGCTCAGACAATATTGAGGGAAAAGCAGAAAATGCTGGTTACCAGCACTTTCCTCCATTGCCCCAACAACCTCTGAAGAATTTACATCTGCGGACTTCAAAACCAGGTCTTTTGGGAAAGGGTTAAACAAACATGTTATCTAACAGACTGCTTGAAAAGTATGTTAAACATCCTAGGAGAAGATGACATAATGAACACCTAATCAAAATTTGACATAATGTTTTTCATAAACAGTGCCAATTTTGTTAAAACAGCTGAATCTGTTGAGTTCATTAGAGAAGCATACATGTATGTGTTTGCAGCTTGTCTGTAATAATTTGGGAGATACTTGCGTCTGTCTGCAGAGAAAAATTTACATTGAAATATGTAATGGTATTCATCACCTAATTGGTTTGAATTGCATAATGTGCATAAACGTTGGTTCCTCTCTATACCAAAAAAGCGTCCTTGTTCAATTGGTAGTTTATGGCTAGAACAGCGGAATTTACACATTTCTTTAGCTAATCTAAAAGGAAGAATATTAAAATAATCTTCGAACTTAAACATATCTTTATGAATTCTATAGTTAAGACATTTCGAAGATTCAAAAATTTTGCTTCTCCATGACTGTATAAAGTTATCTTTTGAGGCCGACTTCACTCGAGATTTAAATGCATGTAGATTATTAACAGTTTGGGAAAGCCAATTAATAGAAAATCCCAAGTTATCTAAGGAATTCTGGACATAAGAAATCCATGGTGACTTAAAAATGTCTCTTTTATGAAGTTCATAAGAAAGTTTGTAAAGAATTACACATATCTTATCAGGTTTACCATTAACTATCCTTGCCCAAAAATTCAAAATCCTATTTTGTATACTTAGGCTAAGAGGGGTGATTCCTAACTCACCATAAATCATAATATTAGGTGTTGACTGTTTTAACCCAAGTAACATTTTACAGAACTTCAACTGAAACTGATCAATAATGTCAACATTTTCACAGCCCCACACCTCAGAACCGTATAGCAGAATAGGAACTATCATACTGTCGAACAAATGTAACTGAATATCAATGGGCAATGAAAGTTTTCTTGATTTTTTCATAAGAGCGAACATTGCTTTCCTTGCTTGATCAACTAGTCTCTTCCTATTTTTAGCAAACTTCCCGTTAAAGTTATATCTTACTCCAAGATAATCAAAATCATCTACAACTTCAAGACGGTCATTATTTAATATAAAATTAGGTTTATTCCTTATTTTACCTTTTGAAAAAATAACAATTTTAGTTTTGGATGTATTAACTGCAAGATGCCAAGTATCACAATACTTTTGCATTGCATCAAGAGCATTTTGAAGATCAACTGCTGATTCAGCAAATATCACGGTATCGTCTGCATAAAGAAGCAAATACAGCCTAAAATACATTTCAATATCTTCATTATCAAACATCGAGTGACATTCCTCAGTGAGTAATTTAAGACCTTCATAAGATTTGGACATGAACTGTGTAAGATCATTTAAAAATAATGAAAAAAGTATCGGAGATAAGTTTTCTCCTTGACGTACACCAACTGAGCTACCAAAGAAACTTGAAAAGTCATTACCAGACATGACACATGATTTGGCTTTTTCATACATGTTATGAATAACTCTAAAAACATTTCCATCAATGTTGTTCTGCAATAATTTATACCATAAAGCTATTCTGTTTACAGAATCAAAAGCTTTCTTATAGTCTATAAAAGCACAATAAAGATGCTTTTTCTTAGAAAGATACAAATCGATCAGCATTTTCAAGGAAAATATATGGTCTGTGGTCCCATAACCTTTACGGAAACCAGCTTGCTCTTCAGACAGCAACCCAGAATTTTCTAAAAAGGTATTAACTCTTTGATTTATAATACTGGTAAACAATTTACCAAAACAGCTAAGGATTGTTATGCCTCGATAGTTGTCAGCATTTTGCGGATCACCTTTGTTTTTATAAATTGGAAGTATATAGCCTTTGCACCAAGCCTCAGGTACAACTCCATTTTGTAATATTAAATTAAATAATTTACAATAAACCGGGACAAGCAGGTCCTTTGTATATTTGATGTATTCATTTAAAATATAATCATCAGCCGAACAGGCTTTTTGATTTTTCAAATTTGATATAGTTTTGGAAAATTCTTCAGTGGTAAAGGGGCAATTCAGCTCATTGTTAAACTGTGAAATATTTGCTATATCAAATACCTCCTCATCTTGGGTATTGACTGAATTCAATTTGCTAAAATGCTCATAAAAAACTTCCGTGGATACCTTTTTCATAGTTTCCTTTCTTTCCCCTGAAAACTTGTTTAACATGTTCCAATACGATTTAGGATCAGAATGTCTTAAATTTATGAGTTTATCAGTTATACTTTTTTGATACTTATGAAATTCTTTATTTATTTGTTTCTTATAGTTTTTACTGTTTAAAACCATTTCATCATAGTTTCTTTGAGAGCTAACTCTCCTAAAATTATGCTTTGCAGTCAAATAAGAATTACGTTTCAGTTTACAATCTTCATTAAACCATGGTTTTGAATTTCGCCTATTTACCCTTTTATGTCTCCCATTAATATGCCTTGTAAAAATTAAACCACTCTTCTCTGCAGCAGACACAAGTACCTCCGAAACTTTACCACACATAGTGTTTACACTTGCCTCAATATTGACATTTTCATCATTACCTTGTAAAAGAAGGTCAAGGTCATTAGATATAAGTAAAATTTGATCATTATCAATGTTATTTCTAAAATCATTTAAAGAATTGGAATTCCAAGTGGCTCTTGTGTAAGTCTGGCCCTCATCATTACAAGTGGCAGGCAGTGATACAGGGATGCTTGAATTCTTTTGCACTATGTTAAATACAACCGCATTGTGAATATCAGAAATTAAGGGATCAAAATCCAAGACTTCAAAATTACTGACCATGGGGAACAGTTCAGGTGACATAATAGCATAATCAATCAGGCTTACTCCCTTGCAAGTATTTTTGCCTAAAAATGCATCCTTCCCACACCTGCCATTTACAATATGAACATCCAAAGCCTTACAAAGTTCCACTAGCCTAAAACCATAATTATTTGTTTGCAGATCCTTTGAATATCTGTCAATTGGAAAACCTAGATCAAGCAAATTATTTTTGCTTAAATTAAGCTGTGATTCATAATCAAAAAGACTCTCTGTGATATTATCATTAAACTCTGTAAAGTCAGTCAAAATACCACTTCGAGCATTAAAATCGCCCAATAAACACACATAACTGCTTCTGTCAGATGCAAAATTTAAAATATCGTTCTCGAGCCTATCAAAAGTTTCTATAGAGCTATATGGAGAACCCTCAGGAGGCAAATAGACAGCCCCTACTAAGATTCTGTTACTATCAGAATTTAAATTTAGTTCGAACCATAAACAGCTTTCATTCTTATCATCAAGAATTTTAACATATGGCCACAAGTCATTTCTTATAAACACGCCAACTCCACCTGATTTTCGTCTGGCGCGTTCCCTGTTGGCAAATATAAACCTAAAACCATCAATATTTACACTGTCAAACTGATCAAGTTTAGTTTCAGACAAACAAATTATATCAAAATCAGAAATAAATGATTTAAATTCTGGAATGATTAACTTGGAAATTAACCCGCAAACATTTAAAGAAACAAATTTAACATCTATTAACTTTGTATCTAAAGTACTGGCACTACAATAATTGTGTTCAGTTAATGAATTTGGTTTTGTTGACTGAACACTGTCATCTTCCTTGTCCTAAATATACTTTTCTAGACCGAGGGACTTAAAATCGAAATCAGCTCCAAGATCGAACAAGTCATCGGGATCTGAAATGACGTAGCTTTTTCCGTCCTTCTTACAGTGAATGTTCCCATCCATGGTTCGCACCTGTGAAACCCCAACAACATCCTTCACAATAGCTTTCAGTTTCATGCGTAACTGGGTGAGGTCGTCGGTTATGTATATGCCTTTGTACTTATCAATGTTTTTCAGGGCACTCTTGTGTTTAAACACTTTGATCACAGATCTTCTGGACACAAATCGAACAATAATCTGCCGATTTTTCTTCATAGCAGCTCCCTTAGGCACACCGGCCCCAGCAACATCACCGATATCGTCGTCATCCGCGACTCCTGTTTTACGCCCTCCCTTCTTACCGATACGATGGCAGACACTAATGTCACTTTCAACAAAACCAGTTTCTGGATTATCAGAGGCCTCAATCATGTCATTTAACAAGGTGAGCACTGAGGTGGTTAGGTCCTCAGCGACATCTCCTTCTACTTCTGGGAGATTGTGTATGCGTATGTTCTCACGTCGAGTATACTGTTCTAATTTGTCATGCTGGTATTTATTGATGAGTACATTAGACTTGATTTGATTCATTTCTTCTTTGATTTCTGTGCTAGGCTTAATGGCATTTGTAATTGTCACATTCATTATAGGCAACAACATTCTGGCAACCGTAACTGCGATTTTCTCATTGTTGTCATCACAGTGTAGCTTAGACAGTTCTTGGTCGAGTTTTTGCACGACATCGTCGTCATCATCACTGATATTATCAGCTAGTGCAGCAAATTTGTTAGTTTGAGAGTTTTTCACTTTCGATTTTGGCTTGTTTACAGTGGGTGGGGTAGTGGGTTTGTCATTTTTCGCCTTGCGGCTCGCTCGCGCAGCAGGTGTGGTGCCTGGCATTGTTTAGCACAGCAGTCCAACACAATTCTGACAGTTTATAATGCTTGGATTGTCTTATGGTTACCGTAAATTCTAGTTTTCGCCTTTACAAATTGTCAACAGCACGTTTTGTTTTAACCGGAAGTATCGAACAAACGCGCCAGATCTCTATTTATAACTTTTATAAATCAAACATTAACGACATTAGATAATAGATCTAATAGATCTATCTTTATTTTCTTTATCTACCTAATTATAATTCCATAATTCAACTGCAATATCAATTAGAACTATAATTTGCATGCATCTTCTTCTTTTCCCTTTTTGTTCCAATAAACCCGATCTCTTGAAATGGGTCGGGTTAAAATTCAGGACGGAAAGTCATTGCATGTGACTATGGAATAATTCCATGACGTCTTGGCTTACGTCACAATTACTTAACGCTTCCCTGAATTTCATTTCATCGAAACCTCAGTGTGATGATTACAATCATCTGTCATAAAGGTAAAAAATGATTACAAAATGACCATATCTTATCATAGTTTACAATAAGCAACCAACGGACACAATGAACAAGTGGTTTGTGCAATAATTAGTCTGTTGACCGTCACTCTCAAAAATGATTCCAAACACAGAAATAAAAGGATTATTCTTCCTCAACAAAGTAATTATCGCGATTGCAAAGGATATAGAGAACTACATATCAACTGAAAACCATACTATGCTCTGATAATTATTTTGGCTGGATGTCATGGATTCTTACACTACCAAGATTGCATGTCATTTCGTCAGAATCAGGATCGGAAAGGAAGTCTGCTAAAATCAACAACACGGATAAAAATGAACAGCAATTATTCTTTTTACCCAAACGGATTATTGCATTTTCGCATCGTCACTGTAAGGAGTCTTCAGATAAGTAATACATCTGAGAAAAGGGCTCAATAAGGCGGAGTACATGCAACAATCTGCTTGAAAATTGACGCATAAATAAGACAGTTATTGCACAAATTCCTACATGAAGCGTAGTTAATTTGGCCGTAGACGTTACCATGTCGCTTTCTGGTCGGTTGGGACAATATTTTGGAAAAAGTTCCACGGGTTATCTAATATGTCATACATCCGATGAATGAGCTCGGTAAGGCGGGGTACATGCAACAAACCTTTTGAAAATTGACACACCAATAAGGAAGTTATTGCAAAAAATCTTACCAGAATCGAGATTATTTTGTCCGTATTCGTTATTCATCCCATGATGCACAATATCCACCATGTTGACTGCTGTATTCAACGCGTAAACACTTTCGATTGTACAATAACCGTCTATGCATTATACTGAAATCCATTTTCAAACGATATATGAGAAAACCAGAAAATTCTTTCATTTGCTCGTAACTGACATTTAAAGGAAGCGTGTCATAGGACGGTCTTGGTGAATGATTGAGCAAACAATCTCAAGGTTAGAACATAAGCGTTCTATCACATAACATCAACAGTAAAATCCTTTCTCAAATGTCCTTCAAAGTAGATCGTCACAAGTGACATGGGAAGAAAATTGAATGGTGTACTTCTTTTTGTGATGGAACAGGCTGGGTTCAATAAGGATACATTACCGGACAAAAGTTAATTACCGACTTATACAAGATGGGTAAAATCAAGCACATGTAATTCAGTTAAGAATATATGATAGTATAATAAATGTTATGTTTTACGAAATCTAATAGGCTCCTGGGATCTGTAAAACATGTCGGCATAGTGTGTTCAGCATGCACGGATCCAGAAGGGGGGTCAGGGGGTCATGACCCCCCCTGGAATTTTGCGAAAAAATGGGTTATCAAAATAGATTACTGGTTATGTCCCATATAAGCTGCGGCATTCGTCCCTGTGTGCCATGACAAACTGTAGTTATATTTAATCCTTCATGGTATGACATGTATATGTATACGCGGATCCAGAGTGGGTAGGGTCAGGGGGGCCTGACCCCCCCCGGAATTTGGCGAGAAATGGGGTTAAAGATCGGATGACCCCCCCTGGGAAAAATGTCTGGATCCGCGCTTGTTCAGTGTTTTCGTATGTTCAACGGTCTTTAACGTAACAAAACGTGAAGTTGAGTCAGCGAGCATGTACCATTCCTGATCACGTTCCATTGAAGATCAACTTTTGTAAATCGCCATCGTTAAAGTGTCATCCTATATTTGAGCGGACTTTATGTCATCATTGCTCGTGAGTTACGGCCATTCGGAATGTGTATTTGGTGTGTTTTTATGTGGATTTTACTACCATCTTCCGACAGAGTCTGAACAGCTACAGGTGTCATTAACCCTTTCCCAAACAACAAAATTTTAGGGTGATCCACTCCAAAGACTGCCACAAATGACAAAATAGATGTTATCAAAGATGGAATTTGTGCAAAATATTGCACAGAAAATATTGAGACAAAAGGAGAAACTGCTGGTTATCAGCAGTTTCTTCTTTTGTCTCAATGTTTTCCAAAGTCTTTTCTATTAGGGACGTCAAAACCAGGTCTTGTTTGGGAAAAGGTTAAATTGTACCTAATGTAACAGCCATTAAATGTATAATTTGTAGATTATCATCGCTAAACCTTGGAAACCTCAGGAATGTATGATTACTTGCAATTACATCCGAACAGATAATAAATTTACACGTGTCGTCTTTTTTTAAATAATATCTTTACTAAAACCCTTTCCTATTCTAATGAAGATGAAAGTGGCAAAAACATTCTAGGTATATTCGGGAAGTTGCAAAGAAAAAAAAATAGGATTGAAGTTGAAACAGAATATGAAAATAAATGCATGTCATCGATACAATCGTTTATTGTGAAAATGTTTATCAACTATCTTACAAAAGAGATAGAGAGATAAGTATGTATGACGCTTAAAGGTTTTACTATCACAATAAATGATACAGTTTTGGATTGAAATATCATAATGAAGATCATCGTGGATTTTAAGGTAGTACATCCCTAATGAGATTCGGGTGAATCTCATTAGGAGTGGACTACTTTAAGGAAAGTCATTCAGTATTTGAATACAATGCTGATGCGTGCAAGAATATTAGTAGTACAAATGAATTTATGTTATCTATCAAATATGTATACCGAAACTCAACAGCAACAGCAACAACAACAACAGCAACAACAACAGCAGCAGCAAAAAACATCGCCCAGCTCAGCTCATAATTTTCAACCAATCAAATGTGTTTGTTACCTGTCATCCAAGTGGTCTCCATTGCTTAGGAGAAATCGAAATAACGTGGTGGCGATGGTCGAAGAATGCACCTCGGTTTTACAAACATTGCTGTACTCTCAACAGAGTCTATCGACCATATTCATCGATTCAAACCCTGTCGTAACGCTATGAAAATGAACTACGTATTTACTATATCATGACGTCATTTACAGCGTCAGTGTTCTTCTTTGATATTTACAAAAAAATCTACACACAAAGCGATCACACAATCTGACACTCATCCAAACAATAATAATCGTCAAATGAAATCCGAATTTCGAATTACGTCGATTCTATGTTTTGTCAATGAATATAGATTAAGGTTTCATCCAATTAAATTTGTATCAGATTTTCAGATTTGTATGCATTTTACAGCGAACTATTAGATATTGTGAAATCCCGCCTAGGCCCAAAATGAGACGAAATTCGCAATCGTAATCCAAATTGGCGTCTTTTGGAAAAGGAATGACTACTCTGTAAGCGCCTCATCGTACAAAAGTAATGACTTGATAATGAATTTCACGTGAATCATACCGACGGCCGTCACTAATATGCTGGATTTACGACGCCATTAAAATGTCTACCCGAATTACTTTTCCATATTGTACACATTTTCTGTAATGTCGTTATATGGTAAGGTGGTGACATTCATGTACTAACGACCGAACCATCAGAAATAGTTCAATGCTTTTCAACAAAAACCTCGTTACTGCAGCTTAAAACAAGTTTTTTTGTTGAAAGGCGACGATTTCGTCTTCAAAATTGTATCGCATATTTGCAAGCCAAGGAATCTTGTCCCTCTCCCTCTCTGTTTCTTAGGAAAGTGCATAAAGAACAGAGTTTAGTTACAATTCTTGGCCTGCAATGATTTAATACTGCGATACAGTTATCTAATCAAATGAATGAATGGAGTTTTAAGGCCCGTCGACTACTAAGGTCATACTGGGCGCACTCACAGTAATTATACCTCACTACAAGATGCATAGGAATATGTATTAGTTACATAAACATCTAGAGGAGAAATGATTAAAAAAACGATATTCTATAACAGATAAAATTCTATGCATATTTATAATACACCATGAATAATCCGACGTGAGCACGAAAGGACATGGGCTCCTCCCAGATCAGAGGTCACCCATGTCCGAGTCCACCCGACCGGAAAATCATACAAAAAAAATACAATGCACCTAGCCGAATAATCCGACGTGAGCACGAATGGACATGGGCTCCTCCCAGATCAGAGGTCACCCATGTCCGAGTCCACCCGACCGGAAAATTCATAGGGCATATAACCTATTAAAAATAACTGAGGGAGTATAAATGATTAGAAATATAATACAAAATATTGTATAACAATGTACCATGAATAATCCGACGTGAGCACGAATAGACATGGGCTCCTTCCAGATCAGAGAACACCCATGTCCGAGTCCACCCGACCGGAAAATCCATAGAACATATAAGATATCACAGATTAAAAATCACAGCTAAATCTTTTTAAAGAGATTACACTCTTTAAGGAAGTTAAAAATTGATTCAGACCTAACAGTATCAAATAATGTTTTTAAACTGTTAGCTTTAAAATGCCTGCTTCTAATGATGGCTAAATCTACACAATCAATGACGAGATGCTGGACAGTCAGCTCCTCGTTACAAGGAATACATAAAGGTTTTTCCTCGTTCTTTAATAGGTGCGAATGGGTCAAATGTGTGTGCCCGATTCGCAGTCGTGCCAAAACTAACTCCTCGCGGCGGTCAGATCGAAGACCTGGCAGACATTCACCAAGTGCAGGTTTAATACTAAACAATTTATTTTGGTGATTAGCCTCGTCGCTCCAACAATTTTGCCATACATTTTGAATAAAACTGTTTATCAGGGGTTTAAAATCGGTAAAAGGGACTTTAAAAGGTAAAATATCTAGTGACAACGCCTCCTTGGCAGCTTTGTCTGCCTCTTCGTTGCCACGTAGACCGCAGTGGCTTGGAAGCCAGCAAAAAACAATATCAGTATCTTCATCAGAAGCAAAGAGACGAGACAGCTTCTCAAGAAGTTTCACAATAATAGGATTGTCCGTTTTTTCGTGCTCGAGCGCTTGCATACATGACAAAGAGTCTGTAAAAATAATGTAGCGCCAATAGCCATTTTCAATGATGTGCTCGAGCGCAAGGTCAATAGCCTTGAGCTCAGCAGAGAAAATGGACGAGTTATCGGGCAAACGATACTGATATTTGAAGCCATCTAAAATGGCAGCAGAAGCAACTTTTTCTTCGCTTTTAGAACCATCGGTGTAAATTTGCAAATGAAGCATGTGCTTTTCTTGTACTTCAAGAAATTTGTTTTTAAACACTAAAGGATCAGTTTCCGACTTTTTCGTTGAAGCAAGATCATAAATAAAGGTGGGACTTTTGGACGTCCACAAAGGTACATTTGGAACTTTATGTTCGGCCACGTCATCTAGATCGAAATCTAGAGAATTCACATCTGCCTTACAACGTAAACTGAAAGGAGGTATAATTGATTCCTTCTTATTAAATTCCTCTTCATAAAGAGGTTCAAAGACAACGTCATGTGTAGGATTATCGGGATTAGATTTAAGTTTTAAATAGTAATCCATTGATAATTTCTTTCTACGTAAATTCAAAGATGGCTCATTTGCTTCCGCATAGAGACTGTTAATTGGCGATGTTTTAAATGCGCCCAGCGCAATTCGTAAACCTTGATTATGAATAGAATCAAGCTTGCGCAAGTAGGATTGACGGGCGGATCCGTAAACAACACAACCATAGTCTAATTTAGATCTCACAAGAGATCTATAAAGACGTAATAAAACTTTTTTGTCTGCTCCCCAGTCCATACTGGAGACGACACGTAAAAGATTTAGAGCTTTCTTACATTTATTGCTCAAATATTCAATGTGCGGGATGAATGATAATTTAGAGTCAAATAAAAGACCAAGAAACTTGAATTCTGGGACAACTTCGATACGGATCCCGTCCAAAGTGAGTTCTGGATCGGGATGGAGTTTTCTCGATTTACAGAAATGCATACATTTTGTCTTGGTTTTAGAAAATTTAAAACCATTTTCATTTGACCATTTACTCAGGTTGTTTAGAACCTGCTGTAACTGTCGTTCAATGGTATGCATGTGTTTGGACCTGTAACAAATGCAGAAGTCGTCAACGTAAAGAAAATATTCTATACCAGGGCAAGTAGCCTTAATAATATTGTTTATTTTAACACTAAAAAGTGTAACAGAAAGAATGGAGCCCTGGGGGACACCCATCTCCTGTTCATGAGGATCAGAGAGCGTATCTCCAACCCTGACTCTAAATTGCCGTTCATCCAAAAATGCAGAAATGAAATAAGCAAGGCGACCTCGTATACCGAAATCATGGAGGTCATTCATGATTCCATACTTCCATGTGGTATCATATGCACTCTCTAAATCAAAAAAGACTGAAACAACGTGTTCTTTCTTGATAAAAGCTTCTCGTATAAAAGTCTCGAAGTGAACTAAATGATCGAGAGTGCTTCTTTGCTTACGAAAGCCACTTTGGGCCGACGTAATAAGTTTCTTTTTCTCAAGAAACCATACAAGACGGTCATTGACCATTCTTTCAGTGGTTTTACAAACACAACTTGTTAAGGCTATAGGCCGGTAATTAGAAGGATTATCTGAATCTTTACCAGGTTTGGGTACTGGAATGACAATAGCTTCCCGCCACGAGGCTGGAAGTATTCCCGTTTTCCAAACACTGTTAAAGATATCAAGTAAACACTGAAGGGATTGGTGTGGTAAATGCTTCAAGAATTGTTAGTGGATGTCATCACATCCAACTGCAGTATCATGGCATTTCTTAAGGGCTGTTTTAAGCTCCTTAAGAGTAAATTCTTTATTATAATGCTCTGTATTTTTGGATTTAAAATTCAAATTAACTTTTTCTTTTTGTTCTTGATGTTTTTGAAATTCTGGCGAATAATTAGCAGAGGAGGATTTCTTTGCGAAGGTATCTGCTAAGACATTTGCTATGTCTGGTTTAGATGAAACAACGCCATTATCAGTATTCAAGTGCCCAACACTTAGTGAAGAGTTTTTGCCACTAATTTTACGCACCATATCCCAAGTCTTTTTGACAGATGATCTAGAATTTAATCTAGATACATACTGCCTCCAAGACGTACGTTTACTGCGTTTAATAGTGCGGCGTGCTCTCGCACGTGCAACTTTAAACTTTATAAGATTTTCCTTGGTCGGCCTTAGATCAAACTCTCTAAGAACCGACTTTTGCTTTGCTATAGCCTTTTTGCAATCATCATTGAACCATGGCTTATTTGGATGTTTAGGGTTTTTAGACGTTCTTGGAATTGCTTTTTCTGAAGATGGATATAACAAAGAGGTAAATAATTCAGCAGGATTCTCACAATCTTCAAAAGCTTGAGGTGTAATGGACTGTTCACAAACAGTTTTGAACAAGTCCCAGTTTGCTTTATGGAGTTTCCACCGTTGTGGTCGCTCCTGTACAGATGGCCCAATTTCCGATATAAGAATCGGAAAATGGTCACTGCCATGAAGGTCGTCTTCAACTTTCCAGTTAAAATCTGGAAAAATTTGAGGACTGCAAACTGTCAAGTCTAATGATGAATATGAACCAGTAGCAGGATGTAGATAAGTAGATGATTTATCATTTAAAAGAGAAAGATCTTGTCTTGAAATAAAGTCTTCAACAATATGACCTTTGTTGTCTGTGTTTGAACATCCCCATAAGGAATGGTGAGAATTAAAATCTCCCATTAACACAAAGGGTTCGGGTAACTGTTCAACAAGACGATCCAGTTTCCTGCTGTCAACAGGAGAACTAGGAGGAAGATAAATAGAACAAATGGTAACAGTTTTGTTAAGAGAAATACTAACAGCAACTGCCTGTAAAGTAGTGTCGAGCTGTATAGGGCGATGTGGAACATTGTTATTCACAAGGATACCAACACCACCTGAAGCTCTATCACTCCCACTAAAAATATTAAAGTAACAAGAATGATATTTAAGAGAAAACTTATCAGAATCTTTAAGAAATGTTTCCTGCAAACAAACTGCTGCTGGTTTTTCCTTAGCAACTAAAAGATTTAATTCTTCAAAATTTGACTTTATACTACGGCAATTCCATTGTATAATTGTATTCGCCATGATATAATATATAAGTAAAATAACAAAAATACCACAGAATGTTGGAATTCTAGAATAATTCATCTTTTATTGAGTTTAATTATATTACTGCCTTGCTTATTCTTACTGGAGTCTGCATTAAATGAATCATCCGTCATCATGTCTTCTTCAAAACAATGATAACGGTTGTACTGTTTGATTGGATCGTCAGATCCTTTTGGTTGACGATCAGATGTCGTCGGTTTTGAATTTGCATTCTTTCTACTAGAATTGACCTCATTAGTGTTTTTGTTAGGTGAAGAAGACCTACTGCTGGTGGATCTAGGATCAGGTTTTGACCCTTGTTTGTTTGGGTTTTCACGAGTAACAGAAGAAGTATTTGTTTTGTTAGATGTAGAAGCCTGTTGCGGAGCTTTTTTTGCCGAGATTTGGTCATCGGAACGAGATGGTGTAGAAGGCAAAGGTTCTTTCGATTGAGGGAACAATTTTACGAGTTCGCTCTTCTTTTCGGGAAAGAGTACACATAGTTTACCAAAAAGATCCTTGCAATTCTGACAACCATCAGTAACCTTACTGGTCTCAGTATTTTGCTTTGTAGCACGTGCGTACGATGTCAAGTTATTGCGGCTTTCAACAATTTTCCGCGCTTCAAAGAAAGAAAGGCCCTCTCTACATTTTACAGTGATAATATCTTTTTCTTTCTTCCAATGCGAACAACTGCGAGAAGTCGCTAAGTGAGCTTCACCGCAGTTGACGCATTTTTGGTCAGCCCGACAATCGTCAACATCATGAGAATCTGCAGATTCGCCACAACGACGGCAAATCTGAGGTTTCTGGCATCTTTTCTCATGGTGACCATACTGAAAACAACGATAACATTGCAGGGGATTAGGTACATAGATATCAACTGCTACATTCAAATATCCCACTTTAATTGATTTTGGAAGTATGGAAGTAGAGAAAGTAAGTACAATTGTGTTTGTGTTCTTCTTTTGTCCATTTTGGTACACAGTAATTCTTCTGGCAGATCTTACATGTTGAGAACCGAGTTCAGCAACAATTTCTTCCTCAGATATACCCTGCAAATCGCGACAGTTGAAAAACGTGTTCAATTTCAAAAGGTTTTCGGCATGTTTCTGCTTTTCAACTTCAACAAGAAGAGCTCCTGAATTTAGCTTTTTCACCGACTTAGGTTCGCCTGCTAAAGAAATCAATACTTTGTGAATAACAAACGGGGACAGTTTTGCAAGAGGTCTTTCATCATCTACCGATTCTATAACAAGAAATCTAGGGAAAGGTCCAGTACACGGTCTTTGGTCAATATCCGCTTCCATATCAGTACATTTTCGTTTAAAAGTTTTAGTCTCCATATTTGTTTATTTGGTATTCGTCATCCGGGCCCCCACCCACCATGGGGTCCTACAAGGGGGCATGAAAAATAGAGCGGGTATCCAGCTCCTCATGCCAGGGTTACTCAGATGGTATACTCAGGCAAAAATAACAAGATGGTGTGATAAGGAGATACATGGACAGTGCTCCCTGATCAGAGCCCCGCCATGCATGTCAATACCAAATCAAAAAGCGCTTCTCACCCAATTAACCCATGAGCCTATATAGATGAGAGCTAAGACAATTTCATACAGTACTCTATATATGATAAATGTAGCATTAAAAACGCACATTCAAAAGATTTCCAATGGATAACATACAACCATTAGATAAGTAAAGTGATAAAGAACAATGGAACATCCAGTAATTAAAATTTACAAATATTAATATATGCCGTCTGTGACAACAATATTTAGAACAAAAATAATTGCCTCATCTAAAGCGACCAGCCGATTGCCTAGACCGGGTCCATCTAAGCTCCCGTTTACACCGAAGCCGAGGCCAAAGCCAGCGTGTTGGGAAGCTGGAGAGCCATGGGCTTCCCTCAACTGACCAGGATCCCCTTTTCCGGCTTACGAGTATCCACTCACGGCCAACAAGCGGGTCCGTTACAGACACACTGTCCTTTGCTTGGGGTCTTACCATTTGCTACAGGACAAGGCAGCCGGGATATTTCTAATCCCCCTCCACAGCTGGGGGTAGTTATCTAATCAAAAAGTTATATCGAAATATGAAAAATAAAGTAGATTTTGAATAGGATTGTGTCAATCTAGTCTCTTTCAAAAGTACAGGCAAAGAAGAGAAATTGATC
The DNA here is from genome assembly GCA_963680895.1 of Fragum sueziense. Taxonomy (NCBI): domain Eukaryota; kingdom Metazoa; phylum Mollusca; class Bivalvia; order Cardiida; family Cardiidae; genus Fragum; species Fragum sueziense. The sequence continues at coordinate 48,197,340 of OY804600.1, forward strand.
AATTCGAGTAACCCCTCTCCATGTTTGCCTGTAAACAGGTATCACTTCTACAAAGCTGCAGTTACGAGTTTTGTAATAACAGCAAAGATGTACCTATGTGATGTTATATGACAAAATATTAAGAGGAGCGATAGCAAACTCTCTCCTGTTATCTCCTGTCCCTTTCCAATTGTGCCAGCTTCGAGAGCAAATGTTGAAGTGGTGGCTGTACTTCTACTTCAAAATAGATTCTAGTTTGACAACTATCCCTTTCCCAAACAAGACCTGGTTTTGACGTCCCATACACAAACGGCTTGGGAAAACATTGAAACAAAAGAAGAAACTGCTAAGTACCAGCAGTTTCTCCTTTTGTCTCAATATTTTCTGTGCCATATTTTACACAAATCCTATCTTTTATAACATCCATTTTGTCTTTTGTGGCAGTTTATGAAGTGGATTACCCTAATTTCTTGTCGTTTGGGAAAGGGCTATGAGGTCCACACCAGGTACTAGTACTTCAGGCAACCTCAACATGGTGTGAACACTGTCTGGGTTACACTTGATGGTGTTAATATAACACTCCTGAATCCATTATACAATATTCATAAAACTGTCTCTATGTCAGCACGTTATTCAATAACCATATCATAATATAGCAACAAGCTCGCGGGACATCAATATGTTGATTGGTTTAATTGAGCGCTAGTTTTTATATTTAGAGCGGGTTTCCTCTATGCGACTTTCAATCCATGATGTTTCATATGAGAGCACTGTCGTGTTAGTGCTGGACAGTTTCCCTTCGTGTGATTTAAAGCCCAGGGCTCTTTCATGTCGTTTTACGTAATTCATATACGGGCCCTCGTATCAAAGCTGTCTACAAAAAAAAAAACAAAAAAAAAAACTGTAACATACCAAGGTAAAACTGGAGGATACTATCGCTGCTACATGGTAATCGCTATGTCACTATTTTGAATATTAGCACTGCAATAGGTTATTCTAGTGGAAGATGTGGTATTCGATGACACATGTAGCCTACACATTTCGCACCGAGATGCTAAACCTTCATTTGTCTGTATGAGACATTAAACAAGTATCTAAGTTTTAACCCATTACTGCACAGTGACGCCTTTTGACTACCTCGCAAGAAAAGGCTTGGGAAAACATTGTGGAAAATGAAGAAATTGCTTGAGACAAGCAATTTCTTCATTTCCCACAATATTTTCTACACAAAAAGACCAAAATATGTAAATTTTCATTGAGTTTTAATTGTCGTCTGCAACATCTTTGAATTTGGACCGCCCTAAAATTTTGTCGTTTGGGAAAGGGTTAAAATTGTGTCGTAAACCGCTTGCAAACGATCGAATAAAAGAATAATTAAAAGCCTGTCAAAACTTATTGTATAAAATTCGAAGATTTTTCATGAAGTTCGTGTTTGATTGCTGTCATTAGCATTGGAACCTATCTTCCTGCATCATCTAATTTATGACCGTTATCATAGAGGCGTAGTCAACCTCTTCTATGCCATTCAAGATTTCTACCGCGTCGCGTAAAAAGGATTTCGAGGTTTGTGAAATTGCATATTAGGCATATCTGTCTAAACCAACCACCAACCTGAGTAATGTTGAATCTGATCGCGGTTATTTAGTCGCTTTAGGTAATTTTAACGACAGTCATCTTTAAATAAATACAATGTATCACAATAGTGATCCTAATTGTTTTTGTTTAAAGACAATTATCGTTCATTCAAGCTTTTATTTACACGATCTTACGTTTCCGGTATAAATTAAATGGACCCTTTTTGGCGCGACGTATTTAACACAGTACAAAGCTTTACAATAATGAACATGGTTACACATGTGTGCCGGAATCTGGAAAACGGTCCCTTACAGCATTTGAGACAGCCGTGCTCACAATCAGCATGTGCCTTAACTAAGCAATTTTACAGGGATCCATGCTACTGTGTTATAGTTGCTTCGGGTCACGAATAAGCTATTGGAGACCAACATTGTTCATGATCAGACATCATGTATACACAGGCTGATATTGATCCATGTTTGGCTCAAAAGCCTTAAGATTTACAGACTCTGACAAAATCACCACTTTCTAGCCATAATAATTGTATCAAATTACACACACTTGTAAATACACTTCACATAAATTGATTCACCGTGCCAGATTTCAAGTTTTTGCTTCAAGGAGAAAATAATTTACAAATATTATTTTACTCTATATCCATATGCAAGGGAGGTAATTTTGAACATTTTGTCAAATATTTCCTTAACCCATTAAAGGGCGACGGTAACAGATGGTCTAATTGCAAAAAAATGAATTTTTTTGAAAAAATATGCAAAACTTTTGTGTTGACCACCTCGGGATGGTTAATAATATGCGATTCAGACAGAGAATGAGCCGAAATTACAAGACAGATAGCTGAATTTAGGGAGAATCCAAGCCTAAATTCAACCCCATCACTGATGGGGTTAGAATTATTTTTAAATTGTTGCGCATGCGCATACAGCGCGGACCATGATTCAAACGAGATTCATACTTAAATTTCAATATGACGTCATCATGTATGTTGTGACGTCATTTAAGAAAGTCGCATGTCCTACTGTTTTGACCTACTTTCGACATCGCTTCATGAATTTGGTATCAAATTGCGAAAAAATGAGTCGTTGCTTCAATTGTTTCTCGTAATCATTTAATCAGGTCATATAAAGCTTAAAAAGTGTACATTTCGTTTGTATTTGACAATATTTGGGTCCAAATCTGGGAAATAGTAGCTTTAATGACCACATTTTTTTTTATTTTGAAGTTTTATCAAAAATGATACATTGGTTGAACCTATGATGAAAAATAACAAAACAACTGGATTTCTGACTAAAATAAAGATGAAAAGTGCATTTTTCGTTGTGTCCCATATTAAGGACAAGGGTCACTAAAGATGTCACTTTTGAAAAGTAATCCAACTTTCCGTCATAATGATTATCACAACATATTGGGCTTATATATGTTTTTATGAGATTATTGATCCAAAAACACGTTCAGCAATGTTTGTTTATAAGATTTTAGCACATTCCTACTTTACTGGCGATGAAAATTCACGAAACATCTGTCCTGCAGTGGAACATTGTAAGAGTAGATATATGTCTGATCATTGGGAATATCTTGTCTAATCCAGTGAGGTGGGGTGCATTTGCTCGTCTTACTGTTTGATTGGCAGCACTTCTCGGATGCACATTTGGTTGCGCAGGTATCTGAAAATCATAGTCAATGGTGCTGCAAGATGAATGCAAATCAGATTCTGATTGTCCTTTTCTGCATCCGTTGAATTACCAGAATCTTCTTCGCCTATAGCATTGAAGTCTAGTCTGGTGACATGTTGCACACACACTGTTGCATCTGCGCGTAATAGATTTCATGTCAGATAACTTATATTTCCACAAAAATCTTCATCACCGACGTCTTCGATACTTTTTGTGGAATCCTCTTGTGCAGTCGAAAATACATTGGCTTCAGGTCCCTATGGCGGATCCAGTATTTTTTCCAGGGTGGGGGTGGGGGAGGGGGTCCAAACCTAATTTTTTTCACAGGGGGGGTCCAAGCCCCTATGTCTGAATATTTGGAGCACTAAATAGGATTTTCCCTAAATTTACAGTACTGTAAAAGAAGGAAAATTCGGCCATTTTGGCCAACTTTAGTAAGTGTCCCTAGCCCCCCGCCCCCCCCCCCCCCCATTCCTATGGGCCTGTCTTCTTCCAGAAGATGTAGCACCTCATTTAAAGTAAATGTCTTGATATAAATGATGATTTAATGTCAGTAAAAACATTAAAATTTGAAACACACAATATTCATACAAACTCACATTTTGTATACTCTAGTGACCATCGTCCTAAATTTGGGACGTTAGATCAGAAGTGAAAAAAGCATGGAAACATATCGAATATACGTTACTTTTGTATTGACTTGTATAAAAGAGATATCAATCTACATTTTAGTTGCTAATTTGGATTAATTTCATCAACAGCTTTTGAAGACCATAAAAAGTGCCTACTTTTTCTTTGTCATTTTCACTCCACCAAATATTTGTCCCTTCTTCAACAGTCTAATCATGTAAATGACTATGAAATGTTTCTGTTTCATATCTAAATAGGTGTTACCTGATCCAACAGACTATTATTTCAGCCACAATAAAGAGATAATAGCAATTCAACACTGATAACTACTGACATAAACCAGATTCCATAACCGTACTAAATAAAGGACATGGGTCATTAATGGGTTAAGTATGCATTAATTCAAAATTCTAAACCGTACAAAATGCTTATGTTTGTATTTGGAATGAAAATGTAACACAGTTTAGGAATCATTTGCATTTTTAAAATTTCGCCTCTGGCTCTTTGGTGCTTTTGAGGGGTTGGATACCTTAAATAACTTTTTTCCGGATCTTGGCTCACATATGTGCTCCTCTGTAGGAGCTCTCTATTGCTATCCAAATCTCCTTATCTGCGCTCCGTTCTGTATCTCAGAATTGCCATAAATCATGAGATTGGTCAAGATTTTGGATCTTCGCTGTATAAAGAGGAAAACCCAAGATTATGGGAACTTCTCTGAGACAACGTAAGAGTTATTTATTTGACAGCACCGACAGGGTTGCCAAATCGCTTTATACGAAGAACTGATACCCTAAACCAGTACCATATAACAGAACGAAAACCAATCACGAGACTTAATGCAAGACTAGTTGTCCACTTTTACGACGTTTGGTACAGTACCACCCGAATCATCATTCATTATATACCGGCCGACTTGCAGAGATGAGCCTATCGTAACCGTTACCTAGCTGTCTGCTCACAAACCAATGTTATCTAATGTTTCCTACGAATTACGAAAGGGCGACCCACCATTTCAATGACGCATGGTCCTGCAAGCTCAGACATTTGTACAGATTTTTAAAGAATTTTCAATATCAATACCAGTACCAATATTGTTGTGGACATATACCATTTCTTAGATTAAAAGCGTATTTTTTGTATCAATAAATCAAGAACGCAATTAAACTGCAATCATACGCTGAATTATAGACAAACAATATGTTATCTGTGTATTTTAAGCGTTAATGAAATACACTTTTCACAACTATTGGCTAAATGGTTCTTGTAATTGCAAATTTGGTCGCCTAACCTTTATTTAAATTGATCATTTACTTAAAATTATTAAAGTAACACATGACAATAACAATATTTGAAGGAATCTCATTGGAAGTAATGATTGCGTTGATGCATTCAACATAACAACCTTTTAGGCAACTACTTTACTTATTACGTTTCCATGATGTCGTATATGCATGACACCTTGACGTCAAGCCATCGTGATGTTGGAAAAAATTACATCAGAAAAAGACGTTTCGTTGAATTCGCCTCAACACAAGCTTAACGTAGGTACCAATTTCAGTGAAATTCCTTAAAATGTGAAGTTCCACTGTAAGCCTTAGTTCACACCATCTGGTGTCTCCAGAGTAGTCATGTCACTGGTGGTGAACTCGGCCAAAGCGTGGGACGTTTTTTCGCGATCATAGTATTCCGTCGGTGTTAATATAAAGTATCGTAACTACGGCTTCGATAAAGCCGTAGTTACGAGATTTTATAACAACACAGACGGTTTGTCAATACATATCGTTATGCACGGTCTATTGTTAGAACAAATTCATTGTTATTAGAAAAACTATCCAATCAGATCTTTAAACTCACATTTAAACGCAAAATATATGTACCTTGTAGTAGCGAAAAACGTCCCTCGCTTTGGCCGAGTTCACCACCAGTGCATGTGTAGTATAAACATTCTGCTGTGCTCTATTATTGTGCACTAACTTCTTTCTTCATGTAATTGTACAGAGTGTCCAAATAAAAACGGAACCCATTTTTGAAAGTGAATTGCTCGTGTATTAAGTAATATTTCTCCACCAAATTTCAATATACAATAGACACGACAGTTTTCTATCAGCAGTGAAAATTTGGTTGAAAGATATTTATTAGTTTCGAAAATATTGGCATTCAAATGAATGCACCCGGAAAACCATTTTAACACGAAATCGATCTTTCCGTTCGCAGCGCGGGCCTATACTTGACTCTTCACAATTGTTTAATACAATACAAAAGTGATATTGAAACATTTTACTTACAATAGTGCATATTCGTTTCATCTTTACCGTTAACAAATAAATTGTTAAAGTAGTGCTGCGGTGTAACCAAAACAAAAAAAAATGAATACAAACAAAATATCAAAGTGTATCAAAGATTCATTACATGTTATCATATGCAGTTATTTTATTACTCTACAACATGCCGGTCAGCGCTCAAATGCCAAGTACTTTAACCCTTTCCCAAACAAGACCTGGTTTTGAAATCCATGAGAGAATTAGCTTGAGAAAGTATTTAGACAAAAGAAGAAAATAATGATCACCACCATTTTCTCCTTTTGCCTATTTTCTGTGCAGTATTTTACGCAAATTCTGTCTTTATTGGCGTCAATTTTGTCATCAGCAACAGCTTTCAATCCAGGCCACCCTAACTTTTTTGTGGTCTGGGAAAGGGTTAAAATTATTTCAAACAACCACTTTACGGACTCAATTTGCACATGCGGCACTTTGATGTTATTAAAGGGGGAATAACACTTAACATCTTGCAAATTTTCCGAGAACTTCGTACAAATAAATAAATATATATTATTAAAATATGGTCTTTAAATTGCATATATGCCAAATCTTAGCTTTCTACCTTGTGTATTGGCTTAGATGTCGACGGATTTAAAACCCGATGATTTTTTGTCGGGGGGATAAAAATTATAATAATAAAACATATGGGGTTTTAAATCCATCAACATCCTAGCCAATACACAAGATAGAAAGCTAAGATTTGGCATAGATGCAATTTAAAGGCCATATTTTCATAATATATATTTATTTTTTGCACGAAGTTCTCTGAAAATTTGTACGATGTTAAGTGTTATTCCCCCTTTAAATTTTGGGAAAACTGGTACGTACTTGTACAACGGTAAAGAACTCCACAGTTGACCGTCAGTGCGCTTTTAAGAACAAACAAGACGCAAAAATCGATTTCGTGTTAAAACGGTTTTTAGTGCCTTTATTAAATTTCATATAACTTTTGAACCAATTCATATTTTGAAGTGAAATTTAGAACACATATGCAAAAATAATGTATCTTTAGTACTGCAAATTCAAAAATTAGATTCTATGCTTTCGCTTTGAAATATTTGACTTTGAAATAGGGTTCCGTTTTTTTTTTGGGACACTCTGTATAATATTGTGTTATTATTCTATAAGGACAGAAAAGGCAGGCACAGCACATGACTGTATCGTTGACCTATATTAGACTGATACGACGCATTAAAACTTTAATTCAATGCGAGCTGTTGTGTCCATGTCTGTCATTGGTCCGCACCTCTTTTCATGGAGGTTTGTACGGGAAACTGGTTAAAGAAAGGAAAGAACGGCCCTGGATGATTTACAGACGGTCTGCAAGAATGTCTATTCATAAGAATTACCCCGATCAATTCGCTTGAAAGGCTGTCTATTTGATTGTTCCCGTACCAGGTGCTAGCTGAATTACTTGTTATTGAATTTCCCTCGAAATATAGAAGAAAATAGAAGAAAACCATCGCGCACAGGTCTCAAGAAACAAGATTTATGTCTTTAATTAACCGCTGCTAGACAAATGGGTCTTTTCAAATTGTCGCGTTGTGTATCGCACTTCGCCTCCATGTAGCAGTAAATTGTGAACGATTGTGGCAGTTTGAAGCGCCCGAATGCAGTGATTCGTTCAATCAGCATCTTTTCATTTACTAACTCATTACCAAACGGTATATTCAGATTTGTCCAATTAAAAAAAAAAGAATGTTGCAGACGGTTATTTAAAAAAAAAGGACATTCAATATTCTTTGGTCTTTATTGGTAGAAAACTTTGTCACGGGCCATTTCCTCGTTTCCCATGATGTTTTAAATGATTTAATGAGTCTTAAGATATAATGTTTTATTTGAAATAGTATGGAAATCACCATTGAGGTAAGACCTGGGTTGTGCTATGTGACCAGTTATGGAACGAAATCTGTATGGTGCGAATAGACGATTTCAAGGGGAATAATTTTCATTGCTCTCAAATTTTGAATTTCTTACTTTTGTTTGATTGTTGCCTACTATTCATCACGGTGGGGATTGTGCATGCTGGGATGGATAACGAATATGGAGTATACGGACAAAATTTGCCTCGCTTCAGGTATGAAATTGTGCAATAATTTTCTTATTTCTGCTCCAATTTTCAAGCGGGTTGTTGCATGTACCCCGCATTAGTGAGCTCTTTCCTCGGATATATGACTTGTTTGTAGAATCTTTGTACTTTGTCCAAAAATTGATCCCAACCGACCAGAAAAACGACAAAAAATTCAGGCCCTTTTTCTAGTCGGTTGGGATCGGTTTTTGAGAAAAGTACAGGGAAGTTTCAGATAAATAATACATCTGAGAAAAGGGCTCAGTAAGACGGAGTACATGCAACAAACCGCATGAAAATTGACGCAGAAATAAGAAAGTTATTGCACAAATTCTTACCTGAAGCGTGGTTAATTTGGCCGTAGTCGTTACCATTTCGCTTTCTGGTCGGTTGGGACAATATTTCGGAAAAAGTATCATGAGTTATCTAATATGTCATACATCCGATGAAAGAGCTCGATAAGGCGGGGTACATGCAGCAAACCGCTTGAAAATTGATACAGAAATAACAGAGTTATTGCAAAATGTCTTACCTGAAGCGAGGCGAGTTGGCATCAAATTTTGTGCAAAAGATAGACTGAGTTTACCGTTATGTTTTGATAAACCGTCGGTGTTGTTATAACATCTAGTAACTACGGTTTGATTCAAGCCGTAGTTACGAGATTTTATTACAACACCAACGAAATACTATTTATTTGTCCGAAATTACGTCACGGTTCACTTGATAAAATCGTTCCCTATTGTCGGTAGTCGTTATCCATCCCATCATGCACAATCCCCACCGTGTTCATACAACTTAGAAACATGCTCGAGAAAATGTGATCAAGCAGGTTTTCTTTTCGAATAAGGTTTCTAAACGTGTCCCATTCTCTTTCCTGAACGATTATTTCGTATGACGTTGCTTATAAAGATTGGATTGAATGGAGTTTTACGTCCTACGTACTCTCTTAAGAGCAGAGCACATTCTCTCTTCATTCCATTATGATAGAATGATGCTCTGTTCCCGCGGGGTCATTTCACGTCTAATCTCGGGGCCTTGGCGGGATTTCGATATCCAATCGTTGGCTGAACACGAGAAAACAATTTAAAAAGCTGATACAAATTTTCATTGGCTAACGCTTCAAATTACCGGCTTCAGCCAAAAATAGAAGCGACGTAATGTATACGTAATCAAACAAGATGAAACTGAATGATTTTGATTCGATAATTCAAATTTTACCGGCTTCAGCCAAAAATAGAAGCGACGTAATGTATACGTAATGATCATGCAATGTAAAGCTGAATGATTTTGATTCGATAATTCAAATGATGTGCTATAATTAGATTATGACGACCAAATAGGCTGTTCGTGTACCCAAAACGGCAGAGGTCATATTTGATGGTTAATCAATAGACCTCGGCATGGAGAGTACGTCCTACGCAACAGCCAAGGTCATATGGAGACGGGACCTCGGTTTAAAGTCTCATCCGAAAAACTGGAGAAGCAGGGGATCGAACCATCGACCCCTGTGTTTCAAGTCTAGCGCGTTACCGCTGCACCGTCTCCACCCCTTACTTATAAAGAAAAAACCTTGACGCAAGTCAAAGAAAAGACAAACATATTACCATATAGGTTTACAATGAAATGCATTTTGTTAATGTATTGTAAGTTTTGCACCCTAGTACGGTGCGTTGTGTAATTCTGTTTGATGTAGGTGAAAGAGGTTTAAATCAAATGGATTCGTAAAAAGGATAAGTAGACATCACCAAAAAAGTTTGATGGACAGCCGTGGGCCTTAAAATGAACTTTATATACTCAGCGAAAGAGCTAACGCATCACTTTTTAAAATTGCATAACTTCTTTATTGTCAACGATTTAGATTTATAATTTGGCAAATGTGTATCCCACAAGTTTCTGCACTCATTCATAAGACTATTTCTAAGTTTTCTTTCTTATGTGACCGCGTCATACCAAAGGGGGCCAAAACAGTTTTTCGGCTCCTGTAACTTGTGATCTTTTTCAATCATTTTTGTTTGAATTAATTTTGAAAGCTGGTTTATTGTGAAATTAAAGTCTGAAAAAATCAATTTTTTATCTAACATAAAAAGGGCTGTTCCGGGACAACGTAGCTCGCATAGACGCACCTTTTTGAAAGAAAATGTCAATTTTTCAAGGTCAAGGTCACAAGGTCAAATTTTATAGTTTCAGGTGAAAGGTCTTGTTACGACCTGTCTATGTGTGAAATATCAAGACTGCATCCTATACAGTTCATAAGATATAGACCGATACGTTTTTGTCTACGTAACCTACGTCGCCGTCGACGCCATCAATGACACCAACGACATTAGTGATGTAACAATGCCTCTGTGGGAATACATTACACGCCCATAAACATGTTAGAGCCGTCGGTTTGTTTTTTGAAGGGTAACTTGTATAAACAGAAACTCTTTCAGCCAATACAAAAGGTTTGAAAGTTATGCGTGAATTTTCCATTTTAATCAAATTGCAGACTTTATGAATTTTAGAATGAAGGGTGTCCTTATTAAAAGTTCAATATTTTACAAGATACTGTAACATTTACTATGAAATTTCATAGATATCTTATCAAATGGTGGTAGTCAGCATGTGCAAATTTTGAAGGTATTCCGTAGATTCGTTAAAAAATATTAACAAAGATCTGAGTGATGCGTTAGCAGTTTTGCCGAGTATATATAACGTCATAAAATTTATGTTTTTATTTAACGCGTTCTTCTTTAGTTTCCCCATATAATTTCGTGTTCACCTAATTATCACATCAATGGAATTTTTTTATGATATGTATCTGATCTCCCCATATTACATATTTGTTGATTGATTGAAGCAGAAAATCCTGAGTTATCTGCCCTTGAATATAAAAAATAAGACTTTAGTGTTTTGTCTTTTTGTTCATTATATCATCTACAAATTTTGAAATGTCTCGACAAAACCTTGATAAAACATTGGTCATGACAAGACCTTGCATGGATGTATCTTTCAGCTTGATTTGAATCTCACATCTAGAGTTATGTGCCCTTGAAATTGACAAAAACTACCGTTTTCACTCTATCTTCGCCATAATAGCAACAAATGTTGACCAATTATAGCAAAACTTTTTACAAAATGTTGGTGACTGTAGGACTTTGCTTCAGATAATCTTTTTGTTCAATTGCAATTTCATGTCTAAGAGTTATGTGCGACAAAATTTCCATTTTTGACTTTATTTTCCCTCTTTCAGCCACAAATATTGACCAATTGAAACAAAACTTGGACAAAACATTTGTGACTTTAAGACCTTGCATAAGTGGAATATTTGCTTGGTCGGAGTCTTACATACATAGTTATGGGCCCTAGAATTGGACAAAATTTCCTTTTCAACCATTTTTTCTCTTTAATTACCACAAATATTGATCAATTATGACAAAACTTAAACAAAATGTTGTTGACTCTAAGACTTTATATATGTGATTCTATTTAGCTTGATCGGACGCAAACAGTCGGAGTTATGTGCCCTTGAATTTATCAAAATAACAGGTCGAAACTTTCTGTTGCCTCTTATATCCACAAAATTTAAGGACGAATTGAGCGAAATTTTGGACAGAAATTTGGGTACTATAAGATCTTGCATCAGTGTGATTTTTAGCTTGATCGAAACGTAATATCCTGAGTTATAAACCCTTGAATTTGACTAAATTCGCTTTTCGGTCTTGTTGTTACTATAACAGCCAACACTATTGACTAATTAAGACGAAATTTGGAAAAAATATTGGTGACCGTGGGATCTTGCTTAAGAGCGATTTTTAGCTTGATTGGAATCAAGCATTCAGAGTTATGTGCCTTGGTTTAGACAAAATTGCATATACGGCTTTATTTTAGCCACAAATATTGGTCAATTATAAAAAACTTAACTTTAAGATCTTTCGAACATGTTATTCTTTAGCTTAATTGGAACATCACAGCTAGAGTTATGTGCCATTAAATTTGACAAAATTGCCTTTTCGAGCCACAAATATTTACCAATTTAGACGAAACTTATAAGAAATGGGAAGCTTGCGTAAGGGCGATTGTTAGCTTGATCAAAATCAAACATTTAGAATAATTTGCTCTTGAAATTTTACAAAATTGCATTTCAGCATTTTTTCAGTGTAACAACAACGCATATTGACTAATAAAAAGAAAACTTATACATGTACATTATGTTGATGACTATAAAAGCTTGCATCAGTGAAATTTTCATCTGAATAGCAATGTCACGTCTAGAGTAATGTGCCATTGAATTTTTCAAAATTGCCGCTTTCTACAAAATTTTGACAAAGTGTTGGGGACCATCTGATCTTGCATATGTGCATTTTTATTGATCGGAATCACATATCTAAAGTTAATATAGGCCTAGAATGGGAAATTGCCTTTTTTTACTTTTCTTTCACTATAATAGCTACAAATATAAACCAATTAAAACAAAACTTTACCGAATTGTTTGTGCATGTTTTGTCATTGACCCGTTTAATGTTCTGATTCATAAAGTTCAGTTTATTGAATAAGTATAATGGCCAAACGTTATATAAACAAAAAAAATATTTACCCCACCCACCACTTTCTTCCTCTGTGATTTGGTCATGCGCATTTTTAAATGTCATGAGATTTAGTTTTTCATCAAGGTCTAGCCTTTGTCTTACATTTTGTGGGACCTAGATTATTATCAATGCAATATCTTGAGCTCTACGTGGATTTTTTCGTCTGATAGAATAAAACACCGCGATTTGCCCACCCACCAATCTTTTTCTCTCTATTGCAGTTTTAGTACAATACACAATGTCACGATTTTTTGTTTTTCTATATTGTCCGGCCTTTGGCTAATATTCTGTGACAATTCAATTATTTCAAATGCAATATCTCGAGCTCTGACTCGAATTAGAGCTTTTTGAGCTTTGCTCATAGAGCATCCTCTAAATATGAAAATTGCCGAAAAATAATTATGACAATCGGTGTGTACTATTCCTGTAAATGTACATGTAAAATTTTATAAAGGTATAATGATTATTACAAATGTTATGCCCATTTGTAAAATTACGGGTTCGAAATTTTGTAAATTGAAGTCACCATTTTTCCTATTATTTTTAATTTTACAGCTGTCCATCAAAGTTAAATGATTAGAGCAAGGTCTTAAGATCATGAAAACGTATGATGGAAACCTCTTTCACTTACATCAAGCAGAACCTAAAAAATGGACATAACGCACCATACTACCCCGCTGACATGATACATTAATGCGTCGTATCTTTTCACGAGACAAGAGACACAGAAATTGGAGACAACGTAAACAACTGCACGTTGCGTACTGTATTTACATGAACATATATTTCACAAATTGTAATGTGACTGAATAAATTTTGAACACGTGTATGTGTGGTCTATGAGTCAGAGATGTGTGTGATACACTTGAGCCGATATCTATTTAAATGGTTCCATTGTCACTTGAGGCCAACATGGTTCAATATCAGCATGTACATACTAGGTTCAGTAGGCAGAGAATCCGTGCTACTCATGGACAGTTTGTTTGCGCAAGTAGTGACATTGAAAGGCAACAACATTCCCGCCAATGTCATTATTAACTTTTTAACAAGTCCTGGTTTTGGCGTCACTAATGGAATTAAGTCGGGAAAACATTCAGACAAAAGAAGCTAATGCTGATAATCAGCAACTCCTCCTTTTGTCCCAATGTTTTCTGTGCAATGTTATTTACATAATATTATTATACCATCAGTAATGCTTATACTTTCGTCTGCGGCAGCTTTCCCCCTAAAGGATGGGTTGCAATAAGGGTTCAAAAAATAGATTTTCTTTAAATTCTGTGAATTGATAGGGTTACATAATATCTTTAATTTGTATGTGTAAAAATTCTGATGAGGGCTTATTTTTGGAGATAATGGCTAACAAAGTGGGTGGGGTAAATTGACACAAGAAGCATTTTTTTTTACTTTGAAATTAAATAACTTTTTCTGTATGGATCAGATCGAAGTGAAATTTTGCACATACTTTCAATGTACTAAGGACAGAATATTTTCGGAATGATTAATCATGTATATCAGTTTGTTGATTTTCTGTATTCGTCCTTCTGTCGATCTCAGATTTTGCTTATTTTTGATGCACTAACTTTACGAAACTATCTCTACAAACTTTATTTTTGTATGAACTGACATGATATTTTGTGAGCATGATTCTTTATGATGTAGCTAGATATGTGTAAACTTTGGGTCAAATCCATTGCATAGAACCAAAGTTATTTGACCTTGACCTTCAAAGGTAATTCTAAAAAGTCACTTTTTATATTTTTCAGCTATATCTTGATATAAAAATGGTCTTATAAAGTATATTTCAATAAATAAAGTCACAGGTATAATATTCTTACTGTTTTAAGTTTGTTCAATGTAAATTTTAAAGTAGAACTTGACCTTGACATACAGAACAATAATGACTTTTGAAAAGGAAATTGTCCACTTGCCCTTTACAAATCCTTGTTACTATGTGCAAAAAAGTCAGCATCAATCGTGAATTTTCCACTGAACTAAGTAATTACAACGAAGATATAATGAAAATAACTTTATTTGCTTAAAATTCACTTCATATACCAATTTTCATGATAAATTTTCACTCAAAATCTTAAAATTCAATATTTTAGAATAACCTTTGAAGGTCAAGGTCAAATAACTTTGGTTCTATACAATGAATTTGACTCAAAGTTTACACATATCTAGCTACATCATAAAGGATCATGTTCACAAAACATCATGTCAATTCATACAAAAATAAAGTTTGTAGAGATAGTTTCGTAAAGTTAGTGCATAAAAAATAAGCAAACTCTGAGATCGACAGAAGGACGAATACAGAAAATCAACAAACTGATATACATGATTAATCATTCCGAAAATATTCTGTCCTTAGTACATTGAAAGTATGTGCAAAATTTCACTTCGATCTGATCCATACAGAAAAAGTTATTTAATTTCAAAGTAAAAAAATGCTTCTTGTGTCAATTTACCCCACCCACTTTGTTAGCCATTATCTCCAAAAATAAGCCCTCATCAGAATTTTTACACATACAAATTAAAGATATTATGTAACCCTATCAATTCACAGAATTTAAAGAAAATCTATTTTTTGAACCCTTATTGCAACCCATCCTTTGTGTCGTTTGGAGAAGGTTTAAATGTTATTATGTCCCCAATTCCAGATCCCAGTGCATTATGTATGCCATGTTTCGTAGATATGCCTTATTGATAAGCTGTCCGGAACTTTTTTGAATCAGATATAGAAGCCAGATCTATTTTCAACAATCTCCCGAAAACTTTCTGTTTACGACAACATAAAGTGCAATATGCCATATTTCACTAGGTTAAGTATATTTGTGACAAAAATGTGGATTAAGCAAAATGCCTTGTCTTATTAACACAACATTCACACTATTTGGTGACAGATCCAGTACAGATTTGACATAAATTATGCAGAGCAATTTATAATATTCAAACACATTTTAACATTTTCAACTATATGAATAGATAATTACGATGCAGAATATTGTAGTGGCATAACATCGCATGACCAATTCAACCCTTTGCTTTCGGCGGCGTTCGGTAGAGTTTAGGGAATTGTTTTCATTTTCAGAGTAATCTAACTAAATAGATAAACGTTTATACGACACAAACAAGTTCTGATCTACCAATTTTAAAACACTTTCGAAAGTGATGTCTTTAAAGTACAATTACCTTATGTTCTAGAAAAAGGTCATTTACAGCTTTTAAAAACAACATACATGTAATTACGAGCAATATGAACAATTCTTATTTTCCTGACGAAGCTGTAACAACTTGAGATCACTGTTTACTATGATTATATTACAATAAGGCTTCAATACTGTGGCGTCAATTGCTATGAGGGCAAGGTTCAGCATGCATTTTAGGTCCCTTGTCATAATTCTTGTATACGTAAAATATAGCAAATATGAAAAGGATGCTTAGTTTCAATCGTTTAACGTAGCCTTCAGGTAATGTCAGTACAGCAAGGTACATCTATCCATTTATTTTCCTGGACAAAACTAGTCCAAAACTTGGAGTTGGAAATATTTTGTTGCAATGGAACACACTGGTAATCATATAGTCGCATGTTTTCAAAACGCTCGTAACCACAGCTTGTTTAAAGTCGTACTTACAAGTTTTGTGATGAATAGCGACGATGTTAGTTCCCCGTGATGTCGATGACAAACAGAAGTATTTATAAAGATATATTAACTTGGAAAATATAGAGCGGGCTCATTCCAGGCTTACACTTTTTTCTAGATTGTTTATGTTCTTCATTTTACAGAATACGATGACCATGATGACCTCATTAAATGACTACTCACTGTATCCCCCGATAGTCCAGTTACTGACCGCTCTCTGTACCCTCCCACTTGTCCAGTTCCATTAGTCAGATGACCATTGTCGTGTCAAATTTGGCAACTACAAAATCATCTCCACGTGCGAGGTTGATTTGTACGGATCGGTCCATGGAGAATGGACTTGTCTGATTTACGACATATAGTAAGGGATATACCCAATGAGTGCACTTTACTTTTATGGTGATTTGGTACCTTCGATGCAAAAGTCTTGAGGAATTTGCAAAATCAGAATCGCATGACCCATTCAAAGTAGGGCGGTGTATACTAGCACTAGTTAACACCGTTAAGACGTCACAATCACGTGACTGTTTCTAATCTTAACATTGCTGCATGAAAGCGCATGTGTGCACATATGTTTAACTGTATTGGTCATTATTGTCCATGTGTATGTCTTTAATCGGAAGCTGGAAAGATACGTGAATTCTGGAAATAAAGATTTTGTAAATACAGCTGTTTTATCCATATAATTATGCTGTTGAGCCAAATAGGGTAGTTCAAATCTGGAAATCGGTATTCGCTGGGGATTAATGCAGGCAGCCATAAAGATGTGCAGAAAATTGCTTTGGAGACCTAGGTCGCGAAATGATAACATAATTTCCGAGGGGAGCCATTTCGGGTGCTCTATAATGGGATGGTGTATAGTGAAATTCAATCAATTTAAGAAGAATCAATTTTGGGCAATCTCCTCTATACCATAGCAGAATGTTCGCCAGTTAGGAGTTTGTGATTAATAAATGACACTCAATGTGATAAGGAAGTGTATAACGTTTGAAGGTGTAAATAAATACTGCTTAAGAGATATTGTCCGAACAGAATTTCAAACTTAAAATCCAAATGACAAAAACTTAAAAAATAAGAGTACCAGAGTTATGTCTGTTTGCAAATAAAACTTCTCAAAGTGATATACAAGTGTAAAGTGTATGAAGTTTGAAGTTGTTAACATAAATGGTTTATATTATTGCCTGGACAAATGTTCAAAAATAAAAAGGGGACAATAACTCAGGAAGTAATGGTCCAACAATTACCGTTCTTGCTAAAATCACTGCTGCTCAATGTGATCTATGGGTGTGTGAGGTTGAAAGTTGGTAGCATGGAGATTTTGCCCAAACAAAGTAATCCTAGACACTAACACACGCACGCACTTACTCGCGGACACTGGAGCAAAATAATAACAGCTATTTCGAGGTCGTCACAAAAGATGAGCATGCCGGTAACTAGCACGTTTTCCTTAGTCATAACCCTTTCCCAAACGGCAAATTTTCAACATTTCCTTTCAAATGCTGCTGCCGCAGACGACAAATGGGCCTTGTGTAAGATAGAATGTGTGTATAATATAGCATGGAAAATATTGAGGCAAAAGGAGAAACTGCTGATTATCAGCAGTTTCTTCTATTGCCTCAATGTTTTCCCAAACCTAATATATTAGGGACGTCTAAACCAGGTCTTGTTTGGGAAAGGGTTAAGATGACTATTGGGGCGAGATTACTTTTCTGCGTTGGAGATGTTTTTTTTACAAAATATATTGTAAATGTGTTCTCATCAAAGAATACAAAATGATAATAATATCTTTCTTTGTTCGTTTTCCTGTCAGAGTTATCTGTGATTGACTAGTAGTCTTAGAAATAAAATCAGCATACCCACTATCTTTCCATGCAAATAAAAAAGGTATTTGACTCTAGGTATTGACTCTATCCCACCCATGTTAATCCAACCACCCTGTTTCAGCATGATTATGTCACAAATATCAATATTTTGATACAGGTTTAAATTTTCTAGCAGGTGTCTGCGTTTTAGAACAAAATGATAGAACGGACATTTGGTGCCGCAGAATTAACACAGAATATGTACGTCATATTACCGCTGTCCATATTATCCTTAACATTTTTGCGCTATATTATACACGAATATTTTTTATCAACAATAACTTTGTTGTCTTCTTCAGCTTTTGAATTGGAACAGTTTAGTTTTCTGCTATTTGGGAATGGCTAAGGGGTGTAGGGAAATGAAAGATAGGGGGACGAGTCAATCCACTATAATTTGGAAGATACTCGCTTCAACTCAGTAGAGGGCGCATTCGTTTCCGAGTTCGTGACACCAAGGCAAGCGGAGCGCTTAGTTACTCCCATAAACCATGGAAGCTTGACAGACGGACGACTGTTCCCGAGCCCGGCGCTCGTAAATCAGGCTCGCCTTTCCAACATGACTGAGAAATTCTCCAAGAACTCTGTATAAGTCGTACATCTGTCGGATTGCATTAGGGGGAGCCTGAACATCGTTCCCATGATGCGCCGCGTTTTTATACAAAACTTGTCCGATTAAGACGCCAGACGAACCATGAAAGTGGTCGATTATTTGGTTTCGTTTCTTTTTGAGTTATTTTTCTGTGCAATATCTTTGCAAGATATTTTATAAAAAATGTACAGGTCTGAATAAAAAAATGAAATGTGCTTATTCGCTAAAGTTGTCATTGATTGGTACTGTAGGTTTATTTATTGAACTACTAGAAAATCAAATTTTCAAAAGCGTAATTAAATGATTAATAATTATTACAATGTATTTTGTCGTGTTTAATTCAATAAACTATTTTATTTAAACTATCTTCCAAAATATTTTCACATACTAACAACAATATATTTTTATTTTTTATCGTAGCTTTATCGTCTATATCACCATAATAATTTAACAAGTTCAAAATCAGCATTTGATAAGGGTTGAGCGAGTAAGTTCTATAATGATAAGTTTTGTAATCTCAATGTCGATATGGTCGCTTTTTAAGAAAACCTCATAACTGCAGCTGAAAATATGTTGGAGTTACGAGGGTTTTTTTAAAGCATGGACATGCTTTTGTGGACAGTTACTTCCGGTACCAACCGGAAGTCCGTTACGATTATCTTATGTTGATTAATTCTTACCTTTTATTTTACTTGCAGCTTCTTTTCATATATTTTTTTGTCTGTAAAAATAAGGCACCTGGTCAAAGAGTATCAAGGAAAATGACAGATCTGCTTGTGAAAAAGTTACCCTTTCCCAAACGACAAAAAATGGGACAGTTCCAGTGTTAAAGCTTCTGCAAATGACAAAATAGGTGTCGATATAGATGGGATTTGCATACATTATAGCACAGAAAATATTGAGACAAAAGGAGAAAATGCTGATGATCAGCATTTTCTTCTTTTGCATCAATGTTTTCCAAAACATTTTCTGTTAGGGACCAGGTCAAAACCAGGTCTTGTTTGGGAAAGGGTTAAGAAAAGGGAAGGAGCGGAAATACCATCTGTGGAACAATTGAATTTATGTCAGAGTCTTACAATGGTATACGTGGAGTTGAAATAAACAATGATTTGAGAAAACAGTCATGATAGTTGGAAGCCCTAGTTGACATCTGTCAACCGGAAACCTTTCCCAAGTGACAAAATGTTGGACCTTTCTTTATTGAAATGAGTTACTTATGAATAGTATTATAATAATACGAACTTTCGCTGACAGTAATTTGTACTTTGTATCATGAAATGAATTGAGGTAGAATTGAGGTAGAAAAAGAAAATGCAGGATATCATCCTTTTACTCCCCCCTCCCCCCCCCCCCCCCCCCCCCAATGGTTTGCCAATTATTTTGTCTATGACTTGCCAAAACAGTCATGTTTGGGAAAGGGTTAAGGCATGTCTCTTCAAAAGGAATGAAAGCATTGTTTGATTTACTGAAAATCAAAGGTAGGGTACAATGAGAAACTTGTTGGTCTTCAATTACACCTTTTCCTTAAGGAAATTGTTGTTCCATATTTTGTAATGAATAACGCAAAGAAATTTGGAAACCTATCCAAGGCTCTAAATAGACATAGATATAGGAAGCATTTAGGCTAAGATTATGCTACATTATGCTAATAGGCAGTTTCTCCTAGTAATAACGTAAATATGTTTCATTTTTCATTTATCTTGTCATCAGCATTGTTCTTGACTTTCAACCAGCATGAGATTGTGTTGTCCAGAAATAACTGCATAAACATAGTGATTAACGCGTAACAACATTTGACAAATTTACTAATTGCCAATTGTCGAATTTACATTCAAGATAATAAGTCGCATTTGTAAACACTCAAAATATAAACAAAAAGAAAATATCTGGTTAGAAAGCAGACTTGGTAATTTTTTGTCTCAATGGTCTCCTATGTTGTTTCTTTTATTTCATTTAAATGTTACATGTAGTATAATATAATCATATAATAAATCATCTTTTATCGTTAATCACATCTTTTTTCGTCAAAGTAGCGCATATTAAAAAATGTGGGTTTACTTCCATTTTTATTGGTATTTGTTGTTGTTTTAATGTATATTGCTTCCAGTAATAAGCTTCATTTTCAATTTATACTATATTATTTCATTCTAATAAGGCCATATACATGTATAGCGAATATTGAGGTGAAGTAAACTCAAAAATATCGTCTATGTTATATACTACTGTTTGTTTACTAGATAACCATTAAATCAGAAGAACAAATCCTATTGGAGGCCCATAAAACTCTTCCTGGATGTCAATTTTGTCAGCCCGACTTTATTGGATTTAAAAGAGATGCTAAGGAGAGTGTTAAATTTATTTGTTGGTCATAAAATAAAAATAAAACCCGTCTTGTATTCTGAAATAATCCCAATTTTCCCCAGACGACATTTGAGACCGGTAAAAATACGTCTTACGTGCGAAAATAAGTTGGTTTTTACGATCTTGTCCGTGGTTTCTAGCATCATTCTAATTAGCCGTAATTCTGTTAAAAGGTAATTGGAAGAGGATATTTCTGTCGCGTCACATAATGATACAGCTTGCAGAAAATGAGCGTAAGGGAAAACAACAGTAACATATAAAATACTGAAAAATAAACGATCAAAAATGTCGGAAATGAGATAGACCGTAACACTGACCATTCGCAAATGAGAAATAATATGACCACAGTTTGACGAGGGTAATAATGAATGATATAATAAACATATATAATAAAAATAGAGAACGGACCTTTTTACGTGCCGCAAAATATAAGCACGTCGCTAATTACCGTTATTCCTCAGCACAGTTTTGTTTATGACGGATAAAAGTAGTCGCTCTAAAGTCTGAAATCACATTTTTTGATTGCAGCAATTGTTAAATATGAATTCCCGAACCTTGATGCTGCGCAGAATCCTTTACACAGACAAAAATGAAAAATGAATACATTTGAGTCTATATCTGGGAAAAAGATGGATTAAGGCTCTTGGGCCTAACATAGTTCAAGATCAGCCTGCGTATACAGACAGGCTCATCAAGGATCATGTTGTTCTCCAATAGCGTCTCCATTACCCCAAGCAACTGTAACATAGCAGCATGAATTCCGGCCATATTGCATTTGGACACAGGCTGATCTTGAAACGTGGCTGTCGTAACACATTCCCACTCATTGACGCTTTTTGACACCACGCAAGAAAATGGCTTTTGTTTTTCTACCCTAAACCCCCCCCCCCCCCCCCCCCCCCCAAAAAAAAAAATGTAAGATTTTATTCGCCTGAAATTGTCGTCTGTAACATCTTTCAATTTAGACAAGTCTAAATTTTTGTCATCTTGTATTGGGTTAAATGCTAATAAGGGACCCTTTTCCAGACATCGGATTTTCATTTAATAGCAATGAATTTTGTGCTAAAAATAGACTGGGTTTATCGTTATATTTGATAAACCGTCGATGTTGTTATAAAATCTCGTAACTACGGCTTGAATCAAGCCGTAGTTACGAGATTTTATAACAACACCTACAAAATGCAATTGTTTGTCCGAAATTACGTCACTGTTTAGTTGAAAAAAAAATCGTTCCATATTCCAGAAGACTTACATATTGCTGTCACATTTTTATGTTTTTGATTATTAGAATTTCTGATAAACTCGTTCATTTTCAAACTTTTCAACATTAAAAAATTCGTTTTTCATCCAACAAAATAAGTAGTCGCTCTGATGATGATAATTACACGAATTCAGTGATGTACGACAGTGGTCTATCTCTTCACAAAATGGGCGGGACATGGGGTAGGGGAAGTAACCGTAATACAGGTTCCATCAAAATCAAAGCGAGTTACCCGACGTTCTCATTTTAGATACACATTGGACAAAGGGAGACAACTCAAATATACACCGCTACTACTAGATTTTAGAATTTTACTCCGGAAAAGGGGTCACCATGACAGTTGGAGTATGGTTCTAGACTAGATTCTGTTTAAATACTGTCTGATCCGTATTTGTACTGCTTTCTTACAAACGCTGTTAACCCATTACCAGACGACAAAATTTCAAACTAGTCCAAATTCAAAGATCTTGCAGACAACAAATTCAAGTGAATAAAATTTTACATTTTTGGTCATTTTGTATAGAAAACATTGTGGGAAATGAAGAAATTGCTTGTCACAAGCAATTTCTTCATTTTCCACAATGTTTTCTAAAGTCTTTATCTTGTGGGGAGTCAAAAGGCGTCTCCGTGTGGTAATGGGTAAATTAATGAATAAGTAAAACAGATTTATCTTATATTGTTTGGGATGAGAGCTAGATCTTTACATTCTTGCTTCATTTGATAAGAATAATTATAGCTGCCTATTGAATGTCAATATCTTGTATTGTTTTTGAAGGGTTAACCCGTTACCAGATGACAAACAATGTATACTTGTCCAAATTTAAAGATGTTGCAGACGACAATTTCAGGTAAATGAAATCAAAACATATTTTGTGTTCTAGGGTAGAAAACATTATGGAAATAGAGAAATTTCTTGTAACAATCAATTTCTTCATTTTCCACAATGTTTTCCAAAGCGTTTATCTTGTTGGGCCTGCAAAAGGAGTCCATGTGTGGGAGAAGGAATAATTATTTAAGTAACAGTACCAGCAAAAGAGTACAGTTCGGTAAAAAACCCAACGACCCTAAATATACGAAACGGAAATATAGGCTTATTATCAGCTCCCGAATCTGACTTGGCTTTGTACATAAACCATCACGACTATGACAGTTATGGCGGTTTTATTTCGTATTATTTCGCCAAAACCATAAATAATAATTTTATCAATAATGAACAGAAAATAAAATAATATCCTTTATCCCCTGTTTAATGCACACCACTTGTTTTTGGGAGGATTTCACGCCGGAAAACACTTGTGGAATGGCGAACCGTGCAGTATCTCATTAGTTTCTCCATATATCCCGATGCGTTTAGCCTTAGGGAAAACATTTGCTATGCAAAGTACCTTTGCACCGGTTTACCTGATATAGTCTAATGCTGTATGAGATCATTATTTTGATTTAATATTTCAGGAAGATGGAACAACTGTTGAAGCACGTGTTTAATTGGAAATTTGAAAAGAAAAATCTATGAATTCTTGATAAAATGGACCCAAACTCTAAAATGCAACTTGTTCACAAATTGCTGTATTCAAAGTACACTGTACAAGCAATATAATTATCATGAAAAATTCATTAAACTACTGATATTATTTGAGTCTATATTGACGATTTGAGCTCTTTGGTGAGTATAAAACTAATTTGAAAATATATATACAAAATAATTATTGTGTTAGTACTAGTATTGAAGCATTTTGTGACTATTGAACTCCTGATATGTATAGAGCTTCTCGTTCACTGGTAAACTCTATCACTGGTGGTGAACTAAAACAATTTTCGCTACAAGGTATAGATATTTTGCGTTTAATATAAGTTTACAGATTTTTTTCTAATGACAATGACCTTGTTCTAAAAAAAGACCGGGCTTACTATTGTGTATTGACAAACTGTCGGTGTTGCTATAAAATCTCGTAACTACGGCTTCGATAAAGCCGTAGTTACGATATTTTATAACAACACCGACGGAATACATTGTTCGCGAAAAAACGTCCCACGCTTTGGCCGAGTTCCCCACCAGTGCTATGATGTCTCAGAGCTACAGGTAAGAAAGGGTACTGTCTTTTTGAAATAAAATATTTCATTACTTGCTCATTTAACCGCATGCTCCGGTTACTCATGGGAATCGTATCACCCGTTGATCTGGTCTATTCTTGAAGGGATAGTAAGCGCGTGGAGATGGCAGGATATTAGACATTAGACATTCCGACCAATGTCAAAAACAGAAATTAGACATTCGAATATCAATGGCCAAAACCACACATTAGACATTAGACAATCGATTACTAGTAGGCATCAGAACGGACCCATATTTAAATGTCTAAAACCCCACATAAGACATTAGACATTGGATTAGACATTTTAACAAACCCGTTATTGAATGTCAAAAAGGCCGATTTAGACATTAGACATTCGATTAGAAATACGAACAAACACGTTTTTGAATGTCCTAAAACCACGAATTAGATATAACACACCTGATTACACATTCGAAATAAACCTTTGTGAATGTTTAAAACCCCGTATCAGCCATTAGACATTCGATCAGACATTCGACCACTCATTTTGAATGTCCATAACCCCGGATTAGACATTGGACTTTAGACATTCGACCAAACCCGTTTTGGAATGACTAAAATCCAAAATTAGACATTCGTTAGAAATTCGACGTAAACCTTTTCGAATGTCTAAAAGCCCAAATTAGACATTAGACATTCGATTAGACATTCGAATATACCCATTTTCGAATGTTTATAACTTCGAATTTGACATACGATTAGACATTCGAACATTTCCGTTTCGGATGTTAAATTAGACATTCGAACAAACCTGTTTTTGAATGCCTAAAACCACGAGAATAGACATTAGACTTATTTGATTAGACATTCGACCAAAGCCGTAATGAAAGTCTAAAGCCCAAAATTAGTCCAACGGCCGTTAATCCTCTTGAACGTCTGTGGACATATTCATAATTTTTACTCTCACTTTTACAAAGCTTTATTTTTCTGGTGTGGCATTTCTGTATTTCTAATATTCAAATTGCTGTTTTCCGAAGACGGTTCTAGACGGAAAGAAAATAACCAAAGGAAATGGATGTACAAGATAGAGATATTTTTTTTATTCTGAAACTATACAAAATACTGAGTAAGTACGATGGTTGATTGATAAGTAGTTAGACTCACATAGAAAGGTTTGAATGATGGCGTTTGAGCTTAATGGAAAACTCAACAAAGGTGTACTGTTCACCCGGACAATGCCCCTGTTCACAAATCTGTCATTGCCATGGCTGTCATCAATGACTGTGGGGTTGAACTAATAGAACACCCGCCTTTTTCATCTGATCCTGCTCCATCAGACTATCACCTGTTTTCACAGTTGAAAAGACCTATTGCTGGTACCCACTTTCAGACAAATGATGACGTCATACACGCAGTGGAGACCTTTCTGAACGATCAGGAGAAAGAGTTCTACAAAAGTGGTGTTGAGGCCTTAAAACATCGCTAGCTAAAGTGTATAGACAACGAAGATGATTATGTTGAAAAATAAAATCGTTTGACAGTCAACTTAGACAAAGGTCCATGCAAGGTACATTTCTGCCAAGTTTGGTCAAAATTGGCCAACTGGTTGATATTCAAAGAATTATTTTGTGGTTTCTCTAAGTCTGATAACCCCGGGCTTCCACGTCCACATTTATAGACCAATCGATATTTTGTTCGCAATTGAAGTAAAGCACCACCGAAAGAACATATCAGCCAAGTTTTCTCAAAATTTGGCCATATGGTTTAAGAGGAGTAGATTTTTAAAAAAAATGTTTTGTGATTTCCCCAAGTCTGATAAACATCGCCCTGCTACGACCACATTTGTTGATCAATCAAAATTTCACAGTTAATTTAGATAAAGGTCCACCCAAGGTACAATCCTGCCAAGTTTGGTCACAATTGGCCTACTGGTTGATTTTAAAGGAATTGTATTGTGATTTCTCTAAGCGTGATAAGCCCCGCCCTGTCACGCCCACATTTATGGACCAATAAAAATTCTTTTCGCCATTCAAGTTAAACACCACTCAAGAAATATTACTGCTAAGTTTTATTACAGTTGGCCGACTGGTTTCAGAGAAAAAGATTTTTAAAGAAAAGTTTACTCACACACGACGGACACATCGCCATGACAATAGCTCGCTGAGCTAATGCTAAATGACAATAAGATAGATGAAGTGAAGTGTATGAGTTGGATAATGACACATTCATACGGGAAATATAATCCTTTCACATTTACAATGTTTTCTGAAGATTTCTAAAGTTTCCAGATTAAGGTCATGAAGAAGCTCACAAGAAAAAATGAGTTAGATATACAAGGTCAATAAATGCCATATCTGTATTCAGTAGTTTTTAAACCGTCAGAAGATTTACCTGCAATCTCTGCTGCAGATATTCTGTCAGCTGATCACACAAGTCCAAGAACTGATTTGTGTCATGGAATTAAAACGTGCATTGAAACTCGCAGGCTTCAGAACAAGGAAACGAGGTAAAACAGACTATAGATTTGTAATTGTTCATGAATCATTGCATGCCTGACGTGAAAAAATAGATGAAATATTCATACAACCAACAGTGATTGTCCTTTAAAGATAGCAGAAAAGACATAACCATATTCCAAAGATAGCAGAAAAGACTTAACCATATTCCATCTATTTTCAATACATATGTTGAAAGATTTCATAAACAACCTAAGGCGATATGCAGTGGATACAACAGAGGGAAACTCCCATTTTGCGAAACAATGCTATGTTCTCCTTCAGCATTGTACCAACATAAAAATCAGTTTTGATATATTAAAGGACGTGCGCTGTTTTACTTGTCAAAACTGAGAATGAAAAGATTGCTGAAACTAGGATTTGCCTGAGAAACATTATGACTAAGAAAGACATCAATTTCCTAAAAAAAGATGATGATACATTAGTGTTTAAAGAATCTTTTGATGAATACGATGGTTCAAATTTGAACCAAACCATAAGACATGTATCACCATATGATGAAGCATTTACTAATATCTATGAACAGTCAAAAGCTCAAGAAGAATTGATAGGTAATCAGAAGACAACCCCAAATTATTAGCCAGAGGTAATTAATTGTTTACTTGTAAAGTTCATGCATATCTTCCCATTGTGGTCAGGCATCATTCTCTCCAAAAGTTTATTTATTGTAACAAGAGACGCAAATTACGATGGAAAATTGGTTTAACATATTAAAGAACAATAGGGGTCTTCGGAAACAGGATATGCCTCCGAAATTCATTACTAAATTGAAAACAATTACAAAAGGAAAGTTACTTGAAAGTCAATTTCCTTCAGCCAGAAATGGTAAAAAGGGAAAAGAGGGCCATGATGGCCCTAGATTACTCACCTGAGATTTCTTGTCTTGTTGAAATTAAACATTTTGACCTGTATAGCAGCAAAATAAGATTTTTTTCAATAAAGCCCTTTTTCCTGTGTTCTTCAAATGAATGTAACAAAAATTCAGCCTTTTAAAAAGTGTTTGCTCTTTTGCCCTTTTACTGATGCCGCTGCTCCAAGAATATTAGTAATAATCAAATTCGTTTAGCAACTTTGAAAGCGCTTCACCCCAGGATCATTCA
This sequence comes from Fragum sueziense, assembly GCA_963680895.1. Taxonomy (NCBI): domain Eukaryota; kingdom Metazoa; phylum Mollusca; class Bivalvia; order Cardiida; family Cardiidae; genus Fragum; species Fragum sueziense. Next base: position 48,225,553 of record OY804600.1, read on the forward strand.
TGTGAAGTTTCAAGAATATTGGCTGACCGATTAGGCAGAAGATTTTTAAAAGAGTTGGCTACGTTCCCCTTTTCTCATGCTGCGCCAGCCAGAGGCTTTGAAGGAATCAGTCTTTCAACAAATTTGAAAGCCCTTCACCCAAGGATCATTCATGTGAAGTTTCAACAATACTGGCCAACTGGTTAAGCTGAAGAAGATTTTTTTAAAAAATTGTCATTTTTCCCTTTTCTCATACCGCGGTAGCCAGAGTCTTTAATGGAATCAAATTATTTTAATAACTTTGAAAGCCCTTCATCCAAGAATCATTTCTGCCAAATTTCAAGAAGATTGGTCCACTGGTTTGTGAGAAGAAAATCTTTAAAAAATTGTGAACGGACGGACGACGGACAACGACCGAACACAATACCTCACCTGAGCACGAAGTGATAAAAATGAGAACGAAGAGATAAAAGATGAAATGTGCTTTCTTGCACACCCACAGTTCCTAATGCACACGTGTGCCAAGTATGTAACAAATCGAATAATAACTGTAGGGGAAGTTGTCCGGGCAAATATTTTTTCGTCAAATCAGGGGCCATAACTCAGAAAGTATGGGTGCGTTTTTCGTGAAATTGCGTCTTGCACAACTACAGGTCACAATGAACACTGAAGGAAATAGGTCAATAAGTATAGAAGGAGTTGTCCGGCGAAAGGTTTGGAGACAGACCAACAAAACAACTAACCAACCACTGGAATGAATGAATGGAGTTTTAAGGCCCGTCGACAACTAAGGTGATATTGGGCGCACTCACCTTAAATATACCTCACTACATAGATGTAAAGAAATATGTATTAGTTACATAAACATCTAGAGTGGAAATAATAAAAATAGATAGTATATAACAGATAAAATTCTTTGCGAAATAACAATACACTATTAATAATCCGACGTGAGCACGAAAGGACATGGGCTCCTCCCAGATCAGAGAATACCCATGTCCGAGTCCACCCGACCAGAAAATCCACAGATCTTCTAAATAAATAAAACTTAACTGAAAATAAACAGATAAAATACCATATAGCGGATAAAATTATGATAGACCATGAATAATCCGACGTGAGCATGAAAGGACATGGGCTTCTCCCAGATCAGAGAACACCATGTCCGAGTCCACCCGACCGGGAAATCATATGGAAAAGATATAATGTAACGTACCTCGTATCGAATAATCCGACGTGAGCACGAATGGACATGGGCTCCTCCCAGATCAGAGAACACCCATGTCCGAGTCCACCCGACCGGAAAATCCACAAGGCATAAAACCAATGAAGCATAACTGAAGTGACAAGGAAAATACCATGCGAAATGTAGCATAACAATGTGCCATGAATAATCCGACGTGAGCACGAATAGACATGGGCTCCTCCCAGATCAGAGAACACCCATATCCCAGTCCACCCAATCGGGAAATCCATAGAACATATAAGATATTACAGATTAAGTATCACAGCTAAATCTTTTTAAAGAGATTACACTCTTTAAGAAAGTTAAAAATTGATTCAGGCCTAACAGTATCAAATAATGTCTTTAAACTGTCAGCGTGAAAGTGCCTGTTTCTAATGATGGCTAGATCTACACAGATGCTGAACAGTTAGTGCCTCGTTACAAGGAATACATTGAGGCTTTTCCTCGTTTGTTAATAAGTACGAATGGGTCAAATGTGTGTGGCCGATTCGCAGTCGGGCCAATACTAACTCCTCGCGGCGGTCAGATCGAAGACCTGGCAGCCATTCACCAAGTGCAGGTTTTACAGCAAACAATTTACTTTGGTATTTGGCCTCGTCGCTCCAACTTTTCTGCCATACATTTTGAATAAAATTGTGAATAAGAGGTTTAAAATCAGTAAAAGGAACTTTAAAAGGTAAAATAACCAGTGACAACGCCTCCTTGGCAGCTTTGTCTGCCTCTTCGTTGCCACGTAGACCGCAATGGCTTGGAAGCACCAACCACTGGACCGACAGGTTAATTCCAGTATACACCCTCCAAACTTCGTTTGCAAGAAGGAAAGGAACTTACCACCAAAGGAAAAGGATGTACAAAATAGAGAACAATTTGCTTCTGAAACGGTGCCCAATACTGCGGAAATAGTTCAAAAGAGACAAAAGAAATGAAAAGGACAGATTTTGTCAAAAAGATGAGACGGGACTATTTAAAAGAGGATTAGATGAGAATATAATTCAAACAAAATGGAACAGTTTATAAAGATATTGGGTAACTGGGCGAATGTTTTCTACGATGAATTCAGGTGCCACATAAATAGATGTACAGTAAAAATGTATTTTTGCTACTTATCCTGCTGCATGTACAGCGCCAGACTGTAATTCTAAAAGAATACTCTTGACATATATACATTGAATCAAAGAATGGTGATTATTGCATTGCTTTCTTCTAAAACTGAAAGAGTACCAAATCATTCTGAGGAAGAGATCAAGTGCGGTAACATGAAATCAAAGAAAAGAAGTGAAATGCTTAAAAAATGCTACCGGTTCTGTCATAAGCCCTATACAAGGCAAATAAGTGCAATATCTGTATTCAATTGTTGTTCAACCGTCAGAAGATTAACCTGGAATTTCTGATGTCGATATGCTGTCAAAAGATCACACAAGTCCAAGAATTGACTGTTTTTATGAAATTAAAACGAGTAGTGAAACTGTCATGCTTGACAGCAAGGGTAAGAAAGGTAGAAACAGAATATAATTTTGCAATTCATCAGGCAATATTGCATGCTCTTCCTGACTCTGACGTGAAATATACTCTAAAGATTCACACAACCTTGCTGTCCTGTAAAGATATTGGAAGAGATATAACCATATTCCATCGAAGAATGGACAGGTGATCAGGAGACAAACCCAAATTATCACTCAGAAATAATTTAAAATTCTTTACGTGTACTGTTCATGTATATCTTCCCATAGTGGTCAGGCACCATGCTCTCTAAAATGTCAAGATCAGCACGAGACACAAATTCTCCAGTGGAAAATTGTTTTAACATATCAACGAACAATATACGTTGTCGGAAGAAGGAAATGCTTCCAGAATTCATTACTAAATGGAAGGCAATTACTAAAGGAAAGTTACTTGAAAGCCAGTTTCCCTCAGCCAGGAAAGGTAAAAAGAAATTAAAATTAAAAATCAAAGTACTGAAAGTGTTGGGAAGCAAATTTGTTAATGATGTAGGCCTATCCAGAAGTAGAACACTTTGATTAGGTACTTTGTAAATCCATTTGAATACTTTGATTCCATGCTGGAGTTGTTGAATCTATTCTTAGCACAACTTTTATATGTATATTAGTACTAAATAATCAATTGACGCGGTTTGCCAGGTACTACCAGTTGGAAATACATAGTATACACACAACGAACGGGTACCAGTTTAATTTATCGTTTGTGTCAATTAGCTATTTATAGTTTTGAGCCTTTGAATATATTTCATAGTTCATTAAACTTGACTGACCCATTTACAAGGAAGGTCATTGGACTGATCTTTGAACCATACGAGTAATAAAGCAAATTACTACGCCGGTCTTTTCTTCTCTTAGAGACATGATTAATTGAATGTTTCATTTTCAGCCACACAATTCAATATCTGCATGTATAACTTCAGACTTACATATTGAACATTGGAATGACTGTTACTCATTAATCTTTGCTTTTGATAGAACTATTTAGAGTGAGGTGGACCGGAAGATGTTGTATGGTATGCACAGAATGGTAAAGTGTAGAGAAAGGTGGCTGCACAGAGAAGCAAATTTTGCAAAATTTGCTTCCAAAAAAAGGGTAGAAAGTAGAGATAAAAGATGACACATTCAAAGCTGAAGAAGTATGGCATATACGCAGTAAGAAGAAACCTCTCTACAAGACCGGTAACGGAAAGTATTTATAAATCTTTACTAAGTATGATGAAGTGGGAATATGAAGCAGACGTTCTGTGCATGGCTGATGCGTGTCAAATAGACGATGACCTAACTTATTTTACATTTTATTAACATTCGAACAAACCCATTTTTTGCATGTCTAAAACTCCGAATTTTACATTAGACATTCGACCGACCTATTTTGAATAAAGAATATGATACTACAGTTTTAGAATTTGAGGAATCTTTTGATGAGGGCGATATTTCTATGTTGATCCAAACCATATGACATGTATCTGCTATCACCATATGATGAAGCATTTACGAATGCCTATGAACAGTCAAAAGCCGAAGAAGAATTGACAGGTAAGCAGGAGACTAACCTAAAAAAATATTACCCAGAGGTAATTAACTGTTTACTTGTAAGGTTCATGCATATTTCCCCAATGTGGTGAGGCATCATGCTCTCCAAAAGTTTATTATAACAAGGGACGCAAATTACGATGGAAAATTGGTTTAACATATTAAAGGACAATATTTGTCTTCGGAAAAAGGATATACCTCCAAAATCCATAACTAAATTGAAAGCAATTACAAAAGGAAAGTTACTTTAAAGTCGGTTTCTCTCAGTCAGAAATGGTAAAACATGAGAACGAATAGATAAAAGATGAAATGTACTTTCTTGCACATCTACAGGTCCTAATGCACACTTGTGCCAAGTATGAAGCAAATCGGACAATAACTGTAGGGGAAGTTGTCCAGATAAGCATTTCTTGTCAAATCAGTGGCCATAACTCAGAAAGTATCGGTGCGATTTTCGTGAAATTTGCGTCTGGCACAACTACAGGTCACAATGAACACTTGTGCCAAGTATGAAGGAAATCGGTCTATAAGTGTACAAGGAGTTGTCCGGACTAAGTTTTGGAGACAGACTAACAAACCATCTAACCAACCACTGGACCGACAGGCTGATTCCAGTTTACCCCCTCCAAACTTCGTTTGCGGGGGTATAATCAAGACGAAAAGAAACTTACCAAAGGAAAAGGATGCACAAGATAGAGAACAATTTGCTTCTGAAACCATGCCCAATACTGAGGAAATAGTTAAACAGAGACAAAAGACATGGAAAGGACACATTTTGTCGAAAGGATGAGGCGGGACCAGTTGATGAAAGAATATTCTTCAGACCAAATAGAACAGTCTATAAACATATTTGGTACCTGGGCGAATGTTTTCTACGATCAATTCATGCGCCACGAAAATAGATGTACAGTAAAAAACTGTATTATTTTTGCTGTTTATCCAGTTATCGAGCTGCATGTACAGTGCCAGAGAGTAATTCGAAAAGTATACCCTTGCTATATACGTTGAATCAAAGAATGGCGATTGATTCATTGTTGTTTTGTAAAACTGAAGGAGTACCAAATCATTCTGAGGAAGAGATCAAGAGCAGTAACATGAAATCAAAGAAAAGAAGTGAAATGCTTCGAAAACTGTTAGAGGATGCACCTTTGTCTACTTTTCACGACAATATGGATCAACGGAAAGAGGCGGTGAAGGAAGGATATTTTACAGGTGCAATGAGCATGAACATCCGGCGAAAAATAATGTATGAACGTGTGAAAAAGGAAATGCTCAATGATAACAAGATACCCGAAGTTGAAATACTGGGGGAAGTGTATGAGTTGCACAATGACACATTCATACGGGAAATAGGATATACTCTTTTCATTGTTACAATGTTTTCTGAAGCTCACATTAATGCCATAAAGAACTTCGTAAGAAAAGATGAGTTAGATCTTTACATAGACGCTACCGGTTCTGTCATAAGCCATATACAAGGCCAATAAAGCCATATCTGAATTCAGTTGTTGTTCAACCGTCAGACGATTCACCTGGATTTTCTGATGTCGATATGTTGTCAAAAGTCCAAAACTTGACTTTTTTTCATGCAACTAAAACGAGTAATTAAACTGTCATGCTTCACAACAAGGGTAAGAAAGGTAGAAACAGAAAATAGTTTTGCAATTCATCAAGCAATATTGCATGCCCTTCCTGACTCTGGCGTGAAATATACTATAAAGATACATACAGTCTTGCTGTCCTGCAAAGATATTGGAAGAGATATAATTATATTCCATCTATGTTCAACACATATGTTGAAAGATTTCATAAACAACCTAAGGCGGTATGCAGTGGATATAACAAAGAAGAATTCCCATTTGCGAAAAAAATCTTTGTTCTCCTTCAGAATTGTACCAACATAAGTTTATACATATCTAAGGACAGCGAGACATCGATTTCCAAAAAGGAGATGATACTACAAATAGAGTTTGACGAATCTTTTAATGAGGATCATGGTTCAATGTTGAACCAAATCATCAGACATGTATCTCCATATGATGAAGCATTTACTAACGTCTATTAACAGTCAAACGCTAAAGAAGAATTGACAGGTAAGCAGGAGACAAACCCAACTTATTGCCCAGAGATAATTAATTGTTTACTTGTAAAGTTCATACATATCTTCCCATTGTGGTCAGGCATCATGCTCTCCAAAAGTTTATTTATTATAAAAAGATTATGATGGAAAATTGGTTTAACATATCAATGAACAATAGTGGTCTTCGGAAAAAGGATATGCCTCAAAAATTCTTTTCTATATTGAAAGTAATTACAAAAGCAAAGTTACTTGAAAGTCAATTTCCCTCAGCCAGAAAAGGTAAAAAGGGGAAAAAGAAGGGAAAGCAGAGATATAAGATGACTTATTTACAGCTGAAGATATATATAGAAGATTAATATCATTTTTATTATTCTTATAACTCACCATCCTTGTCGGTGATCTAAACTTCCCGGATATTGATTGGTACGACCTGACAGTACGTTCTGGTGTTCCTGATAGTGCAGTAGAGCAAGCAGTTCTAGACCTCGCCAACGACTTTAACCTTACACAAGTCAACCTCACACAAGTCCACGACAGACAAACCAGAGGCGACAACATATTTGATATGGTATTCACACACAACCCATTTCTCATAGAGTCAACCTCAAATACTCATGGAATCTCAGAGCGTGATATAGTTTTAGCAGACTCAGACACTTAAGCATACTACATCAAAAACAAACCTCAGCGTAGCCTCGTGTTCTCTTAAAGCAAACATCGTTACACTCCCGGCAAAGATACTAGAACTATACCAGAAACAAGCAACAATTCACACTTTGTGGAACACCTTAAAAAAGCCATTTCTGTTCATATTCATCGAAGATGAAACACAGAAACACTAATACATAAATAACTTGACCTGTCAAACAATTCGAACGGTAGAAGGCACTACTCTACAAAAAGGCACAAAAAATCAAACGATTTGTCAAAATTTGGAACTACCCAAAGGGAGTGTAGACGTTAAATACGCAACACAGGATGGACGCATGTAAACAACATTATTGCAGAGGGACTGGACTACAAAACAACAACCCCAAGCCATTCTGGCAATAGATCAATTAACGGAAAGAAGACAACATAGAAATTGTCCCGCTATAAAAAACATGGCCAACCGGTGACCGATACGAAAGGAAGAGCGGAGATCCTTGTTAATCAATTTGTGTCTGTGTTCACCAAGGACGAAAACTCCGGAACACTCACAAATTTATCAAAGAGAGTCACATGACCTACCACCACTTAACATCCGTACAGATTGAGTGTGCAAAATTCTGAAAAAGCTCCGGGTGAACAAAGTAGCTGGCCTGGACGAAATACCAAACCGTGTTCTACAAAATCGTGCAAATGAAATAGCCCCAGCCATTGCATGTATCTTCCAGAGATCAGTGGACGCTGGTGGGTCACCAGAAGACTGGAGAAATGCAAACATTGTTTCGGTATTTAAAAAAGGAGACAGACATCTACCTGAAAACTATGGACCTGTTTTACTGACGTGTGTCATCTGTAAACTCCTCGAACACATCATATGTCGTCATTAACTATACCACTAAGATAAAAACAAAGTCTTAACATTATTGAACCACGGTTTTCTATCTGGATATACGTGCGAGTCACAACTTGACGTCACCACCCATGATCTTCTCCAATACTATGACAATAATAAGCAACTGGATATCACCATCCTTGATTTTAGCACAAAATGGACACTGTGTCACAGAATTATCTCCTACAGAAACTTGAAAATTATGGAATCCGAGACAGCCCACTGAAATGGATCAACAACTTTCTTACTCAACGCCACATGTGTGTAGTAGTTGATGGTGAAAGGTCGCGTCATGTCCCTGTCGGTTCCGGTGTACCTCAAGGAACGGTGCTGGGTCCCCTACTCTTCCTGTGTCACATTGACGACCTGTCAGAGAGAGTTGGCTCACATAACTGCCTCTTCGCCAAATACTGCCAACTATACCGCCCAATCAACCCTTTAAAGATGACGAAATATTCCAAAACTACCTCTAAAACTTGGAACAATGGGCCGACGAGTGGGGTATGTAATTCAACGCCAAGAAATGGTACATACTCAGTTCCAGGAATAGATCAGAGCTCCAGATAAGGTGCGTGATTGCATAATTACGCATGCAAATATGCAAAAAACGCATTTCAAAGCCACCTGTGTGCGTCGCCAGACGCATTCAATGTTCAAGTAACGCATTTCGAACAATCGAGAGTGGTTGAAAGTTACTGATTTCGTGCTAACGCATTCAAATTGTTTCTAATTGTCGAAAAAAAATCCCATTATCTGTCACTGGATGTTTACAAATCACAACCATTTCGATGCCGGTGCCGTGTAGAATAATATAGAATAGAATTTAGCAAATCTTACGGGTTGCCAAATCTTACGAAATATTTACTATACGACACCGCATTGTTTTGTTTAGGGTAAGGTGGGGCAAAACGCCCCCCAAATTGTTTTTGGTCATTATCTTTAGAACGAATGGAGATAAAGATGTATTTTTTGCAGTGTTATGAAGCTTGAAGTCAGCTGAACATTATGCCTTGTGATTTTGGCTTTGCGAATTGAAATATGCATTTTATAGGCAAAAATAATATTTTTTAAAAGGGGCGTTTTGCCCCACACCTGGGGCAAAACGCCCCTTTTGACGGGGTAAAACGCACCCGGGGGCGTTTTGCCCCATGCTTCAAATGTATTCATTTTAGGCTGACTGAAAAAAAGTTCTTACACTTGAAATCAATATATATCGGGTGTTCTTCGTTGCCAATTTTAAGTTTTCCGGTCGAGTACTTGGGATAACAAAGATTTTTATCCTGGACCTTTTGATCAAGTGACTAACACTCTTTTAGTGTTATTCGCTTAATAAACAAAAAAATCATGAACACTCATAGTAAGTAGAAGGCATGCAAATGTGAATCAAGGTTAAAAGATTTAAAAGAATACCTATAATAGACATTTACAATATGTCGGAATGTTTCGGGCGTTAAATTCAGAACCAGGGGGCGTTTTGCCCCAAAGTGACCATTTCACCATTTATCAAAGTATTCCAAATACACCAAATATTTTACAAAATGTTTCTTTTTCAATAAAACCACGCTGTAATGTGCTATAGACATATGTATTGCATGTAATGTAAAATATATCCGTGCCAGATGTAACTCGAAATAAATGGCAGCAGGAAATAACAAGAAATGGCCCGAAAATGAATTTGGCAAAATATTTTCTTATTGACTAATGTCAGAGTACAACTTTTCTGTCACATAATCTGCACCATTTTACAATCATTATTAATGTTAGAAGTTTGTCATATATATTGGCATTTTCGAGAAATCGATTTGGGGAGTTTTACCCCGAGGGGCGTTTTGCCCCACCTTACCCTACGTTTGCATGGTCTGTTGTATCGCAAAGTTAACCATGTCCAGAAGAAAACGTAAAATCATGTCAGAATCTTACATTTTTTCAAGCCAAGCAGGGAGGATACAGCTGCATTTATAGTATTATTCGAGTTTTGTTTTAACCTGTCATTAAAACGGCCGCTCATTATACCCGAAAACATCACAATAGTGACATTTACTGTTTTTATGAATAGTTCGTTATGTTTTACTACCTTATTTAGACTTCCAACATTTATTTGATAGTTCCACAGTAGCGAAATCACTCATTTTGAATACTTTGTTGTAATTTAGAGAGTGAATCACGCTTTTGATGTTCAAAGTAGGTAGTGATCACTCTTTTACCTTAAAAATTATCTGGAGCTCTGATAGATATTCGTTTTTCTACAGTATCAACAGTATCAACAGTATCTACAGTATCAACAACTCCATCATGAAACAAGTCCATGAAAATCCATATCTAGGAATACTCTGCTCTGAAGACACGAAATTGAGCATATTTAAACTCCCTCATTCAACACTGGAATTTCTGAGAAGAAACTTGCCGACATGGGATCACGGTACCAGCAGAAGGACATTGACTGCCTGGGAAAAGTACGACGATCTGCTGCCAGGTTTATCACCAAGGACTACAGTTCAGACAAGAAGGCTGCGTGACCGACAATCTAAATCAACTTAAGCTCCCATTTCTCTACCTGAGACGTCAACATTACAGAATCTTCTGCATGTACAAGTAGGTGAACGGGCATGTGCCAACAATTAGCCTTGAACACTACTTGTTTCTACAAGACCCAAACGATTAGACATTATCAATCTAAATAAATTTCGAAAACTTAGTAACAAATAACAAACAGTGCTATGAAATTATAAAAAGCGCTTTACAAACTCAAGACTCTTATGTCTAATTCGGAGTTCTAAACATTTAAAAATGGGTTTGGTCAAATGTCTAAATTAGAATCCCACTACGAATCCCATTTCCAAATAACGACTCGTTTATGATTGGGTTATCTGCGTTAATGTACTCATACCACAAGCCGGGTCTTCGGAGACCAAGGGTCCTCATACGGCTCTTTCAAAGTGACATTACCTCTATTTTGATAACATATCTTATTCCACTGTTATGAGGCTTTGTATAAATTGTCTCTAGTTTTGAGTGACAGTCTGACCACGGTCCACTGTCATATCCCTCAGGCATCCTGGAAATATTCTCTATAAATTGTAAAAGTTTCTGAGATCCTGTCTAATAATGTGGAATGTTTGCCTGAATTCGGGTATGTATTTTAGTAAATTTATGAATTAGCAGAATAGATGGTTTAATTTAACGCTTGATGCTATCAAAATAAATAATATAAGGTGTTATTGCAAACTTGTAGCGCTAAAAGATTATTACGGGATTTTTCTTAACAAGGGTATATAGGATAATCAATGAACAATAATCTATTTGTTTGAATCGAAAATAAATTTTCGCCATGATGAGAACATATTTTGTGGCCTCGAATGAAGCTCAAAACTGTCGAAGAGAGTGTTTCTACAATGCTCATATTATTTCTTTCCTGAACGACAGTTGATTAGAATATGGTTTGTGCAAATATAAGTGCTAGTTATCAGCACTTTCTTCTTTTGCCTCAATGTTTTCCATGTATTTTCTATAAGGTAAGTCAAAACCAAGTCTTGTTTGGGAAAGGGTTCAAAAATATGTGATACATGGCCAGTGTATTTTTCACACACTATTGTGAATAACATGTCTTCCAAACCACACGTCATCCGGTCCACAACAGGGGTGCGTGTGTGGCCTGACTCTATTTACGATAACCCTTTTTCGATACAGCGGACATTGAACCAGGTTCAGATTACAACGTATTGCATGTACAAAATCAATTGTGAATCAAGTTACAAGTTTGTATTTATAAGAAAATATTGACAGAAAAGCAGAAAAAAATAATTATTAGAATTTTTCACTTTTTCTGTCATCGTGTTCCAATGTTTGTTTTATTTGGGCTGTTGACCAATGTGATTTTCTCTTCGGGAAAGGGATAATTGATAAAGCGCGTGTAAACTGTTTATCCAACCCTCCAAATAAGAAACAAATTAAGTAATGGTTCGCTCGTCGTGCGATGAGTAAATATTCAATAGGCTTTTTTAAAATCCTAGGTGTTTGTCATTTGTCAAGTTGGTCGCGCTCAAACGCAATCCTCTTAAAGGGTATTTACAGAATGAAACTCTTTTGAAATTCGCGACTTTACCCTTTCCAAACAACACAAACCTACGCTGATTCAATTTGAAAGCCTATACAGAGGACAAAGTTGGGTTTGATGCACATAGAATTTGTATACAATGTAGAAGAAACAATCTCTAGATGACAGTAGAAAATACTGGTTATCACTTATTTCTCGTATTTGTCTCTATGCTTCTGAAAGCCCTCCCCATTTGGAATTGTTTGGGAAAGGGCTAAAATATTTCATGTCATCAAAATGTCATGTATCAGTCTTAGAAGGTAATGTCAATTCCCAACACAAACAAACCAAAAAGAGATGTGGTTTTTGTTCCCTTGATTTCTTAAATACAAGAGGCTAGCGCCTCTTACCTATACATATTGAAAGTCGGGGATAGTGGGGTATGATTTGTAGAAAGGGCATTACATGTCTCTTACACGTAGAGTAATCTAAATAAGTGGTGTTTGTAAAACATGTAAGCCCCCTGAAGGGCCAACCTTTGACGTAGTCATCCAATGATTAAAGCAGTCCAATTGCATGAATTGTCAACTATAAATTGAGTTTATTGGGGTTTTACGCCGTTTTCAACTGCCAGGGACATATCGCGGCGGCTGGAGCACATACCCATGGATTCCTGTTGTTTCTCGAACCAGTGCTACCACAACACCCTTACCGAGCATCCAGCTGCTCACCCACTTGTGTTAACGATTTCAAAACAATTGTTTTGTGACAATCTTGTCAGAAAGGGTATTTGCCGCGGCCGGGTATCGAACCCGGGACCTCTCGAATGAGAGGCAGATGCACTACCAACTGCACTAAGGCCGCGGCTTATCAAGTATGAAAACTAACGAAGGACAATTCATCAACGAGTTTATTATGACTATGATCGGCAGAGTAATGGTTTTTATGCATTGCACTTCTCCGTATTGAGATCTATCCGCCTATTAAGATCCATAGTTGTATTGTGTTTGCAGATTGACATGATTGAGCGTTACCTGTATTAGCATGGTTAAACTCAATCATGTCAATCTGTAAACATAATATCTACCTTGCATACTCTTTGAGTACATGAATTCCATCGGCGAAGGCTTTAAGGAGTGTGGATGGAAGTACAAAAAAATGACAACAAGTACCAGCGTGTTGTTTGGGAAAGGGTTAAAGAATAATTTTTCGTGTATTACGTTGTTGCTTCTGCTTTTAGCAGTTGTTGCTGCAAATGAGTGATTTCTTTTTACGAACCATTACCTTCAACGAAATATTCCTGCAAGTGGGTTTGACGGATGCATTTTGACATCCATAATGTGGGTCCTATTGATACACGTATTATCTAAAATGGCGGCCACAAGGGACACATCATTTAGTTATTCTTTAAAGAGTGTGTGTGCCAATATCTGTTCATTCCTGGATCATATTTTACAATCACAAATCGCCTTTTGATTCTATATTTTGTCGGTGTAAATGCAAAACCTCGTATGTCGATTCTTGCAATTTTCAAAGTACAAACTTGTGTGCCCAGTTACAGACAATTCTTGCAAGTTTTGAGATATTTTACTGATCAGTATTGATGACAAATCATTTGTAAACAATGTGTCCAAAATTTCAAGTAAAACATTGCAGTTTGGGAAAAGTTATTACACTTTTTTCCCTCCCCTTTGCAATTTTCCAAAACCGAGATACGAGGTTTTGCATTTACAACGACGAATTATGATCTGGTACGATCTGGTATATATTTTCAATTTGACTAATCGCTTGCCCTAAAATTGTGTAGCCAATAACGTCGCCATACAGTCTGTCACCTAAGACCATCTATGGGTCATGTTAACGATAGACATCGTTTCTTTCTGGGCATCGGTTACTTCGCAATGTCGCATATTGCCGAAGATGTACATACTTATGTCAAAAATTAAGATTTGAGTACAATTCAAATGTCTTTTAATTTGACTAGACAAATTTATTAGTTTTTATACCATTTCTAATACGCAACAATCTGATGCACCAAGTATAAAGTTCACAGCGATTGCATACTGTGATTCGTTAATTATGAGCCATATTTCGGTCGACGTTTTATTGTAATCTCAATTATCTATCGTAATCCCTTCTTGAACAATCCCTTATTTTGATGTCTAGGACAATCAGTCTCGGAGAACATCCAGAGAAAAATATGAAAATGCCTGTAATCATCCTTGTCTCATTTTCTCTAAAAACAACGTTTACAACAACATAAACGTAGTTTGCTTTTGATGCTAGTCAGATTCATTTTATTGTTGTCTTTGAGTGTCTTGTCCTTCGATTTGGCCGATATAAATATTGTCGATTGCAAAAGAGCAGAGCATTCTAAATGTGTTATTTCCAATACAAACCGTATGTTGTGGGTACTCATTTGAGTCGTCTCGATGACAGCATAGGGTTTGATAATCAATAAATGATGTTTATGATGTTTTGCTGTTTGAAAATCTTTTAAAACATCCTACCTGTAGTCCTGAAAGGGTTATGAAGGGTTTCATAATCAGTACGTTTAATCAGGTGAAATGTGGTAGTCATATATGGATTAAGTTCATAAATTGATATAATAGTGATATAAATCATTAATTTATTTTTTCTTCCTTCAAATTCTATGATCATATGATTCTTTTAGAAATGTTTTAATTGTTTATTCTTTCGACTTCCATGTAATTACTGCTTCTTCAGAAAGTGAAGTTACGTTATTTCGAAATGAAAATGACTATGTTTGATATACGAGCAAAAGCAGCTTCTAGTATAGTCTGTAAATATTGACCTGAGCCCGGTGAATATGCAATGAGTAATTGTGACACGGAATAATCAATACTCGCAAGCAACCCTCACTGACGAGCCAAGTCGATAGTTTCCATAAGCATTGTGACCTTGTATTCTGCAAGTGCTTTTCGTGCCAATATATATCAGAGAGTGATTATTTCGCATCACAATCACTCATTGCATATTCCACAGGTTCAGGTCAATATTTACGGACAATAGGTCTAGTCATTGTGAGTCGCGACGGAGTTGTATTTTCTCCAGTCTTTTTACCTCCGGTACGTTCTTTCACAATAAACGACAAGAATCTCACTCTGTTTTGGGGGCATTTATGTTGAAATGTCACAGTTCGGACTACATTACATGACAATTTTTAATAAATTAAAGTCCGTTTTATATCCAAAATGAACGTGCAAATTTATGTTGGACCGGTTCCTCCTATGCAATCATGGTTGTAGTGTAGAATTCGATATAGGGCATTACGCAAACAATCTTTGTTAATTTGTTTGGTAATAGATTTCTCGAATAACGGAAGAAGCTGCGCAGCCCATCAAAAATTAACCTGTAGCAAATTTCGACATCATAAAAATGGTTATAAAAGACCACTTAAAGACGCAGTTTTCCATCAACAAAAGACTAAATTCAGCTTTTTCGCAGCTGGTCCCCTCCTGCGCAAACTTCTTAGTTATCCCAAGTGATGAAGTTATAATGGAATCAATTGAATAATTTTGGGTACCAACCTCATAAATCCGTCAAACCTCGAGTGCTTCAACACTTTTCTAAAAACGTCTGGTTTACGAGATACATGTTGTGTACAACCATGGTGAATTGGAGAATCTGCTGAAAACAGTTTTTTCGCGTGAAATTCAATTTTTAATATCTCTTTT
Source organism: Fragum sueziense (assembly GCA_963680895.1). NCBI lineage: Eukaryota > Metazoa > Mollusca > Bivalvia > Cardiida > Cardiidae > Fragum > Fragum sueziense. Next base: position 48,241,161 of record OY804600.1, read on the forward strand.
TCGAACGCCAGCTTTTTTGCGAATTTCATTTGCATAGATCGCTTTTTATTTTATGTCCTCGAAGAATCATATTGCATCCGAAAAGGTTCATTCTAAGACGTCGAATAAACGCCGTTGGGTGCACAGTAGTTTTAGTTAGAGATCGGAATGTTTTGGGTTTGAGAGTATGAGATTTTATGACTCCACTGTGGTTTTATGAGGTCTATGATTACATATCGGTAATTCTTAAAGAGGGCAATAATTAAAGTTTTTGATCCGCTTTCAACCAGAGACAGATTTTGTTTAAGGTGCAATACGTTCGTGCCAAGATCGGAGCAGTTAAAGCACCGGGGGATCATGTAAGAATCTATCTAAATCATACAAACACCCTGAGCACAAAATAATGATATTTGTTTACCAGTGATGTTGGAAACTGAAAATTTTGTTTCAGCCAGTCATCAGGAGGTACCGAAAAATTTTGTAATAATCTCCCGTTGGAACAAACCTGTCGATCCGAACATTCAGTTTACGTTGGAATGAGGATATGTGATTTGTAGATTTTGTGTTTTTCCGACATACCAAATGCTCCTTGTACGGCCTAAATTGACCAGGCTACCAATTTCAATAATAAATTTTCCAACTACATCGGAGCTATAAGAAGGGGAAATGACCTTTCAAAAGTTTCATTTATTGCTCGTCAAACTCATGTTATGGGTACTCATTGCAATTGTCTCAATTTGAATCGTCTCATTTAGTTTTTTTTTTCTGTTGTAAGTCTAGATACCTGGTTCATTCAATTTCTTTATGACTTAACTGCGTCATACAAAACTCATTTAAGCTTATGCTTGCATGGCCCCTATACATATGTCCATAATTATGGTGAATTATCGTCATTTTGTAACAAATACGACCATGTAATATTCAACGGTTCAAGAAAGAAACAAATCCCGTTGGTACAAAGCGTATGCTCACACCGACCTAGATGCGTTTATTTCCCCAGATGTATTACAACAAACCATCCGTCAAGGATACGATGATTACCCTCATTTGTATATCAAACTGTACGTCCATCGAACATAACACAACCATGTTGTTTGGCGTGTATTTTCTGGAAACGGAGATTTCAGATGTTAATTGCATCAACTCAAACGGAAGCAATTCCAATACGTAAATCCTGCTTCTAAAAACCGTATTAATCGACGATAAAGCACTGAAATTGGTTACAGAATGCGCCGAATGTCATATAATAATTATAATCTTGTAAGAGAAGTACAAAAAACATATTAAAATAGCATTCATAAGTATTTTCCTTTCGCTAACATTCTTTGCAACGCTAGAAACAGGCTTTTATAAGCATTTTATTGGTCATTAAATGAAGTTTTCTTTCGATATTACGTATCTAATAGTCCATTTTGCAGAAATTAATATGAGTTTTATGAGGATTTTATAGTCTCCAGATATGAAATAGGACAAAAATGTTTACAGCTGTAGTTGATTGAAGTCTGATTCTCCAAGGGTGTTGAGAGATACATACTTTACTACATTCAAGATTATATAACGTTTCTTGCCAAGACTGCAAGGAACAGTATACAATGTTGAAAGTACATCAAAATTTGTTATGTTATAAATCTAATATTGTGATCCATACGTATATTTACAAATGCAGTTTACATGACAAAATCCTTCGCAAGAGTTGAAAGAAACATATTTGTCTAGCTAAAAAGACAGCCAGAAGCATGGGACCATTATACAGAAAGTAGCTCTTGTATTTTTTAGTTACGAGTGCCCTCCCTTTGAACGTTACTGTTCGAGATTTCAACCGGGTTAAACTTTGTTTTCCTATTTTAAATCTTTAACGGTCTCAAATTAATCGATATAATTCTGTATGTGTGTTCTTTCGTATGCAAACAAGACAATTTGGCATTTTACAGTACTGGTCAAAAAAGAAAGAAACAAGAAAATTAATATTTTATCACTGTATGATATAATTATAAACTATTCTGAATTCCTTAAGCGATGTGTGCCGTCTTGTTACTTTTCCCATATAACAACAGCCAGTTTAACCGTTTCAGTCTTTATTGAATTGCTCTTCACAACTGATATATGTGCGGTAAAACTGAAAAGACATGAAATACATACTAAGTACCTTAACCCATTTACCAACCATAAAATTCTAGAGTTCAATATGAAGGCAGAAACAGATGACAAAACAATGTTAAAATAGACAAGGTTATGTACAGTATAATATAGAAAGCATTAAGACAAAAGAAGAAAATGCTGATAATCAGAATTCCTTCTTTTGCCTCAATACTCTTCAAGCAATTAAAATAATGAAAGTCAAAATCAGCTTTGGTTGGGAAATGGTTTACATAGATCTTTGACAGACATGACAATACATTTCCTAGAATTCAGTTAACTCTTACAGAGAATTAGCTAAGAATACCTAAAAACTTGCTTGGAATAAGATGACAATTGAATTTAGAGAAGTGAAAGTTACCGCAAGGTACGAAACATATCGAGTACGAATCACGAGACAAAACTTTGTGGGACCTATTTCACCATTAACAATACTGTTCAATCATAAAATAGATATGAATAGGTGCACATGGTGTTATAGAGTCTCATATTCCTTATAATACGTACGACCATGGTGATTATGGCGAAATAAAAACTATTTTGTATGACCACGTGTTGATAATGTTCGAAAGTGTTCGCGAGCCCTACTCGAATAATTACTTCTGAAAATTTAATCGAACAAGAGATTTCGCTCTCAATGGGACAGTACACTCCCCACCTGATATTTGTAAAATATCACTATTTAACATATAACAATCGAAGTAACATAAAACCTGTTTCAACACTAAATCACTAATGATATGCAGTAATATCTGACACAGTAAATATAGCAGTCATAATCACAATAAGTCCATCACTTAATGTCTGATTCCTACAAAACTTACAGATCTACACTCTTGAAGAATAAATTCTCTTTGATCAAGCATCTTCTCCATATTATAAATGCAACTCAAAGGTATAGATGCAACAGTACAAATGGGGTAAATACAAATGAGTATAAGGAGGTGAATGCAAACTGGCAAAATGTTTTGCAAAATATTCTGCAAATATTCTGCAAAGTATTTTGCAGTTTGCAGAATAGCAACTCTTGTGTTTTACATGTGTATGTCACTATGTGAGTTCAAGATACGTTCACTTGCTTAACACTATACACTGAATAACCTAATACAAGTTCCTTTCACGTTTTAACTTTTATGTCTCAACATTAATTTTGATTTCTCAGTAGAAGAATCAGATCTCTAACTGACCTTGTATAATTGACCTTTCTGCCATCTCTAACAATGTCTAACTGAACTTTCCTCACTCTGCCGTCATTACTCGGAATTGCACTCGTTACCACACCAACAGGCCAATCGTTTCGACAGACCTCTCGATCCCGAACGAGTACAAAATCCCCATTTTCAATGTTGGGACAGTCATTTTGCCATTTTTGTCTATTTTGCAATGAGTTCAAATAGTGAACTTTCCACTGTTTCCAAAACCTTTCTGCTAACACTTGTACATTCTTCCACTGAGACTTATATGTGACTCTGTCACTACTATCAAATGTCAGTTCTGATGGATTTACCACTCTTTGTGTAAGCAACATATTTGGACATAATAACTCAATGTCTGTGTCTACCACTAAAGGCACTATTGGTCTGTTATTAACTATCAAAGATACCTCAGCCATGAAGGTGACTAAATTATCATGGGTTAGGTTTCTGCAGCCATGATCTAACAGAATCGAATTAAGGACACTGCGGACTGTTCGAATCATTCGCTCCCAAGCACCACCCATGTTTGACGAATATGGAGGATTGAAACGCCAAATTGTCCTACATTTGTCAAGGTAAACTCGCACCGGACCGTCCTCAACATTTACTGCTTGGAAATCAAGCTCTTTCGAAGCTCCTATGAAGTTTGTACCCCTATCAGACCTAAATTCTTTAACTTCGCCACGAATGGATATGAAACGTTTGAGAGCATTTATAAATGCAGACGAACTCATTTCTTCTATTATCTCAATATGTATCGCGCGAATCGTTAAGCAGGTAAAGAGCACAGCCCATCTTTTACTGTTCGCGAGTCCACCACGAGTACGACGCGACACGATTGTCCAAGGTCCGAAAACATCCACGCCCGTATATGTAAATGGTGGTACAAAATGAACCCTATCCCGAGGAAGATCAGCCATCAATGGCTCTTGAAAGCGACCTCTCAATTTTCTACATTTCATACATGAACTTATTTGACTAGAAATCAACCTTTTTGCACCAACAATCCAATAACCCCCTGAACGTAAGGACCCTTCTGTTAATTGCCTCCCTTGGTGTTCAACCTTTTCATGAAAATACCTAACTAGCAAGGAAGCAATATGACTTTTTCTTGGGATGATGACTGGGTGTTTTTCGCAGTTTAGCATTAGACTATTTTTCAATCTACCACCTACTCTTAATAGGCCCGTTTCATCCAAGAATGGGCACAATGCAGAAATTGAGCTACCTTTATGCAAAGGAAGGCCACTTTTCAAAAGATTAATTTCTTTAGAAAAGAACTCTGCTTGTACATTCCTGACAACTACTTGTTCTGCATTCTGAATAGAAGCAATACATTTGTGTTTCTTGCATAAATGCCACTGGCTATGGCATTTCTCCTCTCTCCCTGAGAATGACTTGTTGATATGTATAAGTAGACTAATTGCATTTACTAATCTCTCCCAAGAAGAAAACCTTTCAAAACGGTTTGAGCCGAGGTAATTGTTCTCTACAACGGTAGTGTCCTTTGTCGAAATAGAGGTAGCACCTTTTCGCTGGATCTCTTTATCACAGTCTGGCTCTACAAGAGGGTATTTGTCACACCAGTTATCTTTCCATGTTGGCGGAGGTTTTGATGGCCCGACCAGCCATTTACTGGTGCTCAAACTCTCAGCAGGCACTCCTCGTGTCGCAGGGTCTGCTGGGTTCTCCGAGGTATTAACATACATCCATTGGCATGGGTGTGTAACCTTTCTGATTTTCTCTACTCTATTACTCACATAAGTGTAAAACCTTTTAGTATCATTGTTTATATAGCCTAATATCACTCTGCTATCAGTATGGAATGTAACACTATTGAAACTCAAATCTAATTCATCTGTCACAATCTGGAATATTTCTACAGCTAATACAGCTGAACACAGTTCTAGACGAGGGATTGTGTTTCCGTGCTTAGGGGCAATTCTAGTTTTCCCTAAAATGAAACCGACACATTGAGATTGGTTCTCTATCCTGACATTCATGTAGGCTACTGCTGCTATCGCCCTTTGTGAAGCATCACAGTATATATGCAGATCCTTCTGTAAACATTTGCTGAGGGATTCAGGGATAAACGGCCTTGGTACAGCTAATGCTTCCAATCGTAAAAGTGATTCTTTCCATCTCTTCCATATGAGAAGTTTACTAGGCTCTAGGGGGTCATCCCATTCTTTGCAATCTGAAATAAGTTCTTGCAGGAGTAACTTCCCTTCTATCAATACTGGGGCAACAAATCCAAGGGGGTCGTAAACACTGTTGATAACTGAAAGTAACGCTCTACGAGTAAATGGTTTCTCTTCTTTGGCAACTTTAAAGGTAAAAACATCTTCTTTGATCATCCATACTAGACCGAGACTTCTCTGAATTGGCCATTCATCAGATGACAGATCAACTACCTTTAATTCCTTGGAAAGTTCGTCTGTAGAAAAACTCTCCATCACTTGTTGGCTGTTTGAAGCGATTTTGTGTAGAACGAGATTCCCACCTTCCATCAAGGCCCGCTGTGTTCTCTTCATAAGGTCTACAGCATAATCTTCATTCGGTACAGATTTCAATCCGTCATCAACGTAAACGTTCCTGGAAATAAAATCCTTAACATCTTGTCCGTACACATTACCCATCTCCTCGGCCGTTCGACGAAGTCCATAAGTAGCTACGCCCGGAGAGGATGTATTTCCAAAAACATGTACCGTCATGCGATACTCTATCAAATCTTCGGTCTGATCATTGTCCCTAAACCAGAAAAAACGTAAGTAATTTCTATCTTTTTCGTCAACCAGGAATGAGTAAAACATTTGCTGTATGTCGGCCACAATCGCAACTTGTTCTAGGCGAAATCTCAGCAAAACACCCAAAAGGCTATTTAACATATCTGGGCCTGATAGCAGCACGTTGTTCAATGACACTCCACCGAATTTGGCACTAGAATCGAAAACGCAACGTATCTGTCCTGGTTTCTTTGGGTGGTAGACGCCAAACAGTGGAAGGTACCAGCATTCATCATTGTTACTCAAGGATGGGGCTTCCTCGGCGTGACCATTATCAATGAGACCCTGCATAAACTCCTTAAAATGGACAGCTTTTGATGGATTTTTTCTCAAACTCGACAGCAACGTCTTAGTTCTACGCAGCACATAATCTCTATTATTTGGAAGTCTTTGACGGTTCTCACGAAATGGTAGAGGTGATGACCACCTTCCACAGGCACTCCTTTTGAAATTCTTGTCCATATGTGATATGAAATACTTGTCCTCTATTGATGGGGCTGGTTTATCATCATCTTTGCTTCTTGCGAAGATAGTTGAACCTATGTTGTCAGTTTCCTCTATGACGTCATCAGAATTCAATGAGTATGATTCTTGTAACACCTTTTCTTTCACCTCAAACCTGTTGGGACATGGTTCAAAAAAGCTTGGTCTATCATTTTGAACAATAAAAGTTCTTTTCACATTTATTTGTGGCTTATGAATCTGTCCATGGCATGTTTCTCCAATAACAACCCAACCAAACTTAGTTTTCTGAGCATACGGGCTACCAGGTGGGCCAATGATCTGATCAAGAACATGAAAAGCTTCTGGACAGTCCCGTCCAATCAAAATTGAAATTTCTGTGTCATTGTCCAATGAATGAATGCATTTCTTTATTTTTTGTAAATGCTTGTGGCCATCTACTACCTCGGGTATTGGTATTTCGTCTCTTGAGTTGGGAATATTATTACACTCAATGACTGACTGCAATGTCAATTGAGTACCCTCATCCAAGGATTTAATCAACAAGTTTGTAGCTTTCCTACCTGAATGATTTTCAGTGCCAGCACAAGTTGACAATGAAAATTGAATCTCATTTGATGATAATTCTAGCTCTCTAAAAATATTGGACTTTACTAATGACCGGTTGCTTTGTTCATCAAGAATCGCATACACCTTTTTCCTCTTATCACCATTTACCAAAAACACGGGTAAAATTTTCGCGCAAGATCTACCAGCAGTACCACATACGCTTGTACACTTACTAACAGTATCAGTAGAACTCTCCCCACCATGCAACGGGTGAGCTGGAAATTCTGCGGAGTGTAAAGCCGCAGCATGCTGCTTACTAGAGCAAATTTCACAAGTGATATTTCTCGTACAATCTTTCGCTTTATGTTCAAATGAATCACAACAACGAAAACACAGACCCTTTTCCTTTATAAACACTTTTCTTTCAGAAAATTGTTTACCAAGGAAAGCCCGACAGCTATTCAAGGAATGATCAGCATTATGAAGCGGACACTTAATGCCAACATCTTGATCAACATCTGTCTTTTGACTTACAACATTTTGGCGCTTGTCCTTGAAAGAGGACCTTGAACTTTCGCTTTGATCAAGCTCAAAATTTAGACCCGGGTCATTCCTTATCTTGCACACTTCCCTAATAAACTGACTAAAAAGTGAAAATGAAGGGTATGCGACCTTATATTTAAGTTTATAGGTTGCAACGGTGCTCACCCATTTATCTTGAAACTTACTCGGAAGTTTTCTTACCAAAGGTATTAAGCCCGCGGAAGTATCATATCCTGCAAACAAGGGACCGTGCTTGGGATCGCCTTTCAACGACTCTATTTCTAATAGAATATCAAGGAAATTGTACCATCTACCCTTGTCTTTATCAGTCAACCTTGGAAAATATTTGACCTTCTCTCTGAGAGCAGATTCGACTAATTCTGGGGCGTCATATCTTTCATTTAGCCTTTCCCAAACAAGTTCTATGCCCTTTACCTGATTGTTGGCATTTGACAGTCGAATGCTTTCGATAAAGCCCTTCGATTCTGCCCCTGCATATTTTAGAAGAAGGTCAAATTGCTCTTCAGGGAGAAAGTCGAATTCTGTGATGACGCTTTTAAAAGCCCTACGCCAAAGACTATAAGATCTTTGTTCACCATTAAATATGGTAAGTCTGTTCATTAACAGCTCCTTTTTCAGAAGAAATTGGGTCATGGACATTGGGTCGCCAGTCTGAGGGCATGGTGGTGATGGAATGGGAGACTTTTCTCTCTTTATCTTCATAAATGTGTTGAAATCTTGTTGAATGTCTCGAACATGGATGTCTTGTTCAGGTACAGCCTTTTGGTTACAATTTTCTTGAATGTCAACGTGTTTGTCTTGTTGGGGTGTAGCCTTGTGCTCCATTAGAATGTCGTGACGATGAGTGTCTTGTTTCGTTAAAGCTTCTCTGTCAAGTTCTGTTTCAAAGTCAAAGTGTTGATTTACGTATTCTGCAACTTTATGTTCAGCTGTTACTGAAGGTATCGTTTCGTTAAGCGATTGTTCCAAGGCACTAACTTCGGCTTCTGCTGCCTCTGCCTCGGCTTCCACCGCCAGATACTGAATGTCTGCATCGATTTTTGCCTTATTCTTTAATAGGTCGGCCTCTTTCAAGGCATACTGGACTTTCACCCTGGCAGCCTGTGCTATGGCCTTTTTCAACGCCAGAGTGGTGTTAATGTCTGCCATCGAACTATGACTTCGTGAGGATCTCTCAGAGTGTGTGTCTCCCCCTGCCATGTTACTACAGCTAGTCATGGTCTTTTACTGTGCCGTCTTGTTACTTTTCCCATATAACAACAGCCAGTTTAACCGTTTCAGTCTTTATTGAATTGCTCTTCACAACTGATATATGTGCGGTAAAACTGAAAAGACATGAAATACATACTAAGTACCTTAACCCATTTACCAACCATAAAATTCTAGAGTTCAATATGAAGGCAGAAACAGATGACAAAACAATGTTAAAATAGACAAGGTTATGTACAGTATAATATAGAAAGCATTAAGACAAAAGAAGAAAATGCTGATAATCAGAATTCCTTCTTTTGCCTCAATACTCTTCAAGCAATTAAAATAATGAAAGTCAAAATCAGCTTTGGTTGGGAAATGGTTTACATAGATCTTTGACAGACATGACAATACATTTCCTAGAATTCAGTTAACTCTTACAGAGAATTAGCTAAGAATACCTAAAAACTTGCTTGGAATAAGATGACAATTGAATTTAGAGAAGTGAAAGTTACCGCAAGGTACGAAACATATCGAGTACGAATCACGAGACAAAACTTTGTGGGACCTATTTCACCATTAACAATACTGTTCAATCATAAAATAGATATGAATAGGTGCACATGGTGTTATAGAGTCTCATATTCCTTATAATACGTACGACCATGGTGATTATGGCGAAATAAAAACTATTTTGTATGACCACGTGTTGATAATGTTCGAAAGTGTTCGCGAGCCCTACTCGAATAATTACTTCTGAAAATTTAATCGAACAAGAGATTTCGCTCTCAATGGGACAGTACACGATGACGGTACGATGGTATATGCGAACAAGGCAGTTAAGCTAACTTGTCAATAAATGTTAACATAAAGCTTGATACCCGCTTCTTAAGTTTAAAGGCACAATATAGACGTTGTCCGACGGAACAGACAAATGCAAGCTTAAACTTAAATAACCATACTAGATTGGTCAATTTATGAAAATAAGGGCATATCCCCCCCCCCCAAAAAAAAGAGAAAATAACAAAAGGGTTTTAGAGTGATTATGTTAGTATATAGCGTACTATGTATCATACTAAAATCTACCAAAATCTGGAACCCGTAAATGGGTTATTTTCAAGATGGTGTCCAAGAAACCACCTTAGCATGAAAATGGTCATAAATTCATAGCCGATGCAGCTGAATGAATTGGTGTATTTTCTCATGTTTTGGGGGTCTAATCCGCTGGAATCGGTTAAATTGCCATGTATACGTATACGTTTACTCTGTAAAGTAAAGTTATGTAATTTCGAAAACATGATATTGTACGCCTGGTGAATACTGAAATGCTTGAAGATCAATATAGAATTTACTGCTTTATCTAGTTAGAGGTATTTAATTTTTTTCCAAATATGAAGATGTCCGGGTATATTAATAAGAGCCTTAAATTGTCAGAATCACTTGTCAATATTCGGTGATTCATATTCTTCTTTCTCCTCTTCAACAAATTGTACATTATGTGGATTATCACACTTATCTGTTTGGTAGGATCCACATGCAATAGAGCAGGGAAATCCACACCCTCTGCAGCTGCAGCGTATGGCTTCGCATCCTCATTTACAATTTCAGTGGAATTTTAGAAGGTTTCTCGGGTTCATATCAGACATTCTAGGCAAAAAACTGTCACCAGCTTCCATCCTTAATGAGATACATCCTTTCCTGCTGAAAACGTGGTACCGCAAGGTTGCCAGTGAGTCAGAGCACTCCCCGCCAAATAGCACAACCACCATACGGCGGTCGAATTCTGCAAATGTATCTTAGTCTGATCTGGAAGAGTAAATACATCAGCACTGGAACGAATTGTGGAGTCTCCTTTGACAAGTTTCTGAAATACTGCTTTTACCAATACCAAAGATTCTGGACATAGAATCCCAGCAAGTGAAGGCGAGGACAAAAAGTAACTGGCGATACATTTCATCACCGAGAGACCTTTTCAGACCCTTGGTATCTTATACTGGGTTTCGTCTGGAGTCCTTATCAGAACGGAACAAGAGATCCTCGTTTTCAGAAGATAATTAGCAAAGTGGGAGTATTAGTGTGTCTGTATCTTCTCCGATCAAGGTAGTTGAGCATGCCTATGAACTTTTTATTGCGTCAACCGCAATATCCAAGTCCACATCTCCTGCAGCATTGAGGACTCTGCAGCCCATTTACCCGAGTTCTTCACCAATGAGATTATTTATCGTCTCCTTATTTTGATATCTAGAACGGAAATGTCATAGAATGCCTACGAATTTGTGTGTACGCATTGCAGTTAATACGTGTAATGGGGTATACATTTTGCCACCGTCATTGACGTGTATTTTCCTTGATAGATGGACCACCTTAACCACCATTGACCAACCATCATAGTTGCTACTCCACAGCGCGTGCAAGCTCTGGTTTGTCAGCCTTACGCAAAATATTCTTGGCATCAAAAAGTGAAGGCGGAAATGGACTGAATTCATATCTCATAACTTCTTCCAGGCTAAGACCTCCTTTGGATACTACAAGAAAACGTTCAAAAAGAAAGGCCGTGCCAATGGTGCGATCGGGAGCAATCTTAATTTTAGATACATCACGGACTGTAGCTTTGTCTCTTCGTTTAAAAATTCACATGACAATTGGATTTAAGCGGTCTTAATTTTAACCCTGGGACACACCCCAGGACACCTTATATATGGGGATCGTATTAATTATTTGGTAATATCTTATGACTATATTAGATTGTAAGATTGAAATTAACTTAATTGGTCTACATCTACATCTACACGTTTTGCGCGGCCGTCACACTTGACTGTTTTAGCGCGTTTGGGTCTGCGTTAGAAAAAGAAAAAGCAATGAAATAATAGGAAAGGTAGAAAGCAGTTTAAAGGAAAGTTTGAAAAAGAAAAGAAAAAGGGGTGTACATGGCTTTCCACTCTTCAATCTCTAACCTGTCTCCCTTCCGAGGCGGTACCAGGGTCCAATCGTCCCCGAGAGCATAGCCCAAATATATCCCTAGAGTGTACTTGGCATGGGCCCTGATCATTTAGAATTTAAGGGTTGATAACTCCCGCTTGAAGGATACCAATGCGGGAGCCTCAGCTGCTGATGCTGGTAAAGAGTTCCAGGTCCTGATGGTGCTTGGAAAGAAGCTATTTTTGTATAGTTCAGTCGACACTGGGATCTGTAGGAATTTATTGTCATGTGTAGAACGTGTGGATCTAGATGTCCGCATTGGTGTCAAATAGTCATCCGCGGGTATTGCTACTAAGCCATGGACAATCTTGAATAACATTGTCAGCTTAGTCTTTGTCCTGCGAGATGATAGTGACTCCCATTCTAGATGGTCCAACATGTCAGTTACACTACTGGTGTTCCTATATCTGTTTGCGACACACCTGGCTGCGCGTCGTTGAACCATCTCGAGCTTGTGGATATTGGTTTTAGTATGGGGGTTCCAGACTGATGAGCAGTACTCAAAGATTGGTCTCACCATGGCGAAGTAAGCTGCTGATTTAGTTTGTTCGTTGCTTACTCGTAAGTTGCGGCGCAGAAATCCAAGGGTACTGTTCGCCTTGCTGGAGATCTTACTAATATGTTTGTTCCACGACATGTTGTTTTGAAGCTCGACCCTAAGGTAGCGGGTGGTTTCTTCGACTGCGAGTTTATGTCCTTTCAGGGTGTAGTCGGTGGTGATGGGTTTTCTTGCTTTGGTAACTCTGATAGCGCTACACTTTTCTGGGTGAAAATCCATACCCCACCTCTTCTCCCATGCTGCAAGGTGGTCTAGGTCACTTTGGAGGATTTCAGTGTCTTCTGGAGTAACAATAAGTCTATAGAGGACACAGTCATCCGCAAAAAGTCGAACCTTGGATTGAACACAGTCCGGGAGGTCATTTATAAATACCAGGAAGAGTAGTGGTCCCAGTACTGTGCCTTGTGGTACTCCACTGAGGACGTGAATACTTTCCGATGTAGCTCCTTCGACTGTAACCTGTTGCACCCGATCAGTAAGGAAAGCCCTGATCCAGTTGTGTATGTTCCCTCTTACACCATAGTGGTCTAGTTTCTTTAACAGACGTTCATGAGGTACTCTATCAAAGGCCTTGGAGAAGTCCAAAACTACCATGTCGTGTTGGATTCTTCTGTCAAGTCCCGAAAGCAATTCGTCTGCTAGAGTGAGAAGTTGGGTCTCACAGGTCCTTCTTGCTCTAAAGCCGTGTTGACAGTCTGTTAAGATTTCGAATTTGTCAAGGTGTTTGAGGATTGTACTGGTTATGATGTGCTCCTGTATTTTGCAGCATATACTAGTAAGGGAGACTGGCCTGTAGTTACTTGGCTTGTATTTCTCCCCCTTCTTGAATATGGCAGTAACATTCGCACTCTTCCAGTCCCTAGGTAAGTCACCTGACTCGAGACTCCTCTGAAAGATGATACTGAGGTAGGGCGCAATGTCCTGGGCCAGTTCCTTCAGTACTCTTGCAGGGAGGAGGTCAGGGGCACTAGCTTTGGCTGGATTGAGCTTCTTAAGAAGTTTTTCAACACCTCCTGTGGTGACGGTGATGTCGTTAATTGGGAGGAAGGGATTGCCATCAGGTATTGGGATGTCTGTCACGTCTTCCCTGGTCCATGTTGACTCATATTGGCGATTTAAAATGTCAGCCTTATCTTTCGGGTCATCATGGAGTTTCCCATTTTCCTTTAGAGGTGCTATACCGCTACTGTCCCGTCGTAGTGACTTGATGAAGAGTCTCTTCTGCTTTGGGGGCTGTTCTTGATCTAGCCGAGCCCGGATAGCTCAGTCGGTTACGTCGGAGTCTATCAATCCAGGGGTCTCGAGTTCGAACCCCGGCTCGGCCAGTATCCATTCTGACATTTGACAAAAGTCATTTGTCTCTCACCAATGGGTGTGAATCATCTATGTGAGAGAGCAGCTGGAGGCTCGGTTTGGATATTGTGGTTGTACTGGTGCGAGAAATACCAGGAACCCACGGTTAGGTGCTCCAGCCGCCGCGATATGACCCTGGTAGTTGAAAACGGCGTAAAACCCCAATAAACTCAAACTGTTCTTGATCTGGTTCCCCTATGTCTATGATATCCTCAACATACTGCCAGTATGTCTTTCAGCTGGTCAATCATTTTGTAGAACAAGTTGAGAAGGTAGTACAAGTGACAAGCTTAGAGTAAAAATCAAATTTTTAAATGGTATTCCTAAGGGAATAAATATAACAAAAAATGATGCTCTTTCTCAATATTTCGGCATAAAATCCTTCATCAAGAGAAAAAAATTAACGCTACACTATAATATCACATAAATGTTTACGTTAACGCTTACAGTAATGATATTTACATTAACGCTTACAGTAATGGTGGCCGTTACTGTAAGCGTAAACGTAAACATTTATGTGATGCCACTAATACTGTAAGCGTTAACGTAAACATTTATATATATGTATGTTGTGCGGTTTAGGGCCTATTCAGCAAAACTCATCGGGAGAGAGAGCATGAAGGTATTTAGTAGCACTTTGGAAGGGCCGCTTTGAACCCCTTCAACTTTCTTTGCATGCACAACCGAATTGTCCAGATGGTTCCACTCACAAAGAAAGAGTCCTTGTATTGTTCGGTTTTGCACTGATCTACTTTAAATCCTCTGACGTTGTTTGTGGCTTGTCTCTCTATGATGTTGGTAGAGACACAATCCGTATATTTTTTGCTCTGATTTGACGTTAAGTGCGAAGGGGTTGAAGAAATTCCTCTGGAGGTATAGGCGATGCCAGCCCCTCGACCACTTTGTAGAAAAACACAAGACGGCTGAAATTGTGTCGTTGTTGCAGAGGTTCCAGTTGTAAACTCTTCAACATGTTGGTCGCAGATCCTGTCTCTCGTGACATACAGTCGCCCGTGATAAAACGTGCTGCTTGGTGCTGAATGCGTTCAAGTTTGTCGATATCCTGTGAATAGCAAGTGTCCCAGATAATGGCACTGCAATCTAAGATTGATCGAACTAGTGAGATATTACTCTCTTAAGAACAGAGCACATTATCTCTACATTCCATTTCGATAAAATGAGCTCTGTTCTCGCGGGGTCATTTCACGTCTAATCTCGGGGCCTTTGCGGGATTTCAGTATCCAATCGATGGCTTTACACAACAAAACAATTTAAAAAGCTGATACAAACTTTGACTTTTTTGGCTGGCGCTTCAAATTGCCGGCTTCAGCCAGAAATAGAAGCGACGTAATGTATATGTAATCAAACAAGATCAAACTGAATGATTTTGATTCGATAATTCAAATGTTACTGGCTTCAGCCAAAAATAGAAGCGACGTAATGTATACGTAATGATCATGCAAGATAAAACTGAATGATTTTGACTCGATAATTCAAATGATGTGCTATAATTAGATTATGACGACCAAATAGGCTGTTGGCGTACCGAAAACTGCAGAGGTCATATTTGATGGTTAATCAATATATACACCTCGGCTTTGGAGAGTAGTGAGATATAGGCTGACTTTTTACACTGCTGTGGACAATTTTTCAAGTTTCTTCTTAGGAAGGCCATGGTAGAATTTTTCTTTTTGGATATCTTTTGGATGTGAACTTTTCCCTTCAAATTGTAATTGAGATGATGACTCCTTAGTACGGATTTTCGGAAACTTGCTGGAGTATATGGTTTGTCAAGGCTGTAGAAATGAGATGATTTGTTGTTTATACTTAGTGCATAGCACTTCTTGGCATTAAGCCTCATGCACCATTTATTGGTCCATTTTTGGAGAGATATCAAATCATTTTCTAGTTTATGATGGTCTTCTTGTTTGTTAATAGTTCTATAAAGGAGGCAATCATCCGCAAAAGTCTCGCACTAGAGGATACAGAGTCTTGTAGATCATTTATATGACACAAGAATAGGAGTGGTCCCAGCAGTAATCCCTGGGGGACACCCGATTCGACGTAGACAGACTTAGAGTGTTCACCTTCGACAACTACCCGCATGTGGCGCTTTGTTAAGAATGATGTTAGAAGAGAATGTAAGGAACCACTTATGACATAATGTTTAAGTTTATATAAAACTTCTTGGTTTGGCACGGTGTCGAACGCCTTTGAAAAGTCGAGAATTACAACATCTGTTTGCAGTCCTTTGTCATTTGCTTTCAAGAAATCACTTAATGTCACTAGTAGGGTTTCACATGAAAATCCAGATCGGAAGCCTCGGTTTAACTTCGTAAGGATGTTTTGACTATTTAGATGTTTCAATAGATGTTTATACACTATTATGTTCAAGTATCTTACAGGACACCAATGTCAGCGAGACGGGGCGATACTTTTCCGGGAAGTGAATATCACCCTTCTTGTAGATAGGCGAACCATTCGCATTTACCCCATCATCGGGTAATTCCCCAGTGTAAATTGATCTCTGGAATATGGAACTCAGGCCTGCAGCAATCTGTTTTTAGAACAGCGTTCGGGATGCAGTCAGGTCCAGTTGCTTTTTCCACATTGATTGATAGTAAAACACCGCTAGGCTTTATATTTAGAGTTTTAAAATTTCTCTTGTACTTTGTTGACATTGACGGCATATCTCTCTAGTGATTTTGGGGAAGGCTGATTTAGATTATGTGATACAATAGTGTAGCGTTAATTTTTTTACATTGTTCTTTTGATAAAGGCTTTTATGCCGAAATATTGAGAAAGAGCAATTTCGAAGATTAGAGTAAATCATTTCTGGGCCCAAGACATCTCTCATGATCCTTGCTTCTGTCGATTCTTTATGTTGTTCTTCCGTAATGTAGAGAGCTCTTGCATATCATTGTTGAACTGTGAAGTTACTGGGGCTGACAGTGTCCAAATAAATGTTGTTCTTCTGTCAAACCACCAATACCTTTCAGTGATTGCATCAAGGTTTGTTCAATTACAAGGTCAGAGCTAAGGCCATCCCAAAACTTATAGCTGCGACGAATGCTATAATGACCCTGATTAAACTTCCTGAACACACCGGAATGTTTCATTTCCAACTGGCACATTTCTTGGAATTACAAATGACCGGACTTCAAATAATTGAAGTGTCCAGCTGCAGCAAACACTGACTGGCAAGCAATCGGACACGGCACGCAAATGCATGAGTCAAGAATCTATACGATCTGCTTTGATAAGTGATCTGGAAGTTTTCAGCATACCCAGGTAATTGAGCCACAACTCAGTGGTAGCTTGGTCTTGCATTTGTTTAGGGTATAGTTAAGTTTTGCTGTTGTTTTTGATGCAACAACGTTTTCTTATGTTGTTTTTCCCGCGATCAACGAGGAGTACATTTTTTCAGATGGAATCAAAAATGGTTCTTGCTCGGGGTTAATATCAATAAAATAGATCTATGTCACAATAAGCTTATTCAGACATTTCATTTGTCTATCAGTAGATGACCACGGAAAGCTCTCTGAACAGATTTACTAGTCATCATATACTACTTGCAGAATATATGTATGCCCTGTGTCCTCCATGAGTGTTTTAAGTTGCCGTTATGATGGCTGCAGCCTTCCAGTATATAGGTTGTTCGAATGTAATCAGGGGCGGGGCATAGTGCCTTAGTTGAATTCTAGAGTAGACAAAATACATGTCTCGGTGCCAGAATACAGAAGTAAGTATATGACCGAGGACTCTTCGTGATGTTTACAACCCTGATGTATGATATGCATCATGCCCTGCCAATTACTCTCTTTTACATGTTATTATGCCCCCTTTCGAAGAAAATGGGGGTATATTGTTTTGCAAGTGTCTGTAGGTCGGTCGTTCGGTCTGTTTGTAGACCAAACCTTGTCCGGAGCATAACTCGAAAGGTATTAAAGGTAGAATCATGAAGCTTCATAGGTGGATAGATCTCATTATAGAGAGGTACAGTGAACAAGAACCGTTACTCTGGCGGTCAAATTTTTGTAGTTATTGCCCTTTGTTGATTTTCAAACTTGATTTTTGTTCGGAGCACAACTCAAAAAGTTTATAAGGTAGAATCATGAAACTTTACATGTGGATAGATCTCGTTATGGAGAGGTGCAGTGCACAAGAACCATAACTTTGCCGATCAAATTCGTGGAGTTATTGCCTTTTGTTGATTTTTACACTTAATTCTTAACCTTGCCTATATTTCATGTCCTTTTACACATACAACTTTGATATATCACATGGATACCTCCTATCAACATCGTTCACATTTGACCATGACATTGGACCTTGTCACCTTGACGTTGGAGTTTGACCTACTTTTAAAAAACTTTAACCTGGCCGATATATCATGTCCTTTTACACATATAGCCTTGATATTCGACACATGGAGACTTCCGACCAAGACCTATCACATATGACTATGACCTTGGACCTTGTGACCCTGACCTTGGAGTTTGACCTACTTTTAAAAAAATTAAACTGGGCCTATATCTCATGTGCTATTACACATACATCCTTGATATTTCACACATGGACACATCCTACCAAGACCTTTTACATTTGACCATGACCTTTGACCTTGTGACATTGACCTTGGAGTTTGACCTACATTTTAAAAACTTTAACCTGACCTATATATCATGTCCCCTTATACATACAGCCTTGATTTTTGACACATTGTCACTTCCAAACAAGACATTTCACTTATGACCATGACCTTGGGTCTTGACCTTGAAGTTTGACCTACTTTTAAAAAACTTAGACTAGGCCTATATCTCATGTCCTGTTACCTATACAGTCTCGACATTTTACACATGGACACCTACTACGAAGACCTTTCACATTTGACCATGACCTTGGCCTGTGTGACCTTGACCTTGGAGTTTGACATATTTTCAAAAATATTTAACCTGGCCTTTATCTGATGTCCTTTTACGCCTACAGCCTTTGATATTTCACACATAGACGCCTCCTACCAAGACCTTTCACATTTGACCATGACCTTGAATATTGCAACCTTGACATTGGGGTTTGACCTACTTTTACAAAAACTTAAACCAGGCATATATATTATGTCCTTTTATACCTACAGTCTTTAGATTTCACACATGGACACCTCCAACCAAGATCTTTCACATTTGACATTGGACATTGGCATTTGGCCTACTTTTCAAAACTTTAACCTGGCATATATTTCATTTTACTTTTACATATACAGCCTTGATATTTCACAGATGAACACCTCCTACCAAGACCTTTCATATTTGACAATGACCTTGGACCTTGACCTTGGACTTTGACCTACATCAAATGTAGGCCATTGAGGGGTCATTGTCATATTTGTTTTACAAACATCTATTGTTTGTCTATATTTTTTCGTAAAAGGTCTATCCTTGCGATCTATGTCTATTTAGACCTTTACCCATTACGTAAATAATGACGCCCCATAAAATAAAGGCTTTTCAAACATTGTGAAAAATAAAGTAATTGCTTATGACAAGCAAACATTTTCTCATTTCCCAACATGTTTCCTTTTTACAAAGAAAGGCCAAAAATGTAAAATTTCATTCGCTTGACATTGTCGTCCGCAAAATCTTTAAAAGTGGATAAGTCTAATAAGCTTCTTTGGTAATGGGTTAAATGCCCTTCTTCTGATCCAGATGTTGATGACGACTTGACTGTTGCTGTAGATGTTGGGTTAGGGGACCCAGATGTTGACTTCGATCGATCGCGCTTATTTAGAAACTAGAAAGAAGAAGTGTCTGAAGTTGAAAAGGGATTTGTTTAACAATATAGCCCTTCGACATATTACAAGATAAAGTTCTACAATCGTCCAAATTAAAAGATCTTGCTGGCGACAATTTTAGGTGAATTGGATTTTGCATTCTCTTGGCCTTTTACGATAGAAAATATTGTTGGAAATGAAGAAATTGCTTGTCATAAGCAATTTCTTAATTTCCCTCAATGTTTTCCAATGCCTTTATCTTCAGGGGCCGTCAAAAAGCCCAAATATGTAAGAATTGATTAAAACCAATAGCTTTCTTTGTGAGTCTCAACACATTTTGATATCCCCTTGTATCTAAATACAAGAAGGGTTAGGTATGTTCATTCAGTTCTCCAACGTACTTAAATAGGTGACAAAACTCATTTGTAACATAGTAAACTGGCTGAATACATTATCTGTTATCTCGTTAGGAAAAATACTATATCAACTTGAGTGATTTACGTCGTCGTTAGAAAAAGTACCGTCTGAATTATGGTCTCGATAGTACTCCGTCTAAATGAGGCTGTTTACGTACAGCATTACAGAAGAGTTAACAGTGATGTCGATTCGGACAAACTGATAGAACTCTATCTATAGAGGTATACACCGATGTATTTTAGCATAAGTACTCACAATATTCACCCCTATCATGACATTCGGATAGGAAATGAGAGGTATACAGGTAAAAGTTGAGATTGGATTAAATTGCAGCTTCAAGCTCATGGGTTTTCAAGGGTCATCGTCTGGTTTGATTGATTTGTAAATTACAAACTGGCCGTCCGTCCAAAGATATATATATATATATCCATGTGTGTCCCCCGAGTGCTAGTGAGAGCTATTATACGTGAAGAAAGTATACATGTATGCGCCGGAAACATGAAGAAGGTCCCTGAAGGCTTTTGAGTCCTATGTTGCTCCAGATCAGCCTGTGTATACACTCAGTCTGATCAGGAAACATGTTGTGCTTCAATGGCTTCTTCATAATCTGTAGCAAACCATAACAGAACAGCATAAATCATTGCTAGACTCCACTTAAGCACATGTCGACTGTCTGAAATGCTATAAGTGACCTTTTTCCAGATCCTGGCTCGTATACTTTCTAAAACAGCATAACCGGAGACAATAATGCATTAAACGGGCAAAGAAGATGATGAAATGAATGGTTAAATTTAACATTGTCTTTTACTGTATTCCCTCAAATATCCAAAGCTTCTTCCATCTTTTGTAGTTCATGTATATGCTCTTGTGTAGTTCATTTATCGTTCTTTACGAAGAAGTAGAATAATCGCGGTGCAACCAAAATATAACTATGACTTAATTATGGATACAGACTTTCCATGTACATGTATGCTATATAACAGTCATTACAATGTTATAATAGTCATTAGCAATTAGTGATTAGGGAGCTCTTGTTTACGCCACGATCTTGCGGTAAGTTGAAATATATCAAGCACAGGTGTTTCGGACGGCGAATCTACTCCCGCGTCTAATGACAATAAAATAGCCATTTATCATAAACGTTTCGGATGCGGGACTTACAAAATTGCTTGGATGACTGAGCTGAAAACATATTTCCTAAATTAATTAATCATGTTCACTTTATGTACTAATATGATACAATTAACTCTCATGAAATAAATAAACAAGACTACTTTATTGAGACCGGTTTCTATTCGTGTGATATACATGTACATCCTCGAAAACCCCACAGTCATAGGTACGCTACATGACATGTAGCGTAGCTATGACCGCGGGGTTCCTGAGGATGATACATGTATAGGAAACCCATGAGATACCATGTCATTCCATGTAGTACATAGCTTTTAAGTAAGCCCGCACCTACAGACTTGATATTTCACAAATGGATACTTCCAACCAAGATATTCCATTGTGGACCATGACCTTTGGTTTAGTGACCTCGACATTAGGATTGACATATTTTACAAAAAAACTTTAGCACGTCCTTTATCCCATGCACTATCAGAGATGTGGCTTTGATATTTCATATATACATACCTCTTGTCGTGACCATGAGCTTTGACCTTGTAACATTTACTTTGGAGGTTGACCTACTTTTATTATCTTAGAGCAAAGCAATATTGAAAACGGAGCCTTGCTATTGTACACTTGGAGTTTCCGTTCATTTGGGACTATGACCATTGACATTTTTGCCTTGACCTTAGTGTTTGACCTACTCAAAGAAACATTTAGCTGGCATATATATTATTGACTATTACAGATAGAGCTCTTGTATTTTACACAAAGATACCTTATATACTATGCCGTTATCATTTTTGACCATGGCCTTTGACCTCGTGACTTTGACATTGGAGTTCGATTTACTTTTGAAAGATTTAAATCGGCTTTATCTTTGGTACTAACAGCGAACGAGCTTTGATGGTTCACACATGGATTACTTTTTGCCAAGACATTTCAGTTGACATATGACCTCATGATTCTGACCTTGAAGTTGGATGTTTTGTGACAAGCTCCCATATTAGATGCGAGTTACGCTATCACTGGAAACATTTTGTTTAACCCATTCCCAAACAAGACCTGGCTCCGGTTTCTCGAAAAAACTTAAGTATCTTCTCATGCTCAAATCTGAGCATCGTGCTCAAATCGCACGAAATCCACGTGAACTTCAATTGAATACCAATCAACGTTGATTGGTATTGAATAGAAGTTGAGCATGAACTCATGAGAATATACTTAAGTTTTTTCGAGAAACCGGGCCCTGGTTTTGACATCCCTAGTCGGAAAGGCTTGAGAAAAGATTGTCAAACATTGAGGCAAAAGAAAAAATGCTGGTGACCAGCATTTTCTCCTTTTGTCTCAAAATCGAAAATGTAGAAATATTGTTGTTGCCAAGCCCGTTTTACACACAGCTGTTGTAGGTGTGCAACATAGATCCTGATCAGCCAGTCCATGTACATTTTATAATTATCTCGTATAAAAATATTAAAAAGACAAGGATGATACAGTGACAAAGCAATTTCTGCTGCTTTCCTAGATACCTTTGAAAATCTAACATAACCCATTACTCTTCAAGTTTAAAGCTTTAGAGTTCATATTTCTTTTGCAAAAGTTGACGGGTACACGTTTAATGGGTTCGAGTAACGCTTTCCCAGACACTGTTATTTTGCCTACCATACAAGAGAAGGTAGTAGAAACCATTGAGACAATAGAAGAAAACTGATAATTAGGATTGTCATCTGAATATTTTTCTGTCAATGATTGTGATATACAAATTGCATGCTATTCGAAAACCATTATCTTATAGGCAAGTCTATAGCACCTTTCAATTTGGAATGACATCATATTGTGTTGTTTGGGAAAGAGTTAAGGTTCATATGTCTCTTGCAAAAGTTGAGAAGAACACGGTTAATGTGTTCGTATTAATCATGGTCCCGAGTCCAGGCCCCTGACAGAACACATTTACCTCCTCTTAGAGTAAAGGGCCTTCAAATGGGCCGCGGCTTTTTTGATGTTCACAAACATATTGTGGATTTAAAAGATATTGTCAACGAGTTTGCACCCTCCCTTTGGTCTTGCATTTTAAACACATAGTCAAACGAGAGATGTATGCAGTTTGAATTACAATACTATTCCTGTTCTAAATAGTCACAAACTTGTTTTAGATAGTCTTCTTCATCGAATTCAAGAAACGACGATAATCATTTTGAATATTAAAAAACATTTTTACGTGGTTTGATGTAACCACTCTTCTTAAAAAGCATCTGAAAATCACATAAAACCTGGAAAGCAATTGTTTTTATTCCTATTTGTTAAAGTCAGAATTGCCACAAACAAGGGAAAAAAGAAAATGTCATGACCTCAAATCAAATCGGCTCTTGACATATAATCATGTGCTTACTTTTTATTTCGTCTTTAATTAAAGCAACTGTAGCCAACATGGACTCAAAAATGTATGTCATGTTATTCGCATTTTTTCCAAAAAAAAAATCAAGTCTAAAGCCAGAATTACACAACGTTCAATAGCTCATGATAAATGACTTGGCAGAGCATATCTAGCTATCAGATAGAGATGATGCTCTGTCAAGTCATTTATTCTGAGCTATATGTATTGAGTTGTTTGTTTTCATTGCAAATGGAAGAATTCCATTGATCGTTTTGTAAAGTTCGTTATGTTTATTTTGAACGATTTCAATAACACCAGCAGATGACTCGTCTGTCAACATTATTGTAATAATATTCCCGAAAGGAAGCCGAGAGGCTGCGTAAATTATGCGGCCAGTCTCGCGCATGACATGTTGTCAATAGCAACAGAAGCCAAGGGACCAATAAATCTATCAAGTATTCTTCGATGGTCCAGATAACAGTTGAAACAGAGTTAACGTTACTGATGCGCTGTCGAAAGAGTGAATTTCGCCTCGCCGAAGGAACAATGCGGAGTTTTCCATAAATCAAACACTTTTCACCAAGTTTTAACGTAAATCAGATCGTATCTGTACATATATTTCGTATGCAAATATGTTGTAGCATACCTCGTGGGTTGAGGTATATTGAGCATATCTTACAATTTATTTGACAATCTATAAAAAGTTGGTCTAACGAATTCGTAAAAGTTGGTTCCTGTTGAACAAAAATGAATAGATTCTTTATTTTGAAATCAAAGTAATTACATTTTTAGATTGAAAATTGTCGAAAAGAATTAATACTCTCGAACTGAAAACCGATTGCTTAAATCACGAATTCGACAATAATGTCTTTAAAATGATGACAAACACAACCGAAACGATTTGAAGACTTTATGAGGTCTGCACTATTGGCTTTTTGTATTGTTTTGAAAATACAAAAATACTTTAATTTAGCATTTTGTCGGGGAATATCTTTTAAGATATTTCCATATGGGATATTGCACATCATGGACTATACCCGTGTTTATTGAAGGCCACACATCTATACAGTGGTTGGTGTTTTCAAACCGCTATCTAGGCATACATTGAAATGAGATCACTGCAAAACAGTCTAACATTCTAGTCAATATGGTTGCTCTAAAGATAGTTCTTCAAAAATTGCGGTTAATTGTCTTTCATCCATTTAACGGATTTGTTGAATAATCTATGTCACCGAAACTTTTATTAACATATTCAAAGCAGTTACATGTAGTTAATCAATTTTAAAATTCGTTTATTTGCGATGAGAGAAACAGTTCAAGAATCACGATGATAGTGTATAACTCACTCATGTGACTTGTGACGTCACGATTTTGTCTATGGTAGAGGAAAATAGGGAAACAGAATGGGATTATGTTGAAATATAAAATCGTTTGACAGTTATAATTCAAACCTTTCTATGTGAGGCTCACTACTTATCAATCATCCCTCGTATCCAACAGGTACGACTCTCGCCTATGTGTTGTAGCGATGGTACAAATTTAATGAAAATTATCGACATTTAAGTCTTACCCCCCCCCCCCCACCTTACATTAAAGGTATTTCGCTATTTTTTCTCCATCAAATCCCCAATCGTGACGTCACAAATCTCGTGGGTTATTCACCGAAATGTTTTTTTTTTTTTAAATAATTATTTGTCTTTGATATTATTTGTCTGTTTTTTATTTATTTTTAAAAGCTAAACAAAGCTTGTATTGTGCGGACATTGAGCAACGGAACAATTATGCAAAAGACACTTTTAATCGAGATATTTTGTTGCAACAAAAACTTCATTACGTTGTTAAAATCTCACAAATTATTAACCCATATGATGTTTATGTCTTTATTCAGGTGATGAAAATGTTATTAACCAATTCATAAGATGACATATTCACACTCGCCGAACTCGCTCGGAGGCTTACAAAATTTGACTGACAACTCGGAACAAGATGGCGGCGAGCAACAAACTCAAGTTAGGCGAGAATGTCTAGCTGATAGGCATACATATTCTGGAGAACCATTAAAACGTCAGGAAACTGCGAGGAGCACAGCTTTAGCACATTTTTATACTTATCGAAAACAACAGGATATGATTCCGAGAATAAGCAACAATCCCTGTAATGTTGCCTTGCCCAGCTGCAAGTTTGATATTTCGAAAGCACTTGAGAAGAAACGTCGAGCGATCTCACCTGGAAATCATTTAGCTCCCAGAGAACGTGCTCTAGAACTGTACTCTTGCCATCGAACATCAAACAAAATTAGATCATATGTATTAGAGGATTGTTTTACCCAACATTACAAGTTAAGTAGTTATTCCGTCAAATATGAAGCACCCGGTTATAATAGACACAGCTTAGTTAAAGAGGATACCACCAATAGCATCGACTTTAAAACTGATGTCTCTGAGTACATCCCGTATTTAGTGTCTGTAGGCACCATGACGTCATCAAATTGTGGTAATGACGTCGGAGCCAATGATAATCCAGGTGACAAAGACGGCACAATGGTGTTTCCGTGGATGGTGAGCCTTTATGGTGAGTGGCTTTATTGTCCTTATTACGCTTAAAGACCATGTGAGCTTTTTTATACAAAATGAAGGTCGTATGATTTTCGATCGTTATTGCAGATGTAACCCAGAGCAATTTGCTTCATGATGAGCTGCCTCTTTATATATTTTATGAAATATCAGCCTCTTTATATATTTTGTTAGATAATTGGAACTTCATTTATATGAAAAAGAAAACCTTGTAGAATCTAGCCTATTAAAGAAAACAGTATTCACGCTAGCAATTTCTTTTATTTGCTGTACTCGTATGC
This sequence comes from Fragum sueziense, assembly GCA_963680895.1. NCBI lineage: Eukaryota > Metazoa > Mollusca > Bivalvia > Cardiida > Cardiidae > Fragum > Fragum sueziense. Next base: position 48,267,440 of record OY804600.1, read on the forward strand.
CTTTATTTATTTTATTTATTTATTTTTTTTTTTGAAGTGAAGTTTTTTTATCAACACAATGTACACATGGGCCTGAATAAAGTCATTCGTTAGTGCTTGCTTACAATGGGTCATGTGATCAATTCAAGACGGCGAAGAATGCATGTACATCGATTTTGTCAGTGACTGCACATATCGTCCATTTGTTTTGATGTCATTCCGTGATGAGCCACGAGATGAACAAACCTATGTATCCAGAAACAAGGTTGTTTCGATTGCGGACGTTCTATTGAATTCAATTTTGTATTGATATGTGTCCATGTGTCACACCTTTGGAGATGTTTAAACAAAAGGCCAACACATTCTGTGCAAAGCTTCTATTTTAGACTATAGTCAATAGGTAATAATATGTGACATAACCAGACATAACACTGATTATTATTATCATTTGTACATCAGTTGCATGGAAGTTCATTTTCCCGTGTCGCTTCCAATATCGCTGTTTTCTATCGAAAACTTTGTAACTGCAGCTTAAAACAAGCTGCAGTTACGAGGTTCTCGATGAAAAGCGACGATATCTTGTCCATTCATTTCGCCGTCTATATGTACATGTTAAAACGGTTTCCCATTTGTCAACGTCAGTTCCGGTATAATGACCGCCATGATCTACGGGAAAGTGGGCGGGACTTAGTGTTTTAATTGTCAACATGGGCACATTAAGCTATCTGCGTATTTTGTCTCTGTTAAAAGTATTAATGCAATCAAATATCGCATTGGTCTTCTTTGTTTATCATTTTTGGTCAGAAAGAGATGAAGTACAGTATGTTTAATAGAACTGTTAGTCTGCTTGTTTAGATTTTGAGAGATTGGGTTTATCTTATTCAGAATATATATTGTTATACACAAATAATAAACGTCGTCGGTGTTATTGCAAAACCTCGTAACTCCAGCTTTAATCAAGTTGGAGGTACAATGTTTTGCAACAACACCGACCATGTATTTAGTTTTTAGATGAATGAATAAAATAACTCAATAATATTTCAGTTGTATGCGCTAATATCAGGAAAACCATTGATAATTATCTCCATTTTCTCTAGATTTTTCTTCCACATGTTTGGTACAATTGAGTATTATTTCGACAAATACAAACTTGTAAGTCCTTAATTTTCGATGGTGTTACATTCCTTCTCAGACCTTGCTAGATGATTTGCTAGATGTTTGAAAATACTAAGTAGCAATAATAGAGACAAAATAGTAAACAAATCGCATGTGGTTATCATTATTACAGATAGAGTAGCTATCCTAGATGAAACAATTCACAAATAAAACAAGATGTCAAATTCGTCATTTACTTGGTAATAAATACTAATAAAATTCACACCGTGGTGAAGTTGAATAGTTATTTGCCCTTTACCTTGTGTTTTGTTTCGAAGCCGCAAACAATTAAAGTGATTTTTATTTCCTTTATCATTTTGTTTTACAAAGCTTATTTTTACTTGTTTGTTCTTTTATGTGATTTACAATTTGCTACCCTTAAAACTATCATTAGATAAAGCAGCAATAAAAATGATCGTTTATACACATAAATACTCAAAAGCAAAGGCAAAACTGTATCATTTCGAAAAATAGTAACAAAAATATATAAGTTACAAGTTCTTATCTATTCAAATACGTTTAATTTTCCTGAGATACCTGCAATATGCCACGTTTTCAAAATACCAAAAGAACTATATGCGAAAAAAAAATCTTGGGAGAGTAAAAAAAGGACAAAAATGTTGAAAATCAGCATATTTTGAAAATCGAATTATGTCCTTCCGTTTACAACCAATTGGAGTTTAATCTAAATCTTTTAATTATAGATTCAGAATCTATGTTTTGGGGTTTTTGTGTGTGTGTGTGTGTTTTTGTCTGAAAATAAACTTGTTTCAATGTGCTTAAAACGATTTTCTGTTGCCCAAATTTTGGAGGTCCGGGCGAAGGATTTTCGTTTTGTTTTGTGTTGTTTTATTGCTGGTGTGCTATAAAGCTCGCCGTGAGTGTAATACTGGACAGAGATACAAAATACATTTATAAGGCCATATTTCAATTTAATGGTACTAATATCGCTATAAAACACAGAAATCTGACTTCATTCCCCATTACCGGTCTGTGTCCCCCAGTCTGTGTCTAAATCTTGGATAATTCTTACGTTGAATATTAGGATATAAGGATATATTTTGTGTCTTTTTGCACGGCCTGCTTTGTTTTCAATTCGTAAATGTATACGTGATGTCTATGGTTAGCACGTGAAATGACGCCATTTTATTTTTATTTGCCATTTTCGATATTATTTCCTTTTTCGAAATATCAGAAAGAAATTCTAACAACTGCCAACTTATTGATAATATTTTTGCATATCTTTTCCATGATCTTAAAAAATCGTATGTCATACATTCCTTATTTAGAAATCAAAGAAGTTTCAAAATAGCATTGAAATATCCTTAGTATAAAATAGTTCCCCTTTATCTACTGGTTGTTTTCGCTCGCATAAACGGTACAATCTTTTTGCATGAAATTTTCAGTATTTTCATAAGAAAGTGTGCTCTGTCAGATAAAAATAAAAGTAAAATTTATGAAAAATATTTGTGCAATGTCAGTTTAAGTGTGAAAATTTTAATGTGTACTACATTGGACAAAGCATTTCTCTTGAAACAAAAATAATAATCGAGAAACGAACAATGTTGTGAACTGAAATTTCTCAAGGCAAAAATAAAAAAATGTAAATAAAGAAGGGATAAAGAAGAAAGAGAATGAAGAAAAAATGATGCAAGAAAACCTTACGCGGTGCTGTTTTTCCAATATGCATATGGATGCTTGCGATGGATCCTGCGAATCCTTTCTTGTCGCCGTATTGATTTCCTCGCATTCCTAATAGCTTAAAAAGGGTTAAGAACATAGAAATCAAAATTATTTTGTTTCATTTTTTTCTTTGCAGAAAGGAAGATCGTTACAATGAAATTACCTGGTATTTTCTGTTGAAAAATTGTGGTTTCAAATGATTGAAAAATTAAATAGATTGATATTTATAAAATAAAAATAATGAAGACTATGGAATAAGATTAGGTTAGACCCTTTTTCAAACAAAACCTGGTTTTTGACGTCCCTATAAGAAATGGTTCGAGAAAACATTGAGGTAAAAGAAGAAAATGCTGATGATCAGCATTTTCTCCTTTTGCCTCAATGTTTTCTATGCTATATTATTCACAAAATTTACCTTTACCTATACTCATTTTGTCGTCTGCAGCATCTATAAATTTGGATGAATCTAATTTTTCGACGTTTGGGAAAGGGTTAAAAACAATTGTACGTTGTAAGGCATGTTGCGCAATAAATACTTTATTCATCTGTTTACAGTACATTTGGTAAAATTTTATAGTACAAAAAAATTCCAAAAGTATTTCTAAAAAATATCTATGTAGCCTATAACTCTTCGGCGTTTCTTTTTCTTTTTCCATTTTCTAAAATTCTAATATATTTTTGAATTAGAAACCATAATTTTTAAAGGTGTTTAATTGTGTTAAATAAATAAATAAGAAAAACACAAAAATAAATGAATAAATAGATAAATAAGTAAATAAATAATTAAATAAACGAAACATAACAAAGTAGGCCTAATGAATTAAAGAAATAATAAGCTTTCTAAAATTCTTATTCGTTTTTTTATTAGAAACTAGATTTTTAAAGGTTTTTCATTGTATTAGTTATAAAAAATAAATAAGTAAATAAATACATGTAAATAAAAAAGTAAACGAAACATAACAAAGTAATGAATTAAAGAATTAATGAGTTTACGAATGAAAATAAACGAATGGAAATAAATCGATAGAAATGAATAATTAATGTTTTTCCTATTAGGTTTGATATTTGTTAATATTGTATAATGTTTTATTATTATTATTATTATTATTATTATTATTATTATTATTATTATTATTATTATTACTATTATTATTATTATTATTATTATTATTATTATTATTATTATTATTATTATTATTATTATTATTATTATTATTATTATTTGTTATACCTCACGATAAATGACCTGGCAGAGCAGCCCATGCTAATCGAACGGAATGCTCTGCCAGGTCAATTCTCGTCCGCTATATACAGTTATTTTCTTTTTACTTCAGGTTCGGAGAGAAAGCGAGGCAGACAGACATACAGCCGGTACCAGACGCTTGAGTTAGAAAAGGAGTTCCATTTTAATAAATATCTGACACGAGGCCGCAGGCTTGAGATCGCCCATTCGCTCTGTCTGTCCGAGAGACAGATCAAAATATGGTTCCAGAATAGACGGATGAAGATGAAGCGAGAAGGACAGCCTGTATGATATAAGACGAATTTCAGGAAATATAAGGGTTTTTTTTAAGAAAATATTGTGGAAAATGATGAAATTGCATTTTCAAGCAAATTCTACTTTTTTACAAATACAATGTTGTTCCTTGTCTTTCTTTTGGGTGTGCGTCACAAAGTGTCATGTATAGGGAATGTGTCATTTTTATTTATTTTTTTTTCTTATTTTTTTACACTTGTTATTCTTTAATTTTATCCTTTCAGTTGATTTATTTCAAGTTTCATTCCATAATTATTCGTTTGTCCACGAGTTCGTCTTTTCTTGCAGCATTTTTGTCCGTCATATTTTTTGGCCATATTTACAATGAACGAAAATATAAATTACTCTGTCAATTTAAAAATTCAAAAAAAGAAAGTAATGATTTGTAGAATTTACGTTTTTATGTCTTCTATTTTTCGACTTTGGAATCGCTCAAAAAATTAATTCTTTTGAAGAACGTAGAAATAGATTGGTAAAAATAAAGTACAAAATGTGCAAAAAAACCTAAAATAGGCGGAAAATCAAAGAAATTTAATTTCAATGCAATTAAGGAATTTATGTAACTTTACTGTTTTGTCCAGGTTCATCATTTAAAATTTTTGGGGGTTTATACGTATAATTATTATTCATACAATTTTACAAATGTACTAAACAAATATTTGAATATAGAGCTCCAGATGTTTAACGAAAATATATTTTTCATTTTTTTTTTTTTTTTTTTTTGTTTTGTTTTTTTTTGTTTTTGTTTTTTTTCCAAACAGGCTGGTAAACAGTTATTCATTCACCTCTATAAGAAAATTGTATGTCAAATTTTTTGTTTGATTTATTGGCAATGCCGCTTCAATAAGTTTATTTTGATTATATCTTATATAAATGCACATTTTTGCACATTCCTCAAAATTCTCATTAATTCGTCTTATATAAGAAACCTACTAACCAAGAAAAAACTCATATACCACACATGGCAATTTAATGTGCGAAAAGGTGGCTTTCTAGATGAGAGAAAAAGTACAAAAATACAAACGTCGTAGGAAGTCGAAAATGTCGTAACCACAGCTTTTTAAAGCTGTGGTTACGACAATTTCGCGTCCTACGATTAAATATGAATATCTTTTATTTGAACAAGCCTTTGGGATAAGGCCTCTCAGTGTAAAATATGTTTTTCTTTACATATAATGTATTTCTTAATAATCTTCAGCATCTAAATGTGTTTCTCGTTCCTTTGAAACTGAACTCCGGCTCTCTCCAGCACAGGTGGGCACACAGATGAGATCTACGCAAATTATAGGAAGAGGGAACGAATATTTTAACCCTTTACCAACCATCTTCTGGCAAATACAAAATTTTCAATCGGAAAATAAATGTAATATATTATTATTTTGGAGAATGTCGTTAGTAAGATGATTACAAAATAGAGACTATAGAACACGCTAATTTAAAGGCAGAAAATTATTATTTTTCTGGAATAACTATATTGGAACCAATTCTAAAAGAAAGAAGATTATTCTGGAATCAGTAATAGAATAAATAAAACGAGTAGATATCCATTTAGTTAAAAAAAAAATGCCGTTTGGATTCCCTTGAAGTTGTTCTTTGACTCTTGCATTTTTTCAATATTAACACTTTGGTACAATATTTCCAGTTTTTAACCAGAATTCCGAAATACTTTACGATTTATGATAGACATATAGAATATCATGTATTGCAAACCCATTTTTTGTTATAATTTTATTGCTATATTTGGCATTGCAATGTATACAGAAGTGTAACAAAATTTGTTTAAAACGGATAGGAAATGATAATGATGAAAAAATACAGGAAAAACAAAATTAATTTGCCAGTTTGTTATTTTACTATCAGATGACTTATTTGTCACCAAAGCGACATTCTATGTGGGAAAAGGATTTTACATTTATCACAGGTTATAGAACAGATAACGTCATATCAATTAAATAAATGTATTTTCGTCCAAAAACTCATTTATCTTAAAACCCTCTTGATTTTAAAGATGTTGAAATCTGAGGTCGCTGGGTTCTTTATTTTTCAAAATCCACATGTCGCTGCTTTTCAACAAAAACATCGTAACTGCAGCTTAAAACAAGCTGCAGTTATGAGGTTTTGTTGAAAAGCAGTGGTATATTGGCCTACATATCTAGGAGTCAGTGGCAAACTATTGTAAGTCGATAATGATTCTATACAGCAAAACACCTAGCTGCAGCTTGTGCTACGTTGCAGTTACAAGTGTTATGTTGAAAAGCGACGATAGGAAAATTAAACAGCAAAATCCTTCGAAATTTATGCATTTGCGGCTGGTTAGTGCAATATTATGAAGTTTGTTTGTATATTCATGAAAATGTAAACAAAGCTATAACGAAAAAAAAAAGATGTCATGTTAAGGACGTTCTTACATGATAGTCAGTAAATCTTAGAGAACTTCAGAATTAGGGTCGTAACAATTGTCATGCTAAATTTCATCCCTTTCTACAATGTTAGATAAAACCCTAAACACTGACAATAGATTTAATGACGTGCAGAAGTTCTTATCAGAGTATTTGATACTTTTGCCCACTGAAAATAGATTCTGCAAAACAATATGGCTTGGAAACAACTATCAGGCAGTAAAGGCTAAGATCAGACTGCATGTATGTGCAGTCTGATCTTAGTCGTTGCTGCCTGCCGAAGAGGGAATATTCTAGATCATCCTGGCAAGGGTTAATGAGATTCCACGCATTAAAGCTTTCAACAAAAAAGAGATCGTGGGGTAAGGTAAAAAGAAACCGAACGCCCAGCGTAAATCAAAATATGCTCGTAGAAGTCACTTTGAAGTTTTTACTATATTTGCATAGAATGTTTTAAAACAATAAATTTATAAAAGTCAAGATTAACACATCGGTCATAAACTATGATTGTTCTGACCCGTCAGTTCAATTCCACTTTACCAACACGCATAACTACTTGTCATGTTCTTATGTCGTCTTGAAAGAGAAAGACGCTTTCTATTTGATATAGACTAATGACATCTTGGTTTCATATTCAATTTTCGAATCTATATTTGTTATCATAATGCTTATTGTCAAATTTTATGCTACAGGTCTCAAAATTTCAGCACTATCGTGTGCTTGGAAAAGGGAAAGCCCTGGTGAGACTTTTGCTGATTTAAGTGGTTTCTATCAAATAAATTCGAAATTTCAAATGGACATTGATAAGCATATAATTATATGAAGAATACATAATAATACATGTATTACTTTGGGGAACTAGCGTTCTTGCAAACTCCAAACGGCCGTTACAACTTTTCCCTCTATCTTGACCTCTAAAATATGCAATAATTATTATTTGATTTATACAAAAGACATAAACAATCGATGAAACGTTCAGTCTTAAATTAAAGTATATCAAGATTTGATTAGCATTCTTGTTAAGAAGCCTTTGACTTGTCACCTATGCACGACAACTTAACTGTTACGATTTAACGATGAATATTTATAATGCATAATTATATTGTTTTGAAACCTTATGCATATTTTAATGATGATATTGTTCAAGCTGATATTTCCTGTCTGCATTTTTGGTTAAGAAAGCTGAAAAATAAGTGCATTGCGTCCCTGTTTACGCACTGCGCAAAACTGTCGCGTTGTTGTAAATGTATTTAGCATTCAATTAAAATAAAAAAGAAAAATACTGATATAATAAAATTGTTGTAAGTAGTATTTTCCCATTTCGCCTCAATATTCTGTACACATTGATACTTTTTAACAAAAACACAGTAACTGTAGTTTTTTCTATGCTGCAGTTACGAGGTTTTTGTTTAAAAGCGACATGTTCCATCACCACCTTCGCTAATTTTTGTCGTCCGCCACAGCTTTCAAATTGGAGCAGTTGAATTTTTTGCTGATTAGTCCATTAGCAAACGGCAAAAAGTAAGACAAGTCCACATTCAAAGATGGTGCAGACGACAATTTTAAGTTAATAGAATTTTATTCTTTGTGGCATTTTTACATACAAAACATTGTGGGAAATGAAGAAATTGCTTGTCACAAGCAGTTTCTCTCATTTTCCACGATGTTTTCCAAGGTCATTATCTTGTGGGAAGTCAAAAAGAGTGGCAATGGGTTAACCCTTTCCCAAACAACACCTGGTTTAGACGTCCCTAATAGACAGGGCTTGGGAAAACATTGAAACAAAAGAAGAAACTGCTGATGACCAGCAGTTTCTCCTTTTGTCTCAATATTTTCTATGCCATATTTTACACAAATCCTATCTTTGATAACATCCATTTCTTCTTTCAAGACAGGATTTGAAGTGGATCACCCTTTGTTACAACGCGTTTTGTAATAAAAGTGCAAAATGTAATAAGTATTACAAAACGCGTTGCGATGGCATGAAATGTAATAAAATTATGTACAACGCGTTATGTAATAAAGTTGCAATATGTAATAACTCTTTTCGCCGACACATAAATTCGTTCAGAACTTGATGCCGGTGATTAAGAGGGATTGTGGTAAGCAAGGAAATGGCAATTTCGATATCATTTTCTCGGCAAATATTGTAAGATTATTGTGAGAATATGGAATTTTGATATCAAATAATACCTCTTTTTTTTATCAAATTTCGTACTATGTTGATTCAAAAAAGTTATTTTTTATCTATGTCATGCAAGATTTTTTTTTAAAAAAGTTGAAAAAAGTTATTACAAAACGCGGTGCAATGACGTATAATGTAACAAAATTATATACAACGCGTTTTGTAATAAACTTTTTTAAACAGTATTTGCCTAGTAAATGATATCGAAATTGCCAAATTCTTGCTTACCGCAATCCCTCTTAACCAACGGCATCAAGTTCTGAACGAGTTTATGGGTCGGTGAAAAAAGTTATTACATATTGCAACTTTATTACATAACGCGTTGTACATAATTTTATTACATTTCATGTCATCGCAACGCGTTTTGTAATAAACCTTTTTCAACTTTTTCATAATCATTTTCTCGCATGATGACGATAAAAAAGTACCTTATTTGAATCCATATACAGTAAGAAATTTGATATAAAAGAAGGCATTTATCGATTTTGAAATCCCATATTCTCACAATGATCTTACAATATTTGCCTGGAAAATGATGTCGAAATTGCCCTTTTCATGCTTACCACAATTCTTCTTTATCAACGACATCAAGTTTTGAACGAAATAATAGGTTGGTGAAAAAAGTTATTACATATTGCAACTTTATTACATAACGCGTTGTATATAATTTTATTACATTTCATGTCATCGCAACGCGTTTTGTAATAAACTTGTTTCAACTTTTTCATAATCATTTTCTTGCATGATGACTATAAAAAGTACCTTATTTGAATCCATGTACAGTAAGAAATTTGATAAAAAAGAAAGCATTTTTCGATTTTGACATTCCGTACTCTCACAATGATCTTACAATATTTGCCTGGAAAATGATGTCGAAATTGCCTTTTCATGCTTACCACAATTCTTCTTTATCAACGGCATCAAGTTTTGAACGAGATTATAGGTCGGTGAAAAAAGTTATTACATATTGCAACTTTATTACATAATGCGTTGTACATAGTTTTATTACGTTTCATGTCATCGCAACGCGTTTTGTAATACTTATTACATTTTGCAGGTTTATTACAAAACGCGTTGTAACAACCCTTAAAGTTTGCCGTTTGGGAAAGGGTTAAGCTTTTACGGCAAAATTTTAGATTTTCCAAATTGAAAGCTACTAAAGACGACAAAATAGATGTTACTGAGGGTAAAAAATGCGAATGATAAAGCACAGAAAACACTGAGGCAAAGGAGAAATTGCTGGTTATTTTCCCAAGCCTATTCCACAAACGAGTTCAAAACCAGGCCTTGTCTGAAAAAGGGGTAGAAAGTGTGTAGAAGTGGGATTTTCCGGGCCCTTGGTCGGGTTGAGAGGTGGTAGATTTACGAGCTTTATTCGGTGTAGTGGCCGCTGGTTGGAACAGCTGCCGTCAGTCTGTTCTAGAATGAGAATGGGGATTGTCTCAAACTTTTCTCAAATAGTTCTTGATAGGAAATGCATTTGAAAACATTATGGGAACAGCAGAAATGATTTTAACCGTCGGAAAAGGATGTAGAATTACGATAAACCCTTTTCCAAGTAATGACACATTTTGACGTGAAACAAGATACAGGCCTGGGAACATATTGTGTCAAATGAAGAAATGGCTTGTGATAAGCAATTTCTTCATTTAATACAATGTGTTCTACTTAGAAAGACCAAAGAATGTAAAGTTCTGTTTACTTGAAATTGTCATCTTCAACATCTGTGAATTTGGACTGGTCTTAAATTTTGCTGTTGTTTTTTTCATCGAAATATCCATACGTAAATCGGCTTGAGAAGACATTGAGACAACTTAAACCCCCTTACCAAACGAGACTGTCTTTTGACGTCAAAAAAAAAAAAAAAAAAAAAAAAAAAAAAAAAAAAAAAAAAAAAAAAAAAAACATTGGTGCAAAAGAGGAAAATGCTCGAGTAGCATTTTCTCAAATTGTCTCAACATTTTTCTGTAGCGTATTTAACAAACACCTCCTATCCTTGTCAAAAGGTATTTTTCTGTCCGTAGGAAGTTTCAATTTGTGGCATTCTGCAATTTTTGACGTTTGAGTAAGGATTAAGTCTGTTAAAGAATTCATAACATAAGACTAGTCCAATAACAAGAATTTTCGAATGAATAAGAAGTCAATTAAATTCAAATGAATTGATTTATTGCAGAAAACTTCAATAGTTTAAATAAAAGACATGCGTGATCTACGATGATGTTTATAAGCAATACATCGCATTTAATCTAATCAAAATATTTTAATGCTATGCAGCATTGACTGATAGTCACTGAAAGATCATCAGAATGGTTAATCCGAGTCTTCTCTGATGCAAATTCGATCTTTGATATTGGGATGTCGCTATTTATTTCAAAAATAGCGACATCCAAATATCAAAGAGTGAATTTTCACCAGAGAAGACTCGGATTACAGTATGGTTAATCATTCAATGCATCATTAGACACCAAACATTTCGTGTATCTTCGGGCGTCATCCGTTGTTATGTAAATTGACGAGGGTATCCCGGAAATTGACGAGGGTATCCCATCGGATGACACCCAAAGTTGCACGAAATGTTTGGTATCTAATGATGGATTGAATGGCGAGATGGGTTCGTCATCGATTCAAATTATAGGTTTCCAAAAATGACCTGGCAGAATCTAGTGGATAAAGATGCTCTGCATGATATTTATCGGGATTTATATTAGCTACAGATATTCTGCCAGGTCATTTATCGGGAACTATAAAAGTCTCTGAAAGAGCCCAGTTCCCTTGCACAGATGCATGGTATAAATGTCAATCCACTTAACGGAGTCTGGGCGCCTGTCCCGGGGTACTGCATTCCGTCCCATGGTTCAGGATGACTTGTTTATGGATAAACTTTGACCTGAAAGTAGAAAATTTTGGGTTAAATTAAAAATCTGACAATGAGTTCATGTATTCGTCTATTTAACCTTATCTCAAACGGCAGAATTTTTGAAAGGTTCAAAATGAAATGAGTCGAAGACGACAAGTTCCATAAAGAACGTAAGTATTCTGTACACTATAGCATGTAAAATGCAGACAAAATGTGAAACTGTTGATAACCTGCATCAATGTATTCCAAAACATTTTATCCCTTTCCCAAACAAGACCTGGTTTTGACGTCCCTGATAGAAAAGGCTTGGGAAAACATTGGAACAAAAGAAGAAACTGCTGATAACCAGCAGTTTCTCCTTTTGTCTCAATATTTTCTAAGCTACATTTTACACAAATTATATATTTAGTAACTTCCATTTTGTCATTTGTGGCAGTTTTTGAGGTGGATTACCCTAAAATGTTTCCGTTTGGTAAAGGGTTAAAGTAGGTGTGTGGAAATGTCATTTGCCATTGATGGAGAACATATCCTTTTCAAGGAATTTAAAGTGGAAAATTAATATGCATGATAGCCAAAGATGATAACACTAAACGCAGATTTCCATGGTTTTTGCACCCCAAATGAGATTTTCGTGCAACGTCGTTAACGTTCGTCACGTATCCGAGCCTATTCGGGCGACGTTGTAAACAGTCGGCGGTGGAACATTCCATCGTCGACTGTTTATGACGTCGTTCGAATAATGCAAACGTCGCATAAATCTCATAATGGCTGTACTACCTTATTTCGTGTATATCGCCTGGAGCAATTCATCGAATAAGGTCGACAGAAGGGTCGGTCAATCGCGTTATTTGACTATCGGTAAACAGTCAAAGGGAGATAACGAGTACTGTGATTTCTGGACGAATTAACGTTATTGTTTACTCTTCTTTAATTCTTCGACTCTTTACCAAACAAGACCTGGTTGTGACGTTCTTGATACAAAAAGCTCAGAAAACATTGAATCAAAAGAAGAAAATGCCGAATATTTGACTATCGTAAACAGTCAAAGGGAGATAACGCGTATTCTTATTTCTGCACGAATTACAGTTTCTTTACTAGAATTTCTGATAAGGCCTACGTTTTATCCAGTTAACCGTGACATAATTTCGTACAAACAAATAGTATTACGTCCATGTGTTGTTAAAAATCTCGTAACTACTTGATTCAAGCCGTAGTTACGAGATTGTACAACAACAACGACGGTTTTAGCACAAAATCCATTGTTATTAACCTTTTCTCAAACGAGATCTGGATTTGGTACTTCATTTGAATAGCGCAGATAAACACTAAAGCAAAAGAAGAAAATGCACATAACCAGCACTTTCTCTGTTTGCCAATTTTTTTCCACATTTTTCTTACTATCATCAGTTTTGTCATCTGCAGCAGCTTTCAATTTGTACCGCACTAAATTGTGTAGTTTGGGAAAGGGTCAACCCTTTCCGAAAATTTGACTGGCCAATATTTGTAAGCTCTTGTAGACGACGAAATTGAGCTAGGTTATTAACAATCGGGTATAACTGCATTTGAAAACCATATAGATCAAGATCAGTCTACTCTTTATAGGTCCCCATAAGACGAAGAAGCGAAAATGGTGTCGAGATCAACAAGGATCCTGATCGGACTACGTGTTTGTACATGCTGATCCGAATCATTGTTGGTCTTCTGTCTAAAGGTACCGTTCCTTATATTTCACTATTTACACATCAGCCTTTTCCCAAATATGATCTGATCTTCACGTCATTTAAAAATATTTACATTGAGAAAATTCATTGTGAGAAAAGGGAACAAACGTTGATAGCCAACAGTTTGTCCTTTGGCATCAAAAGATTATGCGCTAAAATATACGACAATTCTATATTTATTTGCGTCAATTCGTTTCCAAACGAATAAACAAAATGGAAAATAAAAACAAACTATATCAGCGCGGATGTGAAAAGAGAGTTCTAATTGCATTATAGACCAACATGGATCAAGATCAGAGGTGCGTTCTTTAGAGCGAGATTTCTTGAGATATCTTGAGATTACTTAAGATATTGTAGGATAAAGCGTTCTTTAGAGCAAGATTTTTAAGACGCCAAATGGGAGTCGCCATTACCCTATACTTCGTACGGAACCCCTTGGTCATCTCTGTACAAACAATATAAAAGAGATTTGACCGAGTTGTTCCGAACACTCCATAATTCATAAACCGCGATGTTCCGAATGCTACATACTTTATACAAATGACGTCATGATGACGTCATTTGTATAAATATGGAGCATTCGGAACAGCTCGGTCAAAGTCTCGGTCTTAAAAACGCTTTATCCAAGACATCTCCAGAAATCTTAGAAAATCTCGCTCTAAAGAACGCGCCTCAGGCCTGTCAAGATCCACATTGATCTCTATATGCTCCTTTTATACCAGCAACTCTAGAAAAGCAGCCATATTTGTTTTGATGAATTCTTAGACTGGTCCAAACTTAGGAAAAAATCATAACATATCTAATAAATTACCAAACGGTAACACTTTAGGCTTACCCAAATTCAAGGATGCTGCAGACGACAATGTCAGGTGAATGATTTTTTGCCTTTTTGGACAGAAAGATTGTGGGAAATGGTGAAATTGGCTTGTCAGAAGCAATACCTTCATTTTCCATTTCTTTTTAATATAACATACTATGTAAAGCCTTTATTTTATAGTGTGTAAAAAGGCGTCAATGTGTTCAAAATGGGTTTAAATCAGTATATTTTGATTTCATTGTATTAGAAAAATTGGTATACTAATGATATGGCTAGAAAGTGGTGTTTTAAATCATTAGTATAAAAAATGTCTAATACAATGAAATTTCGAACACATTGACACCTTTTTACAATCCAGTGTCTAAATTTCTTTCCCCAAGTTTTAAATCCATACAGGCATGAGCAGAGACTGCTTGGGAATGGTCATACTTTCAGTACTTTGATATTCACGGCGCGGTGTCACGTGTCACAACAATTTCAGAAAATATTCAATAACTAAGTTAATACGTGACCAATTTGAATTTGGCTTAAAGCAGAGAATGTGTGAAAACGCCAGAAATAAGCTGCACATTGTAGATCTTTAAAGAACTAGCTGCTAAAAAGTTATTGAAGACGAACCAAAATTTGATTGGTCGTCAATAACTTTTTATCAACAGATTTGTTTAAAAATATCTTCTTTCCCAATCTGATTTCTACTTTAAACCATTTTCTTATCAGTCGCGTATTCAGGAATGTTGTTGATGCTTTTCTTTAAGGTATACAGCCCATCATTAAAAACAACACTTTCTAGCCATACGAAATGCATCAAGTTACACACACTTGTAAATTCACTCCACATTAATTGATTCACCGTGCCAGATTTCAAGATTATGCTCCAAGAAGAAAGTACTCTATATTCAAATACAAAGGGTGTAATTTTGAATATTCTTGTCAAATATTTCCATAAGTATGCATTAATTCAAAATTCTAAACCGTTCGAAATGCTTATGTTTGTATTTTGAATGGAAATGTAACAAAGTTTAGGAATTACTGGAACTTTTCAAATTTCGCCCACGGGTCTTTAGTGCTAATGATGGGTTGCATACCTTAATGTGGCGTGATTCCCCACCATGATATTGTTGTCTGTTACCGCATGATCAGCAATGACCACCGATCAGTTCGGACAACTCATAAATCTAAAACCATCCTTCAAAGATTAGCCCGAATTACAAAACTGAAGCATTCCAATAGTTTGATATATTTGACAACCGCGACGGGGTTGAAAGAAAATAAGATCTTCGATGTTGGTCCCTAGGCCCTTGAAACCCTACCGGAACACGACTATTATCAAAACAAGGGACAAGAAAAGACCCCTACAATGCATCTATTTTGCTCAATTAATTCGATTACACTGACTTCCGCTTTTTCGACACCCTTAGAAATGTTATCCCCTTTTATGTGGGTCAGTCGACCACGCCCCTTAATTGGATAAGTAGCCCCTACTCCTTGCCCCCTTGGTGACGACGAATGCGTCTACGTCACGACAAAAAAGGCTTGTAAGGTTTAGTATATGAAATCATTGGAAGTGCCTATTTAAAATGTTGGGATGGTTTAAATGATACAAATAATTTAGATCAACAAAGTAGGGAATTCCTGCTCTCTTTCTGAAGCTAAGACAAGAACATGTACGTCGTAATGAAACTCAAGATAGCATCAGCTAATTGAAATACGCCGCCTCTTTAAACACTGTTATTTAAAAGGAGAAAAACATTTGTCATCTCATCAATAATGTAGGCCTTTTTGGAAAAGTCATATACATGAACTGTCAGCAAAAGTCAGAAAGTTTCGGTCCATGCCAGAAGGTACTGTCACGGGCCACTTGTCGAAGCCCTATATTATGACGACGCGTCACAACTGACCGTTCTAAATGGCCTCCGTGAAGTCGATAATACTTAATTATAAGAACTGGTTGTCAGGATGACCGCATCCTATTGTCCAAAATACCCCTTTAATGTCCAAATAGACCAATAAAGCCATAAACTTCTCGGGACGTTTTGAAAAGTCAAGTGTCTGGTAAATATTCAAACCCTTCACGATTTTACGTGCTACTGAATTCAAAACGGTTCAAACTTAAACAACCGACACCACAAACGTTGTCGAAACTTTGTTGACTTTTGAAAACAAATCATTTGAAGAATGAAATATAAAAGACAATATAGAAATAACTATAAAGCTAGATTTTCAATCTTTTTCAACTTTCGTTTTTATAAAAACTGCATAATGCCTTCATACAGATCGAGGTTTTCTGTACTAGCAACGAGTATGGTATTTATTACAGAGTCTATTGTATTATATTAACACATCCGTTCTACCTATTGTATGCAAAATGCACAATAAACAAACGCTGCACACGTGAATCACATTATCATATATTCCCATATACATACAACGATTAGCACATGAACCATTTCCAAATCAGGTCCTGGTTTTTACAATCATTAGGAAAACGCCTCGTGCAAAAATACATGTTTATCTTAATTTCGTATAGTCACGGTGGAGATTGTGCATCATGGGATGGATGACGAATACGGACAAAATAATCTCGATTCTGGTAAGATATTTTGCAATAACTTCCTTATGTGTGCGCCAATCTTCAAAAGGTTTGTTGCATGTACCCCGCCTTACCGAGCTCTTTCATCGGATGTATGACATGTTAGATAACTCATGGTACTTTTTCCGAAATATTGTCCCGACCGACCAGAAAGCGAAATGGTAACGACTACGGCCAAATTAACCACGCTTCAGGTAAGAATTTATGCAATAACTTTCTTATTCCTGCGTCAATTTTCATGCAATTTGTTGCATGTACTCCGTCTTACTGAGCCCTTTTCCCAAATGTATTACTCAACTGGAAACTCCTTGTACTTTTCTCAAATACCGATCCAAACCGACTAGAAAAGGGCTTGAATTTTTTGTCGTTTTTTTTGGTCGGTTGGGATCAATTTTTGGACAAAGTACAAAGATTCTACAAACAAGTCATATATCTGAGGAAAGAGCTCAGTAATGCGGGGTAAATGCAACAAACCGCTTTAAACGTGACACAGAAATAAGAAAATGATTGCACAATATCTTACATGAAGCGAGGCAAATTTGTCCGTAATCGTTATCCATCACACTGTTATTATTATTATTAAGTACCGAATTTATAAAGCGCTTTTATCATACGAAAGTACGTTCAAACGCGCTTTACAAACATAAAACATAACGTTACATTACCCTAAACAAAATTTGAATTTGACATTCCCATGAAATGAAAAAAACGTTTTCTTCTTTTTTCACAATATATTCGGTGCTATAATCTGCATCAATTCAAATTTTTAACATCTATCTTTTTCATTTGCACAACTTTCAAGTTGATCAGATCTTGACTTTTGTCGTTAAGGAAAGGGTTAAATTCAATTTCCATTTTCAGTCTCACATCTTTTTCTTGACTGATAATTTATTGCAGGCGTTTTAAGAAACGTAACATAGACGTCAAAAAGTGAAAACTTGAAGGGAAAAAGGGATTTTCCGGACGTGTAAGATTTATGTACGTCTAATTTTCGCTGGTGGACCAAATCATACGAGCGTGCAATTTTAATGGCCATTAAGAAGCGTTTTATCGCTCGAGGATGCCCATTTACTAGACCCTCGTTACGTAAGACGTGGACAAGGCACGTAACTCTGACCCTTCTCCAGAAAAAAAGAAATAAATATGAAATTCGGCTGGTGTAAGCATATCTTTATTATGCTTTTATCATAGCTTTTAACATTAAAATTAATATAAGTACATGTATGTTATCATATCATATATCTTCAAAATAAATGAAATTCCGAGTATGAAAGGCATCTGTATTGTCGAATTACTTCAGCATCGCTTAATATATATGGCTACTACATAATTATTACGTATTCACGATAGCTAATGAACTATTTAGGCATCATCAATAAGCCGCTAAGACGAATCAGATTTATATTTCAAACGGTGCTTCTATATATTTTATCTTTTAAATATTGAAAAGAAACCAATATCTGTCAAGATCACCCACACATGTGTGCAGGTTGATCTCAATCTAAAATACATGCATTGGTAACTTTGATATGAACACCCTTAACAAGGGTTAACCCTTTCCAAAACGGCAAAAATTTTAGGGTGGTCAAATTCAAAAACTGATACAAATGACAAAATGGAAGTTATTACAGATAGAATTTGTGTACAATATGGCAAAGAAAATATTGAGACAAAAGGAGAAACTGCTGGTTATCAGCAGTTTCTTCTTTTGTTTAAATGTTTTCCCAAGCCTTTTCTAATAGGGACGTCTAAACCAGGTCTTGTTTGGGAAAGGGTTAATGGACATTTCGATCATGGAGAAAATTAATATTTCACCGTCATTAGAGAGAGAGTAAGCGCTCGTAAATTTCACTAACCGTGACAATCACTTTTTGTTAGGAGAGGAAGTACGCTTTTAGACCCGTTTTTCGAAGACCTCTTTTAAGACCATCTACAAAGCCATTCTGAACAAAGTTAATGCATTTTCGGGTTGACTTTTTAAGATTTATGTGTTTTGGTGTATAATGAAAAATACCATTAAAATTTTGGAAAGCGTTCAATCTAAGGCACACCTTCTTTATTCGTTATCGCTATCCTTAAACTACAAGAATTTTGACTGTTCCAATTTGGAAGCCACGTTCTGCAAAGTGGCATTTGCTAAAGATATAATTTGTGTATAGGCTAAGAAATCTTCGGATAAATGGAGAATATGTTGCTCATCAGAATTTTCTTCTATTGCATCAATACTTTTCCAAGCCTATCTATGTCGATGTCAAACCAAAATTGGAAATGGTTACATAATCATATCTACAAATCCAACGAATTCAGTGTATAGAAGAATGTTTGCAAGTACAGTGCAGTCAGGATCATTATGATATATTCTAACCATTTTTACGTATGTTAACAATGGAAAAACGTAATTTACTTTGAATACAATTTTGCGTGTGTTTGTTCAAATCTTGCTGGTGTGAGACACATGTAAGATTCGAACCATAACACGCAAAGTTCGTAGTAGTTTGAAACTCGATACTGTGTTGTTTACATAGGTAAACATAGGTCATTTTTGTAAATATGTGTAATAATATTATGACCATAAGTATTTGTCTATATGGTATCAAACGCAAGCATGCGTAATAATATCTCTAGTTCTATAATAAATGAAAATGTATGTAGCAATTTTCTTATTGTTTTATTATATAAAGTATTTTTTGAAACACTTTCTTTAGAATCACGTTTCAATTTGTTTCGTTTATAAATACAAAACGAACTAGATAATGACATGCATGCACATATACTAGACACCATAGACAAAACATGTGTCACAATGCATCGCGTCAATTCTGTAATGAAAAAAAAACTTAGCCTTATTAAATGGCTTTTTTATTTAGCAGGGAAAAATTAAAATCAGCATACCTCAATATTGATTAATGACAAATCCCATATTTCTTTTCTATTAGCGTAAGTAGTATTGATGGGGTTCTAAAACAAATGTGTATTAATGGACCCTAAATTAACATGGTAACATACACCCACAACTATTGTGGTATAGCATTGCATGTTCTTTGTCAATGCATCCTCTTTTGTGGTTAGAATCGTATTATTTTCTATTTTTGTAACATTGATTTAGACCTTCACATTTATAAATCATATAACTGACTTACCAAAAAATGTTTAGTGAGCTTGTACAAATGTAACCCTCAAATAAATATCCTATCGACTCCTGTGGGGATTCGATCCTGGGACCTCTCACACCCTAAGCGAACACTCTACCACGTCGCTATAGAACCTAGCTTGTACGGCGAGATAGTATAAGTGCCCCTTATACTACACCCGGCTACATACACCCCCTCGACAATTAAGATTCTTCCACGAATCTTTTTTCTACATCATCAACTCACTAATCTCACAACCCAACACCTCATGCAGGTTTTTTTACGGTGGGCGCCAAATGAAATGTGTTTTTTTTTTAAATTATCGTTTTTATATTAGATTACCGTATCTTAACATACATGTATAACCAAATAACATAGTATGTATGTATATCAGCTGTATGGAAAATCTACCAGAGGTCCGCAAAAGGGCTTTAAAAAAATTTTTTTTTCTATTCTAGTCACCGAAGAACATAACTGGTATTGATTCAAATTACCTGTCGTTTTGACGTGACAAGTAACATAGTCATATAATCGCTTTTCTTCAAAAACCTCGCAACTGCAGCTTGTTTAAACGAGGTTTTTGATGGAAAGCGAGAAAATAATCATAATTATGGCCAACAAAAATAACGGACTGGCCAGGGTTGGTTCATAAACAACTGTTTTAGTACAGGCCTTGAAAGCTGGAAGGCGGTTCTTTATTACGCCAGAATTTCAGGGGAAATAAACCCGCAATAAACGTTTAACTTGAGACAAGGTTTCAATAGATTTTAATGTAGGAAACATGTGATTTTATGATGCTTTAATATCTGTTACACTCGGCCAATCAAATAAAATCTGATTTAGTGCTAGGAATGGCATTGTACACATTTAAACAAGTGCTACAAAACCGAATGGTTTCCACAAATCAGCGAGTTTTGATTCACAGTTTAGATAGTGTGTAAAGACGACAGTTCAAAGCGTATTGTAACTATAAATCAAAGACAATTGGTTTTCAAGCTCAATAAATAATACCTAAAATGGCTGATTATAATTTTAGATAGTAATATAAAAAGTATTCCGATCGCTCCGGTGAGTCTGGCTAAGAATAAAAATAAACGACCCCGTTGAAAATTTAGACAATAAAGTAATTTTGCTAAAACCAAATAACAACAATTATAATATTCAACATAGTTAGGTGTTGCCCATAGTTCGTTGGTTTTATTTTAACATTATCGGATGAATATAATTTGTTTGACCGATGCAGAAGAAGATTCACTCGGTTTTTACACAAAATATTATATCATTTACTCTCAATAATTTTCATATTATGCCATATACATTTCTGGCACTAAATAACAATAGATTTATCGTATTCAAAATACTTTATTTTGAACCAGTCTCGAATATTCCTGTTTTGGAAAAGTGTTGTGTCAGGCTTTCATGATCTGAATGCATGCATGCTAGTTTGGTCATTGTAATCGGTGCCAAGAAATAACATTGCGTTTTTACGGGCGTTATAAACTAAAATGCAAGAATCATCCAAAAGTGGTGTTTGCTGGAGAGCATGCCACAGGAATAGACAGGGATTGAAAATGATTATAAG
Source organism: Fragum sueziense (assembly GCA_963680895.1). Lineage (NCBI taxonomy): Eukaryota > Metazoa > Mollusca > Bivalvia > Cardiida > Cardiidae > Fragum > Fragum sueziense. The sequence goes on from OY804600.1 coordinate 48,289,076, forward strand.
AGCAACAAGATCGTTGTGTATTTGCATATATGTTTATCTGTTTGTTTCCTTATTCACTCATTCCATGTTTTGTGTCTAACAAAAAGAATTCAAATATAATACCCATGTCCTTTTTAAAATCATCGATGATGAGTGTATATCTTTTTTAACGTTAAATATATTTTGAAGGCAGTTATAATTTTCCTGCAGGCAAAATCAAATTTTCGATGTCGAGATACCCGCGAAAATTTATAGGGCTTTTATCAAAAATATGAAATTATAATTAAGAATTACTCTGCCTATAAACTATTTTAATGGTCCCGTAGAAATTTACAGTGCCTTGCTTCTATCGTAAATTATGCCTTAACCAGCCAATATGTAAATGACTTTAAAATTTCTCCCATTTTCATTATTTGAGCTGCTGCAATTCAACCCTTTCAATTTTATGAAACCGAACCTCTGCATAATACGACCACAAAAGAACTTCAGAACATGTATAATTTTCAGTGTTCGATCTACTTTTTGGACCAATGGAATTGCAGTATATTTTAAAATTTCGCCAGTATATTTCGCTTAAACGTGTTGTCGGCTAGTTTATGTGACGTCTATACATAGCCACGCCCAGTCTCCAATGAACCGCTAGCGAACACTAAGTCAGATAGAGTCAGTATCGTAGATTCTACGCGATATAAACATTCAATGCGCTGCGCGCATTTGAATGTTTATTTCACGTAGAATCTACTATACAGCCTCTATCTAATACATAGAATCGAGTTTTACGTCCCATTCAACAGCTAATGTCATATGAAGTGGTGTGGAACATGCTGGTTTTCAAACATAGTCTTCGTCTACGTATTTTTTTTATCCGTTTCCTTTTATTAACTAAGACTACAGTTAATCGTTTAAGGCGCAGGTACAGTGCACAAGTATCAAGAAATCAAAATTAAATTCTATCACCCAATGTATGTCTGTCCGTGCGTGCTTTTCCATGTTGCTTGTCATTTTATTTCTTTCCAAATATGTATTATGGAGACATTTGATATGTGTTTCTCGACAGATGATTGGACCTGTTAAACTTAAAGTGTCTGACAACATCCCTAGTTATTCTTTAAACAATTATTAATTGTGTTGTTAATTTGTAATTCATTTCTATGTTTTATATTGTGCAAACATTATGTGTAAAATAAACCAGTGCAATGCATAAAATGGGATAAGGAGTAATCCTTTCTTCTCCTTATTAGAGCACCAAGCAATATCAAATAAATCACCATATAAAGTGCATACTCGATACAGTATCATCATAAATTCCAAAGCTTTTAAAATAGAATGCCATCGTTGGCATCAAAATGGCGTAATCTCAGCTTAATTAAGCTGAACTTACAACAATTTGGATGCCAACAAAATTTCACTTTTGATGTTCCATCTGATATGTTTGATAAACAATTACAGAGTTAATGCAGGTTATAGCTAGAAGCATTCTTTATCAGCTGTTACATTAAAGATGGATTAATTATTAATCCACATGGAATGTGCACGAAACTTCGCGAAAGAGATAAACTGTTCTTGAAACTCTAATTTAAGAACAAATCTTTCGTGAACTATTGGAAACATAGTCCAAGAAAATAGACAAGCATCTTGTACTTATCCACTTTATGAAAGTTTTCACGATAGTGCGTGTTTGTTTGCATTTTAGTGATTTTACATAGATCAATAATATCTGAAGAGATCCAGTCATAAAAACATAAACTGAAACGGGTATAATTTTACAAAAATCGATGAGAAAAGGCCGACTTAAATTGACCTAAAATGTATTGGTCAGTAATGACCACACTAGACAGACAAGGTATCGTTGACTCCCCTTGAAGTTCCCCGCAGCTGTATAGGAATATTTTTGATTACGCTTAAACTGGCAAATATTCTCCTTATCGGGTTTCAGACTTCAAAACACAAATCCTTCCCCATTTAATTGGAAGATAATTATAATACTTAAAGTTTTACACAATCCGTAATAGTGCATACAACTGCTTCGTTCATACCTATATAGGATAGGTTGGTATCTGCCTGAAACATCGAGGTATTTCTTTACAAACCATAGTAACTGCATCTTTACAAAGTTATGGATTTCATAAAACATGGAAGATATGGTCAAATTCATGTTACCAACTGTAATGTGATGACAGGTGTATCGTGTAAATAACACATCTGTGACATTCAACCACAAATTGTTTCTTACACGTCATGGTCGTATATCAAAGAACCATTCTTATTATTCTAGTTCGAACTAAGATGTCTATAGATGACGTAAGAGATATGTTTGAATCGTTCACGGTCATTTAGACACAGCCCAGTAGAGTTGTAGAAGCAGTTTTCTGCCTGATTGTTTTGATGGTGCAAAGATTTGCAACGCCTAGTTAACTGTGATCACACTGTACTCAAATATACATGGCAAAACGAAGGCAAATCTACACGACAAACAAATCGTAATACTAAGTTTGAAATAATGAGAAAAAACGAAGGCGAAGGAACATGGGATGGCAAAAATTCATTTCAAACTTCCATAATTAAATACAAATTCGTTTGTACAGTACTTAAAGAAACTATTGGGCAGATAATTTTGCGAAAAAGCAGTGTAATACAAAAGCGAATACGTTATAAATAATGACATCGCATATTGTCATAATCACATTACTGACATAACAAATTGTTGTCATATGATATTGGTACAGCACAATATCTGTGAAACATTGTGGCAGAAGCACTTGCATCATATTACCGAAGGCGATCAACGTAAGATGGAAATTTTCAGCCAAGTTCACACATTAAAATTCAATTAAGGTATTTAATTCGGTGAACCACACAATCTGCTTTTTACCGAATTTTCAATGTTTAAGTCAGGTTTGGGGACCATATAAAATATCGACAACAACAAGACCTGTTGCACTGTGGTGTTACAGCAGGGGTTGAGATGATCTGAATGTGTGATTACGAATGTTCGCATTTCATCTTTTACTAGTACACGTAATCGCCTTTATAGTTTGATGATAGTATGCGAGTCAGATTCAAATTGCATGTTCCAAGACCGATTTCCTCAGCTGGATCAAAATAAGCAACTTCAAAACATCCATCCTTTGTCTTATTCTAGACAACGTTCAGAACTTTCTTAACTACGCGAAGGCTTAAATCAATTAATAAAGTGTTTTCGAGACGTCGAACCTTTCTTTCGTCCACAAAGAAGAACGATGCTGAATTAGTCCAAGCAGAATACAAAACTCTAAATTGTTGTACCCATGGGGCATCTTCAATCTTTCATAACCCTGATCTAAGTTAAATCTCTATTACGCCATAACACATACACGTCAAAGATTCGAATGATGGTTAAGCATCTGATATGTCATTGTCACCAAACAAGACCGTTTATGGAAACATGTAAATTGTGTACCTTGTTACCCCTTTGAACTTGAAAGAGGTCCCACAAGCATGTGATGAGCGGTCTCTGTCCATATCGTGTTACACAGAAGAACACAGGCCGTATATATCATGTGTCATGGGATAACGTGGTTCATAATTTACTTCTCAATGGCTCTTGTCAATTTATTATCTTACAATTCTGAAGACTTCAAATAGTGAGACAAATGTTTCGCTATATGCCACAAATACTATCTACCTTCATAACAAAGCAATTATTCTATTAGTAATCTCACCTGACAGTCAAATATTTTAGCACAGCTTTCTTAAATTACTGTTTCAGCATGGAGTTTCACACATAATTGTAGAAGTCTAAACAGTTTTAGTTTAGGTTGCATACCTTTTGCAAAGGGGGCCGCGGCCTTAGCGCAGATGGTAGCGCATCTGCCTAACATTCAAGAGGTCATGAGTTAGTTACCCGGCCGCGGCAAATATTCTTTCTGACGAAAATATCATCCATCAGTGGTTTGATATCGGAAACCTATGTGGGCGAGCAGCAGGAGGCTCAGTAAGGGTGATGTGGTAGTACTGGTATGAGAAACAATAGATTAGGTGCTCCAGCCGCCGCGATATGACCATAGCAGTTGAAAACGGCGTAAACCCCAATAAACCAAACCAAACCTTTTGCAAAGGCTCTAGAAAGACATACGAGGGACGGTCGGAAAGTAGTTGGACTTTTCGTGCTGCTGTCTCTCCATTTGCAACTGTATAAACATATTATATATTGATGGAATCTACATCCATTTGCCAATAATGTGGTCAGTTTATTTTCAAAGATAGTTGTATATGTATGATATTCTGTCCACTTATATGTGATAGGGGTTTTATGTACCATAGGCTATTTGTTAGAGGAACAACAAGGGTAACCAAAACAAAAGAACATTCTAGTCATTTTAATCGCGAAGAAGTTAAGTTTTTTAACTAAATTATCACTGGAGATTAAATAAGGGTTCATAATTCCGAACTTGGGATAAAAAAAAATCAGTCAAAGCAGTCATGGAAACGAGCTGGCTCCCCGCCCATGAAAAGATTAAGTTGTTTCTTTCGGCTGGTCATGTTTGTTGCTTTTGGGGATTCACAAGGATTGATAGTTACTCATTTCATGTCAAATGGTAAAAACTGTCATTGCCAAGTGCAATTCTGAAGTAATTCAGAAAAAAACAAAGAATAAATGCTGAAGTAAACGCGTCCCAGATTAGCAAAGAAAAATGTTTTCTACTTCACGATAACGCACGGTCCCATACCACCGCATTTACAGTGGAGATTATCAACCATTACAGATGACAAAAGTTATTTTACTCTTCTTATAGCCCTGACCTCGCCCCACGTGACTTTTATTTGTGTCAAGGACTGATGAAAATGCTTGCTGGGAAGAAATTTGAGACCAGGGCGCCTTTGATACCGACTGTTGCACTGTACCTTATACAGTGGGTCTACGTCATGGTTAATAGTGGGAATATTAAAGCTCCTACGAATATGGCAAAAATGCATAGACATAGATGGATAATTTGTTTAAACAGTGTAGAAAGAATTTTGTTAAAAAGTTAAATGGTTTTAGAGAACTAGTGAAAAGTCCAACTACTTTCCGACCGTCCCTCGTACATCATACATTGGTTAACAAACTTTTCCCTTTATTCATAATATTTCTGTCGAAGCACTTTCCTGTCTTAACTGATTTGATGGTAAAATATTACATGACGCGGTGAGGTTTACGCATTTGTAGTAGTCTAACCCATCCATTTGTATGTGGCCGACCTTTTACCCAGACTATATCAAGATATCCGTGTGATAAAGTATCTTTATCAGCTACATCTGAAGTATCAGTTAGTAGCGTCTTTGTCAGATCACCATGTGATCTGTTTATCCTTTGACTTGGTTGGACTAGTCCTGTACCCTGTATCGTTACACGGAAGCATTGTCTTGTTTAGCTTTAACATTCAGGAAATATTACTGATCTGATTCTTGTTTAATGTACTACAACATCGTCTTACAGTGAATGTCTCTCTATATGGACTTTAGCCATAATATTGTGGGTCCAAAGAATACAAGTCGTACCGTTAAAGAAACGTGTAATTGTTCTTAGCGCATGATACCGGTATCTAGCTGCATATTATCAAATCAATGACATCCAAATAATGGCAAATCATTCGAAAACATATGAATATTAATTTTGTTGTCCTTTGGCAGACAGTTATATCGTATTGTGTGCAATACCACCAACTGCCCTTTAGATATAAGAGGATTTCACAAAATATAGTTGTGGCATTTACGCATGAAGAACAATATGACAATTGGATAATCAATGCATAAAAGAACGTAATCATCATTATAAAACATAGTAGAGAACATCATCATAACGATATTACCGAAAATAAAACTGGAGGAGATGTAATAGAATATTTGGAAAATGGATGGTCTTCGATATTACTCTCAAGCCACGTTTTCAGATGGCGACGTGTTACCTAGACTGTGCCGTCAAAATACATTGTGTTTATTTACTGAATGAAGAAAAGTAGGTCTAGAGATAACTCGCATCATGTCTCGTGGTCTTTCATGTTAGTTCGTAATACCCATTGGCTTAGCGAATGACCCCACGTCGGTTGACATGGCCCTTTCTTTAGCCGTCAAAACATATCAATTTTAAGTCATAATTAGACTTCCATTTAAAACACATTGATCAAAGTCGTCCAAGCATACTTTAAAGATTTGGCGCTACTAGCAACTTTGAATTACTAACAATTATACCATACATGGGCGAGCAAGACATCGTAACTACAGCTTGAATAAGCTGTAGTTACGATGCATTGCTCTTCCATTGGATATATACTATATCAACATAGTAATCCTTAATTGTAACCTTCAGAAAGGCTTACTGTGCATATTTATTGAAATATTCCAGATCAATTATTTAATACAATACGTCTTGGTTGTTTAAAATGACAGGTTTGAGACAACGGATGAGTTATGGAATTCTTCAGAATATAACCCAAACAATTAGGAAATATTAGAGGTTATTCCGTTCATGACTAAATTTCAACATGACGACAATATAGCCGTTCTTTTTATTTGTCTGTTCTATCAAAATTTTTGATAAGTTTTTGTTAAGTACATGTATTTGAAATTGTGCACGTCTTTAGACAGATATGCTACTATAGACAGATCATACTTCAATTAATTAGTTTTGTATATGGCATTTGAAGGACGTTCCAATTGTGTTGTTTGACCTCGATGCAAAGACCTACAATATTTGTGACTTATATAAAGTGAACATTTGACACGCCTTTTTGACAAATGTTGAAATATATGTGTACAATGTATATGTAGAAGATCATATTGATGAACATTTGAAAAAAGTACAAACAAGTACGCTGTATTGGAAGTTTCCTTGGTTGCGTACTAATGTCACAGTGTATTATTTATTTCTACATGTGATACAATGATCATTATACTCATATACCTCGATCGTAATTGCCTTCTGATACACAGCACAGAGGCAGCAATGGCGTCAGTGATGATATCCTGTTTAAAACAGTATCTTCTGTTGTTTCGAGAAAAAGCAACGATGCATTGATGCAGTAATGTAGATGTCTTTTTAGGAAAACCAACAATATATTGATGTAATTTGGAAAGCAGATCGGTACAGTTAGGTCATCGTATTCCAGACTAATAAGAAATTACGAGCACAGCTTGCTGAGACAGAATTCGCGCTAAATGCTTATATATTCTCAAAGATATTAATGATTTGGCGCTTACTTTTAAAACTACTTGAAATTAATTTATACCAAAAGTCATAAAACGAAGATTTAATCCAAGGACTACATTTTCAGCGACCGAAATTGATACAAATCACTGCGCTCCAACTTAGAAATGACAGTAAATCAGTTTTATTGTTGTTTGGTTGTGTTTTTATTTCCAGTTTACATCTTTGCTCAACAGGGCACCACTGGGCGCGTTTGAGTTTTAATGACTTTGTAAATATTCCAAGACATCTACGAGCATTTAATGCCATTGGAATGGTTCCCTAAATCATAACGATGTCTAAGCATACCGTTCATATAGAAGTGATATCTGCTGTAAGTATCTTTGTTTCGACAACATAGAAATTGTTACGAAATTAAGTTAATAAACAACAATGAGACATTGTTTTTTGCCGAACCAGATGAATGAATTCAATGGCCGTATTTCCTAAAATGCGCATAACTACAGCTAAAACCTATTCTTAGTTGTAACATTTAAAAATGGTGTAGACTTTGATTTCAAAAAGCATAATTTAATTCATATGTACATCAGCAATAACAGTTTCCAAAGCAAAATAATTTCAGCCAGACCAAATGGAGAGGACAAAAACAAGTTTTATTTACAGCATAAGCAATATATTTAAAAGGGTAATTGGCGTGTGAAATGTCGAACATGCTTTGCATCAACATATTTTCCCTTCGTTTCAATGTTTCCTAAACTTGGTATTGAAAAAGATTTTTTTTCAGTAAATTATCCCTAACACAAAGAAAAAAATATGAACACAGCATCTGCTTGTATTCCAGCACACAGTTCCATTCGTTTCAAACCATACAAATGTTTTATCCATACAAAAACATTGACTTTTGAGCAGAAGAATTGGCTGCAATGTCAGATTCTTTTTCAAGGGTAAACATCTTTAACTGACCTGTGGTGAATTTTGTTGAAAATTAGTACAATAATTATTGTCTTCCAAATAGTACATGGGTTTTACAATTGCAAATGCAGTTGCGTTGTTACAGAAATAATGAATAATTATTTCGAAATTAGGAACGATAGACCCTTATAGGATTTGAGACTAAAGTCAGTATGTGGAATCCTGTAAATATGGATACGTATAATGATATGTAGACTACAGAGCCATTAAAAAGTTATGCTATTAGATGTTTTTAAGACGATGCGACAATTGAATCAAAATATTAAACGATGTGTTACAAAAATGCAATACAGTTCTTTATATATTGCAGATTTCATTTTATATGGCACAGCTTTAGCATTTAATAGACTCTAGTATAAATTACTCACTTGAGATTTTTCCTAAAATAATTCAGTAATATTTTCTTGTATACATTTTATACCTGTATACTATGACACATGTCTTTTTGGGATGTATGTTAGGACATTTGCAAAATATTTATGCATAAAGGTCAATGCTATGTAAAATTTAACCAGTGATACGTTGTTATGAAATATAACACGAATAGTTTAGAGGAACTTTTTATTATTTCTTATATACGATTCAGCAAATACATAATTAGAGATCTACTATGCTTAGAATATACGAAAATTTTGCTTGTTTCGATTATCTACCTAAATATGTTTTTAATGCACGTTTGTGTAAAATCTTGATGTCATTAATTATTATTTTTTTCCTCTTGTACTCATTTTGCAAAAGGGAAAATGTTCCCCATTTGAGCAAATAACTGAACGAATGTCCTGGGTATCTTGTTAATTATGCGTATGTGTTTGTTTAACCCTTTCCTAAACAAGACCTGGTTTTGACGTCCCTAATAGAAAAGGCTTGGGAAAACATTGAGGCAGTTTCTCCTTTTGCCTCAATATTTTCTGCACAACACTTTACACACTTTCTATCTTTATCAACATCTATTTTGTTGTCAGCAGAAGCTTTCAAAATGGACAGCCCTAAAATTTTGGCGTTTGGGAAAGGGTTAACCTGTACATATGCGGTTACAAAATGTAGAAATCCAAGTGGACGTGTATTTTAGAATATTAAATTTTGCAAATTATAGAAATTATATTTTAATTAAATAGCGAGTACAAACGGTAAAGACAGATTAGGGGTCGATGCTTTGCTTCATTTCTTCTAGTTTTTCATCATTCTTTCAAAATGGTAATGGTGCCTTTTCATAGTCGTCAAATTCAGACATTGGTCGTTTTAAAAAGGGTTTACATCGGTCAAAGCATTGTTTTCATTGTTTCACAACAGCAAATATTTTGTTTCGACAAGATATCTTATATTTACGTACAATGAAAAAATCAAAGGAGCATGTCCGAATTTATTATCGCTTTGTAACGCCCCCTCTTTATTGGAAATTTACGATACTATAATTTACCCCATGATTTTGGCTAATGTTTATACTCCGGTTTTACCACGGGTTCAACATTAAATGTCAATTTTCAAGATTTTAGCTGCAATTTTATTGGTACTTAGAAAGATATACACAGTGAGCGGACAATAAAACATGAATTAACCGTTGCCGTTTGGTTCAGTAATTTATAGACCGAGGAACCAAGTTTTATTGTATTACACATTCTTTTTCATCATTGTCGAATTTCAATGAATGGATATCAAATCTAAAGATAATCTTTTCGTACGGAACATTTGGAGAACAAAAATATATATTTGTGTTATATTTGATATGTTTTCGTAGAATCATGTTGTTGCAATATTTCTTGTGCTGGCTGCTTACGTTTGAATTACCTTTGAGGATTTACCAAATGAATCGCCTACCTAAACAAATTCCCTGCTATATGTATGATGTATATAAAAATGAGTGTTGGATCCGACTGACGCCACATCATAAAAGTTTGTAGGTACAGCATCTACGTATTAGATAGAGGATGTATAGTAGATTCTACGCGAAATAGCGCAGCGCATTGAATGTTTATATCGCGTAGAATCTACTATACAGACTCTTATCTGGCTTAGTGTTCGCTAGCGGTTCATTGGAGACTGGGCGTGGCTATGTGTAGACGTCACATAAACTAGCCGGCAGCCCGTTTATGCGAAATAGAGCGGTGAAATTTTAAAATATACTGCAATTTCATTGGTCCAAAAAGTAAGTCGAACACTAAATTGAATCTTACAGCAAACGCTGAACATTTCTAGTGAATGCTTATCAAATTTCATTGCTTGACAGAAATATGTCGATTTTAGCAATTCTATTTTCTAGATTTTTTACGTTTTAACATAGGATCATAAACCCTACTTTCATTACTTACTAGGTCAAAGGTGATTAGCAATGCATCAAAACTGTAAATTAGCCAGATGTTATTCAAGTTTGTAAGATCGATGTGATCTATCACAATTTATTTCAACCTTATTTCATTCACTTTTCTTTAAGTATTGATGAATGTATTTGTTGTTCAACTCTTCGTCTATATGCTTCAAAACACATTGAAATGATGATCTTAGGTATGACTTATTTATGAAATGCGACTTGCAGAGATTGTCCATAAAAAAGCGAAATATTAATAAGAGATTAAAGAAAAAACTTTATTTTCAACGTTTTATTTAGCAGCAAAATCTTGTCAACCATATCTTCAACAAATATCATAAGACTACAAGAATAATAAGTTTATCAATGTTTTAAAGAAAAGAAAAATAAACAAATAAAACAAAACTTAAAAAAGAATACCGTCAACAATGATATGTCGTTGGTTGAAGATAAAAAAAACAAGCTGCAGTTACCAGTTTTTGATTTCCCACTAACGATGTATTTTTTCAATATTTTCGACACAAAACAGTTAGGAAAATGTCGTAGTTTTTCAACACAAATCTCGTATCTGCAGCTTGTATTAAGCTGCAGATACGAGATTTTTGTTGAAAAGAAGCGAAGTTTTTTACCAGTGTGGGAACATGTTAATGAATTTGACATGGCGGTAAATGGATTTCCTCTCCCCATCGACATTTTCAAAAATGCATTCAGTAAATTCATTTCTGAACATATGTTAATAGAGTCTATAGCCGGTAATGGGAGCTTTGCCGGATCTCTGATTTTTTACATTAACCTACACTTGGGTACAAACCCTTTACCAATTACTTTTTATCCCAAAACCCAAGACAGCAACTTCAATTTCGATTCATCGGTACTGGTTCCATGTTTAGTAGTGAAATCATAAGAAATAACCATTCGTGTATCTAAGTAGCATGTTGTCGTTGTTGCTAACCATTTCTAACGGACTCACAAAAATCTCACTATCACATAGAATGTTATGTTTATATATATTAATAATGACAGGTGTCAGAAATCGAAGACACGGTTGCCATTCCTATTTTATATCAACATACGAAAATCATACCAATGAATAAATATGTCAAGCATATGAATATGTCTTTAGGAAACCATCTTCGCTAGCAAAGAATTATACTCATTTAGGTACATTCCTTGGTTTGCAAAGATGTAAGATAACTAAAAGTGTCAGAAACTATTTAAATCTTGGATATTCCATCTAGTCATAAGGGTTCTCTCTGGTAAACTATCTAGACTTGTCAGTAAGCCATGTTGTCTTTGTTTTACATTTGCTTGATATCTATGTATTTACAAGTTACAAATTGGCAGGGGGTTAGATTATGCAAGCTTTGATGTTCCATTCTGAATGATAGGGAAAGGAATAGACCGCATGCCTGGTTATTTAAGTGCTACATACAGTAGTCTTTGTGAACTTGCTTCAACTCCCAAGTTTCCTCAAATAAGCAGGATAGCCCACCAATTTTATATGTGATGAATTTTGCAAAAATATCTACCGTAAAAATTGGGTATTTTTGTATGATACCGCTGCTTTTCAACAAAAACCTCGTAACTGCAGCTTAAAACAAGCTGCAGATACGAGGTCTTTGATGAAACTCGATGACAGAAAAACATAATGAAAGGCGTAGAACAAACCAAACCCAGAGAATCTTACCTGAATGCGATATCAGTGTCCTTATGTCTTCGTCATTCGGGGACGTTGACGAGTGTTTGATAGGACCCCATGTCCAGCACGTACATGCATCATGTCAGCTGTATTCTGAAAATAAACCACATGGAATTATTTTAGGAAAACCAGCTATTGACGAAGATCAAACCATTTAAACAGATGTCTCATTATTGTGTTATATTTAGTTTGTTTATGTCTTGTACTCAACTTTCCTAATGTCATAAATTCAAACTTTCATATTACTATTTGTTTTTGCTTTTTCTGTCTAGATGTGTATAGTTTCAACCCTGCCAATTGTAATTAAATTTGCAATAGCAACCTTACTGAAGGACTCATGGTTATTTATGTTCTTGACGTTGGCTTTTTGTTATGCATAGTGTGGTTTTGTTTAAAATGTAGCTAGTTTGCTGATCAAGCACTGTAATATTGTAATTACGGTGTTGTAGCAAACAACAGAGAAAAAATACAAAACTTTACACAATACCGCAAAGTGACGTTTTTGACGCCCCTAAGATTAAGACTTTGGAAAACAATGTGGAAAATGGGTAAATAGCTTGTGACAAACAGCTTCTTAATTTCCCATAATCTGTTCCTCTCCTAAGGACAAAATCATGTAAAATTTAATCTACTTGAAATGATGTCTGCAACACATTTGGATTTGGACCAGTCTATAATATTGCCGTCTGGTAATGGGCTAAATACAAAATCGAAATTCGGTAAGGTTAGCGTGAACAGGTGTGATGTTAAATGGGTTTTTGGTAATATGTTTTGGTTTATTAATCTATTTTTGAGCACGGGAAATATGGTATAGATATATAAGATATCAAATTAATGAAACTACACAGCAATTTGTTTGCTGGACATTTGGTGTTCAGGTGTTCGAACATCGAGGAAAATGATAAATGAGTTATTTGATATGAATCATATAAAATATTTGTTAGATATTACGCCTTTTTGTAAGCAATGTTAACCCTTTCTGAAAATAACAAGTTTTTAGACCTGACCAAATCGAAATTTGTTAAAATCAAAATAACTGTTACTTTATGTTTCCTATGTGTACATCATAATTTATCATGGAGAAATTGGGTAAAATGTAGAAGGAAATAAGTTTCATTACTTTATTGTTTTTCATTATTCCCTTTCAAGGATTTTTCATAATGTGCTGGCCAACCAGGGTTTTTTGTAGAAAAGTGTTAATTCAAGAATATATCCTTTAACCCTTTCCCTAACAGCAAAGTACTAAGTTGGTCCCATTCAAAAGCTGATTCACACCACAAAATTGATGTTGATAGAGATTGGATTTGTGTTCAATATAATTTTATATTACAGAAAGTATTGAGGCAAAAAGAGAAAATAATGATCGTCAGCATTTTCCTCTTTTGCACCAATGTTTTCCCAAGACTTTTCTATTAGGGATGTCAAAACCAGTCCTTGTTTAGGAAAGGGTTAAGTATGATTTCTCTGGCACATTTCTTTTTCTTCATTTAGACAATTTAATGTACAAGGCTTTGGAAAACAATTAGACAAAAGAAAAAAAAATCATGCTGATGAATTACAATTTTTCGTTCGTCTTGTTTAGAGAGGATGATAAAAACTCCGAATATGTAGAAAATCTCGCCAAATCTAATTTCGAATTTTTTATTAATCAGAAAATCAGATTTTCATGATCTAAAATCATAACATGACCAAAGTCCATTTTATGGTCTGAAATATCGTAACGTTTACTATGAAATTCTGTCGATACGGTATTGTAATAAAATTTCGAATTAATTTATCGATTTTACATCTAAATAATTATAAAATCAAAGATGATAATAAACAATTCAAAACATATGTTAGTTTGAAAGCTACAAAGAACCGTACATCAACTTCTTGATTTTATCTGTTGCTTGCATCGGCAAAATTATGATGTTCAGCAAAATTGACAGTTTTATTTTGAAGAATTATTGTCTTTGAAAAATTACCGACTTTGTAATTTTGCCTAAATTTTGAAGTAGTTTATGATATTTTTGACAGTTACATGATTGTTATCGTTATCAGATAATCATGATTGGATTGTGTGGAATGAATGCAAATATAGCTTATAAATTGTAGCTAGGATATGGCAAAGGTTCGTGACAGCATTTTCAATTTAACTTGTTTTCAGATAATAATTCATCAAACTTATTCTGATCTGAACTCATTAACACAGTGACGCCTTTTGACTCCCCACAAGATAAAGGCTTTAGAAAACATTGTGGAAAATGAAGAAATTGCTTGTGACAAGCAATTTCTTCATTTCCCACAATGTTTTCTATACAAAATGACCAAAAATGTAAAATTTTATTCCCTTGAATTTGTCGTCTGCAACGTCTTTGAATTTGGACTAGTTTGAAAATTTTGTCGTCTGGTAATGGGTTAATCCATGCTGCTATTGAACAGTTGCTACATGTCATGAAGAAGAAAACAGCATGGATCTTTGCTATGCCCATGCCCAGATCTGCAGAGAAGAGCGGATAAAAGCTTTTCAAAGTGAATACAATGAACAAACGAATAAGAATATTCCTGCATGAATATAACAATACGGAACAGAATTCGAACATCACATTTCCAGCAGGACACACAATGCAATATACGTTGTCTTCAAATCTGCAAGACTATGACTTCATTGGTTTTATTGACTTTAAAGTGACATTTCAGAATTTTTTGTCATAAATTCTACTTTTGTTTTTATCCGAAAGAGCATTTCCTTATGAAAATTCTGAAAATTTCAAGCCAAAATGTTGCGCCGTTTACGAGAAATTTACATTTTTTGTTAGAATTGAACAAATTGTTGTGGACAACAGTTCGAATTTATATGCAATTTATCGATTACGTCTCAACTTAACATGCGTGTTTCTCGCTTATTGGCAACAACTTAAAAAACTTATAGTGTTTATACTCATTAGAATAACCAATCTTGGCATCAAGACATACTTTGAAAAATTGAAATTGGAATGAAATGTCCCTTTAAATAGCCATATTTTCATACATGCATTTTTATACGTGCATTTCGTTTTACGTTTGCATCCAGCATACGTTAGATATAAATTATACATTTAAACATCATTTTGTCATTTTCTGTGAATGCTTTCTATGTTACGATTTTCAAATATCTTGCTTTTCATAATTGTCTTCTGCAGCAAAATGTCAATTTAAACGATCCCAAAATTTAGTTGTCCAGACAATAGTTGGGAAAGAAATATAAACAGAACCACATTCTGACTATTCAGCCAATATGAATACGCTGAAGCTTATATAAATTGATTAGTTATATTTTCTGTTTGTCGCTCCGTCTGTCTGTCTGTCTGTCTGTCTATCTTTTCTTTCTTTTTGTTTAGTCGTTTTTTGTACTCGTATGAATTTAAACTACGAAATCTTTGAAAAAAGATAATTAATGTTTGATCAGATTGCGTTGGTCCATCTCTACATTACAGCTTGCCTATTGTGCATCGTTCCCCATATGTCGAGGCATCAGGTTTTATCAAGTAGGGGAGATATCAATGCTTTTCAACAAAACCTCGTAACTGCAGCTTGTTCTCTGCTGCAGTTACGAGACTTTCGTTGAAAAGCGAGGATATTTGGTACATTTCACATCTATCAAAGTCGGGTACCAAACACCGTGTCTGTCCAACTGATGATAACATCGTCAGTCATGCTAACAACAAACGATGACGGATACCCTGGCAACCCTCCAGTTACCAACTTCTATTTCTGTTCTTTATTGTGTGTAGCATTCTTCTACAAGTGACGTTTGGTTCATACATATATAAATGCTGCATAAGCTATAGAAGTTTTATTCGTCCTCGATGATTTACATTCCTGTTTGCTTGCAGCAATTCAGTAACATAGACAGATAAAGTTTATCTAAAACAATACATGTGTATTGCTTTTGAGCATTCAAAACAGTTCGAATATGCTTTTTGGTGTTTTGTAAATGACATTGTGGAACTATACATTGTCCGAAGTCAAAACTTTGCGTGTTCAGTAGATCTGGATTTCTTTCAAACATATGAATCCATGTTTAGAACAACCCCGACACGATACGACGTTTTATTTGCATTATATATTCTTGAATTATTTGTTAGAAATACAACCAATTTAATATATAATTATTCAAGTTGTATATATACTTTCAGCGATGTATCTTAATAATACAGCAAACGGCCTAAAGATAGACGATGCTGAGTTCAGTAATTGGCTGAACCATCTTGGCAGGAGATGACAGGATAACATATTTGACGAACCTTAATTGGAACATTTGGTGTCCGAATGAAATATTTGTGTGCAAGAGGAAATGTATTATCAACGTACATGTACATGTTGTTGATCTGTTGCACAGTGAATACTTCCTTGTTCCATAAGGCCTAGAGAATACCACTCAGTTGTTAACCCCCGTCCATACAAGAATGCTAGGTTGGTCAAGATTAAAGATATCATGATGTCCCCGGTAGATGCAATATACACTTTTAAAAAGATAACCGACAGATGTTAAAAGAAAATGCTGATTGTCCCGTTCTTCTTCGTTATCCTAAGCTTTTGCTCTTGGTGTTTATATATTCACAAGTCTTAAACAAATGGAGAAAAAGACAATTGAAAAAAAAAACATAAATTATAAAATATGCAATTTTAGTTGTAGATGAAACTCCTCCTAACCCATTTAGTAAACGTATCAATCGGGAATAAGCATTTGACATCGAACTGCAGTATTTTGCTTTAGAACGTTGCAATATGACATCAAAACAAACAGGAGAG
Source organism: Fragum sueziense (assembly GCA_963680895.1). Lineage (NCBI taxonomy): Eukaryota > Metazoa > Mollusca > Bivalvia > Cardiida > Cardiidae > Fragum > Fragum sueziense. Next base: position 48,305,969 of record OY804600.1, read on the forward strand.
ATGATACTGACATGCATGCAGCGTCCAATAATTGGTAACGTTATTAAGGATAAATTCCTTTACGTATCCCAAAAGACTGATATAAGATAAAGACTGAAAGATGTCATCGTGATAAATGATTATATAGTACCAAGGGACTTTAACCCTTTCCCAAACAACCACATTCCGAACTTGTCCAGTCAAGAAGGAATGAAAACAACATAATAATCGTTATCTCGTATAACTTAAAAATATTCGGTTTTGAATGTATGGAAAGTTGGAAACACCTAGACAAAAGATGAAAATGCTGGTAACCAGCATTTTCTTCTGATGACTTGGTGTTTTGCAAAGTTTTATTTACCAAGATGTTAAAACCAAGGATTGTTTACGAAAGGGTAGAAATATGGATATGTCATCGCGTTACATGTCAATGTTGGACTGATGTAAACAATTCAAGAATAGAAATGCCCGGTCTTAATGACATCATTTAAAATGCTGTCCACTGCCCCTGCTAATTGCCCATTTAAGTCAACCCCACGCTTTCACTGTTTGATTTATATCATTCTGCCGGACCTTCTGCACATCTTACGGGACCTGACTCCATATGACCATGATGTTAATCTGGGTACATGTAATTAGGCCGAGTCACAGGAATGTGGCCAATAACAATTTCCTAAAAGGCACATGCTGCCAATGACAAGATGTATGTCTATTCTTTTACAATACATGTATATCTTAAAATGGCAAATGAAATAATTGCTGGTGATCAGCATGTTCTTAATTTGCTTAAAGGGGCATAACATTTCAATATCATTTTTTGAAAGTATGTCTTGGTGCAAAGATTGGTTATTCTAGTGCGTAGAAATGCTATTAGTATGAAGTTGTATTTTAAAAGCGAAAATACGTTTTTAAAGTTGAGACAGAAATGACAAATTCCATTCTAAATCTGAACTAATGTCCACAACAATTTGTTAAATTTCAATTCAAAAATATATATATTTCTCGTAAACAGTTCAATATTTTGGCTTTAAATTTTCAGAATTTTCATAAGAAAATCTGCTCTTTCATATGAAAATAAAAGTAAATTTTATGAAAAGAAAGTAAAATGTCACTTTAAATGTTTGTCAATATTTTTTCTTGTTCTAGGAAAGTCAAATTTAGCATTTGTTTAGTAAAAGACTTTGTATTGTTATGAATTATACTATAACTATACTAAGCACAAAAATATAGGGATAATGAAACTCAATGATAAAAAAGAATTAAGATTTTAAGTTTCTGGGAAGTTGTTATACTTTTTTAGGATAAAACTATTATCACTTATGCTTTGTGTGAAAATATTGTGCAGTCACGGGTCGTTGATTTCATAACAAAGGCATATACACTAAAGAGGGGTCAACATCGAAAAATCACAAATGGGCCAATTGTGTGCATACACATCCGATTTCCGCATTTCTTGATGAAAACTAAACAGTACACATTCGCAAACAAGTCCTTAGCTGTGAAAAGATGGTTCAATGTTGTCGTCTTATCGACCGCCAACACTGGCAGATGTAGGAAAGCTCGAGCTTGCAGTTGACAAAACTAATGTTGTATTGAAGTTTGCTGTGTCACGAAGCGTTTAACTGTGGGGTTGCATTGACCAAGCAACCGATCGGCACGTTATTCCGTTCTTTCGCTATCATAGAGATTTTAAGTTTACTTAAAATAAGCGACATCAACATACCGGGATCTTTCAGGACCACTTTAAACATGCAGGCATCCAAGTACAGGGATAATCTCAAGAACACAGATTTGGACCATACAAGTCGTATACGCAGTATTGACGCTAAATTATGCGATTTTCGAAACAGACGGTACTGCTACATTCCCCCGAGGATTAACCTGTCTATAATAGTGTGACCGAAAAACTTTTGAATGTTTGTTCTTTAAGATGTTAAGGAACAAGTTTATTGAAGAAATTTGAGTAAATTTTGGAAATTTCGTGGTAAAAAATTAAACCAATTCCAATATCCCTATATTGTTGTGCTTAGTATATTTCAAAGTAATGAGTGATCTGAAAGCGATTAAAATACTTGAAAAGTAGAAATCGACATTTACGTTTATTAATAACCTTAAATGTTATAAAAAGCTTTCCCGTGCTATTTCAATTATAGAGTATGTTTCATCTAAATACATCTAGAACTTCAAGAGTGATAACCGACTCCAAACTTTCGCTGTCTTTGCAATTTGATTTTCGGTTAATATGCAGGTACACATCGTTTATAGTTAATTTTGGTTAAATATTGCTTGAAAATTTTCTTATTTCTAAAGACGTGGAAAAAGGACATCGTTAGGACATATCTGGCTAACATGCGTCCTTTAAAATATTTCAGATTTTAGATTTTAGATAAATGAGGCTATTTCAATGACATCGAAGATGCAATGCATATGTACTCGACATTGTATTGAAGTTAAAAAAAACATAATAAAAGCTAGACAGCGTATGTATCAATCAACTTAATATACTAGAGCAATCAGACATAGTATTTCTATGTGGAATTCCGCATTATCCCTTCGGAAGAATATTTCTTTAAAAAGAAGACGGGATAAGGAATCACTGAAGTCTAATAAACAATAACAGATTTTCTTATCCGACCAAAGTCTTTCTTAACCCATTCCAACATATTTACGCTTTTTGGCGTCAACCAAGATATGTTCAGGCTTTTGAAAACATGAAAAATTAATTGCTTGTGACAAGCAATTTCCGCATTCTCCACGATGTTTTCTACCAAAAAATGGACACACGCAAAAAGTAAAACCCAATTCAATTGAAAATGTCGTCTGCAACATTTTTGGACACGTCAAAAATTCTACCGTCTGGTAATGGTTCAAAAGAGTTTCCTCAGATTTTCCAGAATTAAGCAGAATCCCAGTCCAATCAGAGACAAAATCCCCTTCATTGTCCATAAAGCCATTCTGCGGCGGCCCACCAATCAACAGACTGAAAGGAAGCTAATTAAAGAACAAATCCATGCTTTTCAACAAAGAACCTCGTAACTGCAGCTTAACGGAAGCTGCAGTTACGAGGTTTTTGTTGAAAAGCGGCGAATGTATTCGAAATACAATTATATATATGGCATCCAATGATGCTTCCTTAATAAGAGTGAGATCTAAATCAATTTGAATGCTGTTTTTCGGTTAGCGGACATCATCCCAAGACGGTAGTTCTTGAGAACATAAAATTGATGAATAGGAACATTAACCGTTTCCCATGAAGTGGAGAAACTGATTTTGTGTAGCAAAACATCACGGAGCTCTGCATTTTGATAAGTCTTGTCGAATTAGAGAAAATGAATTCTCTCAAAAGATATATAAATGCCAAAGGAAAAATTGTTTAATTATGGAATTTTTCAGTAGAAACAACCACATCGCTAGCATTATCTCGCTCATGCTCATCTTATAGATAAATGTATATATGTCGATTTTAACGTTGTTGCAAATGACAAAATGCATGTTCTGCCAGTCGCATGTACATGTATTATACAGAAACACAATTGAAATAGGGAACACGAAAAATGTTGATTGTCAGTATTGTTCTTTTTTTTCTTTTATCTTTTATTTATTTATTTATTTATTTATTGCTTCGATTTATTATAGAACTTTCCTAATCAAATCCTCAAAGCCAGTTTTTGGTTGAAGGAACATTGCCATTTGAAGGGCTGAAAGTTCAATCAACGTTTATACTCTGCAAAATAATGAAATGATTCGACTAAGAAAAAACTCTTAGAGAATGAATCCTTCAATTAACCCATACCCAAACAAGTCCTGCTTTTGATGTCCCAACAGAAAAGGCTTGGGAAAACATTGAAACAAAAGAAGAAACTGCTGATTACCAGCAGTTTCTCCTTTTGTCTCAATATTTTCTATGCCATATTTTACACAAATTCTATCTTTAATACCTTCCGTGTTGTAATTTGTGGCAGTTTTTGAAGTAGATCATCCTAAAATTTTGCTGTTTGGGAAAGCGTTTAATGGACCAGAGCAGTTTTATTTGTAATGAAGAAAGAGAAAGTTTCTAGGGGTTAATTGAATGATGACAATCAGATCTCATCTACCCATTACAAGATGACAAAGTTTTATACATTTAAGGTAGTCTATACCTAATGAGATTCGCTCGACGTTGGAATTATTCGGGGCGATGTCGAAAACATTCGGCGGTGGACCTTTCCACCGACGAATGCTTACGACCGCGCTCGAATAGGTTCGGATACGTAACGTCGCCGCTTGAAAAAAAACACGATGTTTTATGAATTTCAAAATAGCCACAATACGGGTATTCTACCTTAAATGGAAAGTTGGCATACTGTACTGAAAGTTTGTATGTAGGTCATCTGAGACGTTATTTATTGACGTTTCAAGGATTGAATAATGATAAAACGCTCCGATTTTGAAGACGCCGTAAACGGCAATACAGGGGAAATGAAATAAAAAGTGGTAAACTTATCACCGCAGTAAGTATGGACGTAACAGTAGAAAACACTGCTCATCAGACCTGGCCTCTTGTAGTTAAACAATACATGTGTCTTTCATTCTTAGATACATGCGTATCCCGTAACTTCTTGCCATGTGCTACCACATCAGGACGCCTTTTGACGCCCGAAAGATAAAGGTTTTAGAAAACTTTGTGGAAAGTGACGAAATTCATTTCCTACAATGTTTTCTATCACAAGATAAAAAAATCCTTCATTTGAAATTGTCGTCTGCAACATCTTTTGAATTTGGACCAGTCTGAAATTGTCATCTGGTAATGAGCTTTAACTCTTTTTTGGATCTGATCGTGTGCACCTTTAAATGTTTAAAAGTGGCAAGCAATTTATTCATTACCCATAATGTTTTCAATCCATAACGAAAATTATGATGTCCTTGAAAAAGCGTGTGTATGTGTTTGTGTGCGTGTATGAGGATACGCTGAATCCCTATTTGGGATTCCGTGATGCAGGGGCCTACTTGAAATATGTTCAATTATCCTGTTATTTATGAGGAGTCTTTCGATAGAGATCGAATCATCCACCATCAATGTTTCATGATGCTCGCCTTTATGACACCTTCAGTGTACGGCGTTTCTAAAGGATCAAAGAAAGTGGGCGTGGTTGGTGGAGTATAGATAACGTCACGAGTTTACAATGACATAGTTACCCCGTGAATTACGACCCCCTTCAGTGTAGCGCCCGGGGTACCGACAGAATATTGAAACTGATCAAGATATTATTTGCACGTCGAAAATAAGAATCCTTTCAAGATTTGTGTTGTACTATTGTAATGGAAATGATGAAAGTATTTATGACATTATTACAGTATTGTTGTTGTCACGGTGTTTGTGTAGCTGTGTCGTTGGCCATTTTTGTTCATATTCTGATTTGTTGTTGCTGTTGTTGTTTTGTCGAATTTTGATTATTTTTTTTATTGTGAGTAAGCACAATCCTGGTCTCCTTTCTTTTCTTTGTGCAACAGATAGGATCTTTTTTCTTTCAATCTATTATTCCATCATTTTGATGCAGAAATCACGTTTAAAAACACGTTTATTTTTTTCCAGAATATTTTGTAAAATATTTCGCGTATCTTACCTTTTTATAGCTCTATGCATACTTTAAAGTTTAAACCCATTACCACACAGTGACTCTTTTTGACTCCCCACAAAACAATAGCCATGGAAAGCATCGTGGAAAATGAAGAAATTGCTTGTGACAAGCAATTTCTTCATTTCCCACAATGTTTTCCATCCCAAAAGACCTAAAAATTAAAAACTCCATTCACTTGAAATTGTCGTCTGCAGGATTTTTCAATTTGGACTGCTCTAAAATTTTGTCGTTTGGTAATCGGTTAAAAATGTCCACCAAGAATAGTTGCACATACGGCCTGCCACTTGTTTATAAATTTTGTTGTTTCTATTTTGTTTACAAATCAATTGCAAGTTTCAATAGAGGGTATAACCTAAAGCATCTTTTTTTACTTTGGCAGACAAAATAGCAAAATTTAGGGTGGCCTATTTTAAAAGCTGCTGCAGACGACATAGTATATGTTACCAACGGTAAATTGTGAACATTAAATAGCGCAGAAAGCATGATGCAAAAGGCAAAAAAAAATACAGATCATTAGCATTTTCTTTATGACTCTTCATAATACTATACGCCACATTCCTAAGAAGGTCTGTGCAAATAGGGAACGATTTTATCCAGTAAATCGTGACGTAAATTCGGACAAACAAATAGTATTTCGTAGATGTTGTTTTAAAACCTCGTAACTACGGCTTGATTCAATCCGCGGTTACGAGATTCTATAACAACTCCGACAGTTTATTAAAACATAGCAATAACCCAGTCTATTTTAGCACAGAATTTATTGCTATTGAATAATTATAATACCTACCATAATGTATACATGTACATGTATATAGATCCATTTTACTGGCCCATGAGCATCAGTTTGAACCAATCACGTGACGTCATTCAGGTACAACGTTAAAATCCATTTTATATCGAACATGATTAACCTCCATAATGAGGAAACACATGTATGACCACATATTGACGATTCCAGAGCACTAAAAGCACAAATATTTCAAACTCAAAGACAACATTAACATATCAAATCATCATAAATAGAACATGAGCAGAATTGTGATAAAAGAAAATGTTGATTTAGAGCATTTATTAATTTTCTTAAACTCTTTACCAAACAATACCTGGTTCTGACGTCCATAGTTGAAAGGACACGGGAAAACATTGCGGCAAACGAAGAAAATGCTTAAAACCAGTATTTTCTCCTTTTGTCGGAATATTTTCCAAGTTATATTGTAAACAAATCCAATGTTTATCAACATTTTACCGTTTTTTGAATTGGACCATTCCAAAATCTTGCCGAATGAAGAAAAAAATGTTTTCAAAATTAGTATTTATTTGGGATGTTGTGTCGGAAGGGGTTAACCCTTTCCCAAACAAGACCTGGATTTGACGTCCCTTATAGAAACGACTTTGGAAAACATTGAGACAAAAGAAGAAACTGCTGATAACCAGCAGTTTCTCCTTTTGTCTCAATATTTCCTGTGCTATAATGTACACGACTTCTATCATTATAAACATCCAATTTGTCAAATTCAGCTTCTTTCAAATTGGACCACCTTAAAGTTCTGTCGTTTGGGAAAGGGTTAACGCTTTATTTGTCAAACATTTGTTTTGAAAATGATCGAAGTTCAAATAATAAGGAAAAAAATGAAAAAAAGTACGAAAAGCGAAAACGATCAAGATCGACCCACCCAATCGCCACACATTCAATTTCTTTTTTCCCCGTTTTTGTTTGTTTGTTTGTTTGCTTGTTTTTTTTTTTTTTTTTTTTTTTTTTTTTTTTGTCATGCTTTCATCCTTTCCCAATAAAATTTATGTTTTATTTTGACGAACATCGTCTAATCATCTTATTATGAAAGGCTTCAGAAAACATCTTGGAAAGAGAAGAAACAGATGAAAATTGATAACCAGTATAACCATTTCCCCTTTTCCGTCCATGTTTCTTTCTATGACGGACACTTCTTTTACTTGGCAACTTATCTTATTGGCTTAAATTTCCGCTGGTTCTGAATTGTGTTTATATTTGACGGAATAAATTTTGACGTGGAAAGTTTTTTTTGAAAATTTCGACGTTTTGTTTACAATGTTTTCATACGACATAGAAAGAATTTGGTCGAAATGAATTCTTAAAAAAAGAGTGAAAATATTTGCATAATAATTATAAAGTTTAACCCATTCTCAAGCAGATACGCTTTTTGACACTCATGAAGGAAATTGTTTGGAAAAAAAAACATTGTGAGAAATGACGGAATTGCTCGTGAAAAGCAATTTCCTCATCTGACACAATGTTTTCTTCAAAGGACAAACAAGAATACATTCCATTCATTTGAAATTATCGTCTGCAAAATCTTTGAGTTTAGACCAGTTTTAAAATATCGTTGTGGTAATAGATTGTTGATCACTCAAAATACCGTTGTAACAAGATTCAAATGATTGGCTCTTCATATCGATTTGAGATGACTTTAGAGGTCATGACCATATTTAGCAAGAAATGCTTGCAGTAGTTTCTATACACATGCTTTTGATTTCGCCACTAGATCGTGGTCAAATTTCATTGAGCGCACTTGAAACCTTGAACATTTCGTCGCTTTTCTGCAAAAACCTCGTATCTGCAGCTTGTTTTAAGCTGCAGATACGATGTTTTTTTTTTAAGAAAAGCAGCGATTTGCAAACAAGTTTGTGTTCCCGAGCAAATTTGATTAGTTTTAATTGTAGGTTTGATTTTACAATCGTTTTTTTTTCCAAGTAAAGCCGAAAGACCGTACTATACTAGTACATGTAGTTCTATGTATGCGTCCTACAAGCTGTGATTATCTCCTTTAACTTTGGCAAAGAAAGAGTCAACGAAAACAGAAACACTTTCGACACAAGCACAAATTAAGCCAAAAGAAATCCTTTTGTAAGAAATCTCCAAAGACCTTAAAAAGGTGCTGAAAAACACAGCTCAACTTAGCGTAATCCACTTGTAAAATGACTGACCAAAAATCACGTTTCGCATTATATGCCTAAAACAAATGGGGAACTTGATAATAAAGAAATATAAATGACTCTAAATAGCCAGAACATAACCATTAATGGGGGAATTCCTCCTTTTAATGCTCGTTATAATGCCTATTAAATTCTGTAGAAGAGTCAAACCGAACATATATCATTAGGTAGACATTTTTGGTTGTGGTACACTAATCGTTTCATCATTGTATGACAAAAATGCCTTAACCACATCTTAAACAAGCGGAAGTTAAGGCATTTTGGTCATTCAATGAAGCTATGTGAAGTGAACCACTGGACGAAATGTAGCAATTAATATAGTTAGGTGACATAAATGGCTGTTTTTAACGACAAGCATAATGTTCAATGAGATAGCTATTCCCTCGTTCGCCGTATGTCCGTCCCCAGTTCAAACGATTTCTGTCTCGCATCGTGGGAAAAGGAGGCGAATTGAAGTATTGTAGTCTGAATGATTAACTTAAAATATTTGTCAACAAAGTTGGGGCAATTGGAAAACATAAAGCATTGAAATAGTTGTCTCCAAAATGAATACCCATACAAACAAAATAGTTCCGACCTATCGTTCGAAATGATTCGAATTCAGAACAAGTCGACGAAAGCCTTTATGGTATGTAATATCATTTATCACATGCGGTCAACAAAGTGGGGAATCACGTGACACAAAATTCAGAGAATCATTAATATTTCTCTTAATAGGTGAAGGATATGATATCGCTTTGAAACAGAGGAGGCCAACAAAACGACAGGGATTTGCTGAATACGAATATTTGTGTATATTATGATTTTTATGTTCTCATTTAGTTTTCTTAAATACAAAAAAATATGAATTCTGATATTTTGACAATCAGCTGATAAAAAGTTATTTAGGACAAACAAAAACTTAAAGTTGACCAATAACTTTTCCATTAGCTGAATTTAAAACATCTATTGCATCCATCTTACATCAGATGTAATTCTTCCTTATCTACTTCAAACCATTTAAAAATCGGTCAAGAGTTAACATAGTTATTTAACAAGTTCCGCAATTATTGTAAAGTGTTGCCCGGCCTTGACGACTATGTTAAGTAACTACACTGGACCATTTTCTAAGCAACACATTTCTTATCATATCAAAGTACTGAAAATAATGTTGGGAAGCATTTCTTTAATAATGTAGGCCTGTCCAGAAGTAGAGTACGTTAATTAGGTAATTTGATTATCCATTTGAATACTAGTACATGTATCTTGAATACTTTGATTCGTAGAGTACTTTGATTATGTACTTTGATAATGCTTTTGAATACCTTGAATACTTTGATTCGTATAGTACTTTGATTAGGTACTTTGATTCCATGCATCTATTTATACCTTTGAACATATTTCATAGTTCAGTAAATGACTGATACAAGGAAGGCCGCTAGACTGATCTTTGAACCATAATAAAGTAAATTACTACGTCGGTCTTTTCTTCTCTTAGTTTGAGTTTATTGGGGTTTTACGCCGTTTTCAACTACCAGGGTCATATCGCGGCGGCCAGAGCACCTACCCATGGATTCCTGTTGTTTCTCAAACCAGTACTACCACAACACCCTTACCGAGCCTCCAGCTGCTCGTCCACTTAGGTTAACAATTTAAAACCTCTTCTCTTAGAGACATAATTATTTGAATGTTTCATTTTCAGTCACACAATTCAATATCTACATGTATAACTTCAGACTTACATTACTGTTACCTCATTAATCTTTGCTTTTGATGGAACTATTCATAGTGAGGAGGACCGGAAAGTGTTGTGTGGTATGCAGAGAATGCTAAAGTGCAGAGAGAGGCGGATGCATAGAGAAGCAAATTTTGCAAAATTTGCTTCCCAATAAACGATAAACAAATGCGTTTACTTTTGCAGATTTTCGCGTGACGTGAGAAATATTAAATTTGTTACATTTGTTATCGTAAGGTCACATGGTTAGAAAGTGATCATTCATGTCCTCGTTATGAAGAGAAATTATATAAAATATAATATTGGCTAGTTGTTTCATAACATCGTAGTTGTTATTGCAAAACATCGTACCTCAGACTTTAATCACACTGGAGTAACGAGGTTTTTACAATAAAACCGATGATATCCCTGAAGCCCTCTTCTTGTTGTTATACAGATAATATGTATACAGATGATATACAACAAAATCTTGCTCTATACTGCGTCTCTGAAAGCGATCGGAATATACTGAGATTGGCTTGAAAAGAGTTCAACTACAAAGTAGGATCAACCATATAATGTATCTTAAGTTATTCCATCCATCATTAGCTACCAAATACTTCGTGCACCTTCTGACGTCATCTGTGACAGCGGAAATTGACCAGGGTATCCCTCGTCAATTTCTGTTACAACGGACGACGTCCGAAAATTAACGTGGGCATCTCTCGTCAATTTCCGTTGCAACGGATGACGCTTCAATATGTAGCGTTTCGTAGATAATCATTGGTTGTAATCCTTAAAAGAAAATATGGACGTCCATCCCCAAATCATATGACCAGCAAAACACCGCCCGTTAAAAAATTACATCATCTTTTCAACCAATCCTTTTACAACAACAATTCACCAAATGATTCTGTAGAAAATACAGTAGACTCAAAAGAACAAAATTGAGAGGTACATGTATAATTAAATGAAGACGGCGAAATCGGTCTTGATAAAGTAATAATATGTAGAAAATAAAGGCCAATTAAAAATTGAGACAAAAAGAACAAATGTCAATAATCAGCATTTCTTCTTTTGTAGCAATGTTTCCCAAGCCTGATTAGAAATCCCAAAGCCAGGTCTTGTTTCGGAAAAAGAATAATGCATAAATATGATCATGCTCACCACATTTACAGGAAAAATATAAAGATATAACTTCTTGAATACCACCGAAAGAAAACGGCAGAAAAAATTGCAAAACTCTGTTTTTAAAAGGCAGTCGAAATGTAAATTTTAGAAGGAAACTCGTCCTGAGATTCGGCTTAACAGAGAATTGTCGACCAATTCAATTTCCGCACAAAGCGCAAGTCTGAATAAGTCGAAGTTTTCATATTTTGAAATTGCTTCTTTGTTTACGACGAACACCCATATGTTGCAACATCAAGCTGTATGGTCTTTATTGACTCTTTATATCATGAAGTCTATTAACAAATTGAGCTTGAAGTTATGCTATTTTGGTTTGCAAAATAACACCGGCTTGGATTAAGGCGTATTTTACCGTAATTTGCCATAAAGTGGTTATCAATATGCATTTAATATTTCCAAATTTACCGCTGTCTTTATTTCATGTTTTGTTTTTACGATTGCTATGGTAACAGGTTTGACACGCCTCTTTGACAACATCTTGGAAACTGTTTAGAAGACACGAGCAACACCAGCGGCTCGTTCTTTAGAACGAGGATTTTTGAGATATCCTGAGAAGTATTTAGACATTTTAGGATAAAGCATTTTTTAGAGAGGGCTTTTAACGCCTTATAGTGATCAGAGCCATTGTAATATTTCTTGCGGATCCCCTCGACCACTTCTGTAGAAAGAATGCAAGAGAGAATTGGCCGAGTCGTTTTGAATGCACCCTGATATATAAAGCGTGGTGTTCCGAATGTTCAATACTTTATACAAGTGACGTCATCATACAAATGACGTCACGATTCTCTAGAAAAATGAGTGAAATTGTTCCCGTATGTCTACGCTATTTCAAGTTTAAACGTATCACCGAAAGTGTTACATGTCAATTCATTGACCGTCGACTATACCCGTATAATTTTCGGCTATGTTTATATTGTAATTTTATAAACAAAATATTTTTGATAATCAAATTGAATATACATGAGTTATGGAATGACATAATGTTCTCCATTTTGTCTCAATAATTTTGTACAGACAACATAGGGCCTACTCTAGTATTGTATTGAAGCAATTTCCAAAACACAAAACCATTCCTAAAGCAAGATCAAGCTTTGACGTCATTAATAGGCAATGGATTGCGAAAACATTGAGAGAAAATTGTAATATTGTTTGTTTTATATTATACAAAAACGATCTTCTTGTCAGCATCTGTTATGTCGTCAGTATCAGTTTTGAACAGGAACGTTCAAAATTATAAAAGAATTAGAATTAGTTAAAACCGTGTTTTGATGGAGACCTTTGACCCTATTGTGCATAATTGGATCTTTCACAATCTGACAAGGCATTTTCAATTACAGTACCGGGTATGTCGCTGCTTTTCAACAAAAATCTCGTATCTACAGCTTGTTTAAAGCTGTAGATACGAGTTTTTTTTTTTTTTTGAAAATGCGACGATGTACTCATTCACTAAAACAGAAAACTTGCAGACGTAGTAAAGACCCATCAGTCGTGATCAAGCTCATTCATAGTTGCGTGACAGACGTACTTAAGGCAAGTGAAATAGCTGTTGACACCTGAACCAAAGGTGTTATGTTAAATGTATCGTAAATTGTATAATACCTTCTTGGGATATGTATGGTTAAATCATTTGCAAACATAGTTTATTTAGTGCAAATTTGGTTATTGTAATTTTAACTTAATAAGCGATTTTGACTGGCTTCATTTCGTATATAATTCAAACAATCTAGTTTAACCCTTTCCCAAACAAGACCTGGTTTTGACGTCCCTAATAGAAAATGCTTGGAAAAACATTGAGACAAAAGAAGAAACTGCTGATTACCAGCAGTTTCTCCTTTTGTCTCAATATTTTCTGTGCCATATTTTACACAAATTCTATTTTTAATAACATCCATTTTGTCATTTGTGGCAGATTTTGAAGTGGATCACCCTAAAATTTTGTCGATTGGGAAAGGGTTAAATTGTGATTGTTCTCTCGCTATGTCTGCTAATCATTTTTTGCAAAATATCGCTGTTTTTTTAATACATGTGTATCTCTATTCCAAAAAAATGATACCTGGGTTTGACGCCGCGAAACAGTATGCTTGTAAATCATTTAGGTAAAAGAAGACAATGCTAATAACCAGATTTTCTCATTTTGCTTCAATATGTTTGTGTTATAAGGTACATAATAATGTTCTTGATCAACATTCGTTTTGACTTCTGCATCAGCTTTTGTATAGGAAAGGGTTAACGACAATTGGCAAAAATTTGGTAATTGATACAAGTCTTTCAGAACTAAAATTCTGAATTATCTGTAAATGGGATAAACAGTTGATACACTATTACAAGCATTAGAGATTACAAAGTGGTGATCGGAATAGAAAAACATTGACAGTCGCCTGTTGGCATTTTTATTGAGGATAAGCTCCAAAATAGAAAAGGACAATAGAAACAATAATAACTAATCAAATCTCCTGTTATATATAATTTTCCATGATAAATATGTGTAAAGTGACACAAAGATTCTGAACTGAAATGTGATGTCTTCATTTCCTAGTTTACGAACAAAATCGCTTTCAGAGTATTGAAAGTTTTTTTTTAATTGGTCAGAAGAAAATATTGTAGAAGATAACCCTTTATTTGTCCCTGTCAGATGTTTTTTTCTTCAGATAATTACATCAAAAACAAGGCTTTACATGATACTATATGTTACTTTCATGCCAGACACCGGATTTTAAGTGGATTGTTCATAATCTATATGTCAAATTCTGATCAAACGGTTACCTTTTTAACTGCTTTTAACATATACCTTTACAATTTTCTTCAATTTTTAAATTGACTCGAAAGAAGTCTCGGCTTTCTTTACGCAAGTCAAAAGTCTGGAATCAAAAGGAAGCACGCAACGCCTTCAAAATCGGAAATTCAGATAAAAAAAAGTCATTATTAGTCTCCAATGTACCGAGCTTCACCTAGTAAATCATCGTTAGATAGTGCTTCACTATTGAAGAAACATTTAAAAAGGTCATGGCAGGAACTCAGTTAATATACAATTCAGAACCAGATGAAATCAATTCGAATAATCACAATCCTTCTAATTTACATTTATATTCTTAAGTCAACATTTTAATTTCTGGCGCAGGAAACATGATGCTGAAAGGAAATACAAATGCAACTTATAAATTTGTGAAAATTCGTTACTCCTGGCCTGTGCCCTGCGATTACATCAGAGGGATCACAGAAGGGAGTCAAACGTGACATGCCACATGACATTGTGTTCTTTTACGACAAATTACAGACACACCAGAAAAGATCACCTTGATTTCCATGAAGGTAGAAGAGAGTATGTGTGTGATTGTGGTAAAACTCTAATTTACAGGTCCAATCTCCATTGTCACAAGAAGAATTTCAATAGATCTACTAGTAAAAGAGCTTGAATGACTTTCTCAAAAGGATGGGTTGCAACAATGAATCAATAATTAGAGTTTCGTCAAAATCTGTGGATTGATAGGGTTACTACCGTTACATACTATCTTTTATTTGCTTGTGTAAAAATCGGATTTTGGGCTTATTTTTAGAGTTTTTCACAAGAAATCACACCGGTAACAATTTATACAAAAAATAAAGGTTGTAGAGATGGTCGTAAATTAAGTACTTCAAAAGTAAGCAAAATCTGAAATTGACAGAAGAACGAACACAGAAGTTAAAAAAAAACTGATATGATAGATGGCTCGTTAAAAATATCCTGTCCTTGGTCTATTGAAAGTACATGCAAAATTTCATTTTGATATGATCTATACAGAAAAAGTTATTGAACTTCAAAGTAAAAAATTGCTTCACATTTCATTTTACCCCATTATCTATAATTTTCAGATTTTTTACACATACAATATAAGATACTATGTAACACACCGTAAACTAGGAAACGAGGACATCACATTTCAGTTCAGAATCATTTTGTTTGCACGTATTTGTCATGGAGAATTTTATATAACAAGAGATTTAATTAGTTAGAGCAATAAGGTTATAGCCGATTTCGTTTTTTTCCAAATTCATAAAAGATTACCCCTTACGATGTCTGTCATATGTTTGAACTTTCTGTAAGTTAGCACCGGATTTCTATCAGATTGGGTTATGAATAAACAACCAATTCGTCCAATATCCTTGTCTTCCCTAGTACACGAGCAAGTGTGTGCGTGTTTAACATTACGCTCACAAGAATTCGGCGTGCCAAACACTAAAGCACTGCACGTGTGTTTAACATCTTTTTCGTAAATACGCTTAACGAAGACAACACAGACCTTGTAAATGGACTAGCATGAAATGTCATCGATAAAAGATGGTCTGGAAATATGTCGTGTGAACAGAGAGTTCTTTGGGTAAGAAATAAAGCTGTAAATATGATGCGGCGTGCTTAACATACATCGAAAATTTTCGCAATTTCGGAAATATTCTTTAAGTGATCTCTAAATACAGCGAACGGATAGGGGAAAGTTGGGTGTCTATGAAGACCTTAGACAATAGCGGGTACTTTAGGATAGGTGGTTTGTCTGAGAAGCTACGTAGATTGAATACATACCTTTCTAAAGTTTGAATTTTCACGCCGAAGCGGTCATTTCGTCGCCATTTTTTCGTGTTCAATACCATTGTCAATCACGTGATTCTCCCCATTGTTCAAGCATTTGAGACAACCGTGCTTCAAAATCGGCCTGTGAATATACTGTTTGGCCGGGATCAATTCTGCTCTCTTACGGTCACTATATGCCATGAGAATAAATTTGATCCGTGGTTCTTGATCAGACCGGGTGTATATGCAGACTGCTCCTGAACCAAGTTGGGTTCAAAAACCTATATTAAAGAACTATTTGCAGATCGTGGCTCAATGTTAAAGGGACATAACATTCCGATTTTCTTTTGTAAAAGTATGTCTTGATGCAAAGATTGGCTATTCTTATGCATATAAATGCTATCAGTTTTTTGAAGAAGTTGTTATTCATAAGCGAAAAATACGCCTCTAAAGTTGAGACAGATATGGCACATTACATATTTATAATACGAACTGTTGTGGACAACAATTTAAATTATTTTAGCACAAAAATAAATATTTCTCGTAAACGGCGTAATCATTTGACTTGAAGCTTTCAGAATTTTCATAAGAAAATATGCTATTTCAGATAATATAAAAGTATATATTTTTTTTGAAAAATAAATGTGAAATGTCACTTTAACCCTTTCCCAAACAAGACCTGGTTTTGACGTCCCTTATATAAGGCTTGGGAAAATATTGCAACAAAAGAAGAAACTGCTGATAACCAGCAGTTTCTACTTTTGTCTCAATATTTTCTTTACCGTATTTTACACAAATCCTATCATTAATAACACCCATTTTGTCATTTGTGACAGTTTTTGAGGTGGATTACTCTAAAATTTTGTCGTTTGGGAAAGGGTTAAAACAGATTCGTAAATCAATAAAAATGAAAATCTTACGGTGAGGAAAAAGGAGCTTGTGAAGAAAAAAAGAGCTTATGAAATTAAATGACTTAAGAATAATCACGATCACTTTAACAAATATATTTTTTTCTGATCTGTCCAGCGAATAATTATAATGGTTCTCATCCATTTTATAATATGATGCTATTTCGATGGCATTGACTTAACACTTGTCATGACAAGCTCTGGTTTTGACGGCCTTCGTAGAAAATGCCCAGGAAGGCATAAAGATAATTAAAGGGCAAGTTTACATCCAGCATTTACTATTTCTGTTTCGATATTTTCTGTGCTTTATTCCACACACATCCAATTTATATCAACATCGACGAGTCTCAGTTTGCTTTTGCCCGCAGCATCTTTCGAATCTTGGACTTTCAATTCTTACTACATTGGAAAGTGTTGAAGTCTATGACGCATGCGTACCCTGGCCACATATATCATAGATAGAATCATAACAATGACGTTCCTTTTACCGTTTCAAAAAATCGAAAATCTGATGAATTGTCGATTGAAAAATCAAAGTGATTGAGTTTTTAAATGACTTTGATCTTCTCAATTGTATTTTCTGTATGTTTGATTGAAATGGATTGACAATGAAATTAAAATATCTACCATAATTAAAATCTCATCTATGACCCTAGGTGTGCTAATTCTAAATGACCACGGATTTCGATCTAGAATTCGTATACCGTTATGATGAATTGGACTGAATAAGTATAATTTATTCTTTTATCTACTTTTATAATCAGATGCACGAATAAATCTTATTTTGCGATAGCTTTTCAACAAAAATTGGAAATAGATAGTGATACTCAGAATTAATCAAGTCAATTAACGAAATACGAAATGATCTAAACGTATCACACTTATGTATGTGCGTAAATGAGCGTACCAGAACATGTTCATATGCAACGGCGGATCCAGGATTTCTTTTAGGGGGTTCGTTTTTACAAAGATGGGGATTTGTTTTACAAGTATTACACACTTGTGACTGAATTTCTGCATGAAAATGAAAGAATCGGGCTACAGAGGGGGTTCATTTGAACCCCCGAACCCCTCCCCCCGTGGATCCGCCACTGATATGTACATGCGAACAGAAATCCACAGATAATGTGACATTTTTCTTCATGGGAAAAACGTCGATAAATGTTAACTTCAATAAATTTTAATTTGAAATACAATATGCATGTGCAATAACAAGGAAACTGGTCTATTTGACCGGAATTTGTTGTTGAAAAAATAAATCTAACTAAACGCGTTCAACTTATGTGCCATATAAGAACATAAGAAAATAAAGGAAAGTAAGGACATTGAAGTGATTTCCTAAACTTTAAGCAAGGGCTTTTTTTATTTACAAAGGACACGACCAGAGCTTTGTGAATCTTGGATTTATTTAGCTGCGGTGGCTTGAGTACATTGCCATAATGTGTACCTTGCATTCGAAACATTGTTAGAATCATAATTTCAAACCTGGCCTACCATATGCCCAGACATTTTGTAAGATAAAAAATTCGTTATGACTTTTGTCAAATACCATGTGAGTTGGACCTATGATAAAGTATAATAACGCAGACAAAGCGTTCATGGTGACTATCAGTATGTATAGCAAAATCCTAAACAGAAAGCATTTGTCATTACCAAATAAAAAGGGTTTAGAATATAACACCCGTTAGAAAAGCATTGTCATATATTATTTCAAAGGTAAGACCATCAGAAAATATATTCATCATGTTATTCAGCAAAATATTGATGAGATTTTCTTCGTATGAAAGTACATTCAACATTTGATCCCATCCAGCTATTGTTGTGCTCGGATTTAAATGTGTTTTATTTTTAATTTTGTCATCTGCTTCGTTTTTCATTCAACATATATACATTGTACTAATTTTCAACTACAAAATATTCTTTCCGTGCGAGTCGGAAGATTATTCTTGAAAATCTATCAAAGCTTGAACCTTAGTACATGGGGAATCACATGAAACAATAATGGTTGAAAATATTCAATATTTTTTTTATACATTGCCGATTTGAAAATAGTTTGACGCAGAGAAGACAAAATGTGTCAGGAACTTACTAGGTGTGAAAAAATCAAATGTGACACTACGAAACGAATGCTTATCGGTCGGACCAATGTTTTAGTATTAAGAACTACAATAATGTGTGTCCGTCAAAATGTGTTTCTCTTCAATATACGAAACATGACCAAAATTGAAAATTTTCGGTTTTGATCAGAGGATAGCGCTGTCTTGTCGAGTACGAAATATTTCGATCTTTCAGGTCATTTTCTCACAACATGTATTGTCGCTTTTCAACAAGAACCTCGAAATTGCAGCTTGTTTAAGCTGCAGTTACGAGATTTTTGTTGAAAAGCAGCAGTAAATCAAAGATACCTCGTCCAATCATGGATAGTTGAGGATCACGGGCGGTCAAAATCCACTCATTTTCGACCTATAATATATGGCCGTAACTCTGCTGGTCTCGCTAGCTTTACGACGGAATCCATCTATCAATTTGTCTGAACTGTTGTTTCCGACAAAATATGATTGTCAGAATATACTTCCCACATTTCTACAAAACATGGTACTCTGACAGGTACGCTAATGTTATTTATGTGAAAGGAAAATGGCTTGATTTGAACTGTATTTCTCCCCTGGTATTGTCGTATTTGAAACTACACAGACATGTTCTTGAAGTACACATACATTCAGAAACTTTTACTCATGTCATCAAACTTGTTTAGCAATGGTAAATATACACTAACACTACCAGATATCCTTGCTTGTGCACCCACTACATTGTACTGAGTATCATAACGTTGAAACAACTCGCACATGAAATGTGTAAGGTATTCAAAATCAAGTATTACGAATTGCATCGGTAATATATAGCTTGCTTAATCAAAAGTGCCAAATGATGCAATGTCCGATGCATCTTACTTTCATCACCAGATCAATGCGAAAACAATTCTAACAATTTTTTTGTAAGCAGAAGCATTGTGGATTTACTTATGATTATTAAAGTGACATTTCATTTTTTTCTCAAATTTTACTTTTGTTTTAACCTGAAAGAGCTACCTTTCTTATGAAGATTCCGAAAATTTCAAGACACAATATTGAACCGTTTACGAGAAATATATATATTTTTTTGTGCTGAAATTAAATAAAATTGTTGTGGACAGAAGTTCAGATTTATATGGAATTGATCATTTCTGTCTCAACTTTTAAAGGCATATTTTCGCTTATACGTTTCGTAAATAGCAACTTCAAAAAACTGATAGCATTTCTACGCATTAGAATAACCAATATTTGCATCAAGACATACTAAAATGTAAAATGTAATTGGAATGTTATGTCCCTTTAAGTATGCCATCTTTCCATGTCTTGTGGTATACGCAGTGTAAAGCCTTGGGAAAATAACATCCGTAGAACTTTGCATTTGTTCATTACTGTCGTTGTTCAATTTATCGGGTCCCTTATTATTTTCCTTTTCGAAAATCAGCAAAAGAAGTTATTCATAATTGAACATTTCTTCATTTCTACATGTATATTGTTGTTATTCCAAGGTGATTGTTAATGGTGTATATCATCTTTATGTTTAGAATATCGCTTAATGATAATGTAATACAAGTGGTTGCATAATATATCTTCCCATTTGATAAAAAGAAATAGTCCACCGTTTTGCAGAAGAGCACAGTTTATCCTGTCCAATTTGAAATGATAAGCCAAAAACAATTTGTTTTTACTGCCGTTTATGAATTTAACTTTTGGCCATCTAACTTTTCTTGTTTATCTTCAATGTTCTGAAAAGCTTCATATAGTACCAGTGACATAAGTAACGAGCAATCGTTGACACGATCTTTTACATGATATTTGAACATATATGTTGCTTTTTTTATTATCATCCATCCTTTTTTTATCAAAATACAATCATCATCAATATGAATATTTACTTGGAAATCAGTCTACAAAATAAGATATGTGTAGGTTAGAGCGAAAGTCTTTCATGCCATTTGACAGAAATAGAAACTTGAACAACAAATGTGTATATGAATTGACGAACAACGACAAAAAGCAACATTTCATGATCAATGATTCGTTCCTTGAAAATATTCCGCATTTCCAGAATAGCAGTAAGTGATTTATTGCTTTAAAGGGCAAACCGCTATGTTTTTATTTCATCGTTGATTAATATATGGACTGGGGCGGTATTCTTGTACAGAAAATCGCTGAAAACTGCTGGAAGCGCTGTTGTAAATCTAAATTATGTCGCACAGTCTATCTGCTTGTTATCTCTTCTGTTGTTATTTCAATTATTTCATTTCTTTGACCCATTACCAGACGACAAGATTTCAGACTGATCCAGATTCAAATGAATAATATTTCACACATTTTGGTCATTCGTGGTAAAACCATTATGGAAAATGAGGAAATGACTTGACACAAGCAAATTCTTCATTTTACACAGTATTTTCTAAAGCCTTTATCTTGTATGGCGTCAAAACGCGTATCTGTTAAGAAATTATTTGGGCATTACATCATACATTTTATTCATTTGTTTCCCTCTTTCCATTTCTCTTAATGTAGTCCACCCCTAATGAGATTCGCACGACGTCTGAATTATTCGGGCATGATCGAAAACATTCGGTGGTGGAACTCTCCGCCGCCGAATGTTAACGACCGCGCCCGAAAAGGTTCGGATACGTAACGACGAGGCTCGAAAAATCCGATGTTTTATGAATCTCAAAATGGCGACATTACGGGTATTCTACCTTAATTTGTTGCTATATATTTTTGCATAAACCATCTCTTACGGTCATATTCACATAAATAATATTCGGATGATACGGAGAATGATGGTTAATTAAAATAACTGATATCCCTTTTCAAAACGATAGAATTTTAGATTCTACCATATTAAATACAGATGCAGAGAACAAGATTTGTGTTATTAAAACTATTATTTGTGCAGAAATAGCACAGAAAATACTGATACAAAAGGTATCAGACTTAAGCCAGAATAGTGTTCCATCAAAGTTTTCAAGCATCAAATGTTAAATATAGGACGAAAATAGTCTTATCACGGACACTGTCTTCTAATTGCTATAAACTGCGTGTCTTTTAACTTACAGGGAAATGGACCTCGACAAAACACAAAATGTTTTGACTCTTTTCGCAATGTACAGCAACAACATTTATGCTACATTTTGTAGAAAATCGCGAAACAACCTTCTGCTAGTATAGCTAATAATTCTGAATCACATCAAAATACATATCTGCCTGTTTTTAACGGGTAATCTCATTTTGGTTTTAAAGGATAATACATGACCAGAAAAATGGAAAACTGCGGGTCAAATACACATTTTCCGGGGAATTGTGGAAAAGTGCTAGAAGCGTTTATGTAAACCTTGCATGTTTTCTGTTTTGTCGAAAATTTTATTATTTCATATTCTTTTATTATATTTCTCAAATTTCACCATTTTTTAGTCAAGTATTTTCATGAAAAAGTATATGCGTATTTTGAACGTGTACCTCTAAAGTGAAAACGTTTAGATCATGCTCATGATCAGTGCATCTGTAGAGTATTTTGGTTCATTCACAATAAGAAGTTAGGTTGCCATTTTGTATATTATACAGACGGATCGGCGAACAAAATTGGCAACTTGACACAGTGGTATGATTATATTGGAAGCAAAACATAACACAACTATATTATTTTGACTTTTTTGTTAAACGACCATTTGGACATGTAAAAGTACAATGTAATAATACCTTAGGATAATACCTTAGAAAATGTGTTTCTTCAATGAATTAACAATGTATCTATCTGTTCGACGTTTAATCTTCTATTTTTGATATTAAGTCATTGAAACTGTTAAAATTGCCGACAGTTATAGACAATACAAGCGACTACAATAACCAGTCTAATGAAAACCGACGTATTTCGAGGTCATAAATTGTGAAAATTGAAGGACAACTTTAAGAGGTTAGGGGCCATAAATTGTTCAAACGGCTCGAAAATTCGACTGTACTTGTCAGAATAAAATAGCGCCAAATGTTCCTCAAACTTTCATCACTGACAACAAATTTGACAGAATTGAAGGATTGGTCTTAGACAATGTGATATGATACCTTTCGTGGTTGAATGATAATACTAAGAAATAAGTTCGGTACTGATTTAATGATCATTAATGATAATGTTTGAATTTCAGATGATGTCCCTTTGTTATTACAGCTGAAATGGACACAGATTGAAGATACAGTAAGTCATGTACACGTAGAATGAGAAAATGCTGATAACTATTGTTGTTATTATTATTTATATGCATAATTCTGTTATGAAAACTCTGATAAATAGTGTTACATACACAACTGCCTTACGTGAAAATCATAGTGCAGATAATTAGTGTTACTATTACAACATAAGGCATATGCGCAATATACCTACGAGAATATGCTGAAAACCGTTGATGCTATTGGTATTCATATGCACAATAACCACACGAGAAAATGCTGATAACCATTGTTACTCTATAACATACATGTACATGAAATGAAAATCTTGCTAGAAAATGTTGATATCTATGCCTACAATTACTGCTGTCAATATTCATATGCAGAATAACCTCACGAGAAAATGTTGATAATTGTTGTTGCTACTATAATTTACATACAAAATAATCTTACGAGAAAATATTGATATAGTTATGTCTGCTATTGTAGCTATCATTATATATATGTAGAATATCATAATCAGAAAATGGTGATAACTACTGTTGCTTGTATGATTTATATGCAAAATAATCTTACGATGAAATGTACGAGAAAATGTTGATAACTAATGTTGCTATTATAATTTACATACATGTGTACCCCATTGACAAAATGCTGATAACTGCTGCTGCTATTAATATTTCATGACAAAAGAAAAACTACTGTTACGAGAAAATGTTGATAACTATAGTGTTGCTATTATAATTTACATACATGATTACCTCACTGAGAAAATGCTGATAACTTTTGTTGCTAATGGTATTTCATGACAAAAGAAAAACTACTGTTACGAGAAAATGTTGATAACTATAGTATGGCTATCATAATTTACATACATGATTACCTCACTGAGAAAATGCTGATAACTTTTGTTGCTATTAGTATTCTATGAAGAAAGAAAAACTACTAGTGTTGCTATTACAAGTTATATACATGATTATCTCACTGAGAAAATGCTGATAACTGTTGTTACTATCATTATTTCAAAACTACTGTTTGCAACGATTTGATATTCTTAGTTGATCATAAAACGTACACAGCACATACTATTCATTTCGTGTACATATAATTTGTGTAGAGATGTCCTATGATTAACCTTGTATTTTCGTTTCGTACAAGGCAATCAATTACGGGACTTGTATTATTCTGTCTTGTACTGTTTTCTATTTTGTTTAGTACTGTTTTCTTCTGTTGTATTGTTTGCACTATCAATGTTCACTGTCGCACCACCATTGTAAAATTTATATGCCACATGGGTCTATGACCATCTGGAAATATCTAATAAAACTTGAAACTTGAAACTTGTAAATGTAAAAAAAAAATAATGCCGACTTTGCTTGGATATATCGGTACATTTGCCATTAAGCTTTATTTGATTAAACGTTTTTTTTTTTTTTTTTTTTTTTTTTTTTCATTTCAAATTATACATTTTAATTGATGCATTTTACTGTATCTTAAATATTTAAGAGTATAGATGTGCTAGAAGATGTGCTAGAAGATTATTAAATTTTTCACAGATAAAGGAAAAATAAGTTGCAATTTGCATGACGCAAACTTGCGAAAAAAATAATATAAGATTAAATTTGAAAATACCAGTACATGTATTGGCAGGAAAAAGATGATATGGATACATTATCAAAACAATTATGAGGATTTTCTCGCAAATTCATGTATGTATTTTCTCTGTTTTCTTTTTGCTTCACAATACACTTATGTTTTGAATACAGTTTCATCCAGCTTGAGAGAGTATTTCATCAGTTTTCCTGATCAAATATTGATAGTTATCAGACAAATGTATTAATTTTCAATATAATATTATTTCATTTAATCAACAATATCGTCGCTTTTCAACGAAAACCTCGTAACTGCAGCTTAAAACAAGCTGCAGTTACGAGGTTTATTTAAAAGCATCGGTATATTGTCTCTGTTTTTAGACATGAAAATTGAATTATTTCCAGAGACAAAAAGCGCGGTAGTATCATCAGTAGTAGCCCCTGTCAAGCTTGCACCGCCTACCACCCTCCAATAAATCTTGATAGCCCTTGAAGGGAACTTATCAGGGGCCGGTAGGACAACCTTTACATAACACCCCGTTCCTATCTACACACAGATCAAAGACGATAGCTGTTTGATCGGCGTAAATCAAGGGCCAGTATTGTCTCCTCCTAGCTCCCTTATGTCCTCTACAACATAATTATAGCACTGGTCAAGATCACTTCAAGATGATTTTAACTCTGCCCAAAACAACAATATTATAGAGTAGTAAATGTAGAAAGTTGCTGAAGACAACAAATTGGTGTAACTTTATGATTATGAAAATGCCTTTTATTCATGGAAAAGGAAGAAATGCAGCATTTTGTTTTTGTCTTTCTTTATTTATTAAGGATTTGAGTCATTAAAGAAAGACATTGTTTTCGTAAATGCTACAGATTCTGGTGCCAAACAAATCACGGCAAATCTTTTAATTTACCAGACGGCAAACATATATTCTGGTCTAACTAAGGATGTTGCAGACGACAACTTCAAGCGAATGGAATCTCAAATTGGTTAGAATCTGGTAGAAAACATTTAGGGAAATGAAGAAATTGCTTGTCACAAGCTTTCGGATAGAAAACATTTGGGGAAATGAAGAAATTGTTTGTCACAAGCATTTCTTCATTTTCCACAATGTTTCCCTTAAGTCGCCAAAAAGCGTCAATGTGTGGGAACGAGTTAAATTATTTTCAATGCAATGACCGTCAAGCAGAGTGTCCAGCGCTCGCTTGCAAGATGTCCGTAGCTCATATCTTAACAAAGATGGATACATAAAGATTGTTATTACATTCAAAGTAGATTTTACAATTGTAATCGTAGATAAGTATGGATCAAATTGATATTGTTCGATTAAAGTTGTAAACGTCTTTAAATACTCTCAGCTTTTCTACACAAATATTGTAATTTTGTTATCTTTTTACAACATAATAATTGCGCTCTCTGATCTAAAGATAAGTTGCAAATCTTCCTAATTGTTTTGCGCACTGTGTGTCGAAAGGAAATTTGAATCTTTATTCAAAATAAAGGAAATGCAGTAGTGATTTGTAGATGGATGAAAAGAAATATTTTGGAAATAAGGGCAATTTTTCACGACTTATATGTATAAGCTATACTTTTAAACTTATTTTGATTTTGATCCGTGGGTTCAGTTTTGGACTTCTGAAATTTTGACAAGAACAGCACGAAAAAAAGTAAAAAACCTAAACTCCTTTTCGTTCATTTTTTTCTGGCATGATAAGATTATGTATTTTTTTCTTTTTCTAAAAACGTACAAATTTTGTTGATTTTTGGTACCTGATAGAAAGATTTTTTCAACAAACAAGACAAAATGCGTATAAAATTGTAAGTAAAAAGTAAACTTCTTTTATGGAAGTCGGGAACTACATGTGTGCATCTTATAAAATAAGTATTTTGACCACTTACACGACTTAGATTATCATTATAAAGTATAAAAGCACATACAGGTCAGTCTTATCAAAAGAAATCTTCGTATATGACAATGTTAAAGTTATGTCAAAACGGTTGTAAAAAAATATTGCACCTTCTGTAATCTAAATAAACCATCTTTAAACAATAGATAATAAAAGATAAAAACAAGATTGTTAACCCCGAAACATGATGATAAGCCTCAAAACATATGATTATCAGTATTTTTTTAACAATTTCATTTCAGTTTACTTTTGACAGTACAGTATAAATGGGCCGGGCGTTACAGTTGAATAACTCCTATCTTGACTGCAATACATAACAATTCATTTAATAGCTCGCATTCGAAAATACTCTCGCATTTGAAAAAAATCCACTCACCTGGTCAAATAACGGTGAACTTCGATTTTTTTCGACGAAACATATTCTTTCGGAGAAATTATTGATCCAGCGGAAAAATAAGGACAGATGTCATAAAGAATAACTGTCAAACTTGTCATAAATATATTAAATTAAGCAGCATATCGTTCGAATAATACTGAAGTGTGTATTTTTTGTGATCACGTGACTAGCTACTGGATTCTCATTGGACGTTGGTTGAAGGGCATGCTCAGTGATAGTTAAAATTAGTTGATTGAAGACTAAATATGAAGTTACACAGTAAACTGTATGTAGATACCCATATATCGGTTGCATCCATTTGATAAAGTGTTTAGTAGTCTAATTTAAAGTGTGTCAAGGGACGTGTTGTTTAAAACATGAATACTTATTACGGCAGTGTGGTGCCGGCACACGTTCCGTCAATTAACGGCGGACAGACGGACATTTATTTCGGAAACGAGGGTAAGTCGTTGGAAAATAATTTCCATTCAAACCCTCCAAATATGTGCTTCGAAAATGACAATCACAATTCTTACGGAATGAACAGTTTCCATGGATTTCAACAAAGTTTTGATAGACTAGAAAATCCAGGACATAACAGATTAGTGAATTTACAAAACAAACAGACTTCAAACCCGTATTGTGGTAATATGAACGGATATGTATACCAAAATCCAAACAGTTACATGAGTTCGTGCAATGTGAATGTAAATGTAAACACAAACAATTGTTCACCCCCGGGATTAGGGGGCCCTTTCCACGAGGACAGATTTAATACAGACCGATTAGGAAACGTTAAATCGGAGGACAGTTGTATACCTACCCCACCTCCTAATAATTTTTCACCCCATGAACATACATATAATCATATAAACAATAATATTCACCATGGTCTCTCCCCCACGGAAATATCATCACATAATACCATGAATGGAAGTCCCCCATTACCGCAACATTGTAACGGCATGATGAACAACCCCTATCCATGGATGAGACAGTTACCCGGTATGTATACTGTAGTTATTTCTTTCTATACAATTTTAGTCCATTTAATAAATGGAATGCTATTTTTGACCATTTCTGAACCGCAGCCATCTGAACGGTTCCTATTCAAAAGCTGCTGCTGAAAAGAAATGGACATTGTTTAAAGATATGTTTTCTGTACAATACAGCGCTGAAAATATTGAGACAAAAGAAGAAAATGCTGGTTGCCAGCATTTTCTTCTTTTGTCTCAATTTTTTCCTCAAAAATTGTCTCTGTTAGATGTGTCAAAGGGCGTAATTGTTTGTGAGAGAGGGCTAACCGTGTTGCCATCAACAGGGCCACAGAAGAAATCATTTGAGATTGAAAAAGCAGATTTTATTAATTTTATTGCAAATTACTTTTTTTTTCAAGAAACGAAGAGTCAGGACCGAACAGAACTACATAAATTTATCAGATGTTTTGAACATTTTAATAAGCATGACAAATATATAGATGTTTTCTCTTTTTGTAGAGATATAAAACATATACCAGATGTTTTGAACATCTTAATAATCATAACAAATATAAAGATGTATGTTTAGTAGGAATTTATTAATTAGAAAACAAGACTACAAAAATCAAAATAGATAATCCCATATTCTAGGTGAAACTTAATGCGTTTCTCACATAGTATCGTTATTCAAATGAACTAAAATTTACCACATTAGATCTATTTTTTTTCTCCTTTCTTTCTTTATCTTTAAATGTTAAATCAGTCATAAATAGCATATACATTAATCGCTTGTTTTCTACATTTAATACAAACATATTCTAAGCAACTTTGATATTTAGTCACATTTTAATGAATCGTTTCTGATTCTTTCTTTTTCGGTTTTAGATAGATATTGTTAATAAATCCTCACAATTTCGATACAAATCCTTAAAAACTAACGACAAATGGCAAAGAAAAATTAATAGTCATGATTATTAAGAATTATCTTAATGTTTTTTCATGATATTTTTTATTGTTTGGTAAGGGGGGTAAGAAAATAAAGGTAAATGTTGCCTGTAAATTCCTCATAGATAGATATACATTAAAAAAAAGGACAAGACAGTAAATGGAAGTTTCCATTACGGAGGATATGTGAAACTTTAAACATTATTTATTGGGTTGTTTCTACATCGTAATCAGATATACAACATAGACATACGGATCTTTATATCACAATATATGACATCCAAAATATCGTTAAAATAACCCATGTGGAAAAAAAACTTTCTAAATTTTTCTCTTGTACTACTCTTCTTTTATTTGAATTATTTATGTTGGTCGCATTCAATTGAATATAACTTTTAGAAGATAAATTTCATGAAAGGAAACAAAATTATGTTGACAGGTTTTCACTGTTTAGCCGAAGGATACTTTCATGTAAAAAAAAAAATGTAAAAAAAAAAAAAAAAAAAAAAAAAAAAGAATGTTACTTCAAAATCATTTTTTATCAATATAAAAATATTCGACAATTCGCTTGCTTGAATATTCCATCCTTTAATAAATGGCAACAACTGATGAATTGAAAAATAATAGAAAGATAGTAAATGGATTGATCCACTTAATACAAAATCTATTTTGAATTGTAGCTTAGTGTACAAAGTTAAAATAAATCATATCGTATAATATTATGAGAGTATATTTCTCCTTCCTTTTCTTGATAAAAATCAGATATTTTCCTGTTGATCAATGTATTAAATAAATATTCACTGCTCGTTTTAATTTCAAGTAGTGTTATTCTATATAAAAATTATTACTCACATGCAATATTTTATTAGCTACAATTGTATCTTTAAGTTGCATGACATTTTTCTTCTTTACATTTCTTTTAAAAATGCGATACTTCTTTTCAATATTCTAAGTTGCTGAGTCGCTCATTTAACAATTACGAAAATAGAAATAAACACAAGAATGGTTAGATGAACATAAATAAATTTATATACAAGAAGGAAAATAAAAAAAACGAAAATTTTTAATCTAAGAAATGGTGATAAAGTCGATTAAAATCAAGAAAATACAACGATAATAATATCTAAAATAAAACGCTGGTTCTAAATAATATTTCCTTTTGTATTCGGTTTTCATCCATTCTCAATTTGAGAAATGAATTTTAAAACTTTGCATACGTAATGAGCATATTTTTTTTTCATCATTTTTCGTTTTCATTTTTTTCTTTATTTCTTATCATTTAAGGAAATGTTTTTGTATTTTCCTAAGTATTATTTTTTGCTATATTTGCCAGTTTGATTATCATACATAGCGCGTATTTCATCTGGTTTAAAAGTTCACGCAACACTACTAACTTGCTCTCGAGATGCAGTATGGTAAAAGTCATAAATTCTATCAAAATCTTATTATCATTTCCATTTGATGAAAAGACCTGAAGGATCTAGAATATGTTCACTCCCTATCACCAGTCAGTCGCATAAATAACAATAGAATAAGGAGAGAAAGTTCTCAAAGCAAGAACACAACCACAAAAGCCACAAATAAATCTTTTTCTGTCTCGCCGGCTTTTCAACAGTAACACAATATCACACATAAAATAGAAAAATACCCTTAATTTTTTTACACTTTTCTAAAACAATCGCTGAGTATGATGTTTTGGAATTCGAATTTTTAATTGCCACTGTCAATAAAGGAAGGAAATAAGCCCATAAACAATATTAAAATTTTAAAATTTCAATGTTTCCTATCCCATTTTAACGAATTTGTGTAAGGTAATTTTCGTTTGCAGCTATTTTCAAAATGGTACAAAACGGGTATCTATAAAAATATTGGCACTATGTTTCTTTTTTTTTTTGGGGGGGGGGGGCGTAAAATGCGTTTTACTTAAATACATGTAGGACTAAAAAAGACAAAAGAAAAAAAACTTTAATAGTATGGATACAGAACTAGCGTTTTTATTCAATTTGCAACAATGTATTTTTGGACGGAAAGAATGAAAAAATGAATATTAGAAAATGTTCGACCAAAATAGCCTTCTTAATATTATCAAGAACATTCAAATCTAATTCAAGCATTCTTGGAATTAAAATCAATGCTAATATTTGAAACAGCATAGATTGGTAACATGTACATATACAAATAATTCATATTTCAAAAGAAATTAATAAAAAATACTACGATTGTTTTTTTAGTGGGCTATTTTTTCTTCTTTTTTTTTTTTTTTTTTTTTTACAAAACACCAAAAGAAAAACATCGTTTTTATTGGAAATGGTAACTTTTATTGTCCTTCATAAGTTTTGAGTTCCTGAATAAACATTTTGTTTGGGAGGAACAGAAAATAAAATACGATAAGGAGAAAAATTTAAAACTGTATAAAATAAAAGGAGCTGGTCAGTTTATTTCTGACAAATAATATTTGATTCAATTTCAAAATTCGAGTTCGCAGAACTAGATAGAAACGCGTACGATATTCGCGGAAACTTAAGTTATGTACAAAAATACTTATCATAATTTATGTTGGGACATCCACTCTGAAGTAAAAATGACATTGTTTCTCTGAAAGACAAACCAAAGCTACATATATCCGGGGATAAATGCATTCTTACTTTGTTAGTTCAATTCCAAAGCCCATGTTGTAGATACTTTGAATCATCTGGACGGGACGATTCCAATGAGTACCACAACACCGGGTTTGGTGAACATCAAAATATGTTTTACGTTGTAATAATTCACAACCCCCTCCTTTCTGTAGCTCTGAAAAACTAAGTTTATAAATCTTACCAAGATAATAATGCTTATCATTTTCATTTAATTTCAATTTAGACAGCTATCAGTTTCCACTTACAAACGACGAATCTTACATCTGGCACTTTTTTGTCTCATAAATAATAAATATGTATGAGATAATGACGAAAGACGAAGCGAAAGTCAACGTCCAGTCATCAATCTTTCACACTAACTTTTTGTTCTTGAAGTTAAAATGATTTAGAATTAACCGAAGTACATAAATAGAACCTTGTTATGGTTGAACCTATCACTAGAAATAAAGAAAAAATGATAAATGGATCGAATTTGAAGTTCTTTCCTAAGACAATTGATAATTTTGATAACAATCTCCGTATTTTCTAAAACAACATTTGTCATCCTAGGTATATGTTTTAGATCATTTGCATATCATGGATGATATAAAGTAGTCATTAGTCACTATTTTGTAGGGAAAAAATCAAAGGATTTTTTGCTTGCAGGCATAATAAGCAAGGATCGGCTTGCACGAATATTACATCCCAAAATCGGAATTATTCCTGATATAAATGGAAATATGCGGTCCATAAAGTTGAAACTCGTTATGTCGAAGTCGTAGGGAGTGCAATTATACCTCGAGATATCCAGAGTTCGACTTATTTTCTTCATTTCCATTAAAGATGAAAGGTATCTATTTATGTTGGCCATTAAGTACGTTAATAAAAGAAATTTAGTGTAAAAGAAAGGAAATTGCTCGAGAAGAGCACCCCCCCCCCTATTTTCTACTATATTTCAATGCCTGTATTAACTTCAAAATAATTTATTTGAACACTTTGGCCACGGAATTGTGATGACGGTTCCACTTCGACTTAAGCGGAAAATCGAATTATTGACTCATCTGATGTAGAAATATAAGGTTATGTAATATGTATGCATGTTAAGAAGTAGGAAATTAAGCTAGATGCAAATTAATTAACTGTTTATCCCATCAATAAGAAATGAACACCATTTGGTATTTATGCAAATAGGCAATCATTAACGGGACTTCTAGTCTCTTTTAGATGCAGTTAGATCTCTAATACTTTCCTTCAAACAGTGAAATCTTTTTAAACAGTCAATATTTTTTTTTTTTTTTTTTTTTTTTTTTTTTTTGGGGGGGGGGGGGGGGGGGAACAAGAATATGCTGGTAATAGACAATTCCTTGTTTTGCCTCTTTATTTTCACCGCTATTATGTAAACACATACAATCTCTATCAAAATATCGTCGGTTACGTTCTAAAAAGTCGTAACTACAGCTTATTTAAGCTGTAGTTACGACATTTTCGAACATGACAAACCATATATTTTGTAGTCTGCATCCGCTTCGAAATTGGAGCTGACTAAATTTCTGCCGTTTGGAGAGTGCTAATCTTTTCCAAAATAAACCAAATGCAAGGACGATTGGAAAAAAATGCAAATAAAAAGAAATATACCCGATAAAAGAAATTATCTATCTTTTAGCACAAGGTTATTGTAGCATGCAGCATTTTTCTTTTTACGCTAATATATTCTAAAATAACATTGTATAGGTGGCCAAACTAGAACGTAATACGGCACATGTTTACAATATTTACCTATGTATCTTCTACATGAAAATGAAATAATCAAGCTATAGAGGGGGTCGTCTGAACCTCCCCCTGGATCCGCTACTGTGACAGATTCAGAGCGATTGTTTATAAAGTGATGCCACATTCTTCCGCAGACACAAATTAAGGTAGTCTACCCAAATGAGGTTCGCGCGACGTCGGAATTATTCGGACATTCGGCGGTGGAACATTCCACCGCCGAATGTTTACGACCGCGCCCGAATATGCTCGGATACGTAACGACGATGATCGAAAAAAAAAACACGATGTTTTATGAATCTCAAAATGGCCACATTATGGATATTCTAATGACCAATGTGCGTAAAATTCCTTTACTTTTGTTTTTTAAGTTTTCAAATTATGAAGCCTTTATAAGCTCTATTTTGTCATGCCAGTACCCACATATCGACATGCTAACAAGGCTGATTTATTCTTTCCCGTGTTATGGCAGCGTTTAGGCCGTAATCTGGATGATCAAACTTTGTAATGCACGAATACACAGTACAATTATTCACAATCTGCAATGATTTATGTTAATTATATCATATACGATTTTATGTCATGATCGTGTAGGCCTATATGTACACACGATTTATAAAGTAAGAGCTTCATGCAAGCAGCATATTATTATGTATGTGGCACGCTTGTGTTGTATTTATCAGCTTCCCACATTCTGTTGACATTTTAAGTGCATAACGACACACACATCAGTTCTTAACACATTCTCGCCTTCTGACGCCCTACAAAATAAAAACATTGAAAAACATTATGGAAAAGGAACAAACTTTTTCCTTTTTATGTCAAATAGTTCCGTCCTGAATGGGTCGAGATGTCCTTCATTTTGAAATGCTTCATTGTAGCACATTTATAACAAACGTCATCGCATTTGCGAGCGAAAATTATAGCCATATTCGGAGATTGAAAAGCATGTAAAAGTTTGTCTATGTTTACCCGTTGAAATGATTTTCTGATTGTACCATGGCATTACATATAAGAAGCATAATACATGAATATAGTTACATGTATCTTATTCATCGGACACTATAACTAAAGTATTAAACACTACATCCTACCCTGCTATACGCTACCATCCCCATATTACAATGACCCAGCCAGTATATAACCTGATATGCTCTTGTGCAGTTTAGGTCTCATATATTTTCCTTAAATATACTTCGCCTTCATTTGGGAATTTATTGAAGAATTCCTCTGGCGCCCACAATTCTTTCTCTCTCACCCTTGGCTAAATATTCCGAATTTTCGATGGAAAACACGGCAAACCTTTAAATTATCCCTTTCTCTTTATGAAAAGATTCATCTAGATGACAATTCTATGATTCCAATATAAGTCACTGATAAAGAACTTAACTTATATTTTGAAATATTCTTTAAAATAAAACAGATGGAAAAGCGAAACTTATGTCATTTCCTTATAACCATCATGGTGTTTTGCAAGTCTCTGTGAACTTGAAATACAATATCTCTTTCCCACATTAACGGCGTTCTTGTGCTTGCAAAAGACATAAGACAAAATAGAAAGTGTTTCAGACTGGTCAATGGAACTGGCAAAATGGTGTTCCTCCGAAATTGGTTGTCATTTTCATTCTTTATCAGAAACATCATACCAATAGTTTGTTTGCCTATGTGTCTGAAATTTTGTTTAAACACCATGGTAATATTGGTTTCTATGGTTTATTCAGTATCAATCGTAGACTGTGACGACAAAATATTATTCATATCAAGTTCAATTATTGTATTTGATTATTTTTTACAGACACTTAGAACTATAGATGACAAACATTTGAACTACATGATATATTTGACGTTATGATTCAAATAACCTTGGCTCATTGCTCTCTCAAACGAGCTCAAAACATTTTGCTGAATAGTAAAATTACATGGCCTATTAAATTAATTTTCTATCAATGCATGTCAACCCGTTGTGTCTTCAGAGCATAACGTTAACGAGCTCAGAAATATGCACATTTATGACAGAAAAACATAATCAGGTAGCTTTAAAAAAGAAATTGACATTTGGCGTATGTATTGTACCATTTTTGTTCAAGCAAAGACGTATCGTTGAGTATGGAGCTTGTGCCCTTATACCATTGACATATTCCTAATATATCTTTCTATTTCGATGATCGTGAACTTTAAAAGTTGATTGCCATTTTAAATTTTTACTCCATGGGTTCATATATGTATAAAGCATTGATATGATTATGAAGTGTGTGCCTAACGGAACTTATAAGTGTAAATTAAGAAAAAGAACGAAAGAAATGACAATTTCCGTATCATAGACATAACACTATGTATATAAATATAATTATGTATTCGTTAAAGATGGGTCACCAAGTAGAAAGCGCGCAATCCTCCGACCTACTCACAATATGATATATATAACGTGCATGTTCATATTTTATTTAAGTTTTGTTTTATTACGCAACAAAAGTGTGACATCTAACATCTCGTGTCATCATGGCGTCAAATAAATGTATTTAAAATGATAAACAGACGTTAACTAGTTGTAAATATTATATCATTACCTCAGAATTGAAATGAGGTTCCTTGATGAAGAGCAGACATCGTAACAAGAAATAGAAATAGTATCTCTTCTACTCATGTTCATGTGCATATATGACGCAAAACACATATGAGCCGGGATCCGGACAATGTCTTTTATATCATATGAGACAGTTATGTCCCAAGGCCAGCCTATGCATAAGTGTAGTCTGGCCGGGATCCATACTACTCTATTACTGTTGCTTGATCATGAATGGGCTGTTAGAGAACAACATGCTTCTTGATCAGTCTGTGTGTATGCATTATACTGATCTTGAACCATATTGTACTCAAAACACATATAGATCCTGTCTCATATGTACCGGTATGTTCACTTATAAGCACGTCTCTTGTAAAGTAGTGCATAATTGTTTTCAGTGCCAACTTTTTTGATGAGTGGAAGGCCTATCAGCGCCATGTTTTATAATGAATCGAAGATTTTCCATCAGTTGAAAGAGGAATTGTCTTATATTGCATATTTGATCAAAAACACGAAGGCTCCACCAAGCTCACATAGATGCATTCTGTAAAAGTGCAAGCATTAATTAAATAATAATCGAAAAACTCTCTTCTGTTACATCATTCAGTTAATCAAAAAGTAGTTTATGCGTCTCTCGAAAACAAAGCTTCATTGTAACACGCTTGCATTTGCGAAATTCCATAGATAGAAATCAAATATATGACTTAGAAATCGAAAAACATTATCTAGCATGTTAAGAAATTTCATTTATTGCGACCAGGCCCTCCTTCTATTTGTCATACAGTGAGTGTAAGGTATACAACCCATCATTAGCACCAAAGAGCCAGAGGCGAAATTCAAAAAGTGCCAGTATTTCCTAAACTGTGTTGTGTTACATTTCCATTCCAAATATAAACATAAGCATTTTGAATGGTTTAGAAATTTCAATTTATGCCTACTTATGGAAATATTTGATAAAAATGTTCAAAATTCCCCCCTTGCACATGAATATAGAGTAAAATAATATTTGTAAATTATATTCTTCTTGAAGCATCATCTTGAAATCGGGCACGGTGAATCAACTTCAGTGAAGTGTTGTTAAAAGTATGTGTAATTTGACGCATTTTGTATAGCTAGAAAGTGGTGTTTTAATGATGGGTTATGTACCTTAAGCTGCAGTTACTGCACGTTCGGACGAAAATAACGATATAGATTATATATACAATAACACTTCCATCTTCCCACAAATCGGTCATTATGTTATCACCAGAGGCGCGTTCTTTAGAGCGAGATTTTTTAAGATTTCTTAAGATGTTTTGGATAAAGCGTTTTTAAGACCGAGACTTTGACCGAGCTGTTCCGAATGCTCCATATTTATACAAATGACGTCATCATGACGTCATTTGTATAAAGTATGGAGCATTCGGAACACCGCGGTTTATGAATTATAAGGCGTTCGGAACATCTCGGTCAAGTCTCTTTTAAATTGTTTCTATAGAGTTGACCGAGGGATTCCGCATGAAGTATAGGGTAATGGCGCCTCCCATGGAGGGTCTTAAAAATCTTGATCTAAAGAACGCTTCATCCTAAAATATCTTAAGAAATCTCAAGATTTCTTAAGAAAGCTCGCTCAAAGAACACACCTCAGATGTAATACGTAATACATAAGTCATTAAAGATGACAATCAATATCTCATACATGTTTCAAAAAGAATGAAAAAATAAACTTCGGGTAATTAATATTGCCAAGGAAGGGAAATTGTTAAGGAGATTTTGAATACCGTATGATACCGTATTCAAATGACCCTTTCAAATGTGACGACAAGACTATTA
Organism: Fragum sueziense; assembly: GCA_963680895.1. NCBI lineage: Eukaryota > Metazoa > Mollusca > Bivalvia > Cardiida > Cardiidae > Fragum > Fragum sueziense. Next base: position 48,343,674 of record OY804600.1, read on the forward strand.
GCATTTTTTAGATGTACAGAGTGTCCCCCCAAAAAAAAACGGAACCCTATTTCAAAGTCAAATATTTTAAAGCGAAAGCATAGAGTCTAATTTTTGAATTTGAGGTACTAAAGATACATTATTTTTGCATATGTCTTTAAAATTTCACTTCAAAATACGTATTGGTTCAAAAGTTATATAAAATTTAATAAAGACACTAAAAAACCGTTTTAACACGAAATCGATTTTTGCGTCTTGTTTGTTCGTAAAAGCGCACTGACGGTCAACTGTGGAGTTCTTTACCGTTGTACAAGTACGTACCAATTTTCTCAAAATGTAATAATATCAAAGTGCCCTATGTGCAAATTGAGTCAGTAAGGTGGTTGTTTGAAATAATTTTAACCCTTTCCCAGACCACAAAAAGTTAGGGTGCACTCGATTGAAAGCTGTTGCTGATGACAAAATTGACTCCAATAAAGACAGAATTTGCTTAAAATACTGCACAGAAAATAGGCAAAAGGAGAAAATGCTGGTAACCATTATTTTCTTCTTTTGTCTAAATACTTTCTCAAGCTAATTCCCTCATGGATGTCAAAATCAGGTCTTGTTTGGGATAGGGTTGAAGTACTTGCATTTGAGCGCTTACCGGCATGTTGTAGAGTAATAAAATAACTGCATATGATTACATGTAATGAATCTTTGATACACTTTGATATTTTGTTTGCATTCATTTTTGTTTTGTTTACACCGCAGCTCTACTTTAGCATGTTATTTGTTAACGGTAAAGATGAAACGAATATGCACTATTGTAAGTAAAATGTTCAATATCACTTTTGTATTGTTTTAAACTATTGTGAAGAGTCAAGTGTAGGCGCGCGCTGCGAACGGAAAGATCGATTTCGTGTTAAAATGGTTTTCCGGGTACATTCATTTGAATGCCAATATTTTCGAAACTAATAAACATTTTTCAATCAAATTTTAAGTGCTGATAGAAAACTGCCGTTTCTATTGCATATTGAAATTTGGTGGAGACAGAGCACTTAATACACGAGTAATTCACTTTCAAAAATGGGTTCCGTTTTTATTGGAACACTCTGTAGAGCAGAAATCTTCAAGGAATGATTATCAGGAATTCTTGGTATCACAGCAGATTAAATTTTCATAGATATGATAATAATATCGGTATATTGCAGTCTCTTCTTTTTCTCATAATGTTTTGTAGCAGTTCTCTATTAGAGACGTGAACTCCAGACGCTGTTTAGGGCTATACGTGATTTAAGAAGGACAATTGAGGGGTATTTATCTTTATTTATTGACTGTTGATGAATAAACAATTTCAAGTGCCTTATGCCATAGGAGAGGGCCCTCATACTTCACATTAGCGACATTTTAGTTCACTTTTATATCCCGACCATCGTAAAATACCGGGCTCTTATTATTGTCCTACTGTTTCACCCACTTTCCAGTGAACCGATCCGTTACCGTGAGATTTTTACACTTTTCCAGAAGACATGATACTAAATTGGTCTGATTTGAAAGTTATTGCAGACAACTTGGTTAACCATTTCCCAAACAAGACCTGATTTTGACGTTTCTTATAGATATGGCTTGGGAAAACATCGAGACAAAAGAAGAAACTGCTGATTACCAGCAGTTTCTCCTTTTGTCTCAACATTTTCTGTACCATATTATACACAAAATGCATCTTTAATAACATCCATTTTGTTGTCAGCAGCAGCTGTCAAATCGGATCATCCTAAAATGTTGTCGTTTGGTAAAGGGTTAACATTAACGAAAACATAACTACGCATGTAGAATATGTAGGGATATTCAGACAAAGGGGAGGAATGCTGAAGCTGATTTCCCGAGCCTTTTCTACTAGGGATGTCAGAATCAGGTATTGCTTTATAAAGATTTAACCCTTTCCAAGGCAGCAATATATGTAAATTTAGCATGCATTCCAAGGTGTTGGAGACGAAAAGTAACATGTTAAATCATGAAATGTAAATTATAAAATGTAAGGAACTATCAGGGACAATGAAGCGATTTTTGCTGCCATTATTCTTTCTTCCAAAATGTTGATCTTGCATTGAAAGGTCATAATTTGGAAGTGACACCTGACGTGTTTGTCTACCGTTCACAATGCCAGTTTGGAAAAAGTAGGGAAAATGAGGAATTCATTGGTATCTGACATTGTTCTTATCCCCTATGTTTTTCTGCTTAATTCTTTATGGAACTTACAAAATGCACTTCCACAATTCTGTTCAGTTTTTCTTATTCAATAGTATCGTCGTTTGGGAAAAAGGAAAGGGTTAACTTGCTTTCTTTTAGACCTTCGCATCCTCAAAGAAGAGACGAGGACATGTAAATCATTTTTATGGGCTCCCATGGACGGATGTTGAAAGGGCAGAATTGTATCCCCTCGCTTGGTCACCCACGGTCAACAGTCAGGCCCATACAACGTACGGTAGCGCTGACCCCAGAATTATTTATACGTCCGGATATTAGATCTTACCCTTCTCAACACGACAAATTTGCGGATAAGCCATACATGAAACATGTAGATTACCTAATAATCTTAATAAGCATACCAAAAATCATAAATAGATTGTATTTTCCCAAATTTGAAAGACAGATGTTTTGTATTGAGAAAATACTATCTAGTATACATGTACATTGTAGCGATTTCTAAACTTCCTTAAGGGATGTAAGGCTATAGCGCAACATGAAGGCAAAGGTTGCAATTCTTGTTAAAAGGGTCCAGGATTAACGGGGGTTTTGAGGGGCCCAACGTCTGCACCCCTATCAATGTAATTGAAAAATGCATCTGTTAAAGTGTCGCTTATAGATTTATGATGTTTAGATGTTTCTCATACCTAACAACTCGTTTTCCTAAAAATGAATACATTGACTTCAAATAAATATGATTCCATTCACACGGTGCATAATCACGTGACTCAGAAGTTCAGATAATCTTCAATAACTTTGTTAATAATTGACCAATGCGAATTCGGCTTGAAGCAGAGAATGTGGCAAAATACCAGGAATAAGCTGGACGTGGTTGATTTTTTTTTAAAAATCAAGTGATAAAAAATTATTGAAGATCAACCAAAATTTTGTTTGAACTTCAATAACTTTTTTATTACTTGGTAAAAAAAAATATTGAAGATTTTCTGAAATTATGAGTCACGTGATTATCCAGTGTGTTCATGACTTGCAATTGTTGATAGCTTTACCAAATAAAACAAATCTCAAAAGAAATGTACACAAAAAACATACGTTTCACCCAAACTCATATAATGACGCATTTTGTTGCACCACAAGATAAAGGTTTTGGAAAACATTCTTGGAAATGAAGAAATTGCGTGTGATTTTAGGCTGTTGTTAAGTTATTTTCGAACGTGGTTAACGTCGAATTGCGCTATAATTTTTGTATTGTTTTATATTTTCTATTGCAACTGTTACCATTTCCGTCTTTTATTGTTAGAAGTCCCTCGATTGGTGACAATATTCCACTTTTCATGGCGATTTTTTCCGATACAACAACAGTATTGCTAGAATACACTAGAGAATAAATCGGTAAGAAATGTGTCTTAACGTAATCATGAATGTATCTTCAGTTAGGAATACTATTACCACATTTGTATCATTCAACATTAGGAATGTCATACATGTACATAGAAAACTCATTTATTAACTGACATGGTTTTGAATTAGCATACTTTTCTCATTCTTTAACACTTTCTCAAACAAGTCCTGGTTTTGACGTCCTTAATGGGAAAGGCTTTATAAATATTACAGCAAAAGAAGACAATTCTTACAACCATCATTTTTAACCCTTTGCTTCAATATTATCAGAGATATAGCACATACAACCAATATTTTATCACTGCCTGTTCTATCTTTTGTAGCACCTTTAAGTTTGTCAATGTCATATTTCTTACCGTTTGTGAAAGGGTTAAATAAAATCGTTCTTAAAATTAATCAAACTCTCACAAACAAAACATACTTCATCCTATTCTTTTGTACTAAATGACGTTTGTGTTTGTCATTTAAAACTTGTCCTATTGATTTTAAATTTTGCTTAAATCAAACATCAAATTCAAGACAGGTTTCAATAAGATTGCCTCAAGTTTTTGCTACAATAATGTACAAGAAAGAAGGCAGTGTATGCTGAGATCATACTACACGTCTGTGCAGGCTGATCTTAGTCTATACTGCCTGCCAAAACTTTGGACACAGCAGTAAATTGCCTTGAACAGCATAAGAAGTGTTAACACTTTGAAAAAGAGAAATCTATTTTTTACCGTTGTCTCTAGCATTTGAATGTTAGAGCATGTAATGACTGATTATATATTAACCTTTCCCAAAACAAGACCTGGTTTTAAGGACCTAAATTAACAGATGTTGGAAAATATTGAATACCAAAAATACATTTTATACCATTTATTTTTCTTTTCGAGCTGAAACAAGACTCTTGGTAAAACGATTTATATACCGCGCATGATTCATTTTTCATGTCGAATTATAAAGGAAGGTTACATTGCGTGTGGGGAAACATTCGCAACATCATCATTTAGATAAATGCATTATTTATGTTTATGTCAAATTCGTTTACGCTGAAAATTCTTTTGGACAATAATTAAAGTACAGTCGTCATAAGACCACGAAATAAAAACGATATCTTCTAGAATTAGAAACTGGTGGTGGGTAAATTTCAAATAACCGCTTATTATGCATGAATAATCCGGTCATTTGGCATAGGGAATCAAGAGATGAGAAAAAGTTTTTTGATAAGAAAAAATCTAAAACAAAAACATACAGAATAGTAGAAAATATAATAGATCGATCACACACAGAAATGCTAATAGCTACTTCTCTACATCCTAATATACCTAAAGGTAGGTTCACACTAACGAATTTTCCTTACGAATCCTTACGAAATGGACATTCGTTGGCCATCCGTGAACATTCGTAAACAATACGCTGGCATCCGTAAATAACTCGTAAGTATAAAATGCTTTATTTCTCAATGTCATCTGCTTGATGATGATATGGAGATTATATCTTATTATTTACAACCAAAAACATAATAGACATAGTAAAGAAATCGTGCATATTCATCGATTTCGTTTTGAGTGGCCCATTCGGAAAGTCCTATCGTATATAACCGCAAGTATTCGTAAACAACTCGTAAACAACTCTTATGCATTCGTAAACAACTCGCAATGAATCGGGGATTTTCTTAATGATTCGTGCTCATACGGGGACATTTTTTGACATGTCGAAAATTTTCTCACGAATGTCCACGGATTAAATGTTCCGTTATTCAATCGTAAATGACTCTTAGTTAATCGCAAATCACCCGTAAATGGTTCACGAATATAATACGGCAAGTTTACGAATATAAACGAGCCGGGATTTAAAAAAAAAAAGGCAATTATGGTATGAGATTCCGAGAATGATACTAAAACAGACCAGGCTCCACAAAGGGCCTGATGAGGGTTATGTTTGATGGAGAAGCTGCGAGAGGACAGTGTGGGTCCTGTTTAGACCTTGTGTACATGCAGAGATTTAAAGGGGGACGAGCTAGGCTGTCGAAAATGCAAATGGCACAATAATTATAAACCAGAAATAACGTATGAAATTACCAACCTGAAGGGGTAGATCATTTATGTCCATTGTTACCACTCGTCGAGCTTTATTAAGTATTAAAATCCAAGTCAATTAATAACATGCTGGTCGTCCTTGTTTTTGTTTTGTAACGGCTACATATGCCCAACCTTCAAAAATCAATTACGTCAGAGATACGTCATCTGTGCTCAGCGAGATTTAACACACCGTACAACCGGCTGCGTAGAAAGTCAGCGAAGACAGATTCGGCATCTGATGTCATGTGCATGGTAGGTCAAATGAATTTACTTTTATAAATAAACGAAAGGATCTTTGGTATTCTATAGTTGATAAATACGCGTATAAATGTTCAGTGCTTGTACAAAATAAACCTTTTCACGTATTCCTCGCAAATAAGGTCACAGTCATCGACACAGCCGGTTGTACGGTGTGTTAATACCGCAGAGGTGTGTCTCGTTGACCTTGACCTTGTCTTGTTTTGAAGTAAAAATAGAATGTGTAAACACGCTTGTAAAGGATTGATCTATAGCAAAGGAAAGATGTTTTTCGCCGAGATTAAGGTTTTTATGCATTGCTAATTGTTTTTCAATGCACAAATATGAGTTCCCGAACAGTTCGGTAGCATAAAAACATAGAATGAGCCCCTTTAAGATGATACATATCTATCTTTCATGATATAAGTACACTTTTTCGAAATCACTGCTCATGTACTATACTTCGATTCAAAATTGATGACAAATGTAATTGATGATAGAGGAAATACTATTTAATGTTTTGCAAAACGTCAAACGATTTCCAATTGGATTTGCAATAAAATGAGGACTAAGAGCCCTTTTTTCAATGTGTTTATATGCACTGGGGTTTTTTTTTTATTCCATCACAGAAATGGACGATAAGTCCTTCAAACGTTGTTCGATATTCAAGAAAAATTGATTTATCATACACGAATATAAGATTGAAAAAGTAAAAAAAGTAAACGTCCATCGGAGAACAACTTTGAATATAGCATTCATAAGTATATGTCTGTGGTCATAAATGACCCAATACGGTAGTATGAGGGTTATTCCGGTAGAAGCACGCAAGTTTTCTTTCCCAAACGGCAAGATTTTTTGTTGTTTCGATTTGAAAGGAGTTACAGACAAAACAATTATTGATGTAAGAAGTGTAAACTTTGTATGTTATCGAATAGAAAATTCTGAGTGAACAGAAAGAATTGCATTTCTGATAATCAGCAGTTTATTTTTTTCTCTCAATATTTTCCCAAACCATGTGACGTCAAAACTAGGTCTTGTTTAGGAAAAGGTTAATGGTTTTGAAGAAATTGTTGGTACAACCCAAGCTTATTTCGTTCACAAGTCATATCGTCTTGTCGAATGTCAGATTTTCAAAAACGAAGTTGTCTTTCTTACAACAACAACACAATAATAACAAAGGACACGTAAACATTCGTAACTAAGTCGGTAATACTCCTATTGATTCGTAAATAATCCGTAACCAGTCCGTAAACTAGTCGTAGAAATACGTAAACCGCCCGTTAAATTCGCTCAAATCGTAACAATACGTGAACTTATCGGCAATGTGATTACGAATGTCCTATTCGTAAGGAATCGTAAGAAAATTCGTCAATGTGAACCCACCTTAAACTGATGAAAAATTATTTAAGATAATAATTGTTAATTTAAGCAAGTAATTTATATAAAATCGGACGTGGCGAACTAATAGATAACTCGAACAAATTGGAGCAACTTCTGTGAGCTCACGTAAACATTTATATTTATGCTTGATGAATATATGCTTATGTACAGGCTAATCTTGAGTAAGCTTGGTCTATATTCGACCCCTACTGGAAAATTCTCTCCCCAAAATGAATACACTCGATATACTAGTATGTAGATATTTACATATGTCAAATAAATATTCATAAATGTGACATACACAGCGATATGATTGGTTGTAAATACGATAAAACAAGAATTATATGTGCCCACCGTTCTATACCACTGGTTCGTTACTCCTCGTACATTCATGATTGACTCAACTGCTAACCGTTGTTTTTCTTGCTATCTTTGCTTTACTTTTTCTAATTAACCCTTTCCGAAACAACAAAATTTTAGAGTGATCCACTTCAAAAACGGCCACAAATGACAAAATGGAAGTTACTAAAGATAGAATTTGTGTAAAACATGGCACAGAAAATATTGAGACAAAAGGAGAAACTGCTGGTTATCAGCAGTTTCTTATTTTGTTTCAATGTTTTCCCAAGCCTATTCTCTTAGGGACGTCAAAACCAGGTCTTGTTTGGGAAAGGGTTAATTAATTTTGAGTAAGTTTTTCATTAAACTAATATCTTCAACCATAACAGAATAATCATAGTGTTAAGCATGTGCAGATACAAACATTTTCCCCAGAGGGACGTGTTTTCAAGGGGCAGGAGGAGGTGCTTTGGCGCTTAAAATCATTCTGATAAGCCTTTTTTATAAATTAGATTGGGACCTAGACCCCTGGACCCCCACTCTTGATTCATGCATATTTATATCGCACACTATGATGTAAACTAAAATGATAAAGAGATAAAATGATAGAATGCAAATAAGTATTTATTTGTTCATAATTAAATATTTTGTCTTTATGACATGAATTGGGATTTCTTAATCGTTCTCTCCCTTTTTTTGTTATTTTTTTCTGTCAATTCAATGTATTTTTCTGATTTTTTATGCATTTCCTTTTCAAATTACATTCTTTCAATCATTTCTGAAAAAGCATCGTTGCTGATGTTTCTTAATACATTTCATGAAGTAGAATACATGAATGAAGTCATTGGTGTTATCATTTCATATATTCACCTTGAATACTTAAAGATCTAACATTTTAATCTGGAAATGATTAACCAAACCAACCATTCATGAAAGTACCTACACGAATTAAAGGTGTAAAAGTACTTTCCTGATTTTGTTTCTTTGAACGGAGAAAAGAACACTACTGTCATTGGGGCTAAAATAACGAACCAATAATTTGTTTCATCATTGGTTACAATGTTCCAACCACCTAACAACACGTAACTATTTTCCTTCCATAAAATCGTAACTAAGGCTTTCACCAAGCTGTAGTTACAATGTTCTTGGAAAATTGTGACGTAGCACAGTTGCATGTTAGGGTTATATAAAGATTCAAGCTACATAATACATGAGCTCTGCTCGACCTTTACAACACGAATGTCACGACATACCCATGAACTTTGCTGGATTGTTGTGAATAAACACGCATCATGGCATACAAGTACTCAATATCGTTTTTTCAACGAAAACCTCGTAACTGCAACTTGTTTTAAGCTGCAGTTACGAGGTTTTCGTTGAAAAGCAGCGATATGTTCATTGATGAAATTTGTACATTGTCTGTTGTTCTATCACATTATAATTAATCAACACTCGTGTTTCTTTCTGTCCTATCATGATAATTATCCCTGCTTTTCAACGAAAATCTCGTAACTGCAGCTTAAAACAAGCTGCAGTTACGAGGTTTTCGTTGAAAAGCTACGTTAAATTGTTTGTATGGTATTTAAGGTAGCATTCATGATCTTTGAAGTCCAGTTTTCTGTTGGTGTTGAATGAGTTGCGTTAACTTAATAATTATGCGCCTTCATTGCGTCTTTTTCAAGACAAAAACTTTATCGAAAGAGAAACTCTGAAAATAATGTAAGAAACAATAAAAAAATAACAGTGAGTTATGATGATTGACCATGGACAAAATTTGATGAGACATATGTGTTTTTCTTTCATTGAACCTTTTGGTCATAAATGTTATCTTAGCTTAACTTAGTTAACAAAGTTGCATGGCCCCTTTCTACGAAACCGTTCCTTGAAATAACATTATCCTTTATTAAACAAATTTTGGTACATTCGGACCATTTCTCTCTCAAAAGCTAAGGACCTCGCACCTGATCTATCATAGACATGGATATATTTCTTTATGAGTGACATAATCGATTAACTCCCCTGATCACGTGTGAAAATAGAATCAATGGCGGAGCTACATTTACACATCAAACACATATTTTGTATGTTGCAAAGTCGTAAATCTGACGTCAACAAGATGTCGTCTGCTTTCATTGTCGTGAAGAATGAATGGTTGTCGTAAATTATGGAAAATGATCTTGATTAGAGGGGGGATTCGATTTCGCCATGTTTTATCCGACGATCTACACTAGAAATCACTTAAAACGTTTTTTACACGTTGGCAATGGGCGCCTAAAATGTCGTAACTACAGCTTATTCAAGCTGTAGTTACGACATTTTTGACGCACCATTGACGACATGTTGAAATGCTATCTTGTCTTGTCTGTGTAATAATTGTGCAATGACCGACTCTCTATGGTTTCACGTTTTACCCCCATTCCACTTTTGCCGAAATTTGAGTAAAAATGAGTATGAAAATTGGTTTTGGAGGAACGATACAAAGATATTTCTGAAAAGGTAAAAGGTAACCTTTAGAAAGTAATAACTTCTGGTATGTAGGCTACAGGAAATAAACTATGGTATCTTTAAACAAAAGACTTTTGCAAATAAATTCAGGAAGTGAAACCATCGAAATGGGTTCCATTTTTGTAGGTTTCGTCAAAAGATATTGATCTACTTGTTTGGCAAAGAATGTATAAAAACTAAAGGTACATGATTCTATTTGTCATCATTTCGATTGCTTAATCTCTTGTACATCTCATTATACCGGTATCTAGGAAGTGATTTTTTTCTCACGTCTATAGGCAACTACAAACTTTGGCAATAGTGTCTAGTAAGGAACTTTTTTCATGTTCCATTCACATTGTTTGTAAATAATATTTGTCCTGGTTTATGGGATATATGATGCAAGAAATATGCACGAAGTGTCTTTTTCAACAGACCATTTTTACCAAGCAATCGTATTACTATTATCTACATAGTGTGAACATTAATTCAAGCTTTTTCAGTGATAGTCATATATCTAATGTTTACAAGTTGTAATATAAATAGAAACTATCCATAATAATCTTTTTCAATGACTCAAGACTTTTGCCATAAATTATCAATTGATGTGCAACGTCTGTCAGTGAGCGGTTTAGAGTCGCAACTTGATAGCCTTTTAGAACACATTTTTAACCAAGTTTGCAGGACCATGAAATGTTTACAAATGTTATCTACATGATCTAACCCCACTTCTAAACCAAAAGCTATAGATAGCCCTGTGAAATAGACAAACGATTCATGCTTACAGGTTTGAGGTCGGTCTGTTCTCGTGTTAACCCTTTCCCAAACGACAAAAATTTAAGGTGATCCAATTTGAAAGCTGCTGCAGACGACAAAGTGGAAGTTAATTAAGATAGGATTTGCGTAAAATATGACATAGAAAATAATTGAGACAAAAGGAGAAACTGCTGGTTATCAGCAGTTTCTTCTTTCGTTTCAATGTTTTTCCAAGCCTTTTCTATTAGGGACGTAAAAACCAGGTCTTTTTTTTTTGGAAAGGGTTAACCCATTACCTGACGGAAATATTTTGGACTGTTCCAATTTGAAAGCTGTTGCAGAATACAAAATGGATGTAGATAAAGATATGCTTTATATACAAAATAACATACAAAATATTGACGTTAAAGGAGAAAATGCTGATCATCATCATTTACTTCTTTTGACTCGATGTTTTCCCATGCATATTTTCTTGTTTACGTCGAAATTAGGTTTTGTTTGGGAAAGGGTTTATCCTTATGCCGACCCGTACCCTTACTTAGATAGTTACGTCTACTATGCCCTGTTTTTGAGTTTTGTCTGTTGAACTCTGGCTCTAAGAAACAACTTGATGTACCCCTATATCTAATATTTGTTAAATCTGATAAAGAAACAGTAGTAGTATTGTAATAAGCACATGCAAAACATCAACGTAATATTTTCCATCAAATCTATTTTCTGTAACTATTGTGTCACGTGATTCCCCATCGTGATAGACCTAGGTTTGATTCCCCTGAGCGATAGACAGTATTTACGCTAATCAATTTGTCTGTTTTGTATTTCATAATGAGAAGTCAGATTAAGACGTTCGTGTGCTGAGAAAATCTACGGTATTCGTTTAGAATGATTGGATTACTGTTAAACCAAAACATAGACACCAAAAGTCATTTAACAGAAATGAAATTAATTAATTTGGCATCAAACACTGCAGCAATGTAAACGCACTCATTATGTGTAAGTGATTTGAACATTAGCCAATCTTTACATTTTCTTGTGCCTCGTTTACATAGCCTTAATTATTCATTATTGCATGGGTATTTTAACACGAAATGCACACTACTGCACGTTTATTATTATATAAAAGGAATATTGTCTCTCTCCGATAGAGTTAGTACTTGTGTGACGTCACACAAATGGTCTCCAATGATTGTGGCGCCTGAAAATGATGCAACAACACGCTGATGTCTTTACTTTTTCAGAATAGACTTTACAATTACAATATTTGTTAAAGCTCCTCTCACGTGCAAGTAATAATGCTACTAAGAACATCGGTGTCTTTTTTTCAAAAACTTTGTAAATACAGCTTGTTTAAAGCTGTAGCTACATACGTTTGGAAGAAAAACGATTTTATGTTCTAATACACATACTCTCAATCCAGTGCCAGCTAAACATTTTATAATCGTTCCATAAATATCAATATATTCATATGGCGTCGACCTCTGTTTGAAAACTGCTTTATTAAAGCAATACGATTTACTGACGACTCTTCAAAATTGATTTTGATATTGATTTTCGTTTGTTTGACTCTGATAACTTAATGATGGCGTATGACGTAAGCGCAGTTTTTTTTTCTAGACAACATTTTTTCCAATACACATTTCGTTAGTAACTAATAGCTAAATGGAGCGGTTTTAAATGAGATTAAGTACAAATAATCATCAATTAGTGACTTGATTCTTTACTCTTAAAATCGTTTCCCGAACTACGAAGAACGTAACCTTTTAAACTGGCAAGATGCTGCAGAAAACGGATTGATTTGTGGTAAATATGAGATTTGTCTGGAGATTAATATCAAAAATATTGTGGCACAAAGAGAAAATAATTTGTCATCAACTTATTATTCTTTGTCGTAATATTTTCCCAAGCTGAATTGTGAACACGTTGGTTAAATTTCATAGTATTGTTTTTGTATCTATCTTTATAATAAATGATGTTGCGACAAACTGATTCCTTGCGATATTCACAGCCTTTTTATATATATTTTATATTCTTTAGATTAGTTACCCCATTACCAAACAGTGGGGCCTTTTGCCTTACAAAATAAAGGCTTTAATAACATTATGAAAAATGAATAAAACATGTTTTTACAAGCAAATTTCTTCGTTTTCGATCAAATTTTCTACACAAAAAATGCAAAAATTCTATGCACATGATAATTTCATTGTCGTCTGCAACATTTCCGATATTTGGACAGTTCCAAAGTTTTGTCGTCTGGTAATTGATTAAGAACATGATCAGCCTATTCGTGAGTGAAGTGTGATCTTTTTTTGTACTTCAAAATACATGGACAGATCTGACTATATCCAGAGTTACCGATAAGATGAGTGAAGACCTTTCAAAATGCAATATCTTTGCAATTGTTTATCAAATCCTATGTTGTGGGTGCTCATCGGAATCGTCTCGCCGAGACGATTCCAATATGTACCCACAACATAGGGTTTGGATTTAGAAAAAACAAATTTAGAATGTGTTCATCCCCTCTTACTTGTTGCTCAGTGTATCCCTTATTTATTTTGACATAGCTCATATTTGGACACATGATTTGTGATACCAAGTTACATGAAGTACTGCAAAACAGATAAAAGACATACTAAATGTCAATGTTGTACCAATTCTTACGATCACAAACAAATCAAAGACCAACACATCAACTCATCTTGTTATATGTGGTACAAGTAGTGACATCTTGATTGTTTTTATAAAATGATATCGAGGATTTTCTGTCAACATGTGATGTTTTCATGGGCTTAATAAAGTCAATATATTCGGACAGTAGCTTTCCGATGGTCATATTTTTTCAGTCAACCAGAATACAAAATGGCGGTGGTACATTTTTGTTGTTTTTGCTGTTGTTTTGAAATCCAGAGAATTGCACATTTTACTGTGCATCAAATTTTCTTTAAATCTTTCACAGACTATAATTCGTTTTGAAGTTCTTATTATAATAAAAAAAAGCCTGTTTCAGACGTTAAAAATATGGGTGTTGATATATACAGGGCGTGTGTACAATCAAAAAACGTTTTTCTTATTCTTTTATCTAAATGTTTTCGTCATCATTTAACGTTTCTGCATGCTTTTCTAGTAGGTTTTCCAACGTACATGTAATTCTAAAAGAAAAGACGCTTTTGACATGTATTTACAGTATACACGTGTAAAAAGAGAAAAGAATGACACTCGTACACCTATTGATATTTTCAAAATGTTCGACTATTTTGTTGTTGTTGCTGTTTTTTCATCTGTTTATATATTTTTTTTTTCTTTTGACATTCCTATGGACTTGCAAAGTTGTTTTCTTATGTTTTCAGTGCGTTTCTTAATATCTACCCCTCTTGATTTTGCAAAAAAATTCCTTTATTACTGAGAACATACAGTTTGTATTTTCCTACTTACTGTTTGTACTAATACAAGAAAGAGGCAACATCGATATTATTTTTTTTCCTTCATTTACTAGATCTATAAATTTATTTCAGACTGAAGAGTTTCTTTTTTCTTTAACCCATTAACAAACAATGACTCTTTTTGACTCCCTACAATATAATGGCTTTGGGAAACATCGTGGAAAATGAAGAAATTGCTTGTGACAAGCAATTTCTTCATTTTCCACAATGTCTTCTACACAAAATCACTAAAAATGTAAAATTTCATACGCCTCAAATTGTCGTCTGCAAGATTTCTCAATTTCAGCCATTCTAAAATATTGCCGTTTGGTAATGGGTTAAGACATATTTTTTTCTAAAAATTAAGGGAATTTCGCAATAAATTTCAATAATTTATCTTTCGCTTCCAGATGCACGTAGACCTACACTTATTTTATTTTATTTATCAATTTCTCGAACAAATGAATCAATTCACTCATTTCTAGAAAATGAACTGTCTCTATTTATGTTAAGGATTATTTTTTTTTTAAAAAAAATCTAGTTTGTTGAACTCATCTATATTATAATGTTGCTACAGGCAAAAATTATAACAGCGCATTTTCCCTAACTAGAGTGATGATACAGTTTCGGATATTTTGCCTTGAGACACGCAGATTTACCGCGAATGTTTATATGCATGTTAATTAGATGTTAATGTTCATCGGTTTGATGAACAAAGGTTAATGTGGGCGGAGCTACACTTTAGCATACATAAATATGTGTTATGATTTGAACATGAGACATACTCATTACACATTATCTCTACTCTCCAATCATAATACACGAACAAGGGCAATAAAGATTAGGAATGAGTTTTCAATTTGGCTTTTAAATATTATTTTCGTGAAGTGAGTCTTTAATATTTTAACACAGTGAAGGAGTTCTATATGTTTTGTTATATTATCTAAATACATATTTTCTGTAAATATGTTTTAATCGAATAAGAAGAGAAAATGTTAAACGTTTCAAATCAAAACACTCTGCTTTCAAATTAGAAGAGTTTCTTTATTTGGAGTTATGTACGGAAAAAGTATCTTTTCGGTTCCATATTTCCTTAATTATGAATCCGCCGTTGTATTCAATGTAATAATTATGAATAAGGACATAGATTCACAAAAGTGAATTAAATGTGTACTTCGAATGAGTACATTAACAAATTAAACAGATGAAACATAGTGAATAACATTAATCCTCATTACTCTGTTAGAATGCTGAATGAAATAAAGAAAATAAAGAAGAAAAGGCAACATTAAAATAGGCAATGAAAATTGTTGTTTTGATACAAAAGCACAATTGGATATGATAACAAGGAATCACAACTGGAGAAAAAAAAAAAAAAAGAATTTGAAATCTTTATATTTATTTTCCTGTATAACAAACGTTTTCCATATATTGAGTTTTCTAATTAAAAAAGTATTTAGAAAGTTTAGATTAACCTCATCCAGTCACTGTTTTGTTTGTTTGTTCTCTTCTCACCTTTTTCTTGCGTCTTCGTTGTTTGTTGCTTTTCTGGTTTTGCTTGATACTTACCAATAATATTTTATTTTAAGAAAGTGAAAAGGGTGGATAATTTTAAAATCTGTATAAAATCATTTGAAGCCTTATGCATGTATTATTTTAACCCATTACCAAACGACAACATTTTAGACTTGTCCAAATTCTAAGATGTGGCAGACAACGATTTAAATTTTATGAAGATTTACACTTTTTGTTCTTTTTGTATGGAAAATATTGTGGGAAATGAAGAAATTGCTTGTCACAAGCAATTTCTTCATTTTCCACAATGTTTTCCAAAGCCATCATCTTGTAGGGAGTCAAAAAGAGTCACTCTGTGGTAATGGGTTAAAATAGCAGAATTGAAAATAAGTAAATACTTCTGTGATTTCAAAACATATTATCAACAAAGCATTTTGCATGTAGGACACGTATAAACTCAACAACCTAAATTCAATACAATGGATTTTCTTTTCTTTTTTTTACTAAAATATTATTTCTAGTAGACAAATTGATTCTCTTACTGAATACATTTTCAGGACGTTTGTTTCAATACTAAAATCGCCTATGCTTATTACTATGTACATGTATCTCTTCATTTTTCAAAATAACAAATTTATAACGGAAAAAGAATCAGAAATATCAACTATTTCTTTCTGTAACCACATTCTGAACAGAAGTATGGTTAATATTTTGCTTTTATTTTTATTTTAAGTATAGTCTAGATATATATTTTTATTTCAGTGATTCGTTCCTATTTCAAATGTTGTAAAATCGTCTGATTTTACTTATTGCCGCTAACATATACAAGTTGTATTCGAATGATGGTGACATTTCGATGAATATTTTTGGGTCATTCGTTACCTATGGGCACGGTCCGTTTTTCCGTCGATGATTTATGTTGTCCTCGATTCATTCAGTGACAATTTTAGACCTTATCTAACGGTCTTACACCGTCCGGCCATCATAAATTTAGTATTATCAAAAAGTTACAGCAGTAAATCTTATTCGAACAAAATATTTTGTGGTCAGAAAAATGGGTGAATGCAATATCATTTTAAGTGCGGATACGTAGTATCCGCACTTAAAATAATATTACTTTCACCCATTGAAATACCTACATAATTTTTTCTTATCAAATTTTCCTCCGGTCAATTTTCACTTTTCTATTGTCCGCGGCCCTCCTTTGATGTGGTCATTTAGTGGCCTTCTCACACCTATGGTCAATTAAACAGTCAATATTTACGATCGTGCTCGATAATGAAGATAGCCCACGTGCAACATAGACAGGTCAAGACTGAAACTTATTCTTTTGCCATTAATTAAAGAATTAAACTATAAATTGTCTAATAAAAATTTGAAACAAAACTGTCAAAGTCGAATTATGTTGAAGTAAATTGATTTATGGAAAACAATTGATTATTTTAAAGAAAATTTAACGATGGGTGCACCCTCTATCGCGAATATTTCGACTCATCAGTAAATGATTTCAATATTAGAATGTAAATGCAAAAAAAAAAATATAAATAAATAAATAAATAAATAAATAAATAAAAAAAATATAAATAAAAGAATAGTTTATCAAAAAAAAAAAAAAAAAAAAAAAAAAAAAACAATAATATAAAATACATGAAAGCAAAATATATCAATAAAAGAAGAAGATACACAAACAATACTAATAACAATAAAGATAAAAATGAATAAATAAAACGTAAAATATGATTTTTAACAATAAATTGTTTCGAAAACTTAAATAAAAACATTGTAAGAATAAAATTTCTCTTTTAATATTATTTAAATATCATATCTAATTGAAACAAAAAAGGAAAAAAATTAATGAAAACAGGAAAATAATCATACGTTATTAAGCAATTATCATCAAATATGATAATGCAACATGAAAAAGAAAAATAAAGAAAACATGTTAAGAAAAATATTTATTCCGAGGAAATACGCATCAAAGAAGCAAACTCTGTCTGGATGCTATCTGGTACAATCACAGTTATCTCCCTTTGTATACCACCAAACTATCTTCAAAGGTCCCAGGCCGACATTTGCTTTCTCATTATCTTTATATTTCTTTATAGATAAAAAAGGCATAATGAAATGGTTGTTTCACAGGGAGATCTTTCTTGCATAAATAATGCATTTGGAATTTTATTTTCATGAATTTTACTGTAGAACTAACTTAGATTGTAGTAGATATTAATTGCAGCACTTGAAAATGACCCGTGGAAATTCCGAGTGTGAAATGATATATGCGTTTTGTAAGTTAAACCAATTGATGACTCTTTTTGACACCCCGCAAAATAAAGGCTTAAGAAAACATTGTGGAAAATTAAGAAATTGCGGGAGACAACCAATTTCTTCATTTCTCACATTGTTTTTTTTACCCAGAAACACAAAACGTGAAATTCCATTCACTCAAATTGCTGTCTGCCATATCTTTAAATTTGGAAAAGTCTAAAATTTTGTCATCTGTTAATCCTTTCCAAAAAAAGACCTAGTTTTGACGGGTCTAATTAAAGAGGCTCGGAAAAACATTGAGACAAAAGAAGAAACTGCTGATAACCAGCAGTTTCTCCTTTTGTCTCAATATTTTTTGTGCTGCAATATACACAAATTCTGTCTCTAACAACATCATTTTTGTCGTCAGCAGCAGCTTTCTAAATTAGATCACCGTAAAATTTTGTTGTTTGGAAAAGGGCTTATGTCTTATATTATTATTTTCTTTCAACGAGCATATTTTCTATTTTCAGCTGAAATCGCCTATGAGCAGAAGCGAACAAGACAGACCTACACCCGATACCAAACACTCGAATTAGAGAAAGAATTTCATTACAACAGATACTTAACAAGACGACGGCGAATAGAGATCGCGCACATGCTCGGATTGACAGAACGACAAATAAAAATATGGTTCCAGAATCGAAGAATGAAGTGGAAAAAGGAGAACAATATTCCGAAACTTTGTGGTCCGGATCGAACGAAACCGGAAAATGACTCGGACTATTATCGGGAACGTGCAAATGCCGGAATGACGCCGGAAGTTGACGAATCCAAGTCGTGCTCACCCTGAAATGTTCTAACGAGATAGATTCTATTTCTTTTCTCAAAATGTTCTCAACATTTCGTCTGTAGGCGACTGAAATTTAGTACATCCTTGTAGTTACAAAGTTCAAGTTGCCGTAAGAAGATCGATTTTTTTTATAAAACCTGGATCATTTACTAAAGACATGACATATTGTGCTTCTCATTTTGAACATCATTGAAACGTATGATTTGACTGGTAAACAATTTATACAGTGTAAAAGCAAAGACCTGATTAAGGTAAAATACCCGCAATGAGATTCGTGTGACGTCGAAATTATTCGGGCGAGGTCGAAAACATTCGGCGGTGGAACTTTCCACCGCCGAATGTTTACGACCGCGCCCGAATTGGTTTGAGTACGTAACGCCGCCGCTCGAAATAATCCGATGTTTTATGAATCGTAAAATGGCCACATTACGGGTATTCAAATATATCGTCCCTTTTCTTGACAAAACCTCGTAACTGCAGCTCAAAACATGTACGAGGTATTTGAAGGAAAGCAACGATATATTACAATTTTATGAACCATAATCGAGGAATATAAAATGACAAAATTATTGTTGCATTTACAATAAGCTATTTTGCCTATCGGATGTGGCGAAAGGAGGCCAGATTTCATGGACGTTTCTATTCAAATCTTAACGTATGCAACCCATCATTAGTACTAAGGAGCCAGAGGCGAAATTTGAAAAGTGCCAGCAATTCCTAAACTGTGTTACATTTCCATTCCAAATACAAACATAAGCATTTTTGAACTGTTAAGAATTTTAGATTAATGCATACTCATGGAAATATTTGACAAAAATGTTCAAAGTTACCTCCCTTGCAAATGAATAAAGAGTAAAATGATATTTGTAAATTATTTTCTGCTTGAAGCATAATCTTGAAATCCGACACGGTGAATCAACTTATGTGAAGTGTAATTACAAATGTGTGTAATTTGATGCATTTCGTATGGCTAGAAAGTGGTCTTTTTAATGATGGGCTGTATACCTTAATTCGTTTGGGTACGTTCTGTATGGTTTTTTCATTGAAGAGATTGCATATCAAACGTCCTTACAACAACCTTCATATTTTCTAAATGTTCGGGAAATTATCTTTTATTTATACTATATAACCATCTCAATTTTTCATTCTTTAATTTTGAATTTCCTGCTACATTCTTAGCTGTTTTCGCAACCGAAACTGCACGATGACTGCAATTGGATTGAGTCGGACTTGGAAGAGCCCGTTATAGCATTCGAGAACAGCATGGATCTTGATCAGCCTGTGCATACGCACAGTCTGATCAAGATCCATGTTAGTCTCTTATATCTTCTCGAGTCTTCCTCTATACATATAGGAAATTCTCGGGAACAGACTGGGTTACGATCTGAATTCAGATAAATACTGATCTGTATCATTGGAGTTTAATTATGCAATAGTGGCGCTTTTCCAGACCTTTTTCATTTCATTTTCATTATCAGGAATGGCAACTTTATCACTCCGCGTAGATATTTCGAAAATGTATTGGTAGGCAACATGTTATCGCACTTGTTTCTTACATGTCCTTGTCACATTTTTCATTTGTTTTTACCGGTAATTTTACGCCTCTGTCAAAACGAAATGTCAAACTACATTTCGTCGCTTTTCAAAGAAAACCTCGTATCTGCAACTTAAAACAAGCTGCAGATACGAGGTTTTCGTTGAAAAGCGGATTACGGAATCAAAAGGTATTTTGAGCATAGTCCAGTCACGATTTTATTGAACACATTTATAAAATTCCCATGTGTAAACATGGGAAAAAAAGTCTTAACCCTTTCCCAAACGACAAAATGATAGAATGATCCACTTCAAAATTTGCCACAAAAGACAAAATGGATATTATGAAAGAAAGGATTTGTGTATAATATGGCAAGGAAAATATTGAGACAAATGGAGAAACTGCTGATCATCAGCAGTTTCTTCTTTTTTTTCAATGTTTTCCAAAGTCTGTTCTATTTGGGACTTCAAAACCAAATCTTGTTTGGGAAAGGGTTAATTCATCATGCTATTTTGCATGCGTTAGTTCGAATCCTGCAGATGAGAGACACCTGTAAAATTTGAACAACCTGTGACCACACGCAGAAATACATTTGGTTGGAATTTGAAATGTTTGTTTACATAAAAATGTAAACAAATGTCATAATATCGTAGCCTGACTATAATAGACAACGTTCATTATCGATTCCACTTTATCATTGGCATCTTTGATTTGCTGTTCAGCCCTTTCCTAACCAAGACGTCTATTTTCAAAACGCATTTGAAATCATTGAGAGAAAGGAGGAAAAAATATGCTGACCGAAAGCATTTCGCTCCTTTCCCGAAACGGTTTCCATGAGAGTGTGTAAATGTTCCCAACACATAAAATAAGACAAATTTTGTTGTCTGCAACTCCATTCTAATTCGGAGAATCTAAAATTGTGCTGTTTGGGAAAAGGGTGACGTGAAATAGCATTTTAGTCATGTAGTGTAAGGGCAAATGCTTTAATTATATTTGAGCCAGGATCTGGAAAAACGTCCCTTATAGCATTTGAGAACAACATGGTTCCAGATCAGCCTGCGTATACACGCAGTCTGACCAGGAACCATGTTGATCTCAAATAACTTCATCATGGTCTGTAGTAACCATTTGAGAGTAACATGGATGCTGGCTAGACTGCATCTAGGCACAGCCTGATCTTGAAACCTGGCTATCTCAAATGCTATAAGGGACGTTTTTCCAGATCCCGGCTCATTTTCTTTGTAATTATGTTAACTAACTTACAATTATGTAGTGCAAATTGAGAGCAAGAATAAACTGAAAGACAATCATTATGTATCAAGTACGACTATAATCTAAGTTTTCTCTGATGAATTTCGCTCTTTGATATGTTGATGTCACTCATTTAAATGAGCGACATCAACATATCAAAGAGCAAATTTCATCAGAAAAAACTCGGATTAGTACGACTATAGTCTAGTCAAGATTTCATGGCACAAGCTTGCAGTTTTTACCCATGTAAACAAGGGAAAATTAATTTTCAACATGATTTTGTATGTGTTGGTTTGAATTTTGCAGGTTCTCACATCTGCAAAATTCAAACCATCGCATGTAAAATCATACTACTTTTGATTTAAATATTGTGTTGTTTACATATTGCAAATTTTGTAAACAAGTGCCATAACATCTTGACCGGACTGTCATGACTTCTATAGTTCGTGTTTTGGATATTTTCGGACATGAAATTCGTCATTTTGAACTTCGTTTTACACAATTAATAAGTACCATGGATCTTTATTTGAATTGTTTTTAGGTACAAACTTATCTAGAAAGATGATATTCTCAAATTCTATATGAGCCTCTTTTCAAAATCTCAGCCTAATTCAATAGGATCATTTTTAACAAATAAAACATTTACGTATATTCGGACAAACAGTAGTATTTGTTCGGTGTAATCCTAAAACCTCGTAACTACAGCTTGATTGAAACTGTAGTTAATTAGATTTTAAACAACGCCGAAAGATTTACCAATCTATACACATAAAGCTAGTCTAATTGTAGAAAAAAATCTCAATTAAGAAATAAACTTATCATATTGCTTGTCTTTCGGTTTGTTGCTGCACTATGTCTCAAACGGACTCTCAGGGTATTCTTAACTCTTTATCATAATATTATGGCAGTTTTGACAAGTTTCATTTGATAAGCGCAAGATAAACAATTGACTTTCATTTGGAAACAACATTGAGAGAAAGGAAACGCATTTTACTAGCCTTTTCCTTTATCTACAATTGTTGTGATTATGATATTTTATGGTCGGTTGGATCATGGATTGTTTGTTAAAGAGTTAAGTTCTTGTTAAAGATTTTGTTGATATTGTAGAAATAATTGTACATAAATAGAATGTTTAGTACTCAAATATTTCTTTTTTCTATGATCATTCAGTGAAGATTAATCCTTTCCCAAACAAGACCTGGTTTTGACGTACCTTAAAGAAAAAGCTTTGGAAAACATTAAGGCAAAAGAAGAAAATGCTGATAATCAGCATTTTCTCCTTTTGCCTAAATATTTTCTGTGGTAGAGTCTATATTATACGCATATTCTATGTTTAATACCACCCATTTTGTCCTGTCCGGCAGCGTTTTTAAAGTTTAACCACCAATATTTTTTTTGTTTGGGAAAGTGTTAAACTACATCGTTTTCTGCCTATTTGATATACATGTAGTATGACATGGGTCAGGATGCAATTGCTGATCAGAATCCACATTTTCAGCTGCTAGAAAGGGCAGACGATAGTTCCAAATGCCTAAAACTTTACATATTTAGAGAGTATTGTGGGAAATGAGGAAATTGCTTGGTACAATTGCTTGGTGCTTTCATCATTTTCGGCACTGTTTTCAAAATCCTTCATTCTGTGAGTGTCACTGTTTGGTAAAAGGTTAAGGACTGGTCCAAACTCAAGGGCATTAGACATTATATCAATATTGTTCCGTTTGCTGCAAACAGAAAACAAATAGAAAACGTTATGTATGGAATTATAGTTGGAATAGGAGAAAATACTGATTATCAGTATTCCGATTATCCTAAATGTTTACAGAAAATACTAGCAAAATAAGACCGTGATTTCAAGTGTTGGCAATCCAGAAAGCGCTCAAAATCATAACTTTTATTATCATTGTATCATGAATTTTGTATTAAGGTATCCGACCCCTCAAAAGCACCAAAGAGCCAGAGGCGAAATTTGAAAAGTGCAAATAATTCCTAAACTGTGTTATATTTCCATTCCAAATACAAACATAAGCATTTTGCACGGTTTAGAATTTTGAATTAACGCATACTTATGAAAATATTTGACAAAAATGTTCAAAATTACCTCCCTTGCATATGAATATAGAGTAAAATATTTTTTTGTAAATTATTTTCTTCTTGAAGCATAATCTTGAAATCCGGCACGGTGAATCAACTTATGTGAAGTGTATTTACAAGTGTGTGAAATTTGGTGCATTTCGCATAGCTAGAAAGTGTAGATTTTTTCAGGATCTGTAAACCTTAAAAATCTTTAAAAAAACTGTATGTTCATTACTTAAAACAGAATCTGCTTTTAACATAGGTACAATCTGAGGGATAAATTTTGCGTTAAAATTAGATAGTATCTTAGATGTTAAGAATCTTTGTCTTTATTTATTTTATTGAATCTGATGTTGTAAATGTAGACAATAGTCTTAGTTAACCCTTTCCTAAATGGCAACATTTTTGGCATGTCCTAATTCAAAGGTAGTGCAGCCTATAATTAAAACAGAATTGAATTGTAAAATCATTTGTTATTTCTGGGTAAAGAAGCATTGTGGAAAATGAAGAAATTGCTTGTCACAAGCAATTTCTTCTTTTTGTCACAATGTTTTCCAAAACCTTTATCTTTTTCTACGCCAAAATGTGTCATTATGTGGAAATGGGTTAAGACTTTGTGAATGGATGTAATATGAAAGTAGATTTGTATGTTTGTATGCAATCGTATGATAGATGTTAACAAAATATGAAAAAAGTATTGCAAAAATAAAGCTACAAATGAAAACCGTTTCTTTGTGTGCAGTTATTCCCTTTCCAAAACGAGGACTAGTTTTGACGGTTTTTTAGAAAGGCTCCGAAAATTATAGAGACAAACAAAGATGATAATCAGCATCTATTCCGATAACCTCATTATTTTCTATGCTATATCTTGCATTTTCCTGTTTGTATGAACATTCATTTTGTCGTCTTTTAAATAGGGAACGATTTCATGAATAAAAAAAGAGACGTTATTTCGGACAAACAATGATAGTATATCGTGGGTGTTGTTATTATATCTCGTATCTACGGCTTGATTCAAGCCGTAGTTACGAGATTTTAAAACAACACAGACGGCTTATCAAAACATAAGTATATAGACTGAGCATATTGTTGGCGCATGATCGTATTGCACATGTTTACTTTTTTTTTCAAATGTAAAAAAAAAAAAAAACATTGTTCGATAAAACGCAGAAAACTCTGAACAGTGAACAGACCGCTCTATCACTGTACCTAAATTTTCAACATGTCTATGTCATTACTTATAAAGAATTTATTCAATTTTTATGCAAGACTGTTTTGTTTACATTTGGACAGAATGTAAACATGTGTCATACGATCTTGCGCCAACAATAATTGCCATATGGTGCGATGTGCATTTTTAACTGGAATTTGAAGATATTGAACATCATCACTGGTGGTGAACTAGGCCAAAGCGTGGGTCGTTTTTTCAAGATCATTGTATTCCATCGGTGTTGTTATAAAATATCGTAACTACGGCTTCGATAAAGCCGTAGTTACGATATTTTATAACAACACCGACGGATTGTCAATACATATCGGCAAACCCGGTCTATTTTTAGAACAAATTCATTGTTATTAGAAAAACTATCCAATCAGATCTTTAAACTCACATTTAAACGCAAAATATCTGTACCTTGTTGTAGTGAAAAACGTCCTTCGCTTTGGCCGAGTTCACCACCAGTGATCATAGAACAGATAGAAACAGAGACAGATATAACATGTGACCGAGTGTTGTAGGGTCAATCCGTAGTTACGAGATTTTATAAAAGCACTTACGAAATGCTAAAATTGTTTGTCAGAAATTACGTTACATAATTTTAACTGAATTTCTGCATGAAAATGAATCACGCTAGAGGGGAATCGTTTGAACCTCCGAACCCCCTCTGTTTCCGCCACTGGACGGCAAATTAATTAGTCAACCTGAGCAGGTTGCATATCCTGACCGACTTGATTTGGCAAATAACATATTCAAGCTATGGTGCTTGCCTATTCCGACCGACATGATAGAGCAAATCAATTAGGTCAAAGACAGTCGCGTATTATGACCTACGCATGTACGTGGTGGTGCTAATTTATTAGTTCAGCTGAGTTTGTAGCGCATTCAGATCGACATGATAAGGCGATTTAATTAGTTCAGCTGAGTTGGTCGCGTATGCTGACCGACATGATAGTACAAATCAACTAGTTCAGTCTTATATTCTGACCTACATGATAGGGCTA
This sequence comes from Fragum sueziense, assembly GCA_963680895.1. Lineage (NCBI taxonomy): Eukaryota > Metazoa > Mollusca > Bivalvia > Cardiida > Cardiidae > Fragum > Fragum sueziense. The sequence continues at coordinate 48,369,606 of OY804600.1, forward strand.
ATTTATTATTTTACCTGAGTCAGTCACGTATTTTGACCGACATGATAGGGCGCATTAATTAGTTCAGCTGAGTTGGTCTGCGTCAGTCGCGTCTTTCGCCCAACACAATAGGGTGAATTAATAAGTCCAGCTGAGTTGGTAACGTATACTGACCGATTCTCTATTTTTGACACGGGTAGGTCACGAACGTGTTGCATCGCAAATTCGTGCTTTTTCTTGTCTTGAGCTGATAGAAAGTTATCATTGATATGATACAGATGCAAATTCATCTGTCAACTTGGTGTCTCCAAATTACCAAACAACATGCACGGATGCAGCCACCAGGGTAACTGGTCAAGTGCTTGCACCATCATGGCTGCAGCTACTGTTATATGTTGACCTAAACACTCCGTATGTCCAACCATGAACGCCATTTTTGACAAAAGTGTAAGAATTTTTAACAGATCCTTTCCCCCGCCGGTTAAAAATCAAAGTCTGAGGCATTCAATATTATGTGGACAAGCACATCTTTTGGTCATGTCAAAACCTGGCCCCAAATTCTCCTTGTGCCACTAATGCTAAAACATTTAGACTTATCTATGATCTACTTGAACTCATCTTCGGAATTCCCTCTCTAAATAGCACTCTAAAAACACCTGTCCAACCATACTAACCCATACTTCCAACGCAAAACTCTGTTTGATTTTTTATATTTCCGTAATTATTTTATCAAAATCCACGAAAGGGGGTGTCTCACGAATAGGAAAAATAACATGGGAGTCTGCCCACGCTCGGAATTTAATGAAATTTGGTGTGAAGTTAGTACAATACATAACGGTTCATATTCATGAATTGTTTTAAGCAGCACATTCCAGAAAACAATTTTCTCGGAATCTTAAGTTTTGACCATGAAAAAAGAGGGTACCCTCGTTAAAAGAGTGTGCAAGCGTTCTGGTTTTTAGTTTCATCGCCTGATTGATTCTAAAAATAATGTCCAGTAGTCTGTGATTCTGTATGAAACAAAATACATACAATTCTGTACAAAAAATGATTTTATATCATCTGATGTTAGGTGCCAACCCAAAAATTCACAGTTTTTGAATTATTTAAGCAAATTCTGTACTAAAATTTACTCTGTTCCAGTTTTTGTCAAGATTTGAAAATCATATAAAAGTTGTCCACATATACCGGGTATACTGATGATTATAGTGAAATTTCACGAAAATATAAAACCGGTAACATGTTGCTCTTGGAATTTCCAACTGAATGGTACGCATTTCCAAGAATGGACAAAGTTAAGATTTTTTTAAAATTGACGTTTTCAAATGTTTTATTTATTTTTTTTGGGTTATTTTTTGTTTACTTGAGGACAAATCAAGATGTGAGATCTTTTTTCGGCCATTTCCTGCCATTTGTCTGTGTGTATGTGTCTGTCTGTTGGCATTTTCTCAAAAAAATCTTTTTCTCTCAATCTAATGTATAAATCTTTTTGAAACGTGATAGAAAGTATCCTTGGGTAAATTTAGGCAGTACAACACCAAGCATTTCTTTTTGTCAAAAACCTTGGTTGTTGTGGCGTCATGCAAGGGGCAACATTTCATATCATAAAAATACACACTTTTTGTAAAGGTTTACATGACCATGAGGTTTCAAATTTTGTATCTAAGTTTGGCACAGGGTGGACTTTAAAGTTGGATAAAATTATTTTCGTCCAGGGTTACATTAGATCTTGTCCTATGTGTATTTTTTTGGCAAAAACGAGAGCGAATTCTGTATAAAATTCCTCTTCAATTATTCTAGTCAGCCATGACTCATGTTCAAGTTATCAGCAAAAGTTTTCTATGGATCCTTTGATACATGAAAAAGTTAATCAGAAAAAAGCACGAAAACAAGAGGACCATGATGGTCCTTAATCGCTCACCTGCACCTAGATAGAATGAAAGTCCCAATGTTGCCAAGTTCAAGAGCACATAATTTTAGATGGGAGATTATGATCCAGCTGAAAACTGCTCTCATAATCTTGAATGATCAACATTTGTAGCTGTTAACCCTTTCCCAAACAAGACCTGGTTTTGACGCCTGTAAGAAAATAGGTTTGGGAAAACATTGAAACAAAAAAAGAAAATGCTGTTAATCAGCATTTTCTCCTTTTGTCTCAATATTTTTCTGTGCTATAAAGTACACAAATTCCTTGTTTTTTTAACATCAATTATGTTGTCTACAACAGCTTTTGGAACACCCTTGAATTTTGTTGTTTGGGGAAGGGTTGACAGTTAAAACAAAGTGGAAGAAAACAACAATTTTGTCACAGTAAAGGGCACATAACTCTGTTCTGATAAAGAAAATCTCATCAACATTATGTCCAAGTTTTTTTTATTGGTTAATATTTATTGCTGTTTGAGAGAAAACAAAGTCGAAAACTGCAATTTTGTTACCGTCAAGGGCACACAACTCTGTTTTTTTAGTCCACTCAATCTGACAAATTAAAACATTTAAGATATTATGGTCACCAACATTGCGACCAAGTTGTGTCTTTATTGGTCCATATTTGTTTGTTAGAGAGAAAATAAAGTCAAAAACGGTAATTTCATTAAATTAAAGGGCCAATAACTCCTGTTTTTCTGGCCAAATCAAGCTGAAAATTTAATTAAACTCATCAAGGATCTTATGGTCACCAGCATTGTGGCCAAGATTTGTCTTGATTAGTCGATAAATGTAGATGCTACAGTGTAAACAAAGTCGAAAACAGCAATTTTGTCGAATTCAAGGGCACATAACTCCAGACTTCCTGCTCCTATCACACTGAAAATCAAACTCATCCAAGATCTTATAGTTACTAACATTGTGGCAAAGTTTTGTCTTAATTGGTCAATATTTGTAGATGCTAGAGTGGTAACAAAGTCAAAACTAGCCATTTTTCACGTTCAAGGGCACATAACTCCGGACTTCCTAGTCCCATCTGACTCAAAATCGAACTCATCTGAGACTATATAGTCATACATATTTTGACCAAGTTTTGTTAAGATTGGTCAATATTTGTAGATACTAGAGTGGTAACAAAGTCAAAACTAGCCATTTTTGACGTTCAAGGGCACATAACTCCGGACTTCCTGCTCCGATGACACTGAAAATCAAACCCATCCAAGATCTTAAGGTTACTAACATTGTGGCCAAGTTGTGTCTTCATTAGTCAATATTTGTAGATGCTAGAGTGGTAACAAAGTCAAAACTAGCTATTTTTGATATTCAAGGGCACATAACTCCTGACTTCCTGATCCGATCTGACCCAAATCGAACTTGTTCGAGAACTTATAGTCATACATGTTTTGACCAAGTTTGGTCAAGATTGGTCAATATTTGTAGATGCTAGAGCCCAGCAAGCAGACCTATATCGGGCCGATATCGGCTGCGTATCGGAATATCGATAAATTTTGCCGATGACGGGCCGATATCGGGCCGATAAGGTTTGGCGATTTTAAAATTATTTCATTGTGGCATCTAAGTATTTCATTTTATATTTTTAATGACAAATCTTCGTTAAACTTCAATTCAAGAATACATTGGGAACAAAAATCTATTCTAGACATTAGATATCGGCCGTATGTCGGCCCGACATCGGCCCGACGTTGACTTGGCTTGACGACCCGTTTACGTTTCTTATCGTTCAAAAGTGTGTTTTTCTTAAATAAAACACTATTGCGTTGAAAAAAACAACAAAATTAGATAAGAAGCCTAGTATTCAATTGATATCAGTATTATTGAATTGTCAATATCGGCCCGACATCGGCCCGACATCAGCTGTAAGTACGCTCAAGTCAATATCTACGTATCTGCCTTAGAGCGGACATTATTTTTCTTCTTTTTGTTGATACACACTTTTGTATTATAAGAAGGTAAATGGTGAGTTTTAATTAAAGTTTCTCGTTTATTATTGGAATAGTTTTAGTTTGAAACTTTGATTATTTAGGGACTGTGAGTACTTTGATTATGTATTGTATTTTTCATGACTTAGTTAGTCTAATGCCTTGTTTGAAAAATGGCTCAAAAATTGTTTCTCCAAGTTTAGCCTTGAGATTTTGTTTAATCCCTCAAGATATTACATTTTCTGCTGACGAAGATGAGTATTGGCAAGATTGGGGAGTTCCTGGAGGGGAAAGAGTCCGTTGACAACGAAGTAGAGTGTGTGCTGGATTACGAAGTTATTTCAGTTAAAATCGTCGTCCAGTATTTTCCTTTCCGATACTTATTCCTTTGGGGTATTACAGGAGTTACGTCCCTTTTAGCCGGAAACGATGAACAGCGTAGTCCACGCAAAAGCAAATGAATTTAGTCAAGTCCCTTGACCGTTTCTATGGCCCACATAGTGTAAGTTTGATGGGGATAACACTTCTTTAACACCTTAAGATATTGTTGAATAACTATTTCAATGTATGGTAGTCCGTAAGGTTAAATTAGAACTGCTGTAGATTCGTACTCAACATTCTTCGCACTCGCCTTGTTATTCTTAAAGTCGTGCCATTGTTCTCAAAAGCTTTATATCGATAAATAGAAGCATAAGCTCATACTTTCTCATGCAATCTAGTCATAGTTCACAATTTTCTAGTCATTTTACACTTTTTAAAGCTGTCCAATTGCTTTTCGTTGTAATGAACTGATCGTTTTGTTTACTTTCAGTCTTTTACCTACATCTTAAACCTACGTCTTGGTATTAAAGTTGATATCCTGGTACCTACGTCTTGGTTTTAAAGTTTGTATCCTGACTGCACAGGGCAGAACAGACTCAACAGAGTGAGTGGAGCTGTATTTTCATGGCTAACTAAATTACAACGACAAGAAGGTTGCTGTTTTCCTATGAATAATTGAGAAATTTGGTGCAGCCAGCGTTACCAAAGGACAAAACGTTCAATTAGATTAAGGACATCCTTAAGATTCATTACAACCCAAAGCCTTTGATCATTTCTGAGCGTTTTAAGTTTCATAAAAAGGGAACAGAGAGAGAATGAATTGGTTCCGTTTGGTGGAATTTAAGGAACTTTCTGTCAATTGTTACTATATACGGTGCAATTTTACCACACGCGTTAAGGGACCAACTGGTGTGCGGCTTATGGTCTGAGCAAATTCTGTGAAAAGTACTGGCCGAGGCTGATTTGACTTTTGACGCATTCAAAATAGCGGTCACTATGGAAACTGAACATGTCGCAAAGGACCAGAAGGGTGCAGGTGCGAGTTAACCCAAATCTAAAAATAAACAGTCGCAAAACAAAGTTGAATGTTTCCGTTGCGGTGGCGAACATTATGCCGACAACAAATGCAAAGCAAGCCAGGCAGTTTAAAAACAGTAAATGTTTTTTATGCCGCAAAATTGGTCACATTTCAAGGTGATGTAAACCAAAATATACAAATCATCATTACAGAATCTGACGGAGAGGAGATCGTGAACTTGCAGTTATTTTCCTTGAGTGTGAAGTATACGGTGCAGCTCGGGTTGGACAACCATAATGTCACGATGGAGATCGATACTGGCAGTGCCTGTACTATCATAAATGAACACGTTTAATGTGCAAAATTCAGCAAATATAAACTGGAGACACCGTCTGTCAATTAAACCCATTACCAAACAGCAAAATTGTAGGGCGGTCCAATGTGAATGCTGCTGCAGACGACAAAATCAATGTTACTAAGTGCGAGAAATGTCAATATCATAGCAAAGAAAATATTATGGCAATAGGAGAAAATGCTGATTATCAGCAAAAGGAGAAAATGATGATTATCAGCATTTTCTTCTTTTGCCTAAATGTTTTCCTGAGCCAATTTTCTCAGGGACATCAAAATCCGGTCTTGTTTGGGAAAGGGTTAAAGTCATATTCAGGTCAAAAACTAATGCTCAAATTATTGCCTTGTACACTGGATGAATACTTTAAATGGAGGCCTCAGTGCAAAACTATTGTAACCAGTGCTTCTGAAATATTTTTAAAATCTACTTGTCCACGGACAAGCGTTAAACCAAAATTGACTTGTCCGTATAAAAAATCAACTTGTCCGTACAATGCCCATGTACTTTTTGATAGCTTCATATGTTTATTGCTTATCTATTATGAAATTCTAACTATTGGCTTAAATAAAACTTGTACATTTAACTATCATTATTTACATTGTATAAAAAATATTGTGAGAAAAAGAAAAAAAGAGTTTTTATTATAAGCAGATTTTTCACTTGTCCACGGACAACCTAGCGTTTAAAATCTGCTTGTCCGTACCTATATATATAGGTAAACGGACAAGTCAGACAACTCGGGCATCTTATTTCAGAAGCACTGGTAACTACATATTTTTCAGAAATTCACTTTTTGCATTTTTTTTAATCTTTAGGAAGGAATACATCATGTACTTTAATATTGGGTTTCAATTCTGTATAATTAAAAAGATATATAGAATTAAAAAAAAGTTTTATCTCTTTATATTTGAGAGAGTTATTGAGTTTTTTCCCTCTCCTGTAAAATTTTACAAAATGTAGGTTACAATAGTTTTGCACTAACCCCTCAAAATGACAACATTGTAGATACTAGTTAGGTGATATTCGGTTGTTTGAACTTAAGATGGCACCAATTAGTCTTGTGATAACTGGCTGTTATCACACCCAAGTGTCTTCCGACAGCAAGTTGTCACCAGACTATCTATCTCGTTGGAGGCATTTGTCAGCAAGGCTGAGACCTGGTTTTTATTTGTAAATTCTTGGGGAAAGATTGAGTCAAAAACCGAAAACGCTGATTATCAGCATTCTCTCCTTTTGTCCCAATATTTTCTAGGTTTTATACAAAAATCTGAACTTTATCAACATTTTTCTGTTATCTGCAGCAGCCTTTAAATTTTATCACCCTAAAATTGTGTTGTTTGGGAAAGGAAAATGATGCCCATCTAGTTACTACTTTATGTGCTTTAAATTATATGTGAAGTTTAAACTAGTGATAATATCTATTCTTTAATCTTTTGCATTTTGTCTCTTTGCTTAGCATATTTGTTACAAAACAATAATGTCGAGACTGGTCCAAATTGAAAGCATATTTTTTGCAGGCGACAAAAAAAAGGTGACTGAAAATATGAATTTTATTTGGTGAAGGGTGGAATACATAGTGGGAAAAGAAGAAAATACTGGTTACCAGCATTCTCTCATTTTCCCATGATATTTTCTAAAGTCTCCTTTCTCGGGGGTATTAAAAGTAGGGATTGTGTGGTAATGGGTTAAAAATTTAAACTATGGAATTGACCTCATGGATAACAGGCTGTTGCTGTGATACAATTGAAATGACATTGATAATAATCTGAAAACAGCTTAAAAATTTGTCATTTGTACTTAACATTAAAATGTTAAATTTAGGTAATGCTTCGGAAGGGCAATTTTAAACCTTTCCCAAACAACAAAATATAAAGGTGTTCCAGTTTGAAAGCTGCTGCAGAGGACAAAATGTATGTTCATAAAGATAAGATTTATGTATAATAATGCACAGTCTCAGAAAATATTGAGACAAAAGGAGAAAATGCTGATTTTCATCATTTTTTCTTTTGTCTCGATGTTTTTTCCATTTCAATTCTGTAAGGGACATCAAAAAAGATCTTGTTTGGGAAAGGGTTTGTAAATATGGGTGAAAATATTATTTAACTCTTTTCCCGAACAAGACCTGCTTTTGACATCCCTAATAGGAATGGCTTGGGAAATCATTGAAACGAAAAAAGAAACTACTGATAACCAGCAGTTTCTCCTTTTGTCTCAATATTTTCTGTGACATGTTTTACACAAATCCTATCCTTAATAACAGCCATTTAGTCCTTTGTAGCAGTATTTGAAGTGGATCACCCTAAAATTTTGTCGTTTGGGAAAGGGTTAAGGACAACCTTACAGATCATTTCTTTTAAAATAAACAGTTGAGGTGATGGCTGATTCTAGTCAAATATTTCCACTACCAATGTTTAAAGATTATCAAGTCACTATGAGGTGCATGTATAAATAGTTGTTTATCAATAAGATTCATTGCTTAGATTTGGGGTTCTTTTTGCTGTACAAATCAATGATGTGTACTATGATACACTGTAATTTTAAAAATGGATTATAGTTTAAAATCTCTGATATGATTTAATATATACCTTTAGTATAATTTATTTGAAACTGGTCCTTATAGAAAGTAAAAAGTTTGTAACAGTGCTAAAATTTCTTTCTTTTTGACCAGAGATATGCTGTGCACCACTCAACTTTGCATATCCTGACTGTCCGTGTAATGTTCTAATAAATACAGATGTACCTAGAATATCTATTTCAGTCCCTTGAAATTTCTATTTCTATTTGTTTTTTGAATGCAAAAGTTGACATTCTTGCAGGTTTTCAATGTATGAATATACATTTTTTCTTAATAAATGATTACATATTGTTAATATGCCTTTGTGTCTTTGTGGTTGTGCTTTCCCTCAAAGATAGAATTATATAAATAATAAAATCACGCGCGTCATAATATGAAAATTACCAAAACACTGGCCCTGTGTTTTGGGAATTTTCATATTATGACGGGATAAGTTGTATAAAACACCAGACCTTTGAGTCGATGTCATTATCATTACAAACATATGATCAAAACCTACGTTTGATTTCTCTAGGATGCTGATGATGTCAGCCGATATCGACAGCCGATGTTGGCCCGATATCGACAGCCGATGTCGGCCCGATGTACTAGCCGATATCGGCCCATGATCGAAAGTGGTTGCAAATCGATATCGGTCCGATGTCGGTGCCGATATCGGGCCGATATAGAAGGCGATATCGGCCCGATATCACAGCCGATGTCGGCTCGATGTACTAGCCGATATCGGCCCGTCATCGAAAGTGGTTGCAAATCGATATCGGCCCGATGTCGGCGCCGATATCGGACCGATATAGAAGGCGATATCGGCCCGATATCGACAGCCGATGTCGGCCCGATGTACTAGCCGATATCGGCCCGATGTACTAGCCGATATCGGCCCGCCATCGAAAGTGGTTGCAAATCGATATCGGCCCGATATCGGCCCGATATAGAAGGCGATATCGGCCCAATATCGGCCCGATATAAAATGTTTGCTGGGAGTGGTAACAAAGTCTAAACTAGCTATTTTTGATATTCAGGGGCACATAACTCCTGACTTCCTGGTCCGATCTGACCCAAAATCGAACTCGTCCGAGAACTTATAGTCAATTATTGGTCAAGATTGGTCAATATTTGTGGATGCTAGAGTGGTAACAACAAATTGTGGACAGACAGACAGACGGACGGACAACGGACAAAAAGCGACCACAATAGCTCACCTTGAGCACTTCGTGCTCAGGTGAGCTAAAAAGCATCCGTTTCTATGATGGCATTTGTTTATCATACAAAAGTCAAAACACTGTCGTCGTGCACCAGAAATAGATAATCCAGCTCTAAAGTGACTTTTAAAGGCTATTGATGGCTAAACCCCCTTGTTAACAACATGACATCGTGGGAATGTGTATAAATTGTGTATCAATACAGGTTAAGCTATGGATAGAAAAATAATTTGCGGAAATAGTTGCACCCTGTTTTACACCAATAGGACAACGTTTTGAAATAAACAAGTACATTTTCAATAGTGTAAATGAAAAGAATACAATGCTGTAACAGTCTTTTATAGGCGACCTTCCATACCATGTATGTTCATTAGTGGCTCTTAGAGCAAAAACATTTAATTACAAACATTAAACGTTGGAAGGGCCACTTTTGGTGCTTTTTCGTACGGGTTCTATGTGCTTCTTCCATTTTATAACATAAGGCTTAACCTTTTTTGCATGTCATAGTGTCACTTATGAGGGTGCATAGGTAATGTGACCAAGTAGTAGTATTTTGTAAATAAAAGTAATATTTATATTTGATCTAGATCTATATTTTTTTCAATTAGTGTTTTGAGCATGAATATCTCTTTATGGTTGTACTGTATGATACTGTTAATTTTGCTGAATAAAAAATGATTTTAGGAGCACAATCAAATTTTTATTGAATACAAGTTTTGGACGAAAATATCACCTTCATCAATAATATGTATCAAATGACATTGTTACCGGTTTTGGATTTCTATGTAATTTTGCTCAAAGTAAGAGAAAATATGTAGCATCTTTTTGTGATAATATGGACTCTTGACAAAGACTCTAACATACTTTACTTTAGAAATTCAATTTTGCTCTTTCCATAAATTTTACTGAAAACATGCATTTTTCAATGATTAAATCAATAAAAACAAAAAAATCAAAAATAATGCATCCAAAACGTGACATAGGGGGTCCAAAATGAAGTTGTTGATATTGAAATATGATCCATCAAAAACACATCCCAATATGTCAATTTTTTTATAAATCAGGCATGAAAATGTAAAAACTAAACATTTTCTTTTAATTTAAACGGTTTCATTTGAAACTTTGAATAATTTTTAAACAAATATGTATGCATTATATCGCTCCCTTAGTTCTATCAAATGTATAAATTTCATCTCTTGTGTCGCTTAATATTGTTACATGAATGTTAAGGTAAAATTTGATGTATAACATGGCTACCTAATAAGAATATACCAACTTTATGGCGACTTTTAGTTATGTTTTAGTCAAAATTCTTATCAATTACCTTAGAAAGTTTACATAAAATGTTCCTTTCATGACATACAAAGCCAATACTTAATCTGTTACATTAGGAGGGTACTTGCAGCCAGCATACAAAAAAACTTCTTGGGTACAATAACTTGATAATGCGATGAGGACACATCAAAAATCAAATTTCAGTAAAACCGTTACACTTGGGACAAACTAATGACATAAATATCTCTCAGAAAATCCATTTTCTAGTTACAATTCATGTTTGCTTTTGATAATACAGATAATAACACACCTGAATGCGATTATAAAATTAGCTGTATGGATACTGATGGGTGCCATTTTCCAAAATAAGCTTCATAAATCACTGGAATTTGTTTAAAAACTCCAAAAAGTTTCTTGTTTGTTGAAATCATTTATGATTTTCAACATTTTGTATTTGGTATTACCAAGATATAAGTGGGTATCAAAATTTTACATGTTAGAGGTGTTATATATATATATATATATATCACTTTTAAGTGCTTTGGATTTAGTTTCAAAGATAAAGAAAAAAATACACTTTTCTTGAAACAAAAATCATAAATATGAATTTCTTTTGAAAGAGACTTTGCTGTTACGAAATGGGTTTATTAGTGAAAACTGATATTAAGACATTGTGAATTGATGTTGTTCTTGTTTTCCTCACAAAGACACACAATTTCATTACCGTAATCACCACAATTTATATATGAAATACATTGCTTTAAATATTTCCCATGGTATATCAAATACATTGTTTTTAATCCAAAGAGTCTTATTAAGCCAATATGTGATTACTTTACTTGGTTTCCAAGAAACACAAATGAAAGAAAACTTTCCAAACTATCAAAGGATAAGGTTTTGCTGATTTTTTCACAGTTCTACACCGTTACACTTGGGACAAACATTCTAAATACATTTCGGATGGATTTAAAGGATATTAAATGAATTAAACTGCATATGTTGATTTAGGATATTCAAATAACTCGTATAGATAAAAAAGTCATTGCTATGTATCTCTGCTAGATAATTGGTATGAGCCCGACAATAAATTGAATTGATACATAATTCAAACATTTCTGAATAATAATTGTTTTCTGAACAAAATTCAGACAGAATCCTACATGTTTTGCAATATTTTGATCGAACTTCCTGTGCAACTTAAATATTTAAGCATTTCTACTTGATCACTATAAATCGCAAAAATAGCGTTACACTTGGGACATTGAATTTTGGTTGATTAAGTTCGTAATAACAATTCTCTTCAGATTTAACAATTACTGATCTTTCATGGGGCCGATGCACTCCCGTAAAAAAGAAATCAGAACAAGTTTCAATATCACACGACAAAAATAGAGGCTTTCTAACACAAAACGTTACACTTGGGACATTTTTGGGTGTGCATAAACATGTCATCAGGAGGACTTGATTATATGAAAGTAATTACATAAAATCATACTAATATTGCACCAATGATATTTGTCTAACAAAGGATACCTATTTTGAGACAGAAAGATGTCTAGTAGCAAAATAATAACATTTGATTGTCCAAAGTATCGTATTTTTAGGCCTTTATGTTTTTTGAGGGTGTGTCATTTTCTGGGCATGGTTCATGGACAATTTATATGTTGTCCATAACACGACTATAGGAAAAATGTTGTATTGTTGCAACACTTTGTATAATTGTATGTTGTGGGGTTCTTTAAATCCCGTTGTTTTAAAGATTGCCACTTAAAAATTGAATTTTTATACAAATGTCACGCTAAAAGCGTTACACTTGGGACAATTTTGGACACTAAAAATGCTATTAAATTGAAACGAAAGTAGATATTCTCTTTAAATTTTGTACACATTTTAGCAATATCAGAACACATATTTTGGAGTAAGACAATCATTTAAAAACCTTTTAACTTGCACTGTATATCAGTTTCTTAAAAAAGGATGCATTATTTTTTAAATTACCCACATTTTATTTCCCAAAATACTTTTTCTTGTATGAATAAAATGCCTTATCTGTCTCGGAGCGAATTCACTTGACAGATCTTGAAAATACATAAAACTTATGTTTTGGGACACATGAAAATTGGGGCATGTTTAGTGTTATAATGGGAATAAGTCAATGTGGCTTTTTGAAATCCAGTTTTGATTATCTAAGGAACTAATTGCATTTTCGTAGCTTGTATATAATCCTTTATCACCATGCAGAGTTAAAATAAAATTCATGCGTGGGCAGATTTGAGACACCCCCTTTGAAAACGTTAAAGCTGGACCATTACTCAAATCAGCAAATGCAGTTGTTTAGCCAAAAGCTCTATTTCGCAGAAGTCAACCTTTACCCGGCAGAGGCGTGTCATAAACAAGAGGGCCATGGTGTTCCTATATCGCTCACATGAACTAAAATGATATGAGACAATTGTTCAATTAAGTTGAAATTTAAGACTTTAAGACTGAAAACAAACTTAAGTTCAATAACATTGTATCGAGTTTTGTCTTGATTAGTCACTATTTGAGCTTGTTAGAGTAAATTTGAAAGGCAGATAACTGAGCAAATTGTATCCTGATTATTCTAAAATTCATTAATCCAAGTGAAGATCTTAACATTTTTAACATCTTAATCCAAATTTCGTATTTGTGGTTGTTAGAGTCGAAACAGCATTTTTGTCAGATTCAAGGGCACATGCATGACTGCCCACTTTCTCATTCGATTGGAGTAAAATTCAAACTCATGTAAGGTCTTATAATCAGCAGCATAGTGTGAAATTTTTGTCTTGGTTGATCTATAATCGTAGATTCTAGAGTGTAAACAAGGTCGAAAACAGTGAAAAACAGCAATTCTGTCAAATTTAAGGGCACATAACTCTTTCCTCACAGATCAGACTGAAAATCGAACTCATCCGAAATCTTATGGTCCCAATTATTGTGTCCAAGTTTTGTCTTGATTGGTCAATAATTGAAGATTCTAAAGTGTAAACTAAGTCGAAAACAGTCAAAAACGGCAATTTTGTCAAATTCAAGCAGGGGTTTTGCTACCAATTGTTGTTTGGGACCAGGGGCCAGTGAAATTGGGAAAAATAGCGACGTTTTTACCTAAATTGGGAAAAACTAAAACAAGTTTGTCTTCATACTGCCACTCAGTTTCAGCTGCAAATTAGACTACAGTGATGTAAAATGCATTTGTACATACTCTTGTTTAAGAATCTACTCTAAAACTGTCTTTAAAATGTTTGTAATGAAGATGAGATCTTAACAGAGGCATTCTGGGTCCTCATTGGGAATTTTCACCCAAGAATTGGGAAAAAAATACTTTTTGCCATTGAGAATGGGGCCCAAAAAAGGCACCAAATTTTGGCAAATGAGATCCCTGTCAAGGGCACATAACTCTCGATTTTCTGAACAGATCAGACTGAAAATCAGACTCAATCGAAATCTTATGGTCCCTAACAATGTGTCCAAGTTAAGTCTTGATTGATCAAAAAATGTAGATTCTAGAGTACAAACAACCTGTCGAAAGCAACCGAAAACATCAATTTTGTAAAATTCACGGGCACATAACTCTCGTCTTTCTGGTTCAATCAGACAAAAAATCAAACTCATTTGAGATCATATGGTCTCCAACATTGTGTCTAAGTTTTGTCTTGATCGGTCAATAATTGTAGATTCTAGAGTGTAAAGAAGGTCGAAAACAGCAAAAAACGGCAATTTTGTCAAATTCAAGGGCATATAAATCTTGACATTTTACACAGATCAGACTGAAAATCGAACTCATCCGAAATCTTATGGTCCCCAACAATGTGTCAAAGTTTTGTCTTGCTTGATCAATAATTGTAGATTCTAGCGTGTAAACATGGTCGAAAACAAACCAAAACGGCAATTTCGTCAAATGCAAGGGCACATAACTCTCGTCTTTCAGGTCAGGTCAGGTCAGACTGAAATTCGAACTAATCTGAGATCTTATAGTCTCCAACATTATGTCCCAGTTTTGTCTTGATTGGTCAATAATTGTAGATGCTAGAGTGTAAACAAAGTTAAAAACAGCATTTTTTACATTCAAGGGCAGATAACTCAGCACACTCTGGTCCAATCAGGCCCACAATCGAACGCATCCGAGAGCTTATGCCCATACTTGCTTTGACCAAGTTTGATCAAGATTGGCCAACTTTTGTGGATGCTAGAGTGTAAACACCAAATTGTTGACAGACGGACGGACAGACAGATAGACGGATAGACGGACGGACATTGAGTGACCACAATAGCTCACTTTGAGCACTTCGTGCTCAGGTGAGCTAAAAAGCCAACCATCACATCAACGGCATGTCTGTCTCTTGTTTTAATGACAAAAATCGACGAGTTTTTCGTCCATGATGTTAGAAGTCATTCCAAACCATGATCTACGACCGTCAGGAACGGTCAACTTCAGCAAAAGGCTAAGGGGCGCCCTGCTACGCGTCGGAAGACCCGTGAACGTCATTTCGATTTTCAGCGTGAAATGTGATACACCAATCATCAAATTGTCTCTCCGATGCCGGACCTGCCATCTCTAATGTACCCGAAACAATTGCGTCTGACTCAGCTTATGTCAATTGGTCGAAGACAATGCAAGTCAGCCAAAATCTCCCGCTCCGGAAGTCGTCTGATCACATCCTTTGTACGTACTGATTGGACGGTACATTGCCCCGGGGCTACCATGCGCGTTGTTGAAAGTTGTGTTGTTTGTCCGACAACTTTTGCCCTGAACCTGGGTAGTTACTCTGTGGATAGATACATCGAGGAAGCAACTCGTCCTGAAAAGGGCAATAACTCGTGTACGTGCCAAACAGAAAAAGTGCGTATTTGTATGGGCTACTTGAAATGTATCGCTGGTAACAAAGTTGATTTGAAATCGGTGCCCGACTGAATAAACTTCTGCAAAATATTTGTACGGTTGACCAAGCAGAGAGCAAAACACGGGCTACGAAAGCAAATGACGTCACAGTTTGGACCATTCCAATAGCCGGTCCCCTGTTTTCAATAGCAGATATAGGCATCTTGTGTATAAAATGTCGAAAATCATTGACAGGTCTACATTTGGTAATCTTGTGGATAAATCTTAGAACCATCGGTAGTTGGAAATGACTTCGAGTTGCACGTGCAGCATCAAATTTGTGGTTTTGAGCTCCGGCTCCGGTGATCAGTGAAGCAAGAAAAAATAAGCAAATTGTTGTCATACAAATGGAATTCGTACATGGGGATACGTTTCAAAACATTAGAATTGGAAATTATTTGCATTTTGAAAAAGATATACCGAAAAATAAGTTTGCGTTAGAAGTGTGGGTTAGTATATTTTCGACATCAGTACGTCAGTTTTCATGGAATCCCATTCAGACAATAGAGGAAATCTTTCTTGCCACAATGTTTCCAAGCAGCCAGAGATAGAGTCTCAGTCTGAACTAAATGATTCTCTTGTTCAGCCTGAGATGGAGTGCAATTCAGAAGATCAGCCAACCAGCGGTCAATTTGCCAGCACATACGTGTTCATTTCTCAGTGTGAACAGGAATATCATAATATAAACTGGGTCCGACACTAGCGTCATTGAAGATCGCGGATGTCAGTCTTGCTTGGAAGGGAATATTCCAGGCAACACTGACCAACCTGGCGTATGCGCATCGGACAAGGGATTTTCATCAGTCACTAGAGTGTGTCACGAAATTGGACGCTTTAATAATTCTCGAGTTCTCAGAAGATTGAGGATATTGTACAGTCGTAAACGCCACGAAAAAGCGATGATACACAGAAAAATAAAGTATGGCTGTTTCCTTTGTGAGCGAAGATTTTCAAATATACGAGACTTACTCTCTCACAATAGAGCTAAACATAATGTCCCTAAACATAAATACCCGTTGTACCATGCTTCATTCTCATATCTGTCTTCAATGAAAGAACAACAATGTGCTGGAAATGAGTTCATGTTGTATACATGTGAAATATGTCAGTTAGAATATAAGCACAAACGGTCATTGACTTCCCACATTAGAACCAAAGTAAGTGAGGCTATCATTGTTTGTGATTGTGAACACTGTCGACTGAAGTTTGCATACCTTAATTCACTGACAAAGCACAAGAAGAGGAGATATGTATAGAATCAAGTCAGGAGGCCTTGATACTGTTCCAAACAATTGCTGTGTCTTATACTTGCTGTAATAGATTATCAGTCCCCTACCAGCAAAATCGTTTGGCCCTTAGTGTACATCAGCGAACTTTAACGTACTCAATTGCGCATGAAACATATTCCATCGTTCCAGTAGCGTATTTCTCTTCTTCCACAAGACGCTAATTCTGATATGCAAGACTATGTTAGGAACCTACGAACTGCTGGCGGCTTTGTAAATTCAAGCATAATTATTGCTGGAGCAAAAGGCATCTTCACGCACAAGGACAGAAATTCTTCAAAATACACACGAATACATTAGATTTTCCCGACCGACGAAACCCAAAACAAGAGGACCATGGTGGTCCTATATCGCTCACCTGAACCAAACTGATATGAGCAACACTTTTGTTCAATTCAATTAATATTTATGACTTTAAGACTGAAAACGAACTTATAGTCAATAACAATGTGAAAAGTGAACTTATCCGAGATCTTATGGTGCCCAACATTGTGTCCAAGTTTTGTCTTGATTGATAATTTTTTGTAGATTATAGAGTATTAACAAGGTCGAAAGCAGCCAAAAACAGCAATTTTATCAAATTCAAGGGCACATAACTCTCGACATCCTGATCAGATCAAACTGAAAATCCAACTTAGTCGAGGTCTTATAGTTCCCAACATTGTGTCAAAGTATTGTTTTCATTGGTTAATAATTGTAGGTTCTAGAGTGTAAACAAGGTTTGAAAATAGCCGAAAATGGCAATTTTATCAAATTCAAGTGCATTTAAGTCTCGTCTTTCTGCTCAAATCAGACTGAAAATCATACTCATCCGAAATCTTGTGATTTCCAACATTGTTTCCAAAATGTGTCTTAATTGGTCAATAACTGTAGATTCTAGAGTGTAAACAAGGTCGACAACAGTCAAAAACGGCAATTTTGTCAAATTCAAGGGCACATAACTCTCGACTTTCTGATCAGATTAGACTGAAAATCATCCTCGTCTGAGATCTTATTGTCTTCAATATTGTGTCTAAGTTTTATCTTGAATGATTAATAATTGTAGATTCTAGTGTGTAAACAAGGTCGAAAACATCCGAAAATGGCAATTTTGTCGAATTCAAGGGCACATTACCCTCGTCTTTCTGGTCAGATCAGACTGAAAATCGAACTCATCCGAGATCTTATGGTCTCCAACATAATGTTATGTTCAAGTTTTGTCTTGATTGATTAGTAGTTGTAGATGCTAGAATGTAAACAAAGTCAAAACTAGCTATCTTTACGTTCAAGGGCGAATAACTCCAGACTTCCAGGTCCGGTCAGGCCCATAATCAAACTCATCCGAGAGCTTATAACCATACTTGATTTGACCAAGTTTTATCAAGATTGGCCTACGTTTGTTGATGCTACAGTGTTAACACCAAATTAGTGACAGACGGACAGACGGACGGACGGTCGACGGACATAGAGTGACCACAATAGCTCACATTGAGCACTTCGTGCTTAGGTGAGCTAATTAGAACAGAAGTTGAAAATGGCAAACCTGTAAAGAAAATGTTATCTGATAACTTTTTGGGAGAAGAGCACAAACCCTGCGATTCAAAATTTGTAGAAAACATGAAATATTCGATGAATATAGAAATGAATCCTGGCAGCAAAAGAAACCTGGCTGATGCATATCTAGGTCTGTTAACGCTTATCAATGTTAAGTCAAATCTCTCGTTGCTTGAAAAGTCTCCTGAAAAATAAATAAACAAAACATATTTAGATTTTAAACATCATCATGCAAATTCATTTAATTTTGTTATTTAAATGTTGTGGTCTCTAATATATAATTTCATGTTACTAGACACTAAGTTTGATCTCTCGATGCCTCTCGGCTCTGATTCAGATCTCTCAACATATCTTTCAACTTTCTCGAACGCTTACAAATGATTGAATGTGTCAAAATGATAGATAATAGACCATATAAATATGGCGCCTATCAGTTGTAGATACAAATTGAGAGTTGTATGTAAATATCCTAACCCGTAGATATGTTATCCATAAAATTACATCATATATATAATAGACAAATGAAATTTCCTCTATTGAGGATCGGATTTTGTCTATTAGCTGATGTGTATGATATGGATAGCTAGGCGTCGTGTCGTAATCTCGGGTTATGGAGTCAGTGCTTGTTGTGGTTAGTTCTGTACCTATTTTTTCATATAATATCTAATTTATACAGAACATGCATACCTTACAGGTAAACCTGTAAGCTATCCCACACTTAAAAAGTTTGCTGTTGAATTGCTTCAATTATCTCCCTTTAATACTATATATAACAAATATCGCAATTCTGAATCTTTCAGATCCAGCAACTTTCTCGAACGCTTACAAATGATTGAATGTGTCACAATGATAGATAAAAGACCATATAAATATGGCGCCTATCAGTTGTAGATACAAATTGAGAGTTGTATGTAAATATCCTAACCCGTAGATATGTTATCCATAAAATTACATCATATATATAATAGACAAATGAAATTTCCTCTATTGAGGATCGGATTTTGTCTATTAGCTGATGTGTATGATATGGATAGCTAGGCGTCGTGTCGTAATCTCGGGTTATGGAGTCAGTGCTTGTTGTGGTTAGTTCTGTACCTATCTCTTTCATATATAATATCTAATTTATACAGAACATGCATACCTTACAGGTTAACCTGTAAGCTATCCCACACTTACAAAGTTTGCTGTTGAATTGCTTCAATTATCTCCCTTTAATACTATATATAATGAATGAATGAATGGAGTTTTAAGGCCCATCGACTACTAAGGTCATATTGGGCGCACTCACTGTAATTATACCTCACTACAAGATGTATAGGAATATGTATTAGTTACATAAACATCTAGAGGAGAAATGATAAAAATACGATATTCTATAACAGATAAAATTCTATGCAAATTTATAATACACAATGAATAATCCGACGTGAGCACGAAAGGACATGGGCTCCTCCCAGATCAGAGGTCACCCATGCCCGAGTCCACCCGACCGGAAAATCATACCAAAAAATACAATGTACCTAGCCGAATAATCCGACGTGAGCACGAATGGACATGGGCTCCTCCCAGATCAGAGGTCACCCATGTCCGAGTCCACCCGACCGGAAAATTCATAGGGCATATAACCTATTAAAAATAACTGAAGTATAAATGATTAAAAATATCATACGAAATATTGTACAATGTACCATGAATAATCCGACGTGAGCACGAATAGACATGGGCTCCTCCCAGATCAGAGAACACCCATGTCCGAGTCCACTCGACCGGAAAATCCATAGAACATAAAAAATATCACAGATTAAATATCACAGCTAAATCTTTTTAAAGAGATTACACTCTTTCAGAAAGTTAAAAATTGATTCAGGTCTTACAGTTTCAAACAATGTTTTCAAACTGTCGACATTAAAGTGCCTGTTTCTAATGATGGCTAGATCTACACAATCTATGAGTAGATGCTGAACAGTTAGTGCCTCGTTACAAGGAATACATTGAGGCTTTTCCTCGTTTTTTAATAAGTACGAATGGGTCAAATGTGTGTGACCAATTCGTAGTCGGGCCAAAACTAACTCCTCGCGGCGCTCAGATCGAAAACCTGGCAGCCAGTCACCAAGTGCAGGCTTTATTGAAAACAATTTATTTTGATGATTGGCCTCGTCGCTCCAACAGTTCTGCCATACATTTTGAATAAAATTATATATGAGAGGTTTAAAATCAGTAAAAGGAACTTTAAAAGGTAAAATATCTAGTGACAACGCCTCCTTGGCAGCTTTGTCTGCCTCTTCGTTGCCACGTAGACCGCAATGGCTTGGAAGCCAGCAAAACACAATATCAGTATCTTCATCAGAAGCATACAAACGGGAAAGCTTCTCAAGAAGTTTTACAATAATAGGATTGTCCGTTTTTTCGTGCTCGAGCGCTTGCATACAGGATAAAGAGTCTGTAAAAATAATGTAGCGCCAATAGCCATTTTCAATGATGTGCTCGAGCGCAAGGTCAATAGCCTTTAGCTCGGCAGAGAAAATGGACGAGTTATCGGGCAAACGATACTGATATTTGAAGCCATCTAAAATGGCAGCAGAAGCAACTTTTTCTTCGATTTTAGAACCATCGGTATAAATTTGTAAATGAAGCATGTGCTTTTCTTGTACTTCAAGAAATTTATTTTTAAACACAACTTGATCAGTTTCCGACTTTTTCGTTGAAGCAAGATCATAAATAAAGGTGGGACTTTTGGACGTCCACAAAGGAACATTTGGAACTCTATGTTCTGCCACGTCATCTAGATCAAAATCTAGAGAATTTACATCTGCCTTACAACGTAAACTAAAAGGAGGTATAACTGATTCTTTTTTATTAAAATCCTCTTCGTGAAGAGGTTCAAAAACAACGTCATGTGTAGGATTATCTGGATTAGATTTAAGTTTTAGATAATAATCCATTGATAATTTCTTTCTCCGTAAATTCAAAGATGACTCATTTGCTTCCGCATAGAGGCTGTTAATTGGCGATGTTTTAAATGCGCCCAGCGCAATACGTAAACCTTGATTATGAATCGAATCAAGCTTGCGCAAGTATGATTGACGGGTGGATCCGTAAACAACACAACCATAGTCTAGTTTAGATCTCACGAGAGATCTATAAAGGCGTAATAAAACTTTTTTGTCTGCTCCCCAGTCCATACTGGAGACGACACGTAAAAGATTAAGAGCTTTCTTACACTTATTGCTCAGATATTCAATGTGCGGAATGAAAGACAATTTAGAGTCAAATAAAAGTCCCAAGAATTTGAACTCTGGGACAACTTCAATACGGATCCCGTCCAGAGTCAGTTCTGGATCGGGGTGGAGTTTTCTCGATTTACAAAAATGCATACATTTTGTCTTGGTTTTAGAAAATTTAAAACCATTCTCATTTGACCACTTACTCAGGTTATTTAATACCTGTTGTAACTGTCGTTCGATGGTATGCATATGTTTCGAACGATAACAAATACAGAAGTCATCAACGTAAAGGAAATATTCAATACCAGGGCAGGTAGCCTTAATTATATTGTTGATTTTAACACTAAAAAGCGTAACAGAAAGAATAGAACCCTGGGGAACACCCATCTCCTGTTCATGAGGATCAGAGAGTGTATCTCCAACCCTGACTCTAAATTGCCGTTCATCCAGAAATGCAGAAATGAAATAAGCAAGGCGACCTCGTATACCGAAATCATGGAGGTCATTCATGATTCCATACTTCCATGTTGTATCGTATGCACTCTCTAAATCAAAAAAGACTGAAACAACGTGTTCTTTCTTGATAAAAGCTTCCCGAATAAAAGTTTCGAACCGAACTAAATGATCGAGGGTGCTTCTTTGCTTACGAAAGCCACTTTGGGCCGACGTAATAAGTTTGTTTTTCTCAAGAAACCACACAAGACGGTCATTGACCATTCTTTCCATTGTTTTGCAAACACAACTTGTTAAGGCTATAGGCCGGTAATTAGAAGGATTATCTGAATCTTTACCAGGTTTGGGTATTGGAATAACAATAGCTTCCCGCCACGAGGCTGGAAGTACTCCCGTTTTCCAAACACTGTTAAAGATATCGAGTAAACACTGAAGGGATTGGTGCGGTAGATGCTTTAAAAACTGGTAGTGGATATCATCACATCCAACTGCAGTATCATGGCATTTCTTAAGGGCTGATTTAAGCTCCTTTAGTGTAAATTCTTTATTATAATGCTCCGTATTTTTGGATTTGAAATTTAATTTAATATTTTCTTTTTGTTCTTGGTGTTTTTGAAATTCTGGCGAATAGTTAGAAGAGGAAGATTTCTTGGCAAATGTATCTGCTAAAACATTTGCTATATCAGGCTTAGATGAAACAACGCCATTGTCAGTATTCAAATGCCCAACACTGAGCGAGAAGTTCTTGCCACTAATTTTTCGCACCATATCCCAAGTCTTTTTGACAGACGATCTAGAATTTAATCTAGATACATACTGTCTCCAAGACGTACGTTTACTGCGTTTAATAGTGCGCCGTGCTCTCGCACGTGCAACTTTAAACTTTATAAGATTTTCCTTAGTCGGCCTTAGATCGAACTCTTTAAGAACCGACTTTTGCTTTGCTATAGCCTTCTTGCAATCATCATTAAACCACGGCTTATTAGGATGTTTAGGATTTTTCGACGTTCTCGGAATTGCCTTTTCTGCAGATGCGTATAATAGTGAAGTGAATAATTCTGCAGGATTCTCACAGTCTTCAAAAGATTGAGGTGTAATGGACTGTTCACAAATAGTTTTGAACAAGCCCCAGTTTGCTTTATGGAGCTTCCAACGTTGTGGGCGCTCCTGTACAGATGGCCCAATTTCCGAAACAAGAATCGGAAAATGGTCACTGCCATGCAGATCATTATCAACTTTCCAGCGAAAATCTGGAAAAATTTGAGGACTGCAAACTGACAAATCTAAAGATGAGTAAGAACCAGTAGCAGGATGGAGATAAGTCGATGACTTATCATTTAAAAGAGAAAGATCTTGTCTTGAAATAAAGTCTTCAACAATATGACCCTTATTGTCTGAATTTGAACAACCCCACAAAGTATGGTGGGAATTGAAATCTCCCATTAAAATAAAAGGTTTAGGTAATTGTTCAACAAGTTGGTCTAGTTTCCTGCTGTCAACAGGAGAACTAGGGGGGAGATAGATAGAACAAATCGTGATAGTCTTGTTAAGAGAAACACTCACAGCTACTGCTTGTAAACTTGTGTCCAGCTGAACAGGACGGTGAGGAACATTGTTATTCACAATGATACCTACACCACCTGAAGCTCGTTCGCTTTCCGTGAAGTTTTTAACATAACAAGAATGATATTTGAGTGAAAACTTATCTGTATCTTTTAAAAATGTTTCTTGTAGACAAACTGCTACTGGTTTTTCTTTCGAAACTAATAAATTAAGTTCTTCAAAATTCGACTTGATACTGCGACAATTCCATTGAATAATTGTATTCGCCATGATGAAAATTATAGTTATTAGGAGACAACAGTTTATTGGAAGTGTGGAATTATTCATTTCTTGTTAAGTTTAATAATATTTGTTCCTTGCTTACCTCTGGAATCTGCATAATAATCATCCGTTATCATGTCCTCATCGAGGGACCGATAACGGTTATATTGTTTAATAGGATCTTGAGATCCTTTTGGTTGTCGATCAGAGATCGGAGCTTTCGAAGGGGCAGACCTTCGATTTTGATTAACTATTTCATGACTTGTAGAAGATTGACTTTTTGATTTTGACTCGGAATCTGGTTTACTTGTGCAGCGGGTAACTTGAGCGGAAACTGATGGAGAAGGAGTTGCTTGTGGTGCATTTGTTTTACTGGATGAAGAAGACAAAGAAGCCGGTGTATTAACGCAAGATGGTGTTGAATTTGTCTTTGGAAATAGTTCTGCTATTTCTCGTTTCTTTTCCGGAAATAGTACGCATAACTTCTGAAAGAGATCTTGACAATTTTGGCAACTGTTTTCATTTTTAGTAGGGTTCGAATTTGGTTTAGTAACTTGGGCATAATTCAGATTGATACGATTTTCGACTACTTTTCTTGCCTCAAAGAACGAAAGACCCTCTTTATATTTCACTGTTACTATGTCTTTTTCTCTTTTCCAGTGTGAGCAGGAGCGGGATGTTGCTATGTGAGCCTCACCACAGTTTTTACACTGAAGTTTGTTCTCACATTCGTCAACATCGTGTGATTCCGCATCACCACCACATCTGCGACATATCTCGGTCTTTTGGCATTTCTTCTCATGGTGGCCGTACCCAAAGCAGCGGTAACACTGCAATGGGTTTGGGATGTATAAATCGACGTTTACCTTTAAGTAGCCAACCTTGATTGATTTAGGTAGAATAGCTGATTCGAATGTTAAAATAATTGTGTTTGTTTGCTTCTTCACACCATTGCTAAAAACTGTTATCCGCTTTGCAGCCGTCACATTCTGTGATGCTAATTCCGTCACAATTTCATGTTCTGATACCCCCTGAAGATCAGGACAACGTATCAGTCCTTTGGAAGTGTTAAGGCTAGCATGAGGCGTACATTCAGCGGGGATTTCGAAAAAACTTGTCAAATCCAAAAGGTTTTCTGCGTGAGCACGTTTAGCAACTTCTACAAGGAGCGCACCTGAATTCAATTTCTTAACTGATTTAGGCTCACCAGCACAAGATAGCAGAACTTTATTGATAACAAACGGAGACAATTTAGTAAGCGGTCTGTTTTCATCCTTTGATTCAATTAAGAGAAATCGGGGAAAAGAAGTCGATGAAGCGTTTCCAGAGTCCGAGTCCATTTCATTACATTTTCTTTTAGAATTTTGAGTAGCCATGTTTAAAGTTTTATCGTTCATTACCCGGGCCCCCACCCACCATGGGGTCCAACAAGGGGACATGGATTTTGGAGCGGGTATCCAGCTCCCCATGCCAGGGTTACCCAGGTAGTATACTCGAGCCAACCAAACAACAAGCTCGGCAAAAACATACATGAAACAACTCTATACACAGAGCTCCGCCATGCAAATTGGCGCCGATCAAGCCACCTAATCAACCCAATTAACCCATAAGCCTATATAGACTAGAGATTAAACTTGTAAAATAACAACGCAAATGTGACAATGGCACATAGCCAAATGTATAACAAAATATACACCGACATAGGTCGAAGCTGAATTAAGAGAACAACGATTTTTACTCCAGTCTAAAGCGACCAGCCGATTGCCTAGACCGGGTCCATCTAAGCTCCCGTTTACACCGAAGCCGAGGCCAAAGCCAGCGTGTTGGGAAGCTGGAGAGCCCTGGGATTCCCTCAACTGACCAGGATCCCCTTTTCCGGCTTACGAGTATCCACTCACGGCCAACAAGCGGGTCCGTTACAGACACACTGTCCTTTGCTTGGGGTCTTACCATTTGCTACAGGACATGGCAGCCGGGATATTTCTAATCCCCCTCCACAGCTGGGGGTCTAATACTATATATAACAAATATCGCAATTCTGAATCTTTCAGATCCAGCAACTTTCTCGAACGCTTACAAATGATTGAATGTGTCACAATGATAGATAATAGACCATATAAATATGGCGCCTATCAGTTGTAGATACAAATTGAGAGTTATGTGTAAATATCCTAACCCGTAGATATGTTATCCATAAAATTACATCATATATATAATAGACAAATGAAATTTCCTCTATTGAGGATCGGATTGTCTTTTAGCTGATGTGTATGATATGGATAGCTAGGCGTCGTGTCGTAATCTCGGGTTATGGAGTCAGTGCTTGTTGTGGTTAGTTCTGTACCTATCTCTTTCATATATAATATCTAATTTATACAGAACATGCATACCTTACAGGTAAACCTGTAAGCTATCCCACACTTATAAAGTCTGCTGTTGAATTGCTTTAATTATCTCCCTTTAATACTACGAGGGGTGATCCAAAAGTTCGTATACTGGTTTTATAAAACTTCATGAGTGTTGACTATCAAAACAAAAGTTGTACAGTATTTAAATGTGACATCTGTACAATAAATGTGGGAATTTTCAACAGTGTATATAAAACTGTTATTGGCCAGTGACAAACTTTAGAGACAGACCATGCGCGGGGCGGGGGAGCAAGAACGTCAAAAGTGACGTCAATTCAATGCGATTATGAAACCTTATTTTCAAAGTGCCTATTTCCTATCATACAATGCTGTGTCCGATGTATAAATGTGCTGAAAGTGTTATAATACAATATTAGAATCGAAATGTTGAATAATTCTCTGTCTGGATGTTTTAAGATCGATCTACTGTCGAAGCAGAGACTATCACTGTTTTCCTCAGTTCTGACGTCGTTAACCGGCTTGTGGCCGTTTGCAGGACTATCTTGGCATGCATTATCATCTATTGAAGTCCGAATCTTGGGTGTCACATAAACATTAATTTCTCTACAGCACCATAGTATTGTTTTCTTCAACATTTTAAATGTCTGCGTTGGCGTATGACAAAGATCATTGCAGAATTTTATAACTGACGGAAATTCAAATTACGATGTTGACGTCATATCGCTATTCCACTAATTTGTTCTATCTTATAAAAATGTAGTGTCTTCATAACAACTTTAACATCAACGTATAGAACTTGGTGTCACTATGTAATACTAGCGTAATGATAATTTTCACCAAAAAGTTCCCGCAGAAATTTAAGAAAATTTGATTAATTTAACGTTCATGTATAATTTTTTATGCTCCCCCGCCTAGGCGTACACACGTTACTATGGTAACACAGTTTACGGCCGCTATAATTTTTTGTTGCGTTCGAGAAAGTTGCTGGATCTGAAAAATTCAGAATTGCGATATTTGTTATATATAGTATTAAAGGGAGATAATTGAAGCAATTCAACAGCAGACTTTCTCAGTGTGGGATAGCTTACAGGTTTACCTGTAAGGTATGCATGTTCTGTATAAATTAGATATTATATATGAAAGAGATAGGTACAGAACTAACCACAACAAGCACTGACTCCATAACCCGAGATTACGACACGACGCCTAGCTATCCATATCATACACATCAGCTAATAGACAAAATCCGATCCTCAATAGAAGAAATTTCATTTGTCTATTGTATATATGATGTATGTGTGTGTGTGTATTTGTAGTATTATAAAGTCCCTCTCGGCTCAAAGCATACTGTGTGCGGACCCCAGAATGCAACCCCACATTCCGTTAAATTTTATTTTTCCCCAAAAGGGTTGAATTTCTTTTTGGAGATTGATCTTTCTTCTTCATTTTCCCAAAACAATTAAATTTTTAAGCCAACCAGACAGGCACATTATGCTAATTTAGCCTCGCTTTGTACCCATCATCACAGTGTGTTTGTTACAGAAGACGGAGTTTGTCCTTATTCCGTTTTGCTAATTGCCTTTATTGATCTTTTTTTATGATGTATGTTTCTCTCTCTGAAAAGCCTTTGGTGTGGTGTAATTATAAGCGAAAGTTCTATTTTCCTTATCAACTTGTGTGTGCACATGTGTGCTGTTTGATTGATTTGCTATTATTTTCGAGTTTTCCTTCACATTGTTTTTGTACAAATATAATAAGTAAAACATCTGTCTTTCTTTTTATGTACAATAAGGCTTTATGGATACCAATTTTTATTTGCTGCGGCCGGGTATCGAACCCGGGACCTCTGAAATGAGAGGCAGATGCGCTACCAACTGCGCTAAGGCCGCGGTACCAACTACAACAAATTGTTGAATCTGACATGGTTTTATGTTGAATAGCTTGTAAGTGACAACAAAGCAAATCATTCAAAGTGCATGCCGACAAACGACTGATCTAGGACAAAACATTGAGGCCAATGATAGTGTATTTTCAAATACCATAAAATTCAAGCGGACAACTACCAACTAAAAAGAAAATTCCAGCTTCAACCATCGATAGAAATGAATTTGAGAGAACAAATGTCAAAATTTCACTTACAACTGCGGGCCGTGGAGAGATATTTCAATGGCACAAAACATCAAATCTAACAGTAGATGACATATTAAAGCAGGACTTTGGTTCGGTCTTCTAACAAGAGTAATCGTTATCACTGTTTTTACCAGAGCCATTTGCCATGCAAATACAAATTATATTAGTCCGGCAGATATTCCCCATTTTTTGGCTGAACCTTGTAGTGGAGTATATAGTTTTTTTCTTTGTTGATTCCTGAAGTAGACATCCTACTGTAAAAGAATCTGGCGGGTGACATCGTGTCACCCTTTAGCATTTTGAGAAATTCAAGATGGCCGCCAAGATGGCGGAATATCATAAAAATAACCAATGTAAGGGTTATATATGCATATGGAAACTGATTTATTTAGGGCAAGATATCTCTAATGCACTTACTGTTGCCCTTAGAAGGACGAAAAATAAAGATACGACTCATTTCCGTCATTTCAGTCAGTGCTGTTGTGTAACTTACGTTACATTATGGTATATTAGATTTATTTATTCACATAGCTACCATTTTTTTGGCCATAAGTCGTTTCAACACAACATTTTATGATTTGGTTATGAATGTCTCTACTTGGAGCTTTTGGTTAGAGTAAAACAACAGTTGCATAAATGTATTGTGTAACTTACGTTACCTTAATATTATCATATTAGGTTCATTTGATCTCTTATTTCCTATCATTCGGCCAAAACTCCTTAAAACACAACAAGATATGGTTTGCATATTAATTTCATTACTTAAAGGTTTTGGTAATAGCAACTAATAGTCGCATAAATTATTATGTAATTTACGTTACTTTTATTTCAAGTACTCTTAAATACACTTGCAACCATAACAATAGCATTATTAGTTACACAGAAATCCCTGTCAGCTGGCTATTGATAGAAGGATAACATAGAGTTAAATCTTTACTAAACAAGACCATCCTGTAGTCAATAGATGACACACCATTTTTTATTTAGAAACAAAAGAATAGTGAACTATGTATACATTTGTACCTAAGCAGGCGACGATAACTAGCATTGGTTCATGAAGACATTTGTTGAGCATTAAATGTATGGCATATTCACCTAATTTGGTATATGACAAAGCTTTGCCTTGGTCATGACTCATTCACCCATCGAATTTGGTGTTTCTAGATCAAACAGTGCATGAGATATAGATCGGACGGGAATTTAAAACTTAATGTGCTCCAGCATGCAAATTATATTCCAATGAGATAGTTTTGGTACACGACAGATAATGACATACCTTTTGATCATGCTTCGTTAACACATCCAGTTTGATGCCACTAGATAAAACATTACAATGGGATATAGAGCAGAAGAAAATTTCAAATTAAATGAGCTCAAACATGAAAAGTAGGTCATAATGACTTTTTTAAATAAATGAGGAACCTGTTGGGTCAAGGCACTTCTCATATGAAAGTGGTGTCTCTAGGCCAAATAGTGCAGGAGATATGGAGTAAAATAGAACCGACGGACTCCATCCGCCTTCCTGACATTGAGTATACCATAATTGGCATATCAGGGTTTTCTTGGTGGTACATATATTGTAAATCTCTACATTATTTTATTAGACCTTCCCAAAGAAGATATCGTTTGATATTGCACTGGTTTTTGTGCAAGACACGTCAGCTTTTGACATAGATTGGCATACACCAAAGAGACTTATAAATTTTCATTAGTAAACATATTAAGTTAAGATGACAAAAGTTATGCTGCAGCATTTCAATAAAATCGCATAAAGTTTATATCATCATCCTTGCAAATACTTGTCTGTTCCATATAAATCAATAGATAGCATGGTTATACATATTTTTGTGTTCAATGCCTTCATTGTTATGTAGTACTTCTCCGCGGTATTTGCAAAACACAGAACATCCCATTCCAACCCTGGCATAACCATATCTAGGTGAAAAACAGGATACATCACTTCCATTCTTCCGTTTGATTATTTGTGATGTATAAGGAGCTACAACTGCACCCTAGGCTCGGGTGCAGTGACTTTTACTAGCGCTTGAACACGCGATCCCATGCATGGTAGATTTTTTCTAAGAGTGTATTTCTAATTTGATGCTCAAAAATGAGTCCTTTCATCATTATCTGGAAATACTTCTGTAGTTTGAGGGAATAGCACTAGCTTTTCACAGACTACCCTAGAACCAGTATCACTGACTGACTGAGGTTGTTTCTGGAGCTCATGGTAATATCTTGGAAATGATCAAATGACAATGTGAGCATCATGCTTCCTTGTTCTTCAACTGTACAATGTATTGCAAACGCCAAGGGGATAAAGTTTGAAATAATACTCTAAGAAACCAGAAATACGAACAAACAATCATATACGAGGGTTGTCCCAGAAAAAGTGGGACAATGTTTGTATTAAATACAATAGTCAACATTCATTGATATAGATTTATCATCGTTTTATACAAGATGTTTGTGACTTGTGTGTGAATTTTTTAGGGAGTATCTCGAAAATCAACCAAATTATGCAGAAAATTAGGTTGTTAGTGAAGGTTTGGCGGCGCACGGTAACTTAACGTCATGTATAACGTCATACACATGACGTCACTCTTTTCGAAGAACCGTCCTTTGCGTTCTGTATACTTTCTGCGACCCTCAACCTACTTATTATATTTGTTCTTGAACTAACGTTGTTTTAATTTTCTATTTTTTCTAATCTAATTTCAAAATATCTAAACGAAACTCTTATTCCATCCACAGTTTTAAATACAGTCCAATGTTAATTCGAATTCAAAGCTATGAAATACGAAATATTTGGACGTTTTAATTTCATCTTCACTCAAAAGTCAAGTAACAGATTACAAACATTGTTCAGGGGCGATCCCATCCATTTACCAAAAAGGACAAAGTGTTCCGAAATGGCAGTTTCCCGGGGTGAAGGGGGGTGTCCGACCAAGCTATGCACATAAACAAATGAAGCAAAACCATTTTGTTACCATTTTTAGCCTAAATTTCAGGAGAAATGGCACCCACGGGTCCCCTACCAGGATCAGCATATGCTATCTTTCTGTTGATTTTCGTTATTTGAATGTTAAGCAGCCTTATATACTGTTTGTATGTTATTCAGGAAGTTCACATACTGTTTGACGTCGGCCGACGTCGAGAACGTTTTAATTTACAATTGTATCTGTAGATTTACTCTTCCTGTGCCATGCTCTATTTTCCATCGATGTAAGTAGCAACTCACCAGAATAATGCTTGTGCCGCTTAAACACAAATGTAGGAGTTACTCTATGTCGCTATTCTTCATATGTCACTTCTTATTTTCGTTTATGAAAGTGCTATTTCTTGCTCGACGCAATATTTTTGCTCCGCGGATTTCGTTGACGTCGCAATTTTAAGCAAAGGTGTAGTCCCGCATTTTTATAAATCATCAACATTAATGACGTCATCTACACGAAAATGTCAGCAAATTATCATCGCATCATTAGCTAAACGAAGGTGTAACTTTGGTGTCATTATTATTGCGAAAACCAGATCATCTAGAGAAATTGCGAACGTTTGTCATGTTAAAATATGACGTACTCCGGGTACCCTTACCACGCACTCCTTTTCATCTAATATTCCGTAGAAATATCATTGTTTTGACATTGATTGTATATTAAACTATGTTAAAATGTTTGAATTACATACTGTATGAATTTGAAATCAATCGGACGTCACATTTAGAAGATGTTTCAAAAGTCTCACTTTTTCTGGGACAACCCTCGTATGATGTCTTTATATGCAACAGAAAAGAATTGGTCAATTAGCAGTTCACCACGGGTAATGTGTAAGACTATGGGTAACAGAGATATGATTATCTTCTGTTATGTAGGTCTTACAGAACAATATAGAGATTCACCTTACATAAACTCACCATTTACAAACAAATGCCACTTTTAACCGGATATAAGTTAATGGTATCTATTCTTGCTTAATGAACATTGTTTGGGTTTTATACCCTGTCAAGAAAATAATGGCAGAGTATTATGGTAAAGCCTGTGCCAGGCAGCCAAGTGTGGAACTTCCGTATTTGGTTACACTCCGAAACTGCTGCGACCTTCTTTTCACGTTCGAGTTCTCTAAGCTTGAAATTTCCTTCAGCTCAAAATACCATGTACTGTTGACGTTAGGGACACCAAATTTGTTGAGGTGATGCGCCACAACACAAAACTTGTAGTGTAACAAAATTAGGTACAGGACAGGTGGCTTATTTGGTACAGCTAAGTGCACTTTCCTATTTGTGTATAGAACACGACGGGTGTGTGCATAAAGGTTACTTGCATATTTTGTTTCATATACTATAAACTCAATTAAATCCAATTAACAATTACCAGCTGACAGACTTTTCTGTGCAATAAATATTACTTTTGTTTCGTTTACATGTATATATGTAATAGTACTGGAAATTAAAATATCGTAAATTACATAAGCCATTTATCTAACTGTTGTTTTGCTCACGTACGAAAAGCTTCAAGTAAAGAAAATGATATGCAAACCATTGCCTTCTGTGTTATGATGATTCATGACTAAATTATTGTAGATAAATGAATAAATAAAGCTAATATGCTGATATCAAGGTAACGTTGAATACATAATATATTTATGTAACTATAATTCTGTGTATAGAACATGATGGGTGTATGCATCAATAGCCACATGCGTGTCTTGATTCACATACTATAAAATCAATTTTATCCAATCAAAAATTACCAGCTGATTTTTATGCCCCCGATAGGGAGGCATCATAAATTTGACTTGTCCGTCCGTCCGTCCGTCTGTCTGTCCGTCTGTCTGTCCGTCCGTCATTCCGTCCAAAAACTTTAACATTGGCCATAACTTCCTTATTACTTAACATATTCGCTTCATACTTTACCACAACATTCCTTGGTACATTACCTTTCTGTAGGCACATACTTTGGTGACCTTGACCCCTGGATGACCTTGACCTTGAACATAGATTGGCCATAATTTTAAAATCAAAGCGGTGTCGGGGGCATTGTCATCTTAAAGTGACAGCTCTTGTTCTTTTCAATAATTTTTACTCTTGTTACATTTACAAGTATATGTATATGTAATAGTACTGGGAATTAAAGTAACGTAAATTACATAAAACATTTATCTAACTGTTTTTTGCTCACCTACCAAAAGCTTCAAGTAAATAAATTGACATACAAACTATTTCCTTCTATGTTTTAATGATTTATGACCGAATGATAGTATATAAGGGAATAAATGAAGCTATTATGCTGATATTAGGTAACGTAAATTACATAATACATATATGTAACTATTGTTTTGCTCTTATCTAAGGTTTGAAGTAAGGAATTTCGTAACTAGGCTATTCGTTGTTGTGTACAATTGACATATGTCCAAATAATAGCAGAAAAGTGAATAACTGCATCGAATGTTCCGTAATGTAACGTAAGTTACACAACAATATCGACTGAAATCACAGAAAATTGCCATTTGTTTACTGTTCTTCCTTCTTAGGACAACATTAAGTGCATTAAACATCTCTGACGTAAGAAATATCACTTTCCATATGCATAATTATTTAGTCCTTTTATTAGTTATTTATCTAACATTCCGCCATCTTGGCGGCCATCTTGAATTTCTCAAAATGCTGAAGGGTGACACGATGTCACCCGTCAGATTCTTTAACAGTATGGTGTCTACATCAAGAATCGGCAAAGAAAAAAACTATATACTCCACTGCAAGGTATAAGTGGATATCTGCCGGACTATATGGGTTATCTTTATATTTTCAGGATGGATCATGGATACAAGGAAAAATCTCATGTCGTGTTTGCAACTAGTTGTTTTCTAGACAGTATAGGGCTAACTTTCTTATGAAAAAAATCCATAAATTGTTAATTTAGAAACCACATGTCGCGAGTGTTACAGAAGATTTAGGATCTTGTACAGTCGTAAACGCCACGAAAAAGCGATGATACACAGAAAAATAAAGTATGGCTGTTTCCTTTGTGAGCGAAGATTTTCAAATATACGAGACTTACTCTCTCACATTAGAGCTAAACATAATGTCCCTAAACTTAAATACTCGTTGTGCCATGCTTCATTCTCATATCTGTATTCATTGAAAGAACAACAATGTGCTAGAAATGAGTTCATGTTGTATTCATGTGAAATATGTCAGTTAGAATATAAGCACAAACGGTCATTGACTTCCCACATTAGAACCAAAGTCGGTGAGGCTACCATTGTTTGTGATTGTGAACACTGTCGACTTAAGTTTGCATACCTAAATTCACTGACAAAGCACAAGAAGAGGAGATATGTATAGAATCAAGTCAGGAGGCCTTGATACTGTTCCAAACAATTGTTGTGTCTTATACTTGTAATAGATTATTAGTCCCCTACCAGCAAAATCGTTTGGCCTTTAGTGTACACCAGCGTACTTTAACGTACTCACGCGCGCATGAAACATATTCCATCGTTCCAGTATCCTATTTCTCATCTGCCACAAGAAATTGATTCTGCTATTCAAGACTATGTTAGGAACCTACCGACTGCTGGCGGCGTTGTAAATTCAAGCATAATTATTGCTGGAGCAAAAGGCATCATCACGCACAAGGACAGGTCTTTGTTAAAAAAAACGGCGGTCATATCGAGCTAACAAAGGTAAGATTATTACGATGTTATTTACGCTACTTGTGAATTGACCCATTGAGGTAATCTTGTCGTAGTTGATTTTTTATGAGTTTATATATCAGATAAAAAATAGAAATATATTTGCTACGACACTTTGTCTTTTATGTGAGTTATCTTTTTAATAATTGAATAGAAAAGTAAGATTGAACAAATTAAAAGAGAATTGTCACAACTCTTGCCACCAGTGTGACCATTGTCTTGTGCATTTTAACCCCCAACGTACAATACTGTGAGGATTATGCATTAAACAATCTTAAAAACAATACGAATGAACAGTCGGAAGACAAATCTGAAAGTGAATAACCTGGTTCAAAAGAATATGAAACAATACCAATGAACAGGGGAAAGACAAATCGGAAAGTGAACAACCTAGTGCTCATATCTACCGTGGAAATCCTACATGCGACAAGTGTCTGAAGACATACCAGTCGCATAAGAAAATAAAGAATCGTAGATGTGCTTACTGTACAGTATGTTCCATAATATACAGTTCCAACAAATATATGAATTAGACTGCGACAGATGTACGGCGAAACTCAAACCAACATTAACAGAAACTCGATCTGACAGACAACTAATCTAAACGGACCAAAGAGGTCAAGGCTTAGATAGATCCTACAAAGACGGTAAACAACTATGGCGCGCGAAAATGGTCTAAAGTCATGATTGTCCGAAATAACGTCACTGTTTACTTGATAAAATCTTTCCATATTGATTGCCATTTTAATAAGTTGGTGAAATTTCCCGATCGAGCAATCTTGTCGAAACGACTCGGTGGCGCATAACAAAAGTTTTGGGCATGTTGGTAGACACCCGTCAGACATCCCAAAAAGTAATTTTCCACCTAAGTAGCCCAACTTCATGTGTTCAGCATCTTTTAAGATACATTTATGGGCCTGGAAAAAAAAGAGTAAAAACTTACTTTTCATCGAAAGTTTTCAATAAGTCGGTCGACCGTCCGCCTTATTTGATATTTCGATATAGTCTAAAAAGCGAATGCTGCCGGATAATGGTCCCGGATGGACGAAACATGGAAGTGACAAAATATGTACAGGGTAGTGCAAAATTAATACCTCAAAATAATTACCATATATATCGAACGTTTTTATAAATTTTTGATCTGGTTTCTTCACACAGGGGCTGAAAAATAAAAATGAATATTAGAAAAAGGTTAGCACATGGTGACTGAAATTTTAATTGGGTAGAGTCCTAAATGAACTCGGCAATGTATATGTAGTCACTTTCCACACAGACATTGATGAACGTGGTCGATTTATTTCTGAAACGTAAAGAAGAAAAGAAGAAACGGCGATGGGAAAATTAAAAATAATTTGATACATTAATTCTATCTATCCATGTTGTTTTCTTTATTTTTCCCTTTACATGGGGGACGTTTAATACATTGTAATTGAAATCAATTGAAGGTGTGTATGGGGTGCGTTGATATACTGATTGGAATTCCGGTATACACCTTATTCCAAAGAAACATTATTATTATCAGCGTTATCACTATCATCATCAGTATCATCTTCATTTTCTTCTGAAAGAAGGGAAGGGAAGTATATATCAATACATTTATTATTCAACACATATAGAGTAGATTGGGTACATTGGTTTCACCCTGTTTTAAATTTGTTAAATCTGAATAATCATTTGCTTTAGGACAATGTAACAATGTACGCCAAAAAAAGAGATAAATCGGTTTATTAATTAGTTATATTTTCCACAGTTATGAACTGTATGTTATTGAAATTCATGTTCTCATGGTCTTTTTATGCAATTTCAAAATTAATGAATTATCTTATTGATGTTTATCTATTTTCAGCCGCATCACAAAGGACCAGTTTCAGATGAATACGTGGAAGATTCCAAAAAGAGAGTCGAGACTCAATGTTTCCAACTTGTACTAGTTAGAGCACAATTTGGCTATATTTGGTTAATTTTTAAACCTAAATAATGAATATTGTAAAGATAGTTTGTTTCCTTTCAGATTCCAATAAAGACCCAACTGTACCACACGAACTAGAAGCCGGACCAGCATATCATTCAGATGCAAATTTCCAAAGAGAAAATGAAAAGAACTTATGCAATGTGTGCCGTAAGGCACACACATAGGGAATACAAACAAAGTGTCTGTGGATTAATTTTCCAAGTGTGAATATTGGGTTCATGCTTTGTGCATAGGTCTGGCTGGTACGGCAGCCGAACTAAAGGAGGTTGCCTTCCAGTGCCCTACGCACATAAAATAATTAATTAAAAACAATGATTACAATATCTTTTTTATATTATATATATCCTCATTTTTCAATGTAGATGATATATTCATAACTATTGGGATTCATGTGCAAATGGAGATTTGCACGCGTGTGTATATATCACCCCTTTATACAGAGATGTGTGCATACTGTGCATACCTCTCTGTATATAGGGCCATATATACGAACAAAAGCTATGATCAGCGGCCTCTCTATCCTCCGTCGTGACAACTGTCCTGTCCATTTGGAATCTCTGTCCCTTTGAGGAAACCGCGATTACCACGTTTAAATTCTTGGTACATATTGTTTTCTTCAAAATTTGCCAGCTGCCCATCTAATGTTATCCCAGACAGCGATATATGTCTTCTATGAAAGAAATAAAAGTTTGAGTTTTAAAGGGTTTGACGCCGTTTTCAACTGCCAGGGTCATATCGCGACGGCTGAAGCACCTACCCATGGATTCCTGTTGTTTCTCAAACCAGTACTACTACAACACCCTTACAGAGCCTCCAGTTGCTCGCCCACTTAGGTTAACTTCAAACCCATTGATGGGTGACAATTTTGTCAAAAAGGGTATTTGCCGCGGTCGGGTTACGAACCCGGGACCGCTCGAATGAAAGGCAGATGCACTACCAACTATGCTAAGGCCGCGGCCGAAAGAAAAAGAAAGAAACAAGAATAGGTGAAGCAAATGCGCATAAAATTTACGGTTAATGAATACCGGTACTTTATTTATAGTATATATTATTCTCGAGTTATGAGAGGTTTACTGATTTAAATAGTAATTTTCTCACTCAACTTTTCGCACATGAAAACTTAGATTGATCCAATCATTAATATCAATACAGGGTAAGTGGTTTGTATCTTTTGAACGTGAAATCAGGGTTTTTATTTTTAAAGGTGTAAAAGTAATACATGACCATGCTAATACGATTTTTATGTGATGTATATCGACTTTCTCAATCATTTAGTGTTTTCTCAAATCGGGCAACCACCTGTACTTTCCGCAATTTTATTTTAATAATCATATTAGCCAGAATGCAATTCATTTCCGCTCAGCCCCTTTTCCACGAGGTTGGCCAGGCTACACACCAACTCAATGATTTTTTTTACTTTTCGACCTTACAACCTTATCACCAAGTAAGTTCAGCTTTGACATTCATAATTTGCTTTTAGAGTAATTTATTATGAAGGAAACACACTTATTATACTTTAAGTTGGTAAACGGCAAACTTTTGTTCTTCAAATATTGCGATTTCTGTTGTTGAAAGACTCAAACAGCAAGTCGTTATTGAATATTTTGAACTAGATTTTAATCTTCAGGACATGTTTTCTAATTTTGCATAATTTGTCTTTGTTGAAATGTAGATCTAGGTTACATCTTAACTACTAAGATGATGAAAAAGTATATTATGATCAAGCAACATTGCGTTGGGCTTTCTTTCTTTCTTTCTTTATTTAATAATATTGAATAATAATAATAATAATAATAATAATAATAATAATAATAATAATAATAATAATAATAATAATAATAATAATAATAATAATAAAAAAAAAAAAACGCACACAAGTGATTCGTGGTTTTTCCCACCTTCTCTGCTTAAAACCGAAATCAAACGGTGAAGAGGGAATGACAATAAGCATAGTTTTAATATATTGCAATATACCGTGCTCACAATCATTTGATTTTATTGGGGTTTTACGCCGTTTTCAACTTCTATGGTCATATCGCTGCGGCTGGAGCACGTAACCGTGGGTTCCTGGTATTTCTCGCACCAGTACAACCACAATATTAAAACCGAGTCTCCAGCTGCTCTCTCACATAGGTGATTTACACCCATGGCTCACAATCAAAACTACACGTTTTGTACATGTATCTAAGAAGATTGGGGGGTTGAAAATGGGATTCCTTTATTTGGGAAAAATGCACACAGAAACAAGCTTTTTTTTTTATTTCATGTTCATTTATTAATTAAAGCGAAAGTCGCTCATAACTTTTGGGTCCACACTGTTTTATCATTGTCACCTACGAAAAGCCTAGAATCCGTCTCTTATCAGCGTTTTATACCGGTCCCGTAGACTAGCCCTAGTCGTTTCTGTTTGCTGTATTTGGACAGGGGTTTTAATTCCCCTAAAAGCAGTCTCTATTATCCAAGTTCAAGGTTTTCATTGCTGACAGAAACCTAGTATTCTAGACTAGGATGCCCTTTAAAAACGATCTGCTCGTTTATATATATACTGAGTACATTTTATTATGCAGAGATACTTCGTTCTCTTATAGGATGAAAATGACAAGCAAAGGCTACGTAATGCGGGTTTATTTTCGTTGACTTATTTATTTCCATAAACTCTAAAGGTAGAAGATGCTTTAAATACACGTCGGAATAAAATTTGATTATTTTTAATTGAGATAGGTTAAATTAATTGATAACAAGTGTGCCCACCTAAAGCTTGAATTAAAGCCTTACATCGTCGTCGCATAAAATGGACTTTTCTCGCAATGAAACCTCTTGTGGTATTTTGTTCCGCTCTTGAATAACAGGAATACGAAGTTTTTGCAACGTATTGGGTGGTGGGGTACGTAAATATACGCATCTCTTCGGGTCATTCGAAGCATGTTCTATAGGGTAGGCCTACATAACAGACCAACAGTGTGTAACCACAGTATGTTGCGGATTCATCGTGTCGTTAGTCGTGATATTAATAAGTTACAGCATCCTACGTGCAGAGAAATGTCCGATTTTGAAAAACCTAGCAAATACGTTCCAAAAAACTTGGTTCCTTTCATTTTCAAGAAGATGGGACACACTGATAGAATTGAGAATATTTCGATGAAACGTGTTTTTATAGTGTCCCTAAAGATAAACTTTATAAACATGTTGCAATTTAACTCGAGTTTCACGTGAATCAAATTTACGCAGCACCAACGTGTTTAACGCTTTGGCTATGGTGCCGTAAAATGATCCAAAACTACTAACTCTAATATTTTTTATTCACGTTTAAAAACTTGTGGGAGATTCATAACAATTATTTTTATTTCTTATAACATCTTATAACATCTTGATTTAAGGCTTTGAAAACTCTGCGTTTTTAAATGTAC
The DNA here is from genome assembly GCA_963680895.1 of Fragum sueziense. Classification (NCBI taxonomy): domain Eukaryota; kingdom Metazoa; phylum Mollusca; class Bivalvia; order Cardiida; family Cardiidae; genus Fragum; species Fragum sueziense. The sequence goes on from OY804600.1 coordinate 48,409,973, forward strand.
TAAGTATACATAATAAAAAAAGTTTAGCAACAAAATGTAAATATCTGTAGTAACCAAAATAGTTTTGTTTTAACATAAAATCAAACGTTTACACGATAGAATATAGCTAGAGAACACATACAAATGAATTTTATACCGATATCGCGTACGTTTCGCACTCCAGGTGCGCATTTCCGGTTTTCATGTCTGCCGTGGTGTTCATGTGTATGGAACATAATTCTAGCAAACATTAGGTGTGAACATAATTGTCTTTGCCCAGCATAAAAAAGTTTGAGTTAATTGGGGTTTTACGCCGTTTTCAACTACCAGGGTCATATCGCTGCGGCTGGAGCACCTAACCGTGGGTTCCTGGGATTTCTCGCACCAGTACAACCACAATATCCAAACCGAGCCTCCAGCTGCTCTCTCACATAGATGATTCACACCCATTGGTGAGAGACAAATGACTTTTGTCAAATGTCAGAATGGATACTGGCCGAGCCGGAGTTCGAACTCGAGACCCCTGAATTGACAGACTCCGACGTAACCGACTGAGCTATCCGGGCTCGGCCCAGCATAAAAAAGGCCACTAAAAAGAATTTTCTGCAACGCTATGGGACTACGTCATGGACTTACGTTAGAAGGACGTTATATCGCTAATGTGTTCCTATGTGGCAGAACCGGCGATAAAGATGTCTTTTTGAATTTTTATGCATCTCACAGCATAAGTAAAAATTTGAGGAAGCTATGTGAGCCAATTTGTGTGGCTTGAGATAGTCCCGGTCAAGGACGTCGTAGAAAAAGGCCACGAGAAGTTGACCGTCATAATTTCGTAACGTCACGGCAAAGATGTTCCATACCAACACCAAAACTTCCGAGTGGATTCCACAAGAATTTCAACATAGAGTGTGTATCCACACTTACGATCCGTGATCGTCTCCACAGATGAACGGTTACTAGACGTTGACAATACGTTGTAATTTCCCTGACGCTACACCATGAACGCATCAGACTTGACTGGTATAGAGTCCTAAATGATTTAAGCCAAATTAAGCGTATACAACATTGATGTACTCCCATTATCATCCCTTTCTTTCTGATTTGCCACCCGGTGCATTTAAGGAAGACGTGTGCTTGATCGTACTGACGCGAATGACGTTCAATCTTTTGATAAAGTCGTGAATGTTGATACTGTGTACAAACAATTCAAGTGGATTAGAAAACGATTCACTGCTGTTCTTGCTCGAAAATGGCCGCACAGTCGATACCGAATTGTATTGTAACTTTTTGTTTTGACCCCTCTCCTACGTCAAGACAATGTTTCTAACACAATATTTAACGTTACCACAAAGTGACCTTTGAATGTTGTACGTAAATGCATATGCTAAAATGTATATAACGGTTGTGAAAAAAATATCACAGAAAATACACGTTTTCAATTAACAAAGTCAGTGTTGCTAAACTTTTTTTACATGGTATACTATAACCTAAATACTAGGGCCTGGGCGGTGGAATAACAGTTAAAATCATGCAAATTTTCCGAGAACTTCGTACAAAATAAATATGTATTATTAAAATATGACATTTAAATTGCATCTATGCCAAATCTTAGCTTTCTATCTTGTATTGGCTATGATGTCGACGGATTTAAAACCCCGTATGTTCCATTATTGTAAATATTATCCCCGGGACAATAAATCATGTGGTTTTAAATCCGTCGATATCCAAGCCAATACATAAGGTAGAAAGCTAAGATTTGGCATATATGCAATTTAAAGGCCATATATTAATAATATATATTTATTTTTTTGTACGAAGTTCTCGGAAAATTTGCAAGATGTTAAGTGTTATTCCACCTTTAATTCTTCATTATTTGCAATCAACAACCACAAAAAAAATCAAGTTAAAAATGCAAAAGTAGGCGAAAATGAGCTTCATTTTCTCGTCTTTTTCATGTAGGCGGCCATTTTGTAACTGTAATTCACTGATGAATGAGAAAGTGAAGCTGTCGTCTCGGAAATTCGAAATTTCTTTTTGCTTTATGTAACCAAAATTAATGATGATTCTTAATGTTTTCGACTTAAATTTAAGTTATTTGTTGCATATTGACTCTGAAATTTCATTTTTTTCTGCTAATTACGAGCCCTTCTATTCGTATTTTTTAATTGAAAATTATCACTTTTAAAACTGTAATTAAATGAGGTTTCAACGAGAAACCGGTTGAAAAAGTTGAACATAGCCTAATGTTGAAAAAAAATAATAAAATAAATGTAGCGCCGACTAGCGATACGCGTTTGAAGGGGAGTGGTATCGGAGTATTTCCGTAATTTACGAAGACTCGCCGGACATTAACGAAGTAGAATCGTGATTTTTTTAAGAGTTATTTTTCTTGGATACCCTTCAAAAAGGAGGAACGAGATCAAGCGAGATCGCATAACAGCTGATTTTGACAACACCAACAAATACGCGATTTTGGCATGTACGTTAGAAGAAACAACAATTAAATATGAGTGCATCTTGAAGAGATATTATATATATTTCAGTTTTAAACTGTATTACGAAATGACACAATTAAATTAGTCAAATTCTCTGAAAAACTGCGAACATGTGTACCCCCACCCACCTCATGCACTTCGGTTCAAGCATTTAAAACGTGCAACATGATTTTTTATAGCTTTTCGCAGTTACAGTTGACAGTTACAGGTCCGTAGGAAAGGGGATTAATGTGGTTACAGTTACAGGCCCGTTAGAACAGGCGGAGGGGCTAGGGGCTGAGACCCCCTCCAAAGATTGTCAAAGATGCAAATAAGCCGAAAGGCCCTGCAGTGTAGGACATACAGATACAGAAAGTTCTTTATTTCACTCTGAAAAGTTACGGAGGGAAAATCCAGTTTAGCCCCTCCAAAATTCAGACACTGGCCCACATTAAGGATTTAACCCCCAACTTCTATAAAACTGGTTCCTATGGACCTGAGTTGTGTTTTCTGAGTTGTGTATAAGGATGTTAAAGCATGGTTTTATATTAGTTCACAAGAATGTGATGAAATAAAAACAACAACCATTTTTCTGCTGAAAACATGGAAAAGCTGTGTGCGGAAAAGTTCTTTTTTTCCTAAGAGACAACAGCAAACTAAATCAAAAACACTAGATTTGGAACTAAATAGGATAAGACTCTAGAGATTTCGAAATGACAAATGAAGTAATCAAAGGGCTAGCCAAAGATTTAATCCAGGTGCAGAATGAGAATAACCAATTAAATGATGAAAATAAAACTCTTCATGAAAAAGTTAAAACAAGACTAGCAACAAAGTCAAGACTTGCCCAAAAATACTAGAAAAGAAGGTGTGAAAACGACATATAAGAAGTCTTTCTAAAGGCCCAGTCACACTACAGCGTATGGATCCAGCGTATGAGTACCGTATGGATTTTGGGGGCATACGCTGGTATACGCTGAAATACGCTGGGGATACGCTAGGGCTACTTAGAGATTATTACACGGCTGATGAGGGCCGGAGAGTGATATCGGCCCGCAACCGCGATATCTGCACCGAGGTCTTTAGACCGAGGTCAGATATCAAGGTCAGGGCCGATATCACTCTCCGGCACGAATCAGCCGTGTAATAATCTGTATATTGCATTCTTTTTGCGAAAAAAAATTCATTCGATGAATAAATCTTACCTTTATATAAAGTTTCCACAGATTTTTCAATTGAAATAAACTCATTTTTATACATTTTTCACATTAATCGTTCTCGAAGTGAAGACAGATTACGTCTTACGACGGCAGCCATTTTTGTAAACAACATTGCGTTTTTCTGACGTCATTGACGTTTCGCGTCACGAAAAGGCACGTGCAAAAGATCTGTACCTATAGTTTTTAGAATAAATTCCTTAGCAGCGGGCAGATATCGCATATCTGCCCGCTGCTAAGGATTCACGTGGATATAGCTTTTTCGGCCCGCCCGATATCTGGCCGATTCTAGCCGAAAATGTTACTATTTATAGTAACAGAATGTAATATGTTGTTATACGTTACACATACGCTGGGGTACGTCGGTATACGCTGATAGCCAAAATAATTTTTGAACATGCACAAAAATTTTCAGCGTATGACAGCGTATGAATTTAACGCTCGTCATTCGTTTCTCATACGTTACTTATACGTCGAGCACGCTGAATGTACGTTACTCATACGCCGAGTACGCTTCCTATACGTTGAGTACCAGCAACGCAAATGTGGAAGTTTCTGTGCTGCGACACCACAATAAGGTGTCCTCCTACTCCTTCTTTTCCTTACTATTGAGCGTCAATTTATTTTCTATAATTATGGCCAGTTCATTGGTGTATTGAGAAATGAAGATATGGTACTTCAGGAACTCTCTGCACATGCTTCCAGAAACATTTTTATAGTCCCTTTAGTTTACGCTCATCATACGTTATGTTGACGTTCCGCACCCTTTTCTCATATGTAAGAGGTACGCTGATGTACGCTACTCATAAGTCGAAATGCGTAGTAATTTCGCTACTCATACGTTGACGGTATGCTAGGAATTTTGTTTTAATAACATTTTTGTACGTTTACTAAATACTTCCTTAAAGAAAATAAAATTAGTAGTGCGCCGTTACAACGTTATCATGGGAATAGATTCAACATCCTTTTAGAGAATGCTACATATGTTTACTTTTTGGTTGAAAAAAAGATAAAGACTATCTAAATTTTGATACATGAAACAGGTTGCTTCAGGCAGTGAATCATGACATTAATATGCCATTCTTTATTGCGGGACCTTACCACTCTGGTCTTTCATTGAAAGAAAGGATGTTCATGTTTTAGACAGTTGTGAATTTCTTTCATAAATTGTACATTTAAAACAGTGGTAAAGATGTGATCAAATTTTTTCAGGGTAAAGTGATCAGTGATGTAGACTTGATTCATTTTAGACAACCTGATATATTCATGAAGTGTTTCACGGCTGAGTCAAAGTATGACAACGACGTAGTGATAATTTTGCAACTAATGTTGCCAGCAATATTGAAAGTAATTAGACACCTATTTAGTGACTATGTCGGAGATGGAAAATGGACACACTGTTCAGAATCTACAAAGACAAGGACCAGAGCAGTGCCCATCCACAATAAGTATTCCGAATCTCTTTTTGGACATCTAGACAGATTATGCAGAGAAAAACCCAACATTTCATATATAGCACAGGAGGTATATATCATGTTCTGCCACAATTAATCAAGTGAATGGTTGAATGAAATGGGTCAGGAAAAAGGGACAAAATATTTAAAGACTGCGGCAGTGAAATGAAAGATGTAAGACTTAAATTTATGGAAAGAAGAAAGGAGATTGAAGAAAGAATGAAAGCGATCCTGAAAGAAAAGATAAAAGAGAAAGAGGAGAAAGAAGCAAGGAAAGTGAGAAAACTGGAAAAACATACAGAAGATACAATAGAGTGGGGACTATGGCAGTCAGATATGCAGGCAGACAATAACTTAAGTCTATGCAAAACCATAGCTGAAAAGAAAACAACACTTAGAGCTCAACTTCATCTTAGGCAGAATGTTTTACACCAAGCAATTAAAGGAGACAAAAGTGTTTACAAGCTGTCGAAAACTGTGAATGGGAAGACAAAACCTTTGACTGTGAGTAATGAATCCTTTGACTGTGAGTAATGAATGTGTTCAACATAACTTTTACAGGACTTAAAATGAAATATACTCAGTTCCAAAAGAAAGTGTGCATTTTTAGATTTTGAATATCTCGAAAAGTATACCGTCTATCGTCAGGAAATTTTGTACGACACACCTAAAAAGTATTGACAAAGGATATATTGATGAAGAAATCACATAACACACAAGGATTTTCGGCCTGGTTGCGACTTTGCATTTTTAGTAATTCACATATGCCCCACGTGCTGGATAAGTTTTCGATCTGAAATTAACCTTTCTGCAATCCTTTTTGCATACCCTATCATTAAATCTCATTTTCATTACATTGGTACATAGCGCATTAGCGGGAAACAAATTACAATTAACGTCGGTGAACAGGACTGAACCTGGTGAAAACAAAAGCCTCAACAAATTTTAATGTGTGTGGTATTTATGTTCTGATAGCAAGTGTCAATTTGTTTGGCATCTTAAAGGCATTCAAAGTTGTTGTAGAACGTTATTGCACCGCTCGACGACAATTTACTAGACTGCTAACGTAGCGATTACTAACGTTGACACACACGTAACGTCTACAAGAAAGTTCAAATTTTCGCGTGGAAATGGTTTTGAAGGCATGTTCGAACCCTAAAATGGCATATAAGCGTGTAACTCTTTCCACAGAAGAAGCTGTAAGGAGCGAAAATCTCAACACCATCAACACCATAATGATATGACTGTGTGTATGCAGTATAAGCAATTCTATCAACATCTCTTTTGAAGCAAATTTTCTTTAAGGTATATTCTGAAGTATGATATCACTTTTACTCCCTAAATTGCCATAAACTTTGTGAAAATTAAGCTAACACCTAAAAGCGAAAGTGAACACTTTCTTTTGGAGCTGAGTATACTAACTTTTTCAAAAACGAATCTTCAAAAACTTATCATTTTTAATTTAATTTAGTACATCTAAATGTGTGGTGTTTTTATGAAATAATTTTATACTTATACAGTTAATATTGTTTGAAGAATTTTGCAATCTAGGTCCTTTTCCAACTGAAATAATTTTCTTCTTAAATCTTCTTTTGAAAATAAAAGCATATAGATTAATCATTATCAGGTATACACAATACTTGTCATGCATATGTCCTCATAATGCCTTGTTTATTTTAAATGTTAAACCACGTATTTCAGGTTCCAGGATACCCCTCATGGTTCAACGTCAAATTTACAGACGACCGGGCAGTTTACACATATGAACTCATGACGATTTCAAGAATGCCGCATGGAGATGTCATTATTACTGCATGAGTGAAGTAGGTCATATATGCCACTGTTGTAAAATTTTTAACCTTTCCAAAACAAGATCAGGGTTTTACTTCCCTAATAGAAAAATATTCAGAAAACATTGAGAGAAATTGAAGAAAACACTTATGATTTATCCTTTTCTTCTTTTGTCTCAATATCTTCTGTAATAATACACAATGTTAAATTCAATCAACATTTATTTGTTCTAACAAAGACCAGTTTAAAATATTGTCATTTTATCCTAAAATTCCTGTTAAAATAACTTGTTCATTTTTTCAAAAAAATTACACGTTGGTATTTCTTTAAAAAAAAATAAGGTTTTCAAATCATTTTAGTGATCTAATGTCATATATGAGTACCACAATATCGCAATGAAGACATAAATATAATAGTTTAATGATTTGAAACATCAGAAAATATAAATGTATTGAAATTCCCAACTGATTGTTAGTTGACAGATTTTTTTTCAGATTTTGAAATTCCAATTTTCAAAAAAAAAAAAAAAAAAAAAAAAAAAAAAAATCAATTGATTTCCAAAGCTTCAAAAACATTTCAAATGCTCTTCTTATAAACAAAAGAAGAAAGATCTAATTACATAAAAAAGTATATTTTTTCATTTCAAAATGTTTCGTTGTTATCGCTAGTTACGCGACACCGATGCCTTTCTCTACTTTTTGACATTTTGTTGTTTTCTTTCAATTTTACTATCGTCCGATCGGGCAAGATTACCCGATTTTGCAAGATTTCGTAGGAAATTTCACCAACCTGATGAATAGGAAAGGATTAAGTCCAGTTAATTTTGACCTAAATTCGGACAGACAATTGTATTTCATAGGTCTTGTTATAAAATCTCTAAATTACGGCTTGATTGAAGCCGTAGTTACGAGATTTTATATCAACCCCGAGGGTTTATCAATACATAACGCTCAACCAAGTCTATTTTAAGCACAAAATTCATTGCCATTCAATCTTACTCAATTTGTTTTTTATCTTTAAGCACATTATACTGTGAAAACACTCTCTATTTAGCTATTAATGCGGACCCACTTTGCACGTGAAAACGATGCCCAGCCATTAAAAAATCTAAAGTATGCACGTGGAAGCACGGCCTTCACCGGTGAAGTATTGACAATGCGTTAAAAGCGCGCTACTCACATATACATGTACATAGTTGCAGGATAATTGTTGAGGAAAATATATACTGACTGGCTTTAAAAACGCATCACTAAAGTTCATCCGGCAATGATATGCAAAATACATAATCAGCTATGTAGTATTATATATTAAACAACAGCTTGACATCTTCCCAACATTTCCTGGTAATATCAGACAAAAATTCGATTAAATGACTGAGATATAGCCATCTAAAGAGAGGTGGTGTAAGGAATTTGACAGTTTTCTCTATTTAATAACACGTAATTCCGCTCTGAGTATGGAAAACGTTCCACAATCGTGACCTCGTTGACCCTTAATTTGAAACAAAATCTTTATTCTTTTGGGCTTGAATTATCTACCATATATTGCTGGAGATTATTCAAAAGTTTTGGCGTTCGTTTTTTATCATATCTAGGCCCAACGCACCCTGATCTGATGATGACTTTCTGTAAGTATCTGTCACGGGCATAATCGCCAGTAGTGAAAACCACAATATCTTATTCGTTAATTCACTGTTATGGCAAGAGTTTGTCAGTAGCAACATTTTTGTATTACAATTGCAGTTGAAAACGTTGTTGTAAACCAATTACGTAATTGACGTTGACGTATGTTATTATCTTGACGTAAGCTCGTTTTAAACGGTTGATCAAGACGTTGATGCCCAGCAGCAATCCCTGTAGATTGGCTACGTTAATGAAAGTGAAAAATCGTCGATTGGTTTACATTTAAACATCTCGCCCATTCTCGTTGACAAACACCCGCTTAGAACAATTAAAAAATTTTAGTGTGCTCAATGAACTTTGGTCTCTTGGCTTTATTTTTTGTTTAATCAAATTGATTGAGAAATAAAAGTAACTCCTGACCATTTGAATATGGAATATGAAAACAAAAACCCAATTGGTCACCTATGGTGTAGTTACGTAAACGTTATCCATATTTTGCACATTGACGTCATGGGAAATAACGTGGTAACTGACTGCAATAAATTTCATTGGATATCGTGTCTTATTGGTTAAAATATATATCAGAAGTAGAAATTTGATCCTGTTGACTTAAACTACGAAAATATTTTGAAAAATAGGTGATGCGTTTTTAAAGCCAGTCAGTATAGAAACACGTTAGAGCGACCACCGAAAAACAAATATCATTTTATACCCCTTTGCCGGTTTTTAAAGAAGAGAGGAGGAAATATTGCTTAACGAGTACGCTTGTCTGAAGGTAGGTAGATCTGTGGGTCAGTCCGTACACGAGTTATGTTCGGGACTGAAGTCTCCCATAAGCTTTAAAATTTATTACTGCACGATTACGCCACAATAGCGAAGAATTTTGTGCTTAAAATGACTAGTTATATATTGATAAATCAACTTACTGTTACAAACTATCGTTACTACGGCTTGAATAAAGCCGTTGTTACGAGATTTTATAAGAGCATCCACGAAATACTATTTGTTTTGCCGAAATTACGACATGCTTTACTGGATAATCTCGTTCCCCATAGAATTTATGAAGCGTTGAACCGCTCGTTGTGTAAAATAGCCTATATTCTCTTCAGAAAGCCTGTCGCAAAACATTCAAGATATACAGGTTATGTTTTTCCCTGGTATTTCGTTTAAGTTGGTCCCAAATAGACCAGAGGTTAGGTTAGCGTTCCGGCCGATCCAAAACATTGATGTTTGCCAGTAAAAAAATCAAGCCCGGTCATGGGTGTTGATGAAAGGCAATGCCACTTGCTAAGAGACTTCATTAATCCGAGTCTTCTCTGATGTAAATACGCTCTTTTACAGAGCGTATTTGGGAATGTTCAAAAATAATGAAGCAAAAGTAAAACATCCATATATTTCTTTAAAATAAGGTTTTATAGAATTGTTTTTAGGTCCAAAATATGTGTTTCCATGAGACAAACTTGAGTGCAAAGTTTCGTTGTGATATCTCTCTTAGGTTAAAAGATATTCCGAAAAAACACCCCAAAAATGTCCCAAGTGTACGGTTTTTGCGTGACATTTTAACTTAAGCCTTAACTTCAACCCTTCAGTATACTTTAAGGTGAAGGATTTCACTAAATTATCATTGTTTATCAAGTAGGCAGATATATTAAGGTTCAGGAAAGTGGAATTTCAAAGTTTGTCTACATTTTATTTTCTTGTTATACCAGTTCAAAGCATTGAGGTGCTTGTCATTTTCATGCCATAAATTTCGTCATTGTTTACAAATAAAGGTGCAGTAATACAATGTGATTGAATATTTACAAGAACAGTTTGCTTTTTTCAGCAGACACATGTTTACTCTTTAAAGTTTTCCAAGTTTTGGTGTAATAATATGTAACAGTCAATAAATATAAGTTATATACCTAATGCACCCTGAATTTGTCCCAAGTGTACATTTTGCTTTAAATTTCAGATATTTTTTTCAAGGAATGATTTATTTAAAGTTTTACACTTTTAAATTCACAATATGGTCACTCAGAAGAAGTTGTAATAAACCCTGATGCCATAGTGGCCTGTACTTTTCATCTAAGATGCTATCTTGTGCTGTCCCAAGTGTACGAAATTTTGTCACATTTGATTGACAGCTTCTAATTTCTTAATACATTAGCTTCTGGCACACGTTTTTTAACAAATTTACAGAAATGATCAAAATTACACATCAAACAGTAAATTTGTCATTTTCTGGTTGCTTGATAATTTGTATTGCTGCAACATCTTGAACTGATATTTCAGGTAAGGGGTAAAATAAATCAGTAGTATCTTAAATTAACGATATTTGACTAAAGAATGTGTCCATTAAAGAAAGCAACATTCTCTTTCTCAAATTATATCAATTTTACAACAGAATATATTACTATTTTGCATTTATATGATACTGATAAAGGTTATTAACTGTTGTACACTTGGGACAAAAAAAATCAGAATTCGTCATCATTACAAAAGCTTGTCAATGCAATTTCTTTTTTAGCTCCAAAAATTGCATATTTCTGTGAAAACAATTGATATTATCATTATTTAAGAATTTTTTTTATATTTAAGAGCTGCTATAACAGTTTGGTTCTATAGAACCACAATCTTTATTTAGAATAAAATATGTAGATGTTTTCGAACCCTATTCACATTAAAAAAACCAACAACATACCAATGTACGTATAAGTGGAATTTATTTAGTTGCAAAAATGAAATTTTCAGTCATAAAATAAAAACAATATTTTGTTTTAGCAGATTGTGGGTACTTGTAAGATTATAGTCTGACATGAGCAGTTCTAACTAGTAATGAAAACAATCTATGTTTTAGAGTAAAATATGAAAGTTATGTGTACCATTCTTCAATCCAAAGGTGTCTTAACAAGTTAAAGTAGCATTCCAAGATCAATTTGACAAACATTATAGTGACTGCAAGTCCATGATAGTCATTGTTGTGATTGTCAAACAATCAGAACTTTTCCAGGGAAAAGAATCAAGCTCAGAGGAACCAATTCAGAGATGCAGCTCATTAGTTGTGAACATAGACATGTATTTGGTCAATACACCTTTTGCTAAGTGTACAGAGAATTGTGGCTTTGTATTAACTATTTGAACTGTATGCAAGTTCTTGTTAAATGATATACTCAAATCTATTGATGGATGCTGATTGAATATCTTATTAAACAAAAGAGTTTTAGGTAATGTCAAAAAGAAACAGGGGGTTGTGAGAAAAATGTGAAATAAAGTCTTAGTCATGTGATAGAGAGAACCTGTAGTCTGGGTTTTCCACCACACTGGAGTGGACACAATCCAGGCTGCACAGCAAGGGAAGAGGTTTAGAAAGGTCAGACAAATAAGAAAACAGGGATAGTACAGTAAGTGCTATTTTAAGTAGCACATTTCAAGTAAAGGTGCTCATTTGTCAGTCAGGCAATTATTTCATGGATGATCTGTGCCTTTGATTTTGTCAATTTTCTTATGATATGATTCAAACATCCTGATGTTTCAAAGGTGAATCAAAAAGCACTATTCCATGTATATGTGAGTATATCGGTATTATTTTCAGAGATATTCCTAAATCACAAAAGGAAAATTCATTAATTTTTAGCTCCACTGGCCGAAGGCCAGCGGGGCTTATGTCATGGCCCTGTGTCCGTCGTGCGTCCGTCCGTCCGTCCGTGCGTGCGTCCGTCCGTCCGTCCGTCCGTGCGTGCGTCAACTTTTTCTTTAAACATCTTCTTCTCCAGAACTACTGGACCAATTTCAACCAAACTTCACAGGAATCTTCCTTGCATGAACCTTTTCCAAATTCCTTCAAAAAATTAAATTCCGAGTAGAACTTGAATTTTAATTAAATTAATTAATTTAAATTTTCGAAAAATCTTTTAAAAATCTTCTTCTCCAAAACTACTGGACCAATTTCAACCAAACTTCACAGGAATCTTTCTTGCATGAACCTTTTCCAAATTCCTCCAAAAACTTAAATTCCGTTTAGAACTTGAATTTTAATTAAAGTATACTCACCGTCATAAGAAAGTAGCCACTTTTCAAAAAGCTATATTTTTTACAAATCTTTCTGTCTTTTTGCTTTTACACATTCATACGCATTCCCAGTGGTTCCTTTTCACACCTCGATGGTTAAATGCTTTCAACATGTCCGGAAAGATGTTTAGTTGTAATATTGGGTTCAAAACAGTATTTTAGGATACAAAGTTCAGTTTTGTTTACTTACAGCTGTCATTTTCTGCATAAATTGACGCTGTTGAAACACAAACAAAAGTCCCATTTCAATTTTACAGAAAATCATTCCGTTGAATTGATAGAGGTCTATGAAAATTTAGCACTACCAGTATAGCATGTCTCAATATTAAAAGTTTGATAATAACCGGAAGTGGTTGTTGAGTAAAGTGAAGGGAAACATTTTCCGAATTAGGAACATGCTAAAGACGAAAGAGAAACAAAGTTTCAATGAATGGAGCATTTGAGAGGCAATTGGGTGTTGGTTGGGCTAAAACCGGAAACCGCCATTTTGCAAGGGTCTTGGGTGTAATGAAAATCACCTATTAGTCTCTAAGCATTTTGAATAAAAGCAGTATCATAAACACATATCCTTATTCATTTTTGTCCCTTTTCTATCCCTGTAAGTGGCCGTGAATTTCAGTAGTGTGTTCCGTATCAGTTACGAATTTCCTGGAACTACCACCAAGCTACCATAGCTAATAGGATAGTTCGACTGTTTTCTGTACTTTCGCGAAAGCATGTTTACTTGCCTTGTTGCAATGTTTTGTATTCATTTCGATACGTTCATGAATAATCTTAACATTGCCGACCATTTGCATTAGACAAGTGGCTACTTTCTTATGACGGGGAGTATAATTAATTTAAATTTTCGAAAAATCTTTAAAAAAATTTCTTCTCCAAAACTACTGGACCAATTTCAACCAAACTTCACAGAAATCTTCCTTGTATGTGTCTCTTCTTAATTCCTTCAAAAAGATAAATTCTGTGTATAACTTCAATTTTGATTAATTTGATTGGATTAAATATTCGAAAAATCTTTAAAAATTCTTTTTCTCCAAAACTACTGTACCAATTTCAAGCAAACTTCACAGAAATATTCCTTGTATGAATCTCTTCTTAATTCCTTCAAAAATATAGATTCTGTGTATAACTTAGATTTTAATTAATTTAATCAAATTAAATTTTCGAAAAATCTTTAAACATTCTTCTTCTCCAAAACTATTGGACTTTTTCAACCAAACTTTACAGAAATGATCTTTGCATGAATCTCTTCTTAATTCCTTCAAAAAAATGAATTCTGTGCAGAACTTTAATTTTGATTATTTAAATTAAATTTTCGAAAATCTTCTTTTCCAAAACTACTGGACCAATTTTAACTAAACTTCACACAAATCTTCCTTGCATGAATCTCCTCTAAATTCGTGAAAAAAAAATCTGTGTAGAACTTAAATTTTAATAAATCTAATTAAATTAAATTTTCGAAAAATTGTTAAACAATCTCCTTCTCCAAAACTGGAGGACCAATTTCTACCAAACTTCGCATGAATCTCTTCCAAATTCCTTCACGATTGGATGAAAAGCTTGGCCTCTGTGGGCTAGGCTTTTTTTCGCTATATGAAACATAGTGTAATTTTAAGAAAATTTTAAAAACATTTCAGCTCCTTAATCATTTATTGGATTTCATTCTGGCATAGCATGAATCTTCTTTGGATAGACCTCTATTGTATTCCTTGAAGAATTTCTTAGTCTAATTGTCTAAAAGCCAGTGGAGCGATACAGGGCCATCTTGGCCCTCTTGTTAAATTATGTGTTTTATGCATTTCCATACATAAATGTCCCAAGTGTACAAACAAGGTTTATTATTCTTGAAAAATAATTAAAAATTTCTTTATGTTTAATTGTTTTAGCACAGTAAGGATAAAGGTGAGTAAATACTTTCAAATTTACACTTATTTGCTATTTGCAGCTTTGGTGAAAGATGAATACATTTTTGAAATTTCAAAAAACATGATGACTTTTGTAATTGATTATAAGATTTCCTAGAACAAGTGCTAGTTCCATAATTTGAAAATGGGAACATGGCTCTTTAATGCCAAGTATAAATAATATTAATTTTGTGTGATAATAGTTGCTTGTATATGTGTAATTTTCGAATCATTGTTCTTATCTTGACCAATTGTCCCAAGTGTACGAAATATCTCCATATTATGCACCATTTTTAACAAGCAATATCTGAAGCAACTTTTGACATACACTGACGAAACTTGGTCTTTCTTTTAGGAATATCATAAATTCTAGTAAACATTGAGTTTTTTAATCCTACTCCATTCTAGACAAACATAAACAAAACTTTTAGAGGTGCACAGTTGAAAAAAGTAGGTAAAAAAAGTTAAAAATCTCAATTTTTCATTTTTTCTTATAGCTATGCAATGTTTTTTGGCGTTGCAAACTTTGAATATTACATATTTTTATTTTAAATAATGAAAAAACACTGATTGGATGATCTATATGGTTCCAGTAAGGTACCAAATACTGTCATTTTTTTCACAAATTTTAACTAAAAGTTTAAAGTAAGCCTTACTTGTGAATTTATATTTGCACTTATCATCACGGCCCTAGTAATTTATCAAAATTGAACCATTTTCTTTCACGATGCTAACAAAGATTTTGTCCTATTTTAGCATCTAAAATTCACCAAAAAAATAAAAACTTGCTTCATTATTTTTGAACATACCCATTTACATCAGAGAAGACTCGGATTAAGACTTCATCAATGTAAGTTGAGACGTAAAAGTCAATGAACGCAGTGGGAAGCTTAAGTACCACTACGAATCCCTCCTTTTTGAAAATTTGTAGCAGGGTGAAAGCATACCACGTGTTTCGGGACCAACCATATCATCGCAATATGTGCTGTTTCCATCCAAGTTTCATCGATGAATACGAAATGTAGACCCCTCTCTTCGAGCTCTCTTGTCTGTTTCTAAAACAGATTGGTAAAATTGCCCGATCGGCAATAGTGAAATTGAAAGAAAACAACAAAATGTCAAAAAGTCTCGAAAGTAGTTGGGGGCGCGTGACCAAAGTTTTTGGGGATGTTGGTTAAACATCCCGTCACTCATCCCAAAAGGAATTTTCAACCTAAGTAGCCCAACTTCATGCGCCCAGCAATTTTTTAGAGGCATTGAAACATAAAGACGCCCGTAAAAAAGAGAAAAAAAACTTACTTTTTCAAGCATTTACCAGCGCTAACTTTTTACAACAACCTTGGACCGCCATTTTGATTTCAACTGGACCGGTATAAAACGCTGATGAGAGACGGATTCTGCGCTTTTCGTAGGTGACGATAATAATATAGTGTGCGTCCAAAAGTTATGTGCGACCTTTGCTTTGATTAATAAATGAACATGAAAATCGAAAAAAAGGTTGCTCCTGTGTTATCTTTTCACACCGAATCAAGGAATCCCATTTTCAAACGACAAATCTTCTTACATACATGTACAAAAAGTGTAGTTTTGATAGTAAGCATGGGATATTGCAAAATATTGCAACTAAGCGTATTGTCATTCTCTCTTCACCATTTGTACTGGTTGGTCGCCAAAATTTTATAAAAAAAGCTTAGAGAAGATTGATTAAAAATTTTATCATGTCGAAGGTAGGAGCTACTATATTATTCTTATTTCTATTGGGATACCGTTTATATTGTATATTCTATTTTTATTCGGGAGAAAGGGTGGAGCCTAGTAAACGGTTCATTCCATTTAAGCTTGGAGAGAAACATCCTTCTCGATTAGCGGTAAATCGTCGGTATTGTTGCAAAACATTATAACTACAGCGTGAATCAATCTGTAGTTACGAGGTTTTATAACAACACATTTTACAATCGCACATCCTTTCGATTTCTAAATCTGCTCATGCTCGTGCCGCACGTTTTTCTCTTATTTCAACCAAAGTATAGAGAAGTAAACTCGTCGAATAACCTCTTTACTTAGCCACACCCTGTAAGGTGAATAAAAACGGAATATACACATAGTTCTTGTATACAAAATAATTTATTCGGAAAACAATTCATATATTTCATGAAAAAAAAAATATAAAAATAACTACAAAAAAATAAAGAAGAAATGTGGAAATCGTATCCAATAGTTTCCACATCTTCAATAAATAAAAAAGAAGTGTTTTTTGCTTTGTGTTGTTTGTTTACAATGGACATTTGTATAAAATGGCATTGGTGCCACATAGTTTAACATTTTTGCCTTGTATATGGCCTGTATTGCAGTTGCCTTGTACTGCTTTTTTGGGGGTTTGTAGACAACTCCAATCCTATGCAGGAATCTATAAATGATTGTAATAAAGTGTTTTTATCACTCAACCAGCATTTATTGTTTGTAAACTCTGGACTGTAAATATTGTCATCTGTATTGTTGGTTTTGGCAATGTTGTTGTTAACTATACTCGGAATATAACTCTTTTTTTAATTCAATAGAAAATAAACATGTAAAACATTAAATGGTTACACAATAACAGTCGATACCGAATACAATCCCAATGAATATTTCGTTAACTGGCCACAGATAGCGTCACTATTTGAATTTGAAATGAGGAACCCCTTTGTGTGAATTAGATGACGCGTCTTCAAGTAACAGAGATGTAACTCACCCGAATACACCGTGTGACCCCCCCCCCCCCCCATTAGCCTTTATCACTGCAAGACAACGTCTTCTCATTGAGTTTACGTAATGTTGAACCGTCTGAACTGGAAAGTTATCTCATTCTCTTTGGATAGCCTGTCGCAAAGCATTTAAGGTTTGGTGGTTACGGTTCTTCCTGATATTCCTCTTAAGCTTGTCCCAAATGTGCTCTATAGGTGAGAGGTCGGGCGAACGTGACAGCAAATCCAAAACGTGGATATTCTGCTGCTGAAGGTACTGCATAGTTCGCCGTGCAGTATGTGGCCGAGCGTTGTCCTGCTGGAATATCATGCCCCGGCCATGCATGTTAATGAATGGCAATAACACCAGCTCGAGAATTTCATCGACGTAACGTTGAGCCGTAAGATTGTCGTTAATGAATACAATAGGAAGCTTACGCCCACCACAAATTCCTCCCCATATCGTTACATTTCCACCTCCAAAAGCGTTAGTTTCTTCTACACAGTTATAAGCAAACTGTTCACCACGTCTTCTATACACAAGTCTCACCACTGAAGATAACATTGTTCCAATTTTGGCGTCCATTGCGTAAATATCGACGTGCCCATTCAAGCCTCGCCCATCGATGCCTGTCAGTGACTATCGGACCTCGATGAGGTCTCCTGGCCCGAATTTTCTGTTCCCGTAATCTTCGTCTGACAGTATCCGAACTGATGTTGCGACCAGGAAACGTTGCAGCAGTTAAAGTAGCAGGTTGAAAGTGATTCTGAACAGTCTCCACACGAATGTATCGGTCTTCTGCTGCAGTTGTGACTCTAGGACGACCCGAACGTTGACCATTAGATGTGCTACCAGTATGACGGTGCCGTCTAATTAACGAATAAATGGTAGCTTTCGTGCATCGGAAAAATCCTTCAACCAGTCAAATTGGCCTGCAGCATTCCAATTGCCCGTTCCCGCTTGATTTGTGTGAGTCGCGCCATGAACCTATCGCTTATTAGTCCCCTACCGGCGAAGCCGAAGGGGACTTTAGGTTTGCACTCTGTCCGTCAGTCAGTCCGTCCGTCTGTCCGTCTGTCCGTCCGTCAGTCCGTCCGTCTGTCCGTCAGTCCGGTGAATTAGTTTTCCAGACTTTTTTTCTAAACGGGGGTAGCTATTGAGCTAATTTTTGGTATGTAGACCCGCATTGATGAGTTACAGAACAAGTTTGAGTTTCGTTCCGGTCCAGTGATTTTTGAGTAAGATATGGATGCTGGACTTATAAAATTACTGGGAAATTACAGTTTTCCAGACTTTTTTTCTAAACGCTTGCAGGTATTGAGCTGATTTTTGGTATGTAGACCCGCATTGATGAGATACAGAACAAGTTTGAGTTCCGTTCCGGTCCAGTGATTTTTGGAGAAGATACAGATGCTGGACTTAGAAAATTTCTGGGAAATTACAGTTTTCCAGACTTTTTTTCTAAACGCTTGCAGGTATTGAGCTGATTTTCGGTATATGAACACATATTGATGAGATACAGAACGAGTTTGAGTTTCGTTCCGGTCCAGTGATTTTTGGGGAAGATACAGATGCTGGACTTAGAAAATTACTGGGAAATCACAGTTTTCCAGACTTTTTTTCTAAACGCTTGAAGGTATTGAGCTGATTTTCGGTATATGAACACATATTGATGAAATACAGAACGAGTTTGAGTTTCGTTCCGGTCCAGTGATTCTTGGGGAAGATACAGATGCTGGACTTTGAAAATTTATGGGAAATCACAGTTTTCCAGACTTTTTTTCTAAACGCTTGCAGGTATTGAGCTGATTTTCGGTATATGAACACATATTGATGAAATACAGAACGAGTTTGAGTTTCGTTCCGGTCCAGTGATTCTTGGGGAAGATACAGATGCTGGACTTTGAAAATTTCTGGGAAATCACAGTTTTCCAGACTTTTTTTCTAAGTACTTGCAGCGATTGAGCTGATTTTTGGTATGTAGACCCGCATTGATAAGTTACAGAACAAGCTTGAGTTTCGTTCATGTCCAGTGATTTTTGAGGAAGATACGGATGCTGGACTTTGAATTTTTTTGGGCTTCTTTTTCTAAACACATATATAAAGCCGGTAGGGGACTTGGTATTGTTTTGCAATACTTCAGAATGCTTGTTTGTTTCTCCTGTTGTGTTTTTCATAATGATATGACAACGGAGAATACGACAATAGCACGAGATTCTTAATTGATTGAAATTTTAAACGTGCACGTGCATTTGAAGAATAACCGCACGCGCTACCCGTGCACTTAATTAAAGCATCATCCTTTGACTATACGATATGTTATGTGTAGAACGGCGTGTGGGAATGTATAAACCACTGTAGTCGTTCGAAAATAGAAAATATTAAAGAAGTTGTAAACAAATAAAATGTGTATAGTTTCTTTTGCCGTTCAGTCTATCTATCTATCTATCTATCTATCTATCTATCTATCTATCTATCTATCTATCTATCTATCTATCTATCTATCTATCTATCTATCTATCTATCTATCGCCCCCAGCTGTGGAGGGGGATTAGAAATATCCCGGCTGCCCTGTCCTGTAGCAAATGGTAAGACCCCATGCAAAGGACAGTGTGTCCGTTTTAAGTGCGGACCCGCTTGTTGGCCGTGAGTGGACACTCGTTAGCCGGAAAAGGGGATCCTGGTCGGTTGAGGGAAGCCCAGGGCTCTCCAGCTTCCCAACACGCTGGCTTTGGCCTCGGCTTCGGTGTAAACGGGAGCTTAGATGGGCCCGGTCTAAGCAAACGGCTGGTCGCTTTAGACGTGGACTTTTTTATTTTGCTTGTACCCGTATGCAATCTCGCCCCTCGTTTGTTAATTGTACAGGTTATACTATTTCTTGTATCAGTTAATGTTATTACAGTTGTGTCTTGTCCTCGTCTATATAGGCTCATGGGCTAATTGAGTTGGTTAAATGTCATGATCGACGTTGAAATGCATGGCTTGTCTTGGTTAAGAGATGAGTCACGTATGTCATTGTCGCGCCTGTTTATTTGATTGGCTTGAGTATACCATCTGGGTATCCCTGGCATGGGGAGCTGGAGATCCGCTCCATTATCCATGTCCCCTTGTTGGACTCCGTGGCGGGTTGGGGGACCCAGATGATGAATACCAAATTTTCAAATATGGAGAACCAAAAGTTTAAAAGGACGCGCTCAGATTATGATGATTCGGACTCGGACAATCGACCACGCAATTTGAATTTCCCAAGGTTTTTATTGATTGAATCTACAGATGAACAGAAATCGCTTACATCACTGTCACCTTTTGTAATAAACAAATGTATACTTTCTTACGCTGGTGAGCCAAAGTCAATAAAAAAGTTAAAGTCTGGTGCACTATTAGTAGAGGTTGACAAAAAGTCCCATTCAGACAATTTACTGCGACTTAAAAGTTTTTTTGAGATCCCTGTTCACTGTTTTGAACACTCGACACTTAATTCGTCCAAAGGACTCATTCGCTGCCCTGATCTTCAGGGAGTGTCTGAGGAAGAGATAGTTACTGAACTAGCTTCACAACATGTCACGGCAGCCAGGCGGATTAATATCTTTAAAGGTGGACAGAAAAAAACCTACAAACACAATTGTCTTGACCTTCAGTACAGCTTTGCTCCCTAAATCATTGAAAGTGGGATATCTCAAAGTAAATGTTGATATCTACATTCCTAACCCACTTCAATGTTATAAATGCTTCAAGTATGGACATCACGAGAAAAAATGTCAAGAGGAAGCGCTCTGTCGTCGTTGTGGGACTTCGGCTGAGTTTCACTATTTCGACACGTGTGAGAACCCTGAAGAGTGTGTTAATTGCGGCGGTGCACACAGTTCAACCTCCCGTGTTTGTCCAAACTGGAAGCGGGAGAAGGAAATTGTAACAGTCAAGTGTAGGGAAGGCCTGTCCTTCTTTGAAGCACGTAAGATTGTCGAAAATCGCTCAAACATAAAATCCTATGCCCAAGCATCTAAAGTTAAAGCTACAAGTAAAGATGACAGTGATTGTGAGAACTGTAAAGGTCTATTCAAAAAGCTTTGCATTTTGTTTCCTGAGAAGAGAGAGGAAATATCAAAGCTATTTCCTTCCTCTAATCTGGGACCACCTTCTCCTGAAACAGAGACCACTACTAAATCTGTAGAACCGAATACGCCTTTATGTGCAAAAACCAATGTTGACAATTCAGTCACGAAAGCCTCCAAGTCTGATAACAAAGCATCTACAAGTCACCTTGATAATACTTCGTCTAATCAACACCCCCAGCTGTGGAGGGGGATTAGAAATATCCCGGCTGCCGTGTCCTGTAGCAAATGGTAAGACCCCAAGCAAAGGACAGTGTGTCTGTAACGGACCCGCTTGTTGGCCGTGAGTGGATACTCGTAAGCCGGAAAAGGGGATCCTGGTCAGTTGAGGGAAGCTCAGGGCTCTCCAGCTTCCCAACACGCTGGCTTTGGCCTCGGCTTCGGTGTAAACGGGAGCTTAGATGGACCCGGTCTAGGCAATCGGCTGGTCGTTTTAGGCTAGTGCATGTATCATCGTTTTACAAAATAGCTTTATCGACAATATTGTCAAGATACTCTATTTTCAGTCATATAATACTGAACCTATTTAGGGTATATTTCCCGTTGTCATTTAACAAGTTTTAGCACTAGTCTATGCATGCTCATGGGTTAATTGGGTTGATAACGTGGCTTGATCGACGTCAATTTGCATGGCGAAGCTCTGTGTGGAGTTTTTTCATGTACTTTTTTGTCGAGCTAGTTGGTTGGTTGGCTTGAGTATATTACCTGGGTAACCTTGGCATGGGGAGTTGGATAGCCACTCCGAAATCCATGTCCCCTTGTTGGACCCCATGGTGGGTGAGGGCCCGGGTAATGAACTTTAAAAACCTCAAAATGGATACGCAAAACTCAAAACGAAAATGTACTGAAATGGATTCTGACTCTGGACTTGTCTCATCGACTGCAACGTTTCCGCGATTTTTACTGCTCGAATCAAAAGATGAAAGTAAACCACTATCAAAATTATCTCCGTTTGTGATTAACAAAGTTTTGGTTTCCCTGGCTGGTGAGCCTAAATCGGTTAAAAAATTGAACTCCGGTGCTCTCTTGGTAGAAGTTGTGAAACGTGGACATGCAGAAAACCTTTTAGCTATTAAGAAGTTTTTTGACATTCCAAGCAAATGTACTCCTCATGCTACCTTGAATACATCAAAAGGTATCATTCGGTGCCCTGACCTTCAGGGGGTATCCGAAGATGAAATTGTTGCCGAACTTGCTTCGCAAAATGTAACAGGTGCAAGGAGATTGAACTTTTTCAGTAATGGTGTCAAAAAGTCCTCTAATACAATTATGCTTACTTTCAATTCCTCTTTGCTTCCCAAGTGTATCAAAGTTGGTTATTTAAGAGTTGCTGTTGACATGTATGTTCCAAATCCATTACAATGCTATCGTTGTTTTGGATTTGGACATCATGAATCTAAATGCCAAAAGGATAAAATGTGTCGTCGTTGTGCTCGTCCTGCCGAGTCACACGATGTAGATAATTGCGAGGATTCTGTCAAGTGTGTTAACTGCGGTGAAGCACACTTTGCGACCTCCCGATCTTGTTCGTATTGTAAGAAAGAAAAGGATATTGTTATTGTGAAATGTAGGGAGGGTCTCTCTTTCTTCGATGCGAGAAAGGTTGTGGAAAGTAGGAACAACCTAGGCACATACGCCCACGCAACAAAAGTAAATGTAGAGTCGGCAAAGGGAGAAAGCGGTTGCCAAAACTGCAAGGATCTTTTTGGAAAGTTGTGTATACTCTTTCCGGAAAAGAAAGCAGAAATTAGCAAGTTATTTCCATCCGCAAAATCTCATCCTTCTTCGTCGTCCTCTTCCAGTACTGAACAGACACAACGAAATGTAGACACAAACGTCCCGGCAAATACTAAGAGTTCATCTTCAAACAGAGTGGAAAGCACAAACGAACCAATTTCTATAAACAAAAAGAGTACAAGTACTACAAATGAAAACGTTACATCAAATCAAAAGAAAAAACCTGCGACTCAGGTGCTTTCGGATCGTCGACCCAAGGGATCAGATGATCCGATTAAGCAGTTCAACCGTTACAATTGTCTTGATGAAGACATGGTAACGGATGAACCATTTATCGCAGATTCTTCCAAAAATAGGCAAGGTAGCAACATTATCAAAATAAATAAAAGATGATTAATTCCAAACTTCCATTTATTTGTGGTTTCTTTATATTTCTAATGTCAATCATGGCTAATACGATAATACAATGGAATTGCCGTAGTATCAAATCAAATTTCGAGGAACTAAATTTACTAGTCTCGAAGGAAAAACCAGTAGCAGTTTGTTTACAAGAGACTTTTTTAAAAGATACGGATAAATTTTCCCTCAAATATCATTCTTGTTACCTTAAAAATTCTATGGGAAGTGAAAGAGCTTCAGGCGGTGTGGGTATCATTGTGAATAACAATGTTCCACATCGTCCTGTTCAGCTCGACACTACCTTACAGGCAGTGGCCGTTAGCATCTCACTTAATAAAACAGTTACGCTTTGTTCTATTTATCTTCCTCCTAGTTCTCCTGTTGACAGCAGGAAACTAGATCGTCTTGTTGAACAGTTACCCAAACCTTTTATTTTAATGGGAGATTTTAATTCTCACCATTCTTTATGGGGATGTTCTAACACAGACAACAAAGGCCATATAGTTGAAGACTTCATTTCAAGGCACGATCTTTCTCTTTTAAATGATAAATCATCGACATATCTTCATCCTGCTACTGGTTCATATTCATCTTTAGACTTGACAGTTTGCAGTCCTCAAGTTTTTCCAGATTTCAACTGGAAAGTTGATGACGATTTGCATGGTAGTGACCATTTTCCGATTCTTGTATCGGAAATTGGACCATCAGTACAGGAGCGACCACAACGGTGGAAACTCCACAAAGCAAACTGGGGCTTGTTCAAAACGGTATGTGAACAGTCCATTACACCTCAAGCTTTTGAAGATTGTGAGAATCCTGCAGAATTATTTACTTCTTTATTATATGCTTCTGCTGAAAAGGCAATTCCGAGAACGTCTAAAAATCCTAAACATCCAAATAAGCCGTGGTTTAATGATGATTGCAAGAAGGCTGTAGCAAAGCAAAAGTCGGTTCTTAGAGAGTTTGATCTAAGGCCGACTAAGGAAAATCTTATAAAGTTTAAAGTTGCACGTGCGAGGGCACGGCGCACTATTAAACGCAGTAAACGTACGTCTTGGAGACAGTATGTATCTAGATTAAATTCTAGATCGTCTGTCAAAAAGACTTGGGATATGGTGCGGAAAATTAGTGGCAAGAACTCTTCGCTCAGTGTTGGGCATTTGAATACTGATGATGGCGTTGTTTCATCTAAGCCAGACATCGCAAATGTTTTAGCGGATACTTTTGCCAAGAAATCCCCCTCTTCTAATTATTCGCCAGAATTTCAAAAACATCAAGAACAAAAAGAAAAAGTTAAATTGAATTTTAAGTCCAAAAATACAGAGCATTATAATAAAGAATTTACTCTTAAGGAGCTAAAAACAGCCCTTAAGAAATGCCATGATACTGCAGTTGGATGTGATGATATCCACTACCAGTTTCTGAAGCATTTACCGCACCAATCCCTTCAGTGTTTACTCGATATCTTTAACAGTGTTTGGAAAACGGGAGTACTTCCAGCCTCGTGGTTGGAAGCTATTGTCATTCCAGTGCCCAAACCTGGTAAAGATTCAGATAATCCTTCTAATTATCGACCCATAGCCTTAACGAGTTGTGTTTGTAAAACCATGGAAAGAATGGTAAATGACCGTCTTGTATGGTTCCTTGAGAAGAACAAACTTATTACGTCAGCCCAAAGTGGCTTTCGTAAGCAGAGAAGCACTCTAGACCATTTAGTTCGCTTCGAAACATTTATTAGAGAAGCTTTTATCAAAAAAGAACATGTTGTTTCCGTCTTTTTTGATCTCGAGAGTGCTTATGACACCTCATGGAAGTATGGAATAATGAATGACCTCTATGATTTCGGTGTACGAGGTCGCCTTGCTTATTTCATTTCTGCATTTTTGGATGAACGGCAATTTAGAGTCCGGGTTGGAGATACGCTCTCTGATCCTCACGAACAGGAGATGGGTGTCCCCCAGGGCTCTATTCTTTCGGTTACACTCTTTAGTATAAAAATCAATAATATTATAAAAGCAACTTGCCCTGGTATTGAATATTTCCTTTACGTTGATGACTTCTGTATTTGCTACCGATCAAAACACATGCATACCATCGAACGACAGTTACAAGAGGTTTTAAACAACCTTAGTAAATGGTCGAATGAAAATGGTTTTAAATTTTCTAAAACCAAGACAAAGTGTATGCATTTCTGTAAATCGAGAAAACTCCATCCCGATCCAGAACTTACTCTGGACGGGATCCGAATAGAAGTTGTCCCAGAATTTAAAATCCTGGGACTGTTATTTGACTCTAAATTATCGTTCATCCCGCACATTGAATATTTGAGCAATAAATGTAAGAAAGCTCTAAATCTTTTACGTGTCGTCTCCAGTATGGACTGGGGAGCAGACAAAAAAGTTTTATTACGCCTTTATAGATCTCTTGTGAGATCTAAATTAGACTATGGTTGTGTTGTTTACGGATCTGCCCGTCTATCCTACTTGCGCAAGCTTGATTCTATTCATAATCAAGGTTTACGTATTACGTTGGGCGCATTTAGAACATCGCCAATTAACAGTCTCTATGCGGAAGCCAATGAGCCATCTCTAAATTTACGTAGAAAGATATTATCAATGGATTATTATTTAAAACTTAAATCTAATCCAGATAATCCTACACACGACGTTGTATTTGAACCTCTTTATGAAGAGGAATTTCATAAGAAGGAATCAATTATACCTCCTTTCAGTTTACGTTGTAAGGCAGATGTGAATTCTCTAGATTTCGATTTAGAAGACGTGACCGAACATAAAGTTCCAAACGTACCTTTGTGGACGTCCAAAAGTCCCACCTTTATTTATGATCTTGCTTCAACGAAAAAGTCGGAAACTGATCCTTTGGTGTTTAAAAACAAATTTCTTGAAGTACAAGAAAAGCACATGCTTCATTTGCAAATTTACACCGATGGCTCTAAAAGCGAAGAAAAAGTTGCTTCTGCTGCCATTTTAGATGGCTTCAAATATCAGTATCGTTTGCCCGATAACTCGTCCATTTTCTCTGCTGAGCTCAAGGCTATTGACCTTGCGCTCGAGCACATCATTGAAAATGGCTATTGGCGCTACATTATTTTTACAGACTCTTTGTCCTGTATGCAAGCGCTCGAGCACGAAAAAACGGACAATCCTATTATTGTGAAACTTCTTGAGAAGCTATCTCGTCTCTATGCTTCTGATGAAGATACTGATATTGTTTTTTGCTGGCTTCCAAGCCATTGCGGTCTACGTGGCAACGAAGAGGCAGACAAAGCTGCCAAGGAGGCGTTGTCACTAGATATTTTACCCTTTAAAGTCCCTTTTACCGATTTTAAACCCCTGATAAACAGTTTTATTCAAAATGTATGGCAAAATTGTTGGAGCGACGAGGCTAATCACCAAAATAAATTGTTTAGTATTAAACCTGCACTTGGTGAATGGCTGCCAGGTCTTCGATCTGACCGCCGCGAGGAGTTAGTTTTGGCACGACTGCGAATCGGGCACACACATTTGACCCATTCGCACCTATTAAAGAACGAGGAAAAACCTTTATGTATTCCTTGTAACGAGGAGCTGACTGTCCAGCATCTCCTCATTGATTGTGTAGATTTAGCCATCATTAGAAGCAGGCATTTTAACGCTAACAGTTTAAAAACATTATTTGATACTGTTAGGCCTGAATCAATTTTTAACTTCCTTAAAGAGTGTAATCTCTTTAAAAAGATTTAGCTGTGATATTTAATCTGTGATATCTTATATGTTCTATGTATTTTCCGGTCGGGTGGACTCGGACATGGGTGTTCTCTGATCTGGGAGGAGCCCATGTCTATTCGTGCTCACGTCGGATTATTCATGGTACATTGTTATACAATATTTTGTATTATATTTTTAATCATTTATACTCCATCAGTTATTTTTAATAGGTTATATGCCCTATGAATTTTCCGGTCGGGTGGACTCGGACATGGGTGACCTCTGATCTGGGAGGAGCCCATGTCCATTCGTGCTCACGTCGGATTATTCGGCTAGGTGCATTGTATTTTTTGGTATGATTTTCCGGTCGGGTGGACTCGGACATGGGTGACCTCTGATCTGGGAGGAGCCCATGTCCTTTCGTGCTCACGTCGGATTATTCATGGTGTATTATAAATTTGCATAGAATTTTATCTGTTATAGAATATCGTATTTTTATCATTTCTCCTCTAGATGTCTATGTAACTAATACATATTCCTATACATCTTGTAGTGAGGTATAATTACTGTGAGTGCGCCCAATATGACCTTAGTAGTCGACGGGCCTTAAAACTCCATTCATTCATTCGTCTAATCAAAATCGAAGGCAAAGACCTTCAAAACCGGTGATCACTGATCGCCAACCAAAAGGATCTCAAGATCCGATCCAACAGTATAACCGTTATCGGTCTCTCGATGAGGACATGATAACGGATGAATATGCAGATTCCAGAAATAAGCCAGGTAGTAATATTATCAAACTTAGTAAAAAATGAATAAATCCAGACTTCCATTACTGTGTGTTATATTTTTAATTTTACTGTCCATCATGGCGAATACTATTATTCAATGGAATTGTCGCAGTATCAAATCTAATTTTGAAGAACTTAATTTATTAGTCTCCAAAGAAAAACCAGTAGCAGTTTGTTTACAAGAAACCTTTCTCAAAGATACGGATAAATTTACCTTTAAATATCATTCTTGTTATTTAAAGAATTATACGGGAAGTGACAGAGCATCAGGTGGCGTAGGCATCATTGTGAATAACAATGTTCCTCATCGTCCTGTCCAGCTTGACACAACTTTGCAAGCAGTAGCTGTTAGTGTTTCAATGAACAAAACTGTTACCCTTTGTTCGATTTATCTTCCTCCTAGTTCTCCTGTTGACAGCAGGAAACTAGATCGTCTTGTTGAACAATTACCCAAGCCTTTTATTTTAATGGGAGATTTTAATTCTCACCATACCCTGTGGGGATGTTCAAACACAGACAATAAGGGCCATATTGTTGAAGATTTTATTTCAAGGCACGATCTTTCTCTTCTAAATGATAAATCCTCTACTTATCTACATCCTGCTACTGGTTCATATTCATCATTAGACTTAACAGTTTGCAGTCCTCAAATTTTTCCAGATTTTAACTGGAAAGTTGATGACGAACTGCATGGCAGTGACCATTTTCCGATTCTTATTTCGGAAATTGGGCCATCAGTTCAGGAGCGACCACAACGTTGGAAACTCCATAAAGCAAACTGGGACTTGTTCAAAACTGTTTGTGAACAGTCCATTACACCTCAAGCTTTTGAAGACTGTGAGAATCCTGCAGAATTTTTTACTTCCTTGTTATATGCATCTGCAGAAAAGGCAATTCCAAGAACATCTAAAAACCCTAAACATCCAAATAAGCCATGGTTTAATGATGATTGCAAGAAGGCTGTAGCAAAGCAAAAGTCGGTTCTTAGAGAGTTTGATCTAAGGCCGACTAAGGAAAATCTTATAAAGTTTAAAGTTGCACGTGCGAGAGCACGGCGCACTATTAAACGCAGTAAACGTACGTCTTGGAGACAGTATGTATCTAGATTAAACTCTAGATCGTCTGTCAAAAAGACTTGGGATATGGTACGAAAAATTAGTGGCAAGAACTCTTCGCTCAGTGTTGGGCATCTGAATTCTGATAATGGCGTTGTGACATCTAAGCCTGACATCGCAAATGTTTTAGCAGATACTTTTGCCAAAAAATCCTCTTCTTCTAATTATTCGCCTTAATTTCAAAAACATCAAGAAAAAAAAGAAAAAGTTAATTTGAATTTTAAATCCAAAAATACAGAGCATTATAATAAAGAATTTACTCTTAAGGAGCTTAAAACAGCCCTTAAGAAATGCCATGACACTGCAGTTGGATGTGATGACATCCACTACCAGTTCTTGAAGCATTTACCACACCAATCCCTTCAGTGTTTACTTGATATCTTTAACAGTGTTTGGAAAACGGGAATACTCCCAGTCTCGTGGCGGGAAGCTATTGTCATTCCAGTACCCAAACCTGGTAAAGATTCTGATAATCCTTCAAATTACCGGCCTATAGCATTGACAAGTTGTGTTTGTAAAACCATGGAAAGAATGGTCCATGACCGTCTTGTATGGTTTCTTGAGAAAAACAAACTTATTACGTCGGCCCAAAGTGGCTTTCGTAAACAAAGAAGCACCCTCGATCATTTAGTTCGCTTCGAGACTTTTATACGAGAAGCTTTTATCAAGAAAGAACACGTTGTTTCAGTCTTTTTTTATTTAGAGAGTGCATATGATACCACATGGAAGTATGGAATCATGAATGACCTCCATGATTTCGGTATACGAGGTCGCCTTGCTTATTTCATTTCTGCGTTTTTGGATGAACGACAATTTAGAGTTAGGGTTGGAGATACACTCTCTGATCCTCATGAACAGGAAATGGGTGTGCCCCAGGGTAGTATTCTATCGGTTACACTTTTCAGTGTAAAAATCAACAATATTATAAAGGCTACTTGCCCTGGTATTGAATATTTCCTTTACGTTGATGACTTTTGTATTTGTTATCGTTCGAAACACATGCATACTATCGAACGACAGTTACAACAGGTTTTAAACAACCTTAGTAAATGGTCGAATGAAAATGGTTTTAAATTTTCTAAAACCAAGACAAAATGTATGCATTTTTGTAAATCGAGAAAACTCCATCCCGATCCAGAACTTACTTTGGATGGGATCCGTATTGAAGTTGTCCCAGAGTTCAAATTCTTAGGACTTTTATTTGACTCTAAATTGTCATTCATTCCTCATATTGAATATCTGAGCAATAAATGTAAGAAAGCTCTTAATCTTTTACGTGTCGTCTCCAGTATGGACTGGGGAGCAGACAAGAAAGTTTTATTACGTCTTTATAGATCTCTCGTGAGATCTAAATTAGACTATGGATGCGTTGTTTACGGCTCTGCCCGTCAATCATACTTGCGCAAGCTTGATTCTATACACAATCAAGGCTTACGTATTGCGTTGGGCGCATTTAAAACATCGCCAATTAATAGTCTTTATGCTGAAGCAAACGAACCGTCTTTAAATTTACGTCGAAAGAAGTTGTCTATGGATTATTATTTGAAATTAAAATCTAATCCAGATTATCCTACACATGATTCTGTATTTGAACCTCTTTACGAAGAGGACTTCAAAAAGAAGGAATCAGAAATTCCACCCTTTAGTTTACGTTGTAAAGCTGACATAGAATCTCTAGATTTCGATCTAGATGACGTGGCCGAACATAAAGTTCCAGATGTTCCTTTGTGGACGTCTAAAAGTCCCACCTTTATTTATGATCTAGCTTCAACTAAAAAATCTGAAACTGATCAAGTTGTATTTAAAACTAAATTTCTTGAAATACAGGAAAAACACATTATGCACTTCCATATTTATACAGACGGGTCTAAAAATGAAGAAAAAGTTGCTTCAGCTGCCATCTTGGATGGTTATAAATATCAGTATCGTCTGCCTGATAATTCATCCATTTTCTCAGCCGAGCTCAAGGCTATTGACCTTGCGCTTGAGCACATTATTGAAAATGGTTATTGGCATTACATTATTTTCACTGACTCTTTATCTAGTATGCAAGCGCTGGAACACGAGAAAACGGACAACCCTATCATAATTAAACTTCTTGAAAAGCTGTCTCGTATCTATGCTGCTGATGAAGATACTGATATTGTCTTTTGCTGGCTTCCAAGCCATTGTGGTCTACGTGGCAACGAAGAGGCAGATAGGGCTACCAAGGACGCGCTGTCACTAGATGTTTTACCTTTTAAAGTTCCTTTTACTGATTTTAAACCTCTACTTTTATCCACAATATATGGCAGAACTGTTGGAGTGACCAGGCAAATCAACGAAATAAATTATTTTCGATTAAACCTTCACTTGGTGAATGGCTGCCAGGTCTTCGGTCTGACCGCCGCGAAGAGTTAGTTTTGGCCAGATTGCGAATCGGTCATACTCATTTGACCCATTCGCACCTATTAAAGAACGAGGTAGAACCGCAGTGTATTCCTTGTAATGAGACACTTACTGTCCAACATGTACTCATTGATTGTGTAGATCTTGCCATCATAAGAAACAGGCACTTTAACGTTGATAATTTGAAATCGTTATTTGATACCGTGAGGCCTGAGTCGATTTTTAACTTTCTTAAAGAGTGTAATCTCTTTAGAAAGATTTAGCTCTTTTTATTATAGTCTGTGATATTTGATCTGTGATACTTTAGTTAAGTTTAATATTCTATATTTATTTGTTCTGTGGATTTTCCGGTAGGGTGGACTCGGACATGGGTGTTCTCTGATCTGGGAGGAGCCCATGTCTATTCGTCCTCACATCGGATTATTCATGGTTCATGGTTGTTTTTTGTCTAGTTTTAATATTGTTTTATAATAATAGTATTGATTACTTTTTATACAAGGTAACTTTATCTATTCTTGAATTAGATATATAGTCACTATAATTTACCTTTCTGGATGTTTATGTAACTATATATACTGTGCACAAAAAGTTTAGCACACTTGGAAAATATCTTTTCCTAGTCAAAAACTATTCCAAAATCCATAGAAATAAAACTCTAATGTGTTTGAAAATTCAATTTTCTGGCGCTTCCTGAAAATTTTGTTTCAAAATTCTTAAACGTTAATTAGGTATCTTGCGTTAAAGTGCACAGGGGTCAGATATCGAAAGTCAAGCAATTTTCAATGACGCGAATGTCCAGCATAAGCAGCTAGGACCGCCATTCAATGTCTTCCCATGTTGCAGAGAAGCTTCCTGACCACACAGAAAGGAATTTTGCCCATTCATAGTGCAGATGACGCTCATTGCCATTGACGTTACAGACGTCATTACTTTCTCAAGCCTGACGTCCAACAATGTTCTTTGTGTGTTCTTTTGCTGGTGATTAAGCAGTTTAGGCGTAGATCATTCTGTATGTTCCTTGGAGTAAGTGGGTGGTGATTATCTTATTGAAATATCACAACGTTGTGTCGTTGTAAGACGGTCGCGTGACAGGTTGGATAATTTCATTGCAGTGCCCTTGCACCGTTTGGTTGCATTAACTGAAATGAGGTCTGTTTAACTGTTTTTATCTATTCCTGCCTTAAAAATGACGCTGCACTCGACGTAATAGTCTCAATGATGACGTTATTGGTATCAAGTCTTACGCATCTTCTCCAACCACAAATCCTGCCGTCAGTTAATGACACGTAAAATGAGATTCGTCCGGACATTAGTCCAATGTCTCCTGAATCAATGTCGATGTGTCAATACCCACTGACACCTTGCCTGTCGATGCTTAACGTCATTGGCGTAAGATCAGAGGACCCTGATGCAAGTTGTGTAAAGCCTGTTCCGGACAGTCTGGTCACTAACGGTATACCTTGTGACCTCCTGGAGGAGTAGCACTAAATTCTTACCAGGCATGAATTCGAAACGTCGTCAAGACGTCGCTGTGAAACGATCCTCCCTGAACGTCGTTTTACACGGTCTACAAGATTTAGGTCGGTCGTTGGAGGCTACAGTTGCTTAAACCAAGTGCCGTAGGCGCGTAATTGTCAATTGGAGACAATTGAAATGCAAAGCGACATCTCTAACAGACATACATGCTTGGAGCATACAAAGAGCTCTCTGACGTCGAACTTACGTCATCATTTCTCGCCTTCCCATAATCAATTTCAAAGAATTTGTAACAGTTAAATTGATTCTGCTAACAGATCTGTGTAATCGTGTGTTTTCGGACAAGCTAGACATTATCGATGTCACTGCACAAGTGCCGCACGTGACTTTTGCTTACCTGGACTTTGTCCAATACACCGAATGTTCACTCTACACATGCACTGTATGCGTAATGGTTGTCGATCGGGACAACTGAACAGCACAAAGCAATGTTCATTTAATTATCATAAACTGAAAAATAATGTGTTAAAAAACGTGCTAAACTTTTTGTGCTCAGTATACATATCAGTAATTTTGTGTACATCCAGGTATGTGTTGCTATTGCGCCCAATATGACCTTAGTAGTCGACGGGCCTTAAAACACTATTCATTCTATCTATCTATCTATCTATCTATCTATCTATCTATCTATCTATCTATCTATCTATCTATCTATCTATCTATCTATCTATCTATCCTGTCCACTGTCCACGCCTCGTTCAAGTATTACAGTTCAAGTATTGCAGACAGGAAAAAATTGCAACGTTGGAAGGCTAGGGCGCGCTCCCATTGCCGACCAAATCAACTCGATCATGCTCGATCAAGCGATCGAGTACTGATCGAGCTAGGTCGGCAAGAATGATCGGGACGATCGAGCATGGTCGGCAAAAACGATCGAGAATTAAAGCCTCTCTTACAACCCGTCGTGTGTCTTTTTAAATCGTACGATTTAAAACTCTGCAAAATCTCACGATTTATAAAGATGCACGACGGGATGTAAGAACGCCTCAAAGAATTGTCCAGTCAATTCTTTGCTGCATGCAGTCTGCGTCGTGGTTGGGTCCACCAAAATCGTACGTTGCACGTGCGTGCATCGCACGACTAAACGTACGTTTTAGACACAGACCGCACGTAGGAGCACGTACTACCGGTTGTAAGAGACGATTTATCGACAAGAAATAAAGAAGTCGTGTAAATACATTTGATCGAGTTTAAACGGGTTTGATCGTGGAAATTAGGCGATCGAGTTGGTCGAGTTGATTTGGTCGGCAATGGGAACGCGGCTTTAGTAACTACTATAAAGGTGAAAGAGTAAAGGTCTGACAAGTCAGACAAGTGGGAGTGTATAAAGGTAAAAGTATTGTTTTAAATGTTAGTAATATAAGTGAGAGTGGAGTAAAGATGTATAGATAAAACAATAATCTCCAGACTAATATTAAATATCTGCCACAGCTCTCTTAAACTGGTCTAACTCAGAGAGTGTGACAATATGGCAGGGCAACTGATTCCAAATACTGATAGTGTGGGGATAGATTGAGTATTTGCAGTTAAGCTGAATTTGTCTTAGAGAGAGAGGATGCGTGTGTCTTGTTATTCTGGTTGGTGCATGTATGTTTGACAGAATGGTAGTTGCTACTAAATGGTGGTAGATACGATAAAACATGATAAGTCTGGCGTCAATCCTACGATGTTCAAGAGACCTCCACCCTAGATCATCCTGCATGGCTGTAACAAGGGGAAGAGAAAGAGGGGAATAATCATGCTTGACCCATCTGATGGCTCTCCTCTGTAACTGTCCCACCTTTGAGATGTTGTTCTTTGTGTGGGGGTTCCACACAGTGTAAGCATACTACAATTTTGGCCGGAGCAGAGACATGTATGCCAATTCTCTGACTCTCTCTGTCTTGGTTGTGATGTTTAAAAAGAAGCAAAGGGGACTGTTTGCAACTGCAGTTACTCTAGTGATATGGGTCGAGAAATTCAGATCGGAAGAAAGATCAAGGCCCAGATATCTTGCATGTGGAACAGATTCTAATGCCTGGCCATAGAAATAATACTTGTGCATGGCAGGATTTTTGCTTCGTGTGACATGCAGCACTTGGCATTTTGAAGGATTAAACTCCATGTCCCAGGCGTATTCCCATACCTACAGTGCATTGAGAATTTTTTCGAGGGCTTCAGGGTCAGATGGAGAGTCTATCGTAAGGTAAATAGCAGTGTCGTCTATAAAGAGGCGGACTTGCGACTTTGAAACAGAACAAGGCAGTTGATTGATGTAAACAAGGAAGAATAGGGGACCCAGGACTGACCCTTGAGGGACGCCTGAGGTAACTGGTACTTCATCTGACTTGTCTCCATCAAGAACAACTGTCTGACTTCTACCAATAAGAAAAGGGCGGCTCCAAGAGATGATCTGAGAAGAGACGCCATACTCTTGGAGGATAAACATTAGCTTTTGATGGTTCACTTTATCATAAGCCTTACTGAAATCCAAAAGTATAAGGTCAGTTTGCTTCCCAGCAGAGACATTTCTAAAAAGACACTCATTGAGCTCCATGAGCTGAGTCTCACATGAGCGCCTTTCCCGAAAGCCATGCTGTAGCTCGTAAAGAATGTTGTGGGAGGAGACATGAGCAGAGAGGTTGGAGGCCAAACTATGTTCCAACGTTTTGTAGAGGATGCATGTCAGGGAGATTGGCCGGTAGTTTCCGACTCATCGTGGACGATTTCTCTTGTCCATGAGCCCATTTTACAATGACTTCTGTTTGAAGTTCCTGGTAGCGTAGATGATGAAGGAGATACTACGAAGATAAATAATTCGGACGCATATATCAACGCACAACTCGGAAGCAAATCAACAGTTGTGAGCTTACTGCACAGCGGGCTCAACAAAATAGACTTATGTTCTAGAACTTGTGAGGAATTGTTCGTAAAGTATTTTTAAAATGGGCCCATGGACTTCACTGTTCGTCGTTTGGGTTTAGTTTGGCTCACAAAATAGCTTTGTCCATGTTTCAATAATTGTCGTATTATAAATATGGATTTATGTTTTTATTTTCCCATTTGCCAATTTGATGGGTTCGGGGGAGGCTTGTTATTAATAAATAATACATTAGCAAAAACATTAGCCGCCATGTAAGATGGGAAAAGCATGCCATTTAACACTTTACCCATTACCCTCTGTTCATGACTCTCCTCACAAAATGGTTTGGGAATTCAATGAGGCAAAAATAGGAACTGTTGATCCGAATCATTTTTTCGGCCGCGGCCTTAGCGCAGTTGGTAGCGCATCTGACCCTCATTCGAGAGGTCCCGGGTTCGATACCCGGCCGCGGCTAATACCCTTTCTGACAAAAGTGTCACCCACCAATGGGTTTGAAATCTTTAACATAAGTGGGCGAGCAGCTGGAGGTTCGGTGAAGGTGTTGTGGTAGTACTGGTTTGAGAAACAACAGGAATCCATGGGTAGGTGCTCCAGCCGCCGCGATATGACCCTGGTAGTTGGAAACGGCGTAAAACCCAAAAAACGCAAACCGAATAATTTTTTCATATCTCTTCTATATTTTCTATGCTTAATTGTACACTTACTTCGCTTCCTTTATCATTCAAATTGTCGCCTTAAATCTCAGAACACGGAGTAAGTCTTCAAATTTGTGAAAGTGTCGATTTTAACCATTCTGTATAGGTTACAACATAAGTTCTTTCTTCGCGATAGTTGATAAAAGAAATCTAGATGAAAATATTTTAAAGCATACGTTTGATTTCAAAATTACTGCAGAATACATGCATGAATCTTTCATGACACTTTGCCATGCGCAATTCTTAGATTTGTTTTTGATGATTGGAATAAACATATAGTCCCAACCAATCAATTAATTTAAAGCGTTTCGTGCATGCAATTATTTAATACACAATGATTGCCGGTTTAAGTCCAAGTCAACAGCTAAAGGTCATATGGAGACGGAATCGCGGTCTTTTCCGAAAGACTTTAGAGGCGGAGATCGAACCTGCAATTACTCTGGTACAAGTCCAGTGTGTTACCACTGCACCAAATCTACCGCAAATCTACACAATGTCAAATGGCAGCAGGTCTTAGACGAAAGCGTATTTCCTACCTGTTCATGAAAACAGAAGCAAGGGTAACGTCATTTAGACTGCGATCGCCACATAGATGCGTCAACATCGCGGTATAGAAATGAGAAAATTATGCGGATTTTGATTAAATATGTTCCTGATTAAACTCGTGTAATCACATGTATCTATGCATGGGAATATAAAATTTTATTGCTCTGGATTTGACAGGCACATCCCACATCAATTGATTGATGGAAAATTAGAAATAAGACGATTCCGGTTGGCTGATGTGTTTACATCCTTTATAAAGCGGGAGATAACTAATTGAAATATAATGTGTTTACAGAAGTCTAATGTGATAGTATGTACCCACTATCGCAAGCCATTTCTTTTCTTCTATGCGAACGTTCATATGGAACAAAATTTTACCTACATTTTGTTCTACATGAACGTTCACATGGAACAAAGTAAAGTTAGTATTCTTGTCTAGCGAAGATGATTCGTACCGGTAAAGATATCACTTTTAACTATGTTGTCGTTTTTGCGCGGCGGTACAGTACCATATCCATATGTGTGATAGTACAAGAGCTATAGCGGATTATTGATTCGGAACATAGATACTTGAATTCAGGAATTTTAACAACCAACTTACAAAACATGTAGATATGTATAACATTAATAAAGATAAGGTCGGACAGCGGAAGGAAAGCAAGTGACACAGGCACACCTGGTCCTACCTTCTTAATGAAAGAACCCTGTGAATGAAACCAGAGGTACTTGTAACAACATCCGTTCCCTAAGGAAATGGCCGCTGTCCATCCTTTTCTTTATTTATATCATACCGGGTTTTATTTTTTGTAAGTTGTCAAAATTCCTGAATCCAAGTACCTATGATTCGGAGGTCTAACTCAGAACCGTGGTTAAATGAAGAATAAACTCTGTTAGAACATCGGTTACTTCGATTTAACCTATTACCACACAGTGACGGGTGTGAATCATCTATGTGAGAGAGCAGCTGGAGGCTCGGTTTGGATATTGTGGTTGTACTGGTGCGAGATATACCAGGAACCCACGGTTAGGTGCTCCAGCCGCCGCAATATGACCCTGGTAGTTGAAAACGGCGTAAAACCCCAATAAACTCAAACCACACAGTGACTCTTTTTGACTCTTCACCAGAAAATAGCTTTGGAAAACAATGTGGAAAATTAAGAAATTGCATGTGACAAGCAATTTCTTCATTTCCCACAATGTTTATTCCCCCCAAAACAACAAAATTTTGAATTTCATTTATTTGAAATTGTCGTCTGCGACATCTTTGAATTTGGAACAGTCTAATTGTTTTCCATCTGGTAATGGGTTAAACATGACAACAAATAAGATGCTTTTAAAATGTGTTATTCATGGTACATTGTTATACAATATTTCGTATGATAGGTTAATCATTTATACTTCAGTCATGTTTAATAGGTTATGCAACCTATGGATTTTCCGGTCGGGTGGACCCGGACATGGGTGTCCTCTGATCTGGGAGAAGCCCATGTCTATTCATGCTCATGTCGGATTATTAATAGTTCATTGTCATTCTATCTTCTGTATGTTTTTTTTTATCTGTTTAACCTTAAGTGTTGTTCGATATCTTTATGTGATCTGTGGATTTTCCGGTCGGGCGGACTCGGGCATGAAAATTCTCTGATTCGGGAGAAGTCCATATCTTTTCGTGCTCACGTCGTGAGTGTATCGTTATTTTGCTTAGAGTTTTATCTGTTGTATAGAATATTTTTTTATCATTTCCCCTCTACATGTTTATGATACTAATACATATTTCTTTACACCTATGTAGTGAGGTATATTTAAGGTGAGTGCGCCCAATATGACCTTAGTTGTCGACGGGCCTTAAAACTCCATTCATTCATTTTTATGCTCCCCGAAAAAATTTCGGGGGAGCATATAGTCGCCACGCTGTCCGTCCGTCCGGATGTCCGTCCGTCCGTCCGTCCACAGCCAGATCTCAGCAACCCTTGGACCCAATTCAATGAAACTTCACACGTGAACTTCCTAGGATAATCCCTAGGAACCTTTTTTCTCCGTTTTGTAATTTGAGGCTGCGTCATGGAAAAAAGGGACTTAATGTCAAAATTAGTTTTTTCTCTAATTTCTCTTCATCTAATGGACAGAATTCAATGTAATGTTGTGCTTATGTGATAAATGAGATGTCCTAGACCATATTTTATAAATAATGTGTGTACAAAAAATCAGTCATGGGAAAAGGGGGCTTAATGTATGATAGTTTTTATTTCGCGGCAAACACTTATTCGGGGAGCATAATCCGTCTATGACGGCTCTTGTTGAATTTGACTTGACAAAATATTATAGATCGAAGGAAAGAACAAGTAGAGGGAAATCTGAGCTAACAACACGTTTGTTGCGAGTTGTTCTCCAACTGTTGCATTTATTCAAGCTAATGCAAAATAGACATGTGTTTAAAGACATGGAAGTCGACTCATAACTACAAAATGCCACATGGTTCCTTATGAAATATCATTGTCGCCTAAAAGGTGTTCCGAATGATATTTCAAAGCATAACTAAATGATGATTACTCTAATTAAGTTGTGTAGATTGATATCTTATGGTAGTCTTGTACGTTTAGAATAGTTGTCGAAACTAGCTGATTATTACAAGCATGCAACTGCTGAAAAAATTATTTGGTGCCATCATCAATGATTTTCACTAATTAAATGAAGTGAAACAAAAAATAAACGTTACGCGTGCAAAGCTCGTCTTAAACATTTCTTTTGATAATATAAATATAAAATTGACGGAAATCGTCCAAGGTACACACGAGAAGGGTTACAAGGCGTACTTTCATTTGTTTATGTCAATAGGCCGAAACACTTTGACCTACAGAATACTGGTAATCAATATCATCGACGAAATTCAAAGTGTTTTAGTGAATGTGATTCTTCAGAACAGAAATACTTTTAAAACAGATTCTTTACAATTCTATAGAAATAAATAAAACCATCGAGTGCTTCGGCATGCTCTCTAGAAATGATACCATTGCATGCTTCTTGTACACTTTTATGAAGAGATTCCTTCCTTTTTATTTGTCAAAATCTTATAACAATATACGAGAGAAATGGGATTGTCAAGGATTACTTGAAATAGACAATTTCAACAACAAACAAACTAAATACGGTGGAAACAGATAATGACCAAGTATGTTGCAACTCGACATTTATTGATGCAAACTGAAACGAACCATCTTTGAAGTTTCGCTTAATATGTATTGAAGACAAATTAACAAGTCAGGTTAAGCCGCCTGGCATGTTTTAAAGCGTCATGTTTCTTAGAACAAGGTTTAGAAATGTACATTAAATTATTGAATACGATTTAAAAAGGTTAAAATGTATTTTTTGGACTAATTTTTATCCCCCGCCGAAAAAATTTTTCGGGGGGGATATTGTTTTTGCCATGTCCGTCCGTCCTTCCGTCCGTCCGTCCGTCCGTCCGTCCGTCCGTCCGACATTCGTTTCCGCGCTATTTCTTGGAAACTATAGACCGGATTTCGATGAAACTTGGCACACAGCTTCACTACAAAGAGGACATGCGCATATCGTCGGGGTTACCTGGTTCGACCATTGAATTCAGAGTTACTGCCCCTGATTGTTTAAGCCATATACATACAGAGTGATATTCGTTTCCGCGCTATTTCTTGAAAACTGTAGACTGGATTTCGATGAAACTTGGCACACAGCTTCACTACAAAGTGGACATGCGCATATCGTCGGGGTTACCCGGTTCGACCGCCGAATTTAGAGTTACTGCCCTTGAGTGTTTTAGCCATATACATACAGTGATATTCGTTTCCGCGCTATTTCTTGGAAACTATAGACCGGATTTCGATGAAACTTGGCACACAGCTTCACTACAAAGTGGACATGCGCATATCGTCGGGGTTACTCGGTTCGACCGCCGAATTTAGAGTTACTGCCCCTGACTGTTTTAGCCATATACATACAGAGTGATATTCGTTTCCGCGCTATTTCTTGAAAACTGTAGACTGGATTTCGATGAAACTTGGCACACAGCTTCACTACAAAGTGGACATGAGCATATCGTCTGGGTTACCCGGTTCAACCGCCGAATTTAGAGTTACTGCCCTTGACTGTTTTAGCCATATACATACAGTGATATTCGTTTCCGCGCTATTTCTTGGAAACTATAGACCGGATTTCGATGAAACTTGGCACACAGCTTCACTACAAAGTGGACATGCGCATATCGTCGGGGTTACTCGGTTCAACCGCCGAATTTAGAGTTATTGCCCCTGACTGTTTTAGCCATATACATACAGAGTGATATTCGTTTCCGCGCTATTTCTTGAAAACTATAAACCGGATTTCAATGAAACTTGGCACACAGC
The DNA here is from genome assembly GCA_963680895.1 of Fragum sueziense. Classification (NCBI taxonomy): domain Eukaryota; kingdom Metazoa; phylum Mollusca; class Bivalvia; order Cardiida; family Cardiidae; genus Fragum; species Fragum sueziense. The sequence goes on from OY804600.1 coordinate 48,451,450, forward strand.
TTTACTACAATGCGGACATGCGCATATCGTCGGGGTTACCCGGTTCGACAGTCGAATTTAGAGTTACTGCCCCTGACTGTTTAAGCCATATACATACAGAGTGATATTCGTTTCCGCGCTATTTCTTGAAAACTGTAGACTGGATTTCGATGAAACTTGGCACACAGCTTCACTACAAAGTGGACATGCGCATATCGTCGGGGTTACCCGGTTCAACCGCCGAATTTAGAGTTACTGCCCCTGACTGTTTAAGCCATATACATAAAGAGTGATATTCGTTTCCGCGCTATTTCTTGAAAACTATAGACTGGATTTCAATGAAACTTGGCTCACAGCTTCACTACAATGAGGACATTCGCATATCGTCGGGGTTACCGGATTCGACCGTCGAATTCAGAGTTACTGCCCCTGATTGTTTAAGCCATATACATACAGAGTGATATTCGTTTCCGCGCTATTTCTTGAAAACTGTAGTCCGGATTTCGATGAAACTTGGCACACAGCTTCACTACAAAGTGGACATGCGCATATCGTCGGGGTTACCCGGTTTGACCGCCAAATTTAGAGTTACTGCCCCTGACTGTTTAAGCCATATACATACAGTGATATTCGATTCCGCGCTATTTCTTGAAAATTATACACCGGATTTCAATGAAACTTGGCACACAGCTTTACTACAATGAGGACATGCGCATATCGTCGGGGTTACCCGGTTCGACCGTCGAATTTAGAGTAACTGCCCCTGACTGTTTTAGCCATATACATACAGAGTGATATTCGTTCTGTTGAAGCCATATACATACAGAGTGATATTCGTTCTGTTGAAGCCATATACATACAGAGTTATATTCGTTTCCGCGCTACTTTATTGACAATGAAAATATATTCGGCGGGGGATATCAATTCAACGAATTTGCTTGTTATCTAGAATAATCTTTACAGTTTTTATTAAAAACTTTTTTAAATTTGACACTGTTTATAACTGACACAAGGTACATCAATTCAAAAGAAAACACAGACCTAGATATATCAACGTATACCATATATGAACGTATATGTGACCCGTCGCGCTAAAAGGGACCTTATAGAAAGTGTGAAAAATATCGACCTTAGTCTGTCTGCGCAGTCCGCGCAGCCAGACAAGGGCCGACACTTTTCATTTTTATGAAATTTTGTAAATCGGGAATGTTTTCCCTATCTTACTATATGTTCGTTTTTCGCATACGGGATCTGCTTGAGCTGTGTTGAGTCTAACAAGATTGTCAAAATTTGGATTTTATAGTTCGGATAAGGTCCCTTTTAGCGTGACCCCCAGCTGTGGAGGGGGATTAGAAATATCCCGGCTGCCGTGTCCTGTAGCAAATGGTAAGACCCCAAGCAAAGGACAGTGTGTCTGTAACGGACCCGCTTGTTGGCCGTGAGTGGATACTCGTAAGCCGGAAAAGGGGATCCTGGTCAGTTGAGGGAAGCTCAGGGCTCTCCAGCTTCCCAACACGCTGGCTTTGGCCTCGGCTTCGGTGTAAACGGGAGCTTAGATGGACCCGGTCTAGGCAATCGGCTGGTCGTTTTAGGCTAGTGCATGTATCATCGTTTTACAAAATAGCTTTATCGACAATATTGTCAAGATACTCTATTTTCAGTCATATAATACTGAACCTATTTAGGGTATATTTCCCGTTGTCATTTAACAAGTTTTAGCACTAGTCTATGCAGGCTCATGGGTTAATTGGGTTGATTACGTGGCTTGATCGACGTCAATTTGCATGGCGAAGCTCTGTGTGGAGTTTTTTCATGTACTTTTTTGTCGAGCTAGTTGGTTGGTTGGCTTGAGTATATTACCTGGGTAACCTTGGCATGGGGAGTTGGATAGCCACTCCGAAATCCATGTCCCCTTGTTGGACCCCATGGTGGGTGAGGGCCCGGGTAATGAACTTTAAAAACCTCAAAATGGATACGCAAAACTCAAAACGAAAATGTACTGAAATGGATTCTGACTCTGGACTTGTCTCATCGACTGCAACGTTTCCGCGATTTTTACTGCTCGAATCAAAAGATGAAAGTAAACCACTATCAAAATTATCTCCGTTTGTGATTAACAAAGTTTTGGTTTCCCTGGCTGGTGAGCCTAAATCGGTTAAAAAATTGAACTCCGGTGCTCTCTTTGTAGAAGTTGTGAAACGTGGACATGCAGAAAACCTTTTAGCTATTAAGAAGTTTTTTGACATTCCAAGCAAATGTACTCCTCATGCTACCTTGAATACATCAAAAGGTATCATTCGGTGCCCTGACCTTCAAGGGGTATCCGAAGATGAAATTGTTGCCGAACTTGCTTCGCAAAATGTAACAGGTGCAAGGAGATTGAACTTTTTCAGTAATGGTGTCAAAAAGTCCTCTAATACAATTGTGCTTACTTTCAATTCCTCTTTGCTTCCCAAGTGTATCAAAGTTGGTTATTTAAGAGTTGCTGTTGACATGTATGTTCCAAATCCATTACAATGCTATCGTTGTTTTGGATTTGGACATCATGAATCTAAATGCCAAAAGGATAAAATGTGTCGTCGTTGTGCTCGTCCTGCCGAGTCACACGATGTAGATCATTGCGAGGATTCTGTCAAGTGTGTTAACTGCGGTGAAGCACACTTTGCGACCTCCCGATCTTGTTCGTATTGGAAGAAAGAAAAGGATATTGTTATTGTGAAATGTAGGGAGGGTCTCTCTTTCTTCGATGCGAGGAAGGTTGTGGAAAGTAGGAACAACCTAGGCACATACGCCCACGCAACAAAAGTAAATGTAGAGTCGGCAAAGGGAGAAAGCGGTTGCCAAAACTGCAAGGATCTTTTTGGAAAGTTGTGTATACTCTTTCCGGAAAAGACCCCCAGCTGTGGAGGGGGATTAGAAATATCCCGGCTGCCATGTCCTGTAGCAAATGGTAAGACCCCAAGCAAAGGACAGTGTGTCTGTAACGGACCCGCTTGTTGGCCGCGAGTGGATACTCGTAAGCCGGAAAAGGGGATCCTGGTCAGTTGAGGGAAGCCCAGGGCTCTCCAGCTTCCCAACACGCTGGCTTTGGCCTCGGCTTCGGTGTAAACGGGAGCTTAGATGGACCCGGTCTAGGCAATCGGCTGGTCGTTTTAGGCTAGTGCATACATCATCGTTCTATAAGTTTACTTTATCGACAATATTGTCAAGATACTCCTTTTTCAGTCATCTAAAACTGAACCTTTGTAGGGTATATTTTCCCGTTGTCATTTAAAAGTTTTTAGCTCTAGTCTATGCAGGCTCATGGGTTAATTGGGTTGATTACGTGGCTTGGTCGACGTCAATTTGCATGGCGAAGCTCTGTGTGGAGTTTTTTCATGTACTTTTTTGTCGAACTAGTTGGTTGGTTGGCTTGAGTATATTACCTGGGTAGCCTTGGCATGGGGAGTTGGATACCCACTCCGAAATCCATGTCCCCTTGTTGGACCCCATGGTGGGTGAGGGCCCGGGTAATGAACAACACAAAACTCAAAATGGATACGCAAAACTCTAAACGAAAATGTACTGAAATGGATTATGACTCTGGACACGTCTCATCGACTGCAATGTTTCCGCGTTTTTTATTGATTGAATCAAAGGATGAAAATAGACCTCTATCGAAACTGTCTCCTTTTGTTATAAACAAAGTTTTGGTTTCAATGGCTGGTGAGCTTAAATCCGTTAAGAAAATGAACTCTGGTGCTCTTTTGATTGAAGTTGTAAAGCGTGCGCATGCAGAAAATCTTTTAAAGCTGAAGAATTTCTTTGACATACCAAGTAAATGTACACCCCATGCTACTTTGAACACATCTAAAGGTATAATTCGGTGTCGTGACCTTCAGGGAGTATCTGAAGGTGAAATTGTCGACGAACTCGCTTCTCAGAATGTAACAGGCGCAAGAAGGTTGACCTTTTACAACAATGGTGTAAAGAAGAATTCAAACACAATCGTTCTCACGTTTAATTCTGCATTGCTCCCGAAGTCGATAAAAGTTGGTTATCTAAAGGTTGCTGTGGACATGTATGTTCCGAACCCATTACAATGTTATCGTTGTTTTGGGTTTGGACATCATGAATCCAAATGTCAAAAGGACAAAAGGTGCCGTCGCTGTACTCGTCTTGCCGAGTCACACGACGTTGACAACTGTGAGGGTTCCGTCGAGTGTGTCAACTGCGGTGAAGCACACTTGGCGACCTCCCGTTCGTGCCCCTATTGGAAGAAGGAGAAGGAGATTGTTGCTGTAAAATGTAGAGAAGGTCTCTCATTTTTCGATGCCAGAAAGGTCGTCGAAAGCAGGAACAATCTGAATACATATGCTCAGGCCACTAAAGTAAATGTAGACCCTCACAAAAGTGATACCGGGTGCCAGAACTGCAAGGATCTTTTCGGAAAGTTGTGTATCCTCTTTCCAGAAAAGAAAGCAGAGATAAGCATGTTATTCCCTGGCTCGACATCGCCACCTTCATCCTCTTCTGATTCTGTGAATCCTCCAAGTAATCAGGTTTCAGACACCAAGGCAAAAACGAACAGTTCACCAGCACAATCTTCTATCAGAGAAGAAACCAGAAGCGAGAAGACTTCTATCAATAAAACTAGCACTAATACAAATGCAAGTACTTTATCTAACCAAAAGAAAAAGCCTGCAACACCGGTGATTTCGGATCGCCGCCCCAAAGGATCGGATGACCCGATCCAACAATTTAACCGTTACCATTGTCTTGATGAAGACATGGTCACGGACGAACCGTTTGTTGCAGAATCCAACAAAAATAAGCAAGGCAGTAACATTATAAGAATTAATAAGAATAAATAAAAATGAATAATTCCAAACTTCCATTTAACTGCTGTCTCTTTTTAACTTTTTTAATATTCATCATGGCGAATACTATTGTTCAATGGAATTGCCGAAGTATCAAATCAAATTTCGAGGAACTTAATCTTTTAGTCTCAAAAGAAAAACCAGTAGCAGTTTGTTTACAAGAAACTTTCCTGAAAGATACTGACAAGTTTTCTCTAAAATATCATTCTTGTTACCTTAGAAATTTTACGGGGAGTGAGAGGGCTTCAGAGGGTGTTGGTATCATTGTTAATAACAATGTTCCACATCGTCCTGTACAGCTTGATACTACTCTACAAGCAGTAGCTGTTAGTATTTCTCTGAACAAAACTATTACCCTCTGTTCTATTTATCTTCCGCCTAGTTCTCCTGTCGACAGCAGAAAGCTAGATCAACTCATTGATCAATTACCCAAACCGTTTGTTTTAATGGGAGATTTTAATTCCCATCACACGTTATGGGGTTGTTCTAACACGGACAACAAAGGTCATATTGTTGACGATTTCATTTCAAAGCACGATCTTTCTCTTTTAAATGACAAATCATCTACTTATCTACATCCTGCTACTGGTTCATATTCAGCATTAGATTTGACAGTTTGCAGTCCTCAAATTTTTCCAGATTTTAACTGGAAAGTTGATGACGACCTGCATGGTAGTGACCATTTTCCGATTCTTATTTCGGAAATTGGGCCATCTGTACAGGAGCGACCACAAAGGTGGAAACTCCATAAAGCAAACTGGGGCTTGTTCAAAACTGTATGTGAACAGTCCATTACACCTCAAGCTTTTGAAAATTGTGAGAATCCTGCAGAATTATTTACCTCTCTTTTGTATTCATCTGCAGAAAAAGCAGTTCCAAGAACGTCAAAAAACCCTAAACATCCAAATAAGCCATGGTTTAATGATGATTGCAAAAAGGCTGTAGCAAAGCAAAAGTCGGTTCTTAGAGAATTTGATTTAAGGCCGACTAAGGAAAATCTTATAAAGTTTAGAGTTGCACGTGCGAGAGCACGACGCACTATTAAACGCAGTAAAAGAACGTCTTGGAGACAGTATGTATCTAGATTAAATTCTAGATCATCTGTCAAAAAGACTTGGGATATGGTGCGGAAAATTGGTGGCAAGAACTCCTCACTCAGTGTTGGGCATTTGAATACTGATGAGGGCGTTGTTTCATCAAAGTCTGACATAGCAAATGTCTTAGCAGATACCTTTGCAAAGAAATCCTCCTCTTCTAATTATTCACCAGAATTTCAAAAACATCAAGAACAAAAAGAAAAAGTTAATTTGAATTTTAAACCCAAGAATACAGAGCATTATAATAAAAAATTTACTCTTAAGGAGCTTAAAACAGCCCTTAAGAAATGCCATGATACTGCAGTTGGATGTGATGACATCCATTACCAGTTCTTGAAGCATTTACCGCACCAATCCCTTCAGTGTCTTCTCGATATCTTTAACAGTGTTTGGAAAACGGGAATACTTCCAGCCTCGTGGCGGGAAGCTATTGTCATTCCAGTACCCAAACCTGGTAAAGATTCAGATAATCCTTCAAATTACCGGCCTATCGCCTTAACAAGTTGTGTTTGTAAAACCATGGAAAGAATGGTCAATGACCGTCTTGTATGGTTTCTTGAGAAAAACAAACTTATTACGTCCGCCCAAAGTGGCTTTCGTAAGCAAAGAAGCACCCTCGATCATTTAGTTCGCTTCGAGACTTTTATACGAGAAGCTTTTATCAAGAAAGAACATGTTGTTTCAGTCTTTTTTGATTTAGAGAGTGCATATGATACCACATGGAAGTATGGAATCATGAATGACCTCCATGATTTCGGTATACGAGGTCGCCTTGCTTATTTCATATCTGCATTTTTGGATGAACGACAATTTAGAGTCAGGGTTGGAGATACGCTCTCTGATCCTCATGAACAGGAGATGGGTGTTCCCCAGGGCTCCATTCTTTCGGTTACACTTTTCAGTGTTAAAATCAACAATATTATTAAGGCTACTTGCCCTGGTATTGAATATTTTCTTTACGTTGACGACTTCTGCATTTGTTACAGATCTAAACACATGCATACCATTGAACGACAGTTGCAACAGGTTTTAAACAACCTGAGTAAATGGTCGAATGAAAATGGTTTTAAATTTTCCAAAACCAAAACCAAATGTATGCATTTTTGCAAATCCAGAAAACTCCGTCCCGATCCAGAACTGACTCTGGACGGGATCCGAATTGAAGTTGTCACAGAATTTAAATTTCTGGGTCTTTTATTTGACTCAAAATTATCGTTCATCCCGCACATTGAATATCTGAGCAATAAATGTAAGAAAGCTCTTAATCTTTTACGTGTTGTCTCCAGTATGGACTGGGGAGCAGACAAAAAAGTTTTATTACGTCTTTATAGATCTCTTGTGAGATCTAAATTAGACTATGGTTGTGTTGTTTATGGATCCGCCCGTCAATCCTACTTACGCAAGCTTGATTCTATTCATAATCAAGGTTTACGCATTGCGCTGGGCGCATTTAAAACATCGCCAATTAACAGTCTTTATGCGGAAGCAAATGAGCCATCTTTGAATTTACGTAGAAAGAAATTATCAATGGATTATTATTTAAAACTTAAATCTAATCCAGATAATCCTACACATGACGTGGTTTTTGAACCTCTCTATGAAGAGGAATTCAATAAGAAGGAATCAATTATACCTCCTTTCAGTTTACGTTGTAAGGCAGATGTAAATTCTCTAGATTTTGATCTAGATGACGTGGCCGAACATAAAGTTCCAAACGTACCTTTGTGGACGTTAAAAAGTCCCACCTTTATTTATGATCTTGCGTCATCGAAAAAGTCGGAAACTGATCCTTTAGTATTCAAAAATAAATTCCTTGAAGTACAAGAAAAACACATGCTTCATTTGCAAATTTACACCGATGGTTCTAAAAGCGAAGGAAAAGTTGCTTCTGCTGCCATTTTAGATGGCTTCAAATATCAGTATCGTTTGCCCGATAACTCGTCGATTTTCTCTGCCGAGCTCAAGGCTATTGACCTTGCGCTCGAGCACATCATTGAAAATGGCTATTGGCGCTACATTATTTTTACAGATTCTCTGTCTTGTATGCAAGCGCTCGAGCACGAAAAAACGGACAACCCTATCATTGTGAAACTTCTTGAGAAGCTTTCTCGTTTATACGCTTCTGATGAAGATACTGATATTGTCTTTTGCTGGCTTCCAAGCCATTGCGGTCTACGTGGCAACGAAGAGGCAGACAAAGCTGCCAAGGAGGCGTTGTCACTAGATATTTTACCTTTTAAAGTTCCTTTTACTGATTTCAAACCACTGATAAATAGTTTTATTCAAAATGTATGGCAAAATTGTTGGAGCGACGAGGCTAATCACCAAAATAAATTGTTTAGTATTAAACCAGCACTTGGTGAATGGCTGCCAGGTCTTCGATCTGACCGCCGCGAGGAGTTAGTTTTGGCACGACTGCGAATCGGGCACACACATTTGACCCATTCGCATCTATTAAAGAACGAGGAAAAACCTCAATGTATTCCTTGTAACGAGGAGCTGACTGTCCAGCATCTCCTCATTGATTGTGTGGATTTAGCCATCATTAGAAACAGGCATTTCAACGCTAACAGTTTAAAGACATTATTTGATACTGTTAGGCCTGAATCAATTTTTAACTTTCTTAAAGAGTGTAATCTCTTTAAAAAGATTTAGCTGTGATATTTAATCTGTGATATCTTATATGTTCTATGGATTTTCCGGTCGGGTGGACTCGGACATGGGTGTTCTCTGATCTGGGAGGAGCCCATGTCTATCCGTGCTCACGTCGGATTATTCATGGTACATTGTTATACAATATTTCGTATGATATTTTTAATCATTTATACTTCAGTTATTTTAATAGGTTATATGCCCTATGAATTTTCCGGTCGGGTGGACTCGGGCATGGGTGACCTCTGATCTGGGAGGAGCCCATGTCCATCCGTGCTCACGTCGGATTATTCGGCTAGGTGCATTGTATTTTTTGATATGATTTTCCGGTCGGGTGGACTCGGACATGGGTGACCTCTGATCTGGGAGGAGCCCATGTCCTTTCGTGCTCACGTCGGATTATTCATAACGTATAGTTATTTTATCCTATATATGATAATTTTATCTGGTTAATTTCAATTTGTTTAATTTATTCAGATGATCTGTGGATTTTCCGGTCGGGTGGACTCGGACATGGGTATCCTCTGATCTGGGGGGAGCCCGTGTCCTTTCGTGCTCACGTCGGATTATTCATGGTGTGTTGTTATTTTGCTGAGAATTTTATCTGTTGTGTAGAATATCGTATTTTTATCATATCCCCTCTAGATGTTTATGTAACTAATACATATCCTAATACATCTTGTAGTGAGGTAACGCGAGTGCGCCCAATATGACCTTAGTTGTCGACGGGCCTTAAAACTCCATTCATTCTTTCCGGAAAAGAAAGCAGAAATTAGCAAGTTATTTCCATCCGCAAAATCTCATCCTTCTTCGTCGTCCTCTTCCAGTACTGAACAGACACAACGAAATGTAGACACAAACGTCCCGGCAAATACTAAGAGCGCATCTTCAAACAGAGTGGAAAGCACAAACGAACCAATTTCTATAAACAAAAAGAGTACAAGTACTACAAATGAAAACGTTACATCAAATCAAAAGAAAAAACCTGCGACTCAGGTGCTTTCGGATCGTCGACCCAAGGGATCAGATGATCCGATTAAGCAGTTCAACCGTTACAATTGTCTTGATGAAGACATGGTAACGGATGAACCATTTATCGCAGATTCTTCCAAAAATAGGCAAGGTAGCAACATTATCAAAATAAATAAAAGATGATTAATTCCAAACTTCCATTTATTTGTGGTTTCTTTATATTTCTAATGTCAATCATGGCTAATACGATAATACAATGGAATTGCCGTAGTATCAAATCAAATTTCGAGGAACTAAATTTACTAGTCTCGAAGGAAAAACCAGTAGCAGTTTGTTTACAAGAGACTTTTTTAAAAGATACGGATAAATTTTCCCTCAAATATCAATCTTGTTACCTTAAAAATTCTATGGGAAGTGAAAGAGCTTCAGGCGGTGTGGGTATCATTGTGAATAACAATGTTCCACATCGTCCTGTTCAGCTCGACACTACCTTACAGGCAGTGGCCGTTAGCATCTCACTTAATAAAACAGTTACGCTTTGTTCTATTTATCTTCCTCCTAGTTCTCCTGTTGACAGCAGGAAACTAGATCGTCTTGTTGAACAGTTACCCAAACCTTTTATTTTAATGGGAGATTTTAATTCTCACCATTCTTTATGGGGATGTTCTAACACAGACAACAAAGGCCATATAGTTGAAGACTTCATTTCAAGGCACGATCTTTCTCTTTTAAATGATAAATCATCGACATATCTTCATCCTGCTACTGGTTCATATTCATCTTTAGACTTGACAGTTTGCAGTCCTCAAGTTTTTCCAGATTTCAACTGGAAGGTTGATGACGATTTGCATGGTAGTGACCATTTTCCGATTCTTGTATCGGAAATTGGACCATCAGTACAGGAGCGACCACAACGGTGGAAACTCCACAAAGCAAACTGGGGCTTGTTCAAAACGGTATGTGAACAGTCCATTACACCTCAAGCTTTTGAAGATTGTGAGAATCCTGCAGAATTATTTACTTCTTTATTATATGCTTCTGCTGAAAAGGCAATTCCGAGAACGTCTAAAAATCCTAAACATCCAAATAAGCCGTGGTTTAATGATGATTGCAAGAAGGCTGTAGCAAAGCAAAAGTCGGTTCTTAGAGAGTTTGATCTAAGGCCGACTAAGGAAAATCTTATAAAGTTTAAAGTTGCACGTGCGAGGGCACGGCGCACTATTAAACGCAGTAAACGTACGTCTTGGAGACAGTATGTATCTAGATTAAATTCTAGATCGTCTGTCAAAAAGACTTGGGATATGGTGCGGAAAATTAATGGCAAGAACTCTTCGCTCAGTATTGGGCATTTGAATACTGATGATGGCGTTGTTTCATCTAAGCCAGACATCGCAAATGTTTTAGCGGATACTTTTGCCAAGAAATCCTCCTCTTCTAATTATTCGCCAGAATTTCAAAAACATCAAGAACAAAAAGAAAAAGTTAAATTGAATTTTAAGTCCAAAAATACAGAGCATTATAATAAAGAATTTACTCTTAAGGAGCTAAAAACAGCCCTTAAGAAATGCCATGATACTGCAGTTGGATGTGATGATATCCACTACCAGTTTCTGAAGCATTTACCGCACCAATCCCTTCAGTGTTTACTCGATATCTTTAACAGTGTTTGGAAAACGGGAGTACTTCCAGCCTCGTGGTTGGAAGCTATTGTCATTCCAGTGCCCAAACCTGGTAAAGATTCAGATAATCCTTCTAATTATCGACCCATAGCCTTAACGAGTTGTGTTTGTAAAACCATGGAAAGAATGGTAAATGACCGTCTTGTATGGTTCCTTGAGAAGAACAAACTTATTACGTCAGCCCAAAGTGGCTTTCGTAAGCAGAGAAGCACTCTAGACCATTTAGTTCGCTTCGAAACATTTATTAGAGAAGCTTTTATCAAAAAAGAACATGTTGTTTCCGTCTTTTTTGATCTCGAGAGTGCTTATGACACCACATGGAAGTATGGAATAATGAATGACCTCTATGATTTCGGTGTACGAGGTCGCCTTGCTTATTTCATTTCTGCATTTTTGGATGAACGGCAATTTAGAGTCCGGGTTGGAGATACGCTCTCTGATCCTCACGAACAGGAGATGGGTGTCCCCCAGGGCTCTATTCTTTCGGTTACACTCTTTAGTATAAAAATCAATAATATTATAAAAGCAACTTGCCCTGGTATTGAATATTTCCTTTACGTTGATGACTTCTGTATTTGCTACCGATCAAAACACATGCATACCATCGAACGACAGTTACAACAGGTTTTAAACAACCTTAGTAAATGGTCGAATGAAAATGGTTTTAAATTTTCTAAAACCAAGACAAAGTGTATGCATTTCTGTAAATCGAGAAAACTCCATCCCGATCCAGAACTTACTCTGGACGGGATCCGAATAGAAGTCGTCCCAGAATTTAAGTTCCTGGGACTGTTATTTGACTCTAAATTATCGTTCATCCCGCACATTGAATATTTGAGCAATAAATGTAAGAAAGCTCTAAATCTTTTACGTGTCGTCTCCAGTATGGACTGGGGAGCAGACAAAAAAGTTTTATTACGCCTTTATAGATCTCTTGTGAGATCTAAATTAGACTATGGTTGTGTTGTTTACGGATCTGCCCGTCAATCCTACTTGCGCAAGCTTGATTCTATTCATAATCAAGGTTTACGTATTGCGTTGGGCGCATTTAGAACATCGCCAATTAACAGTCTCTATGCGGAAGCAAATGAGCCATCTCTAAATTTACGTAGAAAGAAATTATCAATGGATTATTATTTAAAACTTAAATCTAATCCAGATAATCCTACACACGACGTTGTATTTGAACCTCTTTATGAAGAGGAATTTCATAAGAAGGAATCAATTATACCTCCTTTCAGTTTACGTTGTAAGGCAGATGTGAATTCTCTAGATTTCGATCTAGAAGACGTGGCCGAACATAAAGTTCCAAACGTACCTTTGTGGACGTCCAAAAGTCCCACCTTTATTTATGATCTTGCTTCAACGAAAAAGTCGGAAACTGATCCTTTGGTGTTTAAAAACAAATTTCTTGAAGTACAAGAAAAGCACATGCTTCATTTGCAAATTTACACCGATGGCTCTAAAAGCGAAGAAAAAGTTGCTTCTGCTGCCATTTTAGATGGCTTCAAATATCAGTATCGTTTGCCCGATAACTCGTCCATTTTCTCTGCTGAGCTCAAGGCTATTGACCTTGCGCTCGAGCACATCATTGAAAATGGCTATTGGCGCTACATTATTTTTACAGACTCTTTGTCCTGTATGCAAGCGCTCGAGCACGAAAAAACGGACAATCCTATTATTGTGAAACTTCTTGAGAAGCTATCTCGTCTCTATGCTTCTGATGAAGATACTGATATTGTTTTTTGCTGGCTTCCAAGCCATTGCGGTCTACGTGGCAACGAACAGGCAGACAAAGCTGCCAAGGAGGCGTTGTCACTAGATATTTTACCATTTAAAGTCCCTTTTACCGATTTTAAACCCCTGATAAACAGTTTTATTCAAAATGTATGGCAAAATTGTTGGAGCGACGAGGCTAATCACCAAAATAAATTGTTTAGTATTAAACCTGCACTTGGTGAATGGCTGCCAGGTCTTCGATCTGACCGCCGCGAGGAGTTAGTTTTGGCACGACTGCGAATCGGGCACACACATTTGACCCATTCGCACCTATTAAAGAACGAGGAAAAACCTCTATGTATTCCTTGTAACGAGGAGCTGACTGTCCAGCATCTCCTCATTGATTGTGTAGATTTAGCCATCATTAGAAGCAGGCATTTTAACGCTAACAGTTTAAAAACATTATTTGATACTGTTAGGCCTGAATCAATTTTTAACTTCCTTAAAGAGTGTAATCTCTTTAAAAAGATTTAGCTGTGATATTTAATCTGTGATATCTTATATGTTCTATGGATTTTCCGGACGGGTGGACTCGGACATGGGTGTTTTCTGATCTGGGAGGAGCCCATGTCTATTCGTGCTCACGTCGGATTATTCATGGTACATTGTTATACAATATTTTGTATGATATTTTTAATCATTTATACTCCCTCAGTTATTTTTAATGGGTTATATGCCCTGTGAATTTTCCGGTCGGGTGGACTCGGACATGGGTGACCTCTGATCTGGGAGGAGCCCATTTCCATTCGTGCTCACGTCGGATTATTCGGCTAGGTGCATTGTATTTTTTGTTTGATTTTCCGGTCGGGTGGGCTCGGACATGGGTGACCTCTGATCTGGGAGGAGCCCATGTCCTTTCGTGCTCACGTCGGATTATTCATGGTGTATTATAAATTTGCATAGAATTTTATCTGTTATAGAATATCGTATTTTTATCATTTCTCCTCTAGATGTTTATGTAACTAATACATATTCCTATACATCTTGTAGTGAGGTATTATTACTGTGAGTGCGCCCAATATGACCTTAGTAGTCGACGGGCCTTAAAACTCCATTCATTCATTCATTCCCTTTTAGCGTGACGGGTCACATACAGACATTTTGCTTGTACATCTGGAAACACATTTGAGATTACTGAACGTATCGTTGCCGATTAAAACTCAGCGTTGTCAAGGATAAATAAAAAGAATGTTCAGTTGTCACAGAATCACACCAATCTTATATCTTCATAAGGTTAGAGTACGGATACTACTTTGTCGGCATTGGCAGTTTCATGTTTTAGGGATTCAAATAATTTCTGAACAAGTACGTCTACTGTATTGTTCTTGATTGTTTATGGCTATAACTCTTCCGTTTTTTTCTGGCCCGGAAACCATTACAAATTCTTAACAAATTCTGACCTGATTGTCCACAAATCTGAACAAAAGTTCGTTCATGATATATCTGCATCTCATTCCTGTCGAAATTTCGATGGAATTTGGGCCTGCCCACGTAAAGCCAGTCTGTTTTTCCGACACAATTCACCATACCGTACCTCTACTAAGTTTAAAGTATATTTAAACAAGTACATAAAAAACTCGCATATAACTATCAATTTAAAATATACACAAGAACACAGAAAACTGATATAAAACATGAATGCAATGCATGAAAAACTTAAGAAAAATGAGGGAAATGAAAGAAATATTCATATCAAGCCTCAAACTTTTCTGTGCTATATTGCATACAAATCCTCGAATGTCATTTCTCAAATATCTAGGTGTCGGAGGAGTCCATGCGATTTGTTAGTATCTTTCCTACTCGAAGCTGAAGTTAATGTATGATGCTATGCCTGCCTTCTCAAAGCCTTTGTAACTTAGCAACCGGTATGTTTTTATGTCTCTGTAGATCTCATGCATCAACCTGGCACCCAAAGGTTAGAAATGACATTCGAAGGTCAACAGGCTTCAAGTCGCCAGCATTGTCTTCACTAGATACAAATTGTTTTAACACTTTTCGGCGTATCAGTTTTGAATTGTTGTCTTTAATTTTTGTTCAACCACTTTCTGAACTGATAAATACATTGGTTGCACTCATTAATTTCCCTGGAAAGGGCTTAAGAAAACGGTTCGTCAGAGTCCGGCAATTCTTTCAATACAAGATATCTCAGTAACGCCATTAAAATCTTCTGAATAGCACACATTTGTAAAGAACTGTTACATCAATCCAATATGTGTACCAAGAGGACCATGGTGGTCGCTCGCCTGATCCAAGATTTTACGTTTAACTTCTTCTACTCTGATTATGGGAAAACCTTCCTAGCAAGGACACATACATGTAAGTTTGAATGGATTTTGAAGAAATTTATTCCTGTTCCTTTGTGAAGGAGTTCCAAGCTCTAACTGGAATACACAGATAATCTCATTGCATACGATGGCGATGTACTTTCCGGGTGGCCATATTAAGACTGGAGTGTTTTGAATTACAGTCGCTACTTTCGTTTACACAATCCTCATGAAATTAATTTACTTATTGAAATTGACCGTTTAAAAGTGCACCCCCAGCTGTGGAGGGGGATTAGAAATATCCCGGCTGCCTTGTCCTGTAGCAAATGGTAAGACCCCAAGCAAAGGACAGTGTGTCTGTAACGGACCCGCTTGTTGGCCGTGAGTGGATACTCGTAAGCCGGAAAAGAGGATCCTGGTTAGTTGAGGGAAGCCCAGGGCTCTCCAGCTTCCCAACACGCTGCTTTGGCCTCGGCTTCGGTGTAAACGGGAGCTTAGATGGACCCGATCTAGGCAATCGGCTGGTCGCTTTAGACTGGAGTATAAATCGTTATTTTACTATACAGTTTATCGATTGTCATATCTAATGTCAAGATACCTTATTTTCAGTCATACATTACTGAACCTTTTACAAGGGTATATGTTCCTGTTATTTAACATGTTTTAACTCTAGTCTATGCAGGCTCATGGGTTAATTGGGTTGATTACGTGGCACCCCCAGCTGTGGAGGGGGATTAGAAATATCCCGGCTGCCGTGTCCTGTAGCAAATGGTAAGACCCCAAGCAAAGGACAGTGTGTCTGTAACGGACCCGCTTGTTGGCCGTGAGTGGATACTCGTAAGCCGGAAAAGGGGATCCTGGTCAGTTGAGGGAAGCTCAGGGCTCTCCAGCTTCCCAACACGCTGGCTTTGGCCTCGGCTTCGGTGTAAACGGGAGCTTAGATGGACCCGGTCTAGGCAATCGGCTGGTCGTTTTAGGCTAGTGCATACATCATCGTTCTATAAGTTTACTTTATCGACAATATTGTCAAGATACTCCTTTTTCAGTCATCTAAAACTGAATCTTTGTAGGGTATATTTTCCCGTTGTCATTTAAAAGTTTTTAGCTCTAGTCTATGCAGGCTCATGGGTTAATTGGGTTGATTACGTGGCTTGGTCGACGTCAATTTGCATGGCGAAGCTCTGTGTGGAGTTTTTTCATGTACTTTTTTGTCGAACTAGTTGGTTGGTTGGCTTGAGTATATTACCTGGGTAGCCTTGGCATGGGGAGTTGGATACCCACTCCGAAATCCATGTCCCCTTGTTGGACCCCATGGTGGGTGAGGGCCCGGGTAATGAACAACACAAAACTCAAAATGGATACGCAAAACTCTAAACGAAAATGTACTGAAATGGATTATGACTCTGGACACGTCTCATCGACTGCAATGTTTCCGCGTTTTTTATTGATTGAATCAAAGGATGAAAATAGACCTCTATCGAAACTGTCTCCTTTTGTTATAAACAAAGTTTTGGTTTCAATGGCTGGTGAGCTTAAATCCGTTAAGAAAATGAACTCTGGTGCTCTTTTGATTGAAGTTGTAAAGCGTGCGCATGCAGAAAATCTTTTAAAGCTGAAGAATTTCTTTGACATACCAAGTAAATGTACACCCCATGCTACTTTGAACACATCTAAAGGTATAATTCGGTGTCGTGACCTTCAGGGAGTATCTGAAGGTGAAATTGTCGACGAACTCGCTTCTCAGAATGTAACAGGCGCAAGAAGGTTGACCTTTTACAACAATGGTGTAAAGAAGAATTCAAACACAATCGTTCTCACGTTTAATTCTGCATTGCTCCCGAAGTCGATAAAAGTTGGTTATCTAAAGGTTGCTGTGGACATGTATGTTCCGAACCCATTACAATGTTATCGTTGCTTTGGGTTTGGACATCATGAATCCAAATGTCAAAAGGACAAAAGGTGCCGTCGCTGTACTCGTCTTGCCGAGTCACACGACGTTGACAATTGTGAGGGTTCAGTCGAGTGTGTCAACTGCGGTGAAGCACACTTGGCGACCTCCCGTTCGTGCCCCTATTGGAAGAAGGAGAAGGAGATTGTTGCTGTAAAATGTAGAGAAGGTCTCTCATTTTTCGATGCCAGAAAGGTCGTCGAAAGCAGGAACAATCTGAATACATATGCTCAGGCCACTAAAGTAAATGTAGACCCTCACAAAAGCGATACCGGGTGCCAGAACTGCAAGGATCTTTTCGGAAAGTTGTGTATCCTCTTTCCAGAAAAGAAAGCAGAGATAAGCATGTTATTCCCTGGCTCGACATCGCCACCTTCATCCTCTTCTGATTCTGTGAATCCTCCAAGTAATCAGGTTTCAGACACCAAGGCAAAAACGAACAGTTCACCAGCACAATCTTCTATCAGAGAAGAAACCAGAAGCGAGAAGACTTCTATCAATAAAACTAGCACTAATACAAATGCAAGTACTTTATCTAATCAAAAGAAAAAGCCTGCGACACCGGTGATTTCGGATCGCCGCCCCAAAGGATCGGATTACCCGATCCAACAATTTAACCGTTACCATTGTCTTGATGAAGACATGGTCACGGAAGAACCGTTTGTAGCAGAATCCAACAAAAATAAGCAAGGCAGTAACATTATAAGAATTAATAAGAATAAATAAAAATGAATAATTCCAAACTTCCATTTAACTGCTGTCTCTTTTTAACTTTTTTAATATTCATCATGGCGAATACTATTGTTCAATGGAATTGCCGAAGTATCAAATCAAATTTCGAGGAACTTAATCTTTTAGTCTCAAAAGAAAAACCAGTAGCAGTTTGTTTACAAGAAACTTTCCTGAAAGATACTGACAAGTTTTCTCTAAAATATCATTCTTGTTACCTTAGAAATTTTACGGGGAGTGAGAGGGCTTCAGGGGGTGTTGGTATCATTGTTAATAACAATGTACCACATCGTCCTGTACAGCTTGATACTACTCTACAAGCAGTAGCTGTTAGTATTTCTCTGAACAAAACTATTACCCTCTGTTCTATTTATCTTCCGCCTAGTTCTCCTGTCGACAGCAGAAAGCTAGATCAACTCATTGATCAATTACCCAAACCGTTTGTTTTAATGGGAGATTTTAATTCCCATCACACGTTATGGGGTTGTTCTAACACGGACAACAAGGGTCATATTGTTGACGATTTCATTTCAAAGCACGATCTTTCTCTTTTAAATGACAAATCATCTACTTATCTACATCCTGCTACTGGTTCATATTCAGCATTAGATTTGACAGTTTGCAGTCCTCAAATTTTTCCAGATTTTAACTGGAAAGTTGATGACGACCTGCATGGCAGTGACCATTTTCCGATTCTTATTTCGGAAATTGGGCCATCTGTACAGGAGCGACCACAAAGGTGGAAACTCCATAAAGCAAACTGGGGCTTGTTCAAAACTGTATGTGAACAGTCCATTACACCTCAAGCTTTTGAAAATTGTGAGAATCCTGCAGAATTATTTACCTCTCTTTTGTATTCATCTGCAGAAAAAGCAGTTCCAAGAACGTCAAAAAACCCTAAACATCCAAATAAGCCATGGTTTAATGATGATTGCAAAAAGGCTGTAGCAAAGCAAAAGTCGGTTCTTAGAGAGTTTGATTTAAGGCCGACTAAGGAAAATCTTATAAAGTTTAAAGTTGCACGTGCGAGAGCACGACGCACTATTAAACGCAGTAAAAGAACGTCTTGGAGACAGTATGTATCTAGATTAAATTCTAGATCATCTGTCAAAAAGACTTGGGATATGGTGCGGAAAATTGGTGGCAAGAACTCCTCACTCAGTGTTGGGCATTTGAATACTGATGAGGGCGTTGTTTCATCAAAGTCTGACATAGCAAATGTTTTAGCAGATACTTTTGCTAAGAAATCCTCATCTTCTAATTATTCGCCTGAATTTCAAAAACATCAAGAGCAAAAAGAAAAAGTTAATTTGAATTTTAAATCCAAGAATACAGAGCATTATAATAAAGAATTTACTCTTAAGGAGCTTAAAACAGCCCTTAAGAAATGCCATGATACTGCAGTTGGATGTGATGACATCCATTACCAGTTCTTGAAGCATTTACCGCACCAATCCCTTCATTGTCTACTCGATATCTTTAACAGTGTTTGGAAAACGGGAATACTTCCAGCCTCGTGGCGGGAAGCTATTGTCATTCCAGTACCCAAACCTGGTAAAGATTCAGATAATCCTTCAAATTACCGGCCTATCGCCTTAACAAGTTGTGTTTGTAAAACCATGGAAAGAATGGTCAATGACCGTCTTGTATGGTTTCTTGAGAAAAACAAACTTATTACGTCAGCCCAAAGTGGCTTTCGTAAGCAAAGAAGCACCCTCGATCATTTAGTTCGCTTAGAGACTTTTATACGAGAAGCTTTTATCAAGAAAGAACATGTTGTTTCAGTCTTTTTTGATTTAGAGAGTGCATATGATACCACATGGAAGTATGGAATCATGAATGACCTCCATGATTTCGGTATACGAGGTCGCCTTGCTTATTTCATATCTGCATTTTTGGATGAACGACAATTTAGAGTCAGGGTTGGAGATACGCTCTCTGATCCTCATGAACAGGAGATGGGTGTTCCCCAGGGCTCCATTCTTTCGGTTACACTTTTCAGTGTTAAAATCAACAATATTATTAAGGCTACTTGCCCTGGTATTGAATATTTTCTTTACGTTGACGACTTCTGCATTTGTTACAGATCTAAACACATGCATACCATTGAACGACAGTTGCAACAGGTTTTAAACAACCTGAGTAAATGGTCGAATGAAAATGGTTTTAAATTTTCCAAAACCAAAACCAAATGTATGCATTTTTGCAAATCCAGAAAACTCCATCCCGATCCAGAACTGACTCTGGACGGGATCCGAATTGAAGTTGTCACAGAATTTAAATTTCTGGGTCTTTTATTTGACTCTAAATTATCGTTCATCCCGCACATTGAATATCTGAGCAATAAATGTAAGAAAGCTCTTAATCTTTTACGTGTTGTCTCCAGTATGGACTGGGGAGCAGACAAAAAAGTTTTATTACGTCTTTATAGATCTCTTGTGAGATCTAAATTAGACTATGGTTGTGTTGTTTATGGATCCGCCCGTCAATCCTACTTACGCAAGCTTGATTCTATTCATAATCAAGGTTTACGCATTGCGCTGGGCGCAATTAAAACATCGCCAATTAACAGTCTTTATGCGGAAGCAAATGAGCCATCTTTGAATTTACGTAGAAAGAAATTATCAATGGATTATTATTTAAAACTAAAATCTAATGAAGATAATCCTACACATGACGTTGTTTTTGAACCTCTTTATGAAGAGGAATTTAATAAGAAGGAATCAATTATACCTCCTTTCAGTTTACGTTGTAAGGCAGATGTGAATTCTCTAGATTTCGATCTAGATGACGTGGCCGAACATAAAGTTCCAAACGTACCTTTGTGGACGTCCAAAAGTCCCACCTTTATTTATGATCTTGCTTCAACGAAAAAGTCGGAAACTGATCCTTTGGTGTTTAAAAACAAATTTCTTGAAGTACAAGAAAAGCACATGCTTCATTTGCAAATTTACACCGATGGTTCCAAAAGCGAAGAAAAAGTTGCTTCTGCTGCCATTTTAGATGGCTTCAAATATCAGTATCGTTTGCCCGATAACTCGTCCATTTTCTCTGCTGAGCTCAAGGCTATTGACCTTGCGCTCGAGCACATCATTGAAAATGGCTATTGGCGCTACATTATTTTTACAGACTCTCTGTCCTGTATGCAAGCGCTCGAGCACGAAAAAACGGACAATCCTATTATTGTGAAACTACTTGAGAAGCTGTCTCGTCTCTTTGCTTCTGATGAAGATACTGATATTGTTTTTTGCTGGCTCCCAAGCCATTGCGGTCTTCGTGGCAACGAACAGGCAGACAAAGCTGCCAAGGAGGCGTTGTCACTAGATATTTTACCTTTTAAAGTCCCTTTTACCGATTTTAAACCCCTGATAAACAGTTTTATTCAAAATGTATGGCAAAATTGTTGGAGCGACGAGGCTAATCACCAAAATAAATTGTTTAGTATTAAACCTGCACTTGGTGAATGGCTGCCAGGTCTTCGATCTGACCGCCGCGAGGAGTTAGTTTTGGCACGACTGCGAATCGGGCATACACATTTGACCCATTCGCACCTATTAAAGAACGAGGAAAAACCTCTATGTATTCCTTGTAACGAGGAGCTGACTGTCCAGCATCTCCTCATTGATTGTGTAGATTTAGCCATCATTAGAAGCAGGCATTTTAACGCTAACAGTTTAAAAACATTATTTGATACTGTTAGGCCTGAATCAATCTTTAACTTCCTTAAAGAGTGTAATCTCTTTAAAAAGATTTAGCTGTGATATTTAATCTGTGATATCTTATATGTTCTATGGATTTTCCGGTCGGGTGGACTCGGACATGGGTGTTCTCTGATCTGGGAGGAGCCCATGTCTATTCGTGCTCACGTCGGATTATTCATGGTACATTGTTATACAATATTTTGTATAATATTTTTAATCATTTATACTCCCTCAGTTATTTTTAATAGGTTATATGCCCTATGAATTTTCCGGTCGGGTGGACTCGGACATGGGTGACCTCTGATCTGGGAGGAGCCCATGTCCATTCGTGCTCACGTCGGATTATTAGGCTAGGTGCATTGTATTTTTGGTATGATTTTCCGGTCGGGTGGACTCGGACATGGGTGACCTCTGATCTGGGAGGAGCCCATGTCCTTTCGTGCTCACGTCGGATTATTCATGGTGTATTATAAATTTGCATAGAATTTTATCTGTTATAGAATATCGTATTTTTATCATTTCTCCTCTAGATGTTTATGTAACTAATACATATTCCTATACATCTTGTAGTGAGGTATAATTACTGTGAGTGCGCCCAATATGACCTTAGTAGTCGACGGGCCTTAAAACTCCATTCATTCATTCATTCATTGATTACGTGGCATGATCGGCGTAAATTTGCATGACATAACTCTTTTCTTTGAGTTTTATCATGGGTGTTTTTGCCGAGCTTGTTAGTTGGTTGGCTCGAGTATACTACCTGGGTAACCCTGGCATGTGGAGCTGGATACCCGCTCCGAATCCCATGCCCCCTTGTTGGACCCCATGGTGGGTGGGGGCCCGGGTAATGAAATATCAAACCTTCAAAATGGATACACAAAACTCTAAAAGAAAATGCACTGAAATGGATTCTGACTCTGGACACGCCTCATCGACTACTATGTTTCCGCGGTTTTTGTTACTAGAATCTAAGGATGAAAGTAGATCTCTCTCGAAATTGTCTCCGTTTGTGATCAACAAAGTTCTAGTTTCTCTGGCTGGTGAGCCTAAATCTGTAAAGAAATTGAACTCTGGCGCTCTTTTGGTTGAAGTTTCAAAACGTACACACGCAGAAAACCTTTTATCTCTCACTGACTTTTTCAATATTCCTTCCAAATGTACACCCCATGCTACTTTGAATACTTCTAAAGGTACAATTCGTTGCCCTGACCTCCAGGGAGTATCTGAAGGTGAAATAGTATCTGAACTCTCTTCACAAAATGTAACTGGTGCTAGACGTTTATCTTATTTCAGTAATGGTGTGAAGAAATCTTCAAATACAATTGTACTTACATTTAATTCTTCCTTGCTCCCGAAATCTATCAAAGTTGGTTATCTGAAAGTAAATGTGGACATGTACATTCCAAATCCATTACAGTGTTATCGCTGTTTTGGATTTTGACATCATGAATCCAAATGTCAAAAGGACAAAATGTGCCGTCGTTGTGCTCGTCCTGCCGAGTCCCACGATGTAGACAATTGCGACGATGCCCCCAAGTGTGTCAACTGTGGTGAAGCACACTTTGCGACTTCCCGCTCTTGTTCATTTTGGAAAAAAGAGAAGGAGATAGTAACTATTAAATGTAGAGAAGGTCTCTCTTTTTTCGACGCAAGAAAGGTTGTAGAAAGCAGAATCAACCTAGGCACATACGCCCAAGCAACAAAGGGAAATGTAGATTCGAATAAGGGAGAAAGTGGATGCCAGAATTGCAAAGATCTTTTTGCAAAACTGTGCATTCTCTTTCCAGAAAAGAAAGCTGAAATTAGCAAGCTCTTTCCGGCCGCAAAATCCCTAACTCCTTCTCCTAGTTCTGAAAAGATGCCAAGTGAAAAAGTTTCGGAAGCCAAGGCAACAGCCAGTAGCTCACCATCATCTTCCAACAAAGAAGATACCAGAATCGAGACAAGTCCTGTAAACAAAAGTCGTACCAATAATCAAAGCGAAAAGGTTTCGCAGAACCAAAAGAAAAAACCTGCGACACCGGTGATTTCGGATCGCCGACCAAAGGGATCGGATGATCCGGTCAAGCAGTTTAACCGTTACCATTGTCTGGATGAAGACATGGTGACGGATGAACCATATTTCGCAGATTCAAATAAGAATAGGCAAGGCAGCAACATTATCAGAATCAATAAGAAATAATGAATAATTCCAAACTTCCTTTTAATTGTGGTTTCTTTATAATTTTAATTACTATCATGGCGAATACAATTATACAATGGAATTGCCGTAGTATAAAGTCAAATTTCGAGGAACTAAATCTTTTAGTTGCTAAGGAAAAACCAGTAGCAGTTTGTTTGCAGGAAACATTTCTTAAAGATACTGATAAGTTTTCTCTAAAATACCATTCGTGTTACCTTAATAATTTCAGTGGGAGTGATAGAGCTTCAGGTGGTGTTGGTATCATTGTGAATAACAATGTTCCACATCGTCCTGTACAGCTAGACACTTCTTTACAGGCAGTTGCTGTTAGTATTTCTCTGAACAAAACAATTACCATTTGCTCTATTTATCTACCTCCTAGTTCTCCTGTCGACGGCAGGCAACTAGACCGGCTCATTAAGCAATTGCCAAAACCTTTTGTTTTAATGGGAGATTTTAATTCCCACCACACTTTGTGGGGATGTTCGAATACTGACAACAAGGGCCATACTGTTGAAGACTTTATTTCAAGGCATGATCTTTCTCTTTTAAATGATAAGTCATCGACTTATCTACATCCTGCTACTGGTTCATATTCATCATTAGACTTGACAGTTTGCAGTCCTCAATTTTTTCCAGATTTTAACTGGAAAGTTGATGATGACCTGCATGGCAGTGACCATTTTCCGATTCTTATTTCGGAAATTGGGCCATCTGTACAGGAGCGACCACAGCGGTGGAAACTCCATAAAGCAAACTGGGACTTGTTCAAAACTGTTTGTGAACAGTCCATTACACCTCAAGCTTTTGAAGATTGTGAGAATCCTGCAGAATTATTTACCTCTCTGTTATATTCATCTGCAGAAAAAGCAATTCCAAGAACATCTAAAAACCCTAAACATCCAAATAAGCCATGGTTCAATGATGATTGCAAAAAGGCTATAGCAAAGCAAAAGTCTGTTCTTAGAGAGTTTGATCTAAGGCCGACCAAGGAAAATCTTATAAAGTTTAAAGTTGCACGTGCGAGAGCACGGCGCACTATTAAACGCAGTAAACGTACGTCTTGGAGGCAGTATGTATCTAGATTAAATTCTAGATCATCCGTCAAAAAGACTTGGGATATGGTGCGTAAAATTAGTGGCAAAAACTCTTCACTAAGTGTTGGGCATTTGAATACTGATAATGGCGTTGTTTCATCTAAACCAGACATAGCAAATGTCTTAGCAGATACCTTTGCAAAGAAATCCTCCTCTGCTAATTATTCGCCAGAATTTCAAAAACATCAAGAACAAAAAGAAAAAGTTAATTTGAATTTTAAATCCAAAAATACAGAGCATTATAATAAAGAATTTACTCTTAAGGAGCTTAAAACAGCCCTTAAGAAATGCCATGATACTGCAGTTGGATGTGATGACATCCACTACCAATTCTTGAAGCATTTACCACACCAATCCCTTCAGTGTTTACTTGATATCTTTAACAGTGTTTGGAAAACGGGAATACTTCCAGCCTCGTGGCGGGAAGCTATTGTCATTCCAGTACCCAAACCTGGTAAAGATTCAGATAATCCTTCAAATTACCGGCCTATAGCCTTAACAAGTTGTGTTTGTAAAACCATGGAGAGAATGGTCAATGACCGTCTCGTATGGTTTCTTGAGAAAAATAAACTTATAACATCAGCCCAAAGTGGCTTTCGTAAACAAAGAAGCACTCTCGATCATTTAGTTCGCTTTGAAACCTTTATCAGAGAAGCCTTTATCAAGAAGGAACATGTTGTTTCAGTCTTTTTTGATTTAGAGAGTGCATATGATACCACATGGAAGTATGGAATCATGAATGACCTCCATGATTTCGGTATACGAGGTCGCCTTGCTTATTTCATTTCTGCGTTTTTGGATGAACGGCAATTTAGAGTCAGGGTTGGAGATACGCTCTCTGATCCTCATGAACAGGAGATGGGTGTTCCCCAGGGCTCTATTCTTTCTGTTACACTCTTTAGTATTAAAATCAATAATATTATAAAGGCAACTTGCCCTGGTATTGAATATTTCCTTTACGTTGATGACTTCTGTATTTGCTACCGATCAAAACACATGCATACCATTGAAAGACAGTTGCAACAGGTTTTAAGCAACCTGAGTAAATGGTCGAATGAAAATGGTTTTAAATTTTCTAAGACCAAGACAAAATGTATGCATTTCTGTAAATCGAGAAAACTCCATCCCGATCCAGAACTCACTTTGGACGGGATCCGAATCGAAGTTGTCCCAGAATTCAAGTTCTTGGGTCTTTTATTTGACTCTAAATTATCGTTCATTCCGCACATTGAATATTTGAGCAATAAATGCAAGAAAGCTCTAAATCTTTTACGTGTCGTCTCCAGTATGGACTGGGGAGCAGACAAAAAAGTTTTATTACGTCTTTATAGATCTCTTGTGAGATCTAAATTAGACTATGGTTGTGTTGTTTACGGATCCGCCCGTCAATCCTACTTGCGCAAGCTTGATTCTATTCATAATCAAGGGTTACGTATTGCGCTGGGCGCATTTAAAACATCGCCAATTAACAGTCTCTATGCGGAAGCAAATGAGCCATCCTTGAATTTACGTAGAAAGAAATTATCAATGGATTATTATCTAAAACTTAAATCTAATCCAGATAATCCTACACATGACGTTGTATTTGAACCTCTTTATGAAGAGGAATTTAATAAGAAGGAATCAGTCATACCTCCTTTCAGTTTACGTTGTAAGGCAGATGTAAATTCTCTAGATTTCGATCTAGATGACGTGGCGGAACATAAAGTTCCAAACGTACCTTTGTGGACGTGTAAAAGTCCCACCTTTATTTATGATCTTGCTTCAACGAAAAAGTCGGAAACTGATCCTTTAGTATTTAAAAATAAATTCCTTGAAGTACAAGAAAAACACATGCTTCATTTACAAATTTATACCGATGGTTCTAAAAGCGAAGAAAAAGTTGCTTCTGCTGCCATTTTAGATGGCTTCAAATATCAGTATCGTTTGCCCGATAACTCGTCCATTTTCTCTGCCGAGCTCAAGGCTATTGACCTTGCGCTCGAGCACATCGTTGAAAATGGCTATTGGCGCTACATTATTTTTACAGACTCTCTGTCCTGTATGCAAGCGCTCGAGCACGAAAAAACGGACAACCCTATTATTGTGAAACTTCTTGAGAAGCTTTCTCGTTTATATGCTTCTGATGAAGATACTGATATTGTCTTTTGCTGGCTTCCAAGCCATTGCGGTCTACGTGGCAACGAAGAGGCAGACAAGGCTGCCAAGGAGGCGTTGTCACTAGATATTTTACCTTTTAGAGTCCCTTTTACTGATTTTAAACCACTGATAAATAGTTTTATTCAAAATATATGGCAAAATTGTTGGAGCGACGAGGCTAATCACCAAAATAAATTGTTTAGTATTAAACCAGCACTTGGTGAATGGCTGCCAGGTCTTCGATCTGACCGCCGCGAGGAGTTAGTTTTGGCACGACTGCGAATCGGGCACACATATTTGACCCATTCGCACCTATTAAAGAACGAGGAAAAACCTCAATGTATTCCTTGTAACGAGGAGCTGACTGTCCAGCATCTCCTCATTGATTGTGTGGATTTAGCCATCATTAGAAACAGGCATTTTAACGCTAGCAGTTTAAAGATATTATTTGATACTGTTAGGCCTGAATCAATTTTTAACTTTCTTAAAGAGTGCAATCTCTTTAAAAAGATTTAGTTATGATATTTACTCTGTGATTTTTTATATGTTCTATGGATTTTCCGGTCGGGTGGACTCGGACATGGGTGTTCTCTGATCTGGGAGGAGCCCATGTCTATTCGTGCTCACGTCGGATTATTCATGGTACATTGTTATACAATATTTCGTATGATATTTTTAATCATTTATACTTCAATCATTTTTAAAAGGTTATATGCCCTATGAATTTTCCGGTCGGGTGGACTCGGACATGGGTGACCTCTGATCTGGGAGGAGCCCATGTCCATTCGTGCTCACGTCGGATTATTCGACGAGGTGCATTGGTATTGATTTGATTTTCCGGTCGGGTGGACTCGGACATGGGTGTTCTCTGATCTGGGAGAAGCCCATGTCTATTCGTGCTCACGTCGGATTATTCATAGCTCGTTGTTATTCTATCTTTTGTATGGCATTTTTATCTGTTTTACTTCAGTTTTGTTTAATATATTTATATGATCTGTGGATTTTCCGGTCGGGTGGACTCGGGCATGGGTATTCTCTGATCTGGGAGGAGCCCATGTCCTTTCGTGCTCACGTCGGATTATTCATGGTGTGTTGTTATTTTGCTTAAAATTTTTATCTGTTGTATAGAATATCGTATTTTTATCATACCCCCTCTAGATGTTTATGTAACTAATACATATCCTAATACATCTTGTAGTGAGGCAAGGTGAGTGCGCCCAATATGACCTTAGCAGTCGACGGGCCTTAAAACTCCATTCATTCATTCCGTTTAAAAGTGATTCAATGTGCCTTGAACTGCTATCACCTGCTGTTTATTCTTCAGAATAGTAGACGATTTCTCTAAATCTCTTTTCTGTGTATTTCTTCAGACGCCTAATTTTGCCTTCCCCTTACATACTTTGTGCCAATTCGAAAAAGTCACAACCATATTGAATTAAACATTAATGTTGTTTAGCACCCATATCGGCCATTCTCTCAGAGCTGGCACATATGCCATCACATGGACTTTTGACATGCCCTGTTTCCAAATAGTTCCATCTCCATTTCATTCCAAGTCCAAGAACATTCTCATGGTCACAAGTAACGATACTTCCTGCTAGGAGAATCTGTCAGGTAGCAAACATATGTAGGCTCTTGATACTCTTCTCTCAACAGGGGAATTATTTTCTTAAACTTTTTTTTTCAAAAATGTGATCCCAGTCGATAAGAAAACAAATGATAACGACTAGGACAAATAAGCTTTGCATCAGGTAATCAAAGTAGCTTAATAACCCGTCACGGCTACCAATTCCTATCTAGGATTAAGTTCATTGTCCCTTCGTGTGTAAAGCCTCGTTTTCACACGGCTGCCGCGCATGCGCACTGTTACGTGAAATACCTGTATTTGTGCAAAAACTTATTCTTGAGTCAATTTCCAAGCGCTTTGTTGCACGAAGCCCGCCTTATTTGGCCCTTTCTTCAGACGTATGTCTTTTTTTTAAAACTCTTCATATTGATCCCAACCGACCAGAAAAATGGTCAGAATTGTTTGTCATTTTCCTAGTCGGTTGGGACCAATTTGTTCAAACAGTACAAGAAGGTTTCATGCAATCGTGCATCAGAAGAAAGAGCTTAGTAAGGAAAGGTACATGCAACAAATCGTTTGCGAATTGACGCAGAAATTAGAAAGTAATTTCAAAATGTCTTACCTGAAGCGAGGCAATATTGTCCGTAGATTTGCCAATTCATTCATGCACAATCTCTACCATGCGACGGTAACCACACTATGTTACCGATAATAGAATCATGTAATTATTTGCGGTTTTTTATATATTCAATTTAAATCTAATAAAATTAAATCCTGCATATTTATCTGATGTCATTGACCTGTGAGTAAGTATATAAACTCATTGTGCAAAAATGTGCTATCGATATTTACTAAAAAAACAATTTCCTTCTTTCTGAAAAGAAGTTCTGTGTAATATATACTGAGCAAAAGTGAAAACGCTACACCTACTTTGCTTGTCATATTTCGTCTACATACAACAAGTAAAAAAATCAAATGAAAGTGTAACGCATTGTTCATTCACTTGGCTAAACCAAACACTAAAAGTTTTGTGGATTTTAATTACGAGGATGAAATACGGACACTTTTAATGTGACAGGGGTCCGTTTTTCAGGTGTACAATTTGAACGCAAATTTAACACAATTTCAATCTTAAGGAAATCCAAGCAGAAGAATGCAAACCATGCCGGACTGCACGGAATGGTAGTCTGACAAGTTACCAGTCAGGAAATGTAAAGAAGCTTGCATAAAAGTGTTTCAGCGTTTAAAAAATGGTGTTTGAAAAGCAGGATTTTCATCATGATCCAAGGCTTGAAAATTTTACAATGCAATCCCCATAGGAAATTCAAATCGCTATTGCATGGACATCTGGGACCCAAACCTAGTCGAAGAAAGGGTTCAAAAATCTTCTGTAAGACCTGCATGATGTTGCAAAAAAACCCAATCGAAAACCGTGATAAATTTGTGAATAACAAACATTTTAAATTCCCTATTTGTTTATGTAAAAGGGAGGTAATTCGCAAAATCGACAGATTAGACCTTGATTTAAGAGTTTGCGACAAGAAATAAGTGAGATTTTAAGTGTTTTTTGGCAACCTGGGCATGACCAAATTCGAAAAAATAATGAAGAGTTTTCTGCGCATGCGCATATGCGGCATTTGATGAAATTTGCTCTAAACACATTAAGGGCTGTAACTCTGACATTAAAGGAGACAAGGCAATGAAATTTTGACTAAACGATTGCTGAAAGCCTGGGAAATAACGTTAACATATAATTCATGCTATTAATTCGATACTTTTCCAGAAATAAGAAATCTTGCAGTGTAGCGTTTTCACTTTTGTTCAGTATATTTTCTACGCGGGTGAAATATCGTCCTCTCTATTGAACCAACCTACGTGGAACATTTCAGTTCTGATATGGCATGTTTAACGCTTACACGATACTGCTTCACATATCTTTTGAATTTTCTTTACTTCCGTTCACGTGTGTCAGGTTATGTTGTTAACTGTGCATCAGAATACGGGTTAACAATAAGTTGGTAGTTTGTTTTCACCGAGCAGGACACAATCTGTCGGAAAAGGCAACTCTATTCCTATCGGCATCCGCCTCAATAAATCACACCGCTGGGCATCATCTAGATGAACAAGGAAACCGCACTCCACATACCGCATAGGACCGGAGTTATCTTCCACAATCCGAGAATGCTTAGCATTATAACACAGGTACCCTAAATAATATAATTCTTGTTAAATACAAGGTTTATGGATTTCAATGCATGTCCCATCAATTGCGTCTACAGCATTTGGTAATTTGGTCCAATTAGATATCGTATCTTGCCATTCTGCAATTGATGGACATACAATAAAAAGGATCAGCTTAAAATAGAAATCACGGATGCAGCGTGAATATTTCGTCTAGAATAAAGGCATATTAAGTATATAAACAGCTTTGTCGGCATATGAAATGAACTTTAACTACGCAGTCAAATTAAACCAAAAGTGGAGAGAGGAGTTGATCAAGATGTCGAACATACTCTATCATCATTGGTGGTATAGACCTGTGTGGCTGTTTGAATGGTGTCCGTTTCTCAGGTAATATGTCAATCCTGTGCTTAATAAGGTCGACTTATCAATTTATGGAATAGTCGATTTGATCGGATGGTGCCCCCAGCTGTGGAGGGGGATTAGAAATATCCCGGCTGCCCTGTCCTGTAGCAAATGGTAAGACCCCATGCAAAGGACAGACTGTCCGTATTAAGTGCGGACCCGCTTTTTGGCCGTGAGTGGAAACTCGTAAGCCGGAAAAGGGGATCCTGGTCAGTTGAGGGAAGCTCAGGGCTCTCCAGCTTCCCAACACGCTGGCTTTGGCCTCGGCTTCGGTGTAAACGGGAGCTTAGATGGGCCCGGTCTAAGCAAACGGCTGGTCGTTTTAGACTGGAGCATGTTATTGTTGTATTTGTACAGGTTTCATCGACCTATTGCGGTGTATACATTTCTGTTTGCAATGTTTTTTAGCCTTTGGCACATTTTCATTGTCATCTTTACAAGTTTTAGCTCTTGTCTATGTAGGCTTATGGGTTAATTGGGTTAATTAGGTGGCTTGGTCGGCGCCAATTTGCATGGCACTGCTCTATCTTTAAGAGTTTTTTCATGTTCATTTTTGTCGAACTTGTTATTTGTTGGCTCGAGTATTTTACCTGGGTAACCCTGGCATGGGGAGCTGGATATCCGCTCCAAAATCCATGTCCCCTTGTTGGACCCCAAGGTGGGTGGGGGTCGGGTAACGAAGTATAAAAAAACTAAACATGGCTAACCAAACTTTTAAAAGAAAATGTAATGACATGGATTTGGGTTCTGGACACGCTACACCGACTGCTCTTTTTCCTAGATTCTTAGTAATTGATTCGGAAGACCCTGAAATACACTCACTCTCCAAATTGTCACCCTGTGTTATACAGAAAGTAATTGTTTCTTGTGCTGGACAACCAGTTTCTGTGAAAAAGCTTGCCTCGGGTTCTTTATTAGTTGAAGTTGAAAAGAAATCACACGCGGACAATTTAAACAAAATGAGAAAATTCCATAACATCCCTGTCGACGTTTACGCCCACGAAAAATTAAATAGTTCAAAATGAATCATCAGATGCCCAGACTTAAAAGGAGTTACAGAAGCGGAAATTGCAAAGGAGCTTACCGATCAAACTGTATCGGAAGCTAAACGCATACATATTTATAGAAATGGAGTAAAACAGCCAACAAATTCAATTATCTTGACATTTGAAACACCTATTATACCCAAAGCAATTCGAGTTGGATACCTGAAAGTAAACGTTGACTTATATATTCCAAATCCCCTACAGTGTTATAAATGTTACAAGTTCGGGCATCATGAATCAAAATGCAGACACGATGAAGGACCCTATTGTAGACGCTGCGGAAAACTTGAGAAAGATCACGAAGGAAAAGACTGCACAAACCCAATTAAATGTTTAAACTGTGGTGAAGAGCACATTGCAACTTCTAAATCATGCCGAGCTTGGAAAAAGAAAAAGAAATTGTAACTATCAAATATAAAGAAGGACTCTCATTCCCCGAAGCCCGTAAAATAGTTGAAAATAGAATTAATCTTACCAGTTCCTATGCTAACGTCACCAGAGCAAATACCAATAAAACAGAAAGTGAGTGTCAGAACTGTAAGGTCTTATTTGGCAAACTGTCTACTCTTCCCCGAAAAGAAGGAGGAAATTTCAAAGTTGTTTTCTTCTTCTAAGTCTCCATCTCAAGCTAAAGCAGAAACTCCAAAAACCGTTACCGACAATGCTCCAAGTACATCCAAGAAAACACCCGTTGCTCCAGTTGTTGAAAAAAAGAAAAGTCAAGAGCCCTCTATTGAGTCCAAGTCTAGCAAAAAAAGTTCAAGTAATGAAGAATCGTCTGATTCACAAAAAAAATCTAAACCAAAAATAGTGATCTCAGAACGACAACCAAAAGGATCTGACGATCCTATCAAAAATTTTAACAGGTACCAATGTCTTGAAGAAGACATGGTAATGGGTGATTCTTATGAATCAGAGCCTACTAGAAATAAGCAAGGCAGTAGTAACATTATAAAACTTAATACTCGGAAATGAATAATTCCAAACGTCCATTGCTCTGTGGTATACATATAATTATATTTTTAACAATGGCGAATAATATTGTTCAGTGGAATTGCCGCAGCGTCAAAGCCAATTTTGAAGAATTAAATCTTATTATCTCTAAACAAAAACCAGTAGCAGTTTGTTTACAAGAAACTTTTCTTCAAGATACAGATAAATTTACTGTCAAGTATCATTCATGCTATTTTAAAAACTTTGTTGGTAGTGAGAAAGCTTCAGGGGGTGTAGGTATCATTGTTAATAACAATGTACCGCATCGTCCTGTTCAGCTGGACACCACTTTACAGGCAGTAGCCGTCAGCGTTTCTCTTAACAAAACGATTACTCTTTGTTCTATTTATCTGCCTCCTAGTTCTCCTGTTGACAGCAAGAAACTAGAGCGGCTTATTGAACAGTTACCTAAACTTTTTGTCCTGTTGGGAGATTTTAATTCTTATCATACTTTGTGGGGATGTTTAAACACGGACAACAAGGGTCATATTGTAGAAGATTTCATCTCCCAAAATGATCTTTCTCTCTTAAATGATAAGTCATCTACTTATCTACATCCTGCTACTGGTTCCTATTCTTCATTAGACTTAACAGTTTGTAGTCCTCAATTTTTTCCAGATTTTCAATGGAAAGTTGACGACGATCTGCATGGTAGTGACCATTTTCCGATTCTGGTATCGGAAGTTGGACCATCAGTACAGGAGCGACCACAACGGTGGAAACTCCATAATGCAAACTGGGGATTGTTCAAATCTATATGTGAACAGTCCATTACACCACAAATTTTTGAAGATTGTGAAAATCCTGCAGAATTATTTACTTCTTTATTATATGCATCTGCAGAAAAGGCAATTCCGAGAACGTCTAAAAATCCTAAACATCCAAATAAGCCTTGGTTTAATGATGATTGCAAGAAGGCTATATCAAAGCAAAAGTCGGTTCTTAGAGAGTTTGATCTAAGGCCGACAAAGGAAAATCTTATAAAGTTTAAAGTTGCACGTGCGAGAGCAAGGCGCACTATTAAACGCAGTAAACGTACGTCTTGGAGACAGTGTGTATCTAGATTAAATTCTAGATCGTCTGTCAAAAAGACTTGGGATATGGTGCGAAAAATTAGTGGCAAAAACTCCTCGCTCAGTGTTGGGCATTTGAATACTGACAATGGCGTTGTTTCATCTAAGCCTGACATAGCAAATGTTTTAGCAGATACATTTGCCAAGAAATCTTCCTCTTCTAATTATTCGCCAGAATTTCCAAAACATCAAGAACAAAAAGAAAAGGTTAAATTGAATTTTAAATCCAAAAATACAGAGCATTATAATAAGGAATTTTCTCTGAAGGAGCTTAAAACAGCCCTTAAGAAATGCCATGATACTGCTGTTGGATGTGATGATATCCATTATCAGTTCTTGAAGCATTTACCGCACCAATCCCTTCAGTGTTTACTTGATATCTTTAACAGTGTTTGGAAAACGGGAATACTTCCAGCCTCCTGGCGGGAAGCTATTGTCATTCCAGTGCCCAAGCCTGGTAAAGATTCAGATAATCCTTCTAATTATCGACCTATAGCTTTAACAAGTTGTATTTGTAAGACCATGGAGAGAATGGTCAACGACCGTCTCGTATGGTTTCTTGAGAAAAATAAACTTATAACATCAGCTCAAAGTGGCATTCGTAAACAAAGAAGCACTCTCGATCATTTAGTTCGCTTCGAAACCTTTATCAGAGAAGCTTTTATCAAGAAGGAACATGTTGTTTCAGTCTTTTTTGATTTAGAGAGTGCATATGATACCACATGGAACTATGGAATCATGAATGACCTCCATGATTTCGGTATACGAGGTCGCCTTGCTTATTTCATTTCTGCTTTTTTGGATGAACGACAATTTAGAGTCAGGGTTGGAGATACGCTCTCTGATCCTCATGAACAGGAGATGGGTGTCCCCCAGGGCTCTATTCTTTCTGTTACACTTTTCAGTGTTAAAATCAACAATATAATTAAGGCTACTTGCCCTGGTATTGAATATTTCCTTTACGTTGATGACTTTTGTATTTGTTATCGTTCAAAACATATGCATACCATCGAACGACAGTTACAACAGGTTTTAAATAACCTTAGTAAATGGTCGAATGAAAACGGTTTTAAATTTTCTAAAACCAAGACAAAATGCATGCATTCATTCCGATCCAGATCTTACTTTGGACGGGATCCGTATTGAAGTTGTCCCAGAGTTAAAATTCTTGGGACTTTTATTTGACTCTAAATTGTCATTCATTCCTCACATTGAATATTTGAGCAATAAATGTAAGAAAGCTCTGAATCTTTTACGCGTTGTCTCCAGCATGGACTGGGGCGCAGACAAAACAGTTTTATTACGTCTTTATAGGTCTCTTGTGAGATCGAAATTGGATTATGGATGCGTTGTTTACGGCTCTGCCCGTCAATCTTACTTGCGCAAATTTGATTCAATACACAATCAAGGTTTACGTATTGCGTTGGGCGCATTTAAAACATCGCCAATTAATAGTCTCTATGCTGAAGCAAACGAACCATCTTTAAACTTACGTCGGAAAAAAAATTTCCATGGATTACTATCTGAAATTGAAATCAAATCCAGATAATCCGACACATGATTCTGTTTTTGAACCTCTTTACGAAGAGGACTTCAAAAAGAAGGAATCAGAAATTCCACCCTTTAGTTTACGTTGTAAAGCTGACATAGAATCTCTAGATTTCGATCTAGATGACGTGGCCGAACATAAAGTTCCAGATGTGCCTTTGTGGACGTCTAAAAGTCCCACCTTTATTTATGATCTAGCTTCAACTAAAAAATCTGAAACTGATCAAGTTGTATTTAAAACTGAATTCCTTGAAATACAGGAAAAACACATTCTTCATTTTCAAGTTTATACAGACGGGTCTAAAAATGAAGAAAAAGTTGCTTCAGCTGCCATCTTGGATGGTTACAAATATCAGTATCGTCTCCCTTATAATTCATCCATTTTCTCTGCCGAGCTCAAGGCTATTGGCCTTGCGCTTGAGCACATTATTGAAAATGGTTATTGGCGTTACATTATTTGTACTGACTCTTTATCTAGTATGTAAGCGTTGGAACAAGAGAAAACGAACAACCCTATCATAGTCAAACTTCTTGAAAAGCTGTCTCGTATCTATGCTACTGATGAAGATACCGATATTGACTTTTGCTGGCTTCCAAGCCATTGTGGTCTACGTGGCAACGAAGAGGCAGATAGGGCTGCCAAGGACGCGTTGTCACTAGATGTTTTACCTTTTAAAGTTCCTTTTACTGATTTTAAACCCCTAATTAATACTTTTATCCACAATGTATGGCAGAACTGTTGGAGTGACCAGGCAAATCAACGAAATAAATTATGTTCAATTAAACCTTCACTTGGTGAATGGCTGCCAGGTCTTCGGTCTGACCGCCGCGAAGAGTTAGTTTTGGCCAGATTGCGAATCGGTCATACTCATTTGACCCATTCGCACCTATTAAAGAACAAGATAGAACCGTGTATTCCTTGTTATGAGACACTTACTGTCCAACATCTACTCATTGATTGTGTAGATCTTGCCATAATAAGAAACAGGCATTTTAACGTTGATAATTTCAAATCGTTATTTGATACCGTGAGGCCTGAGTCGATTTTTAACTTTCTTAAAGAGAGTAATCTCTTTAGAAAGATTTAGCTCTTTTTATTATAGTCTGTGATATTTGATCTGTGATACTTTAGTTACGTTTAATATCCTATATTTATTTGTTCTGTGGATTTTCCGGTCGAGTGGACTCGGACATGGGTGTTCTCTGATCTGGGAGGAGCCCATGTCTATTCGTCCTCACATCGGATTATTCATGGTTCATGGTTGTTTTTGTCTAGTTTTTATATTGTGTTATAATAATACTATTGATTAATTTCATACAAGGTAACATTATCTATTCTTGAATAAGATAATTTTATAGCCACTATAATTTACCTTTCTGGATGTTTATGTAACTATATACATATCAGTCATTTTGTATACATCCAGGTATGTGTTGCTGTTGCGCCCAATATGACCTTAGTAGTCGACGGGCCTTCAAACACCATTCATTCATTCATTTGATCGGGTGGTCGCAAGTCACTGGAGTACAAGTCAATAATTGTACGAGTTTTTTGTTGGTTTAATAGGCGACCTGCGTGTTGACCAAAAGAAAGACATTTCACCGCATGATTCAAATGATAATAACGACAATTGGTTCTTGTGAAAGGGTTTTCAAAAACTGATAATGTTTCATAACTTCCATTCCGATTTCTTTAAAACCAGAATGAACTAAACCAATATTTCACCGTGTCTATATAGTCTTTTGCTATTGTTCTCCTTAACTTTCTATTGATCGGACGCCCCATTGAATTAAACTCATAGTCTATGCCGAAAATATTCCTCGCATCACTATATTAGCAACAAACATTTTATGGCATCTGCTATTCATGGTACATTGTCATACAATATGTCGTATGATAGTTTTAATCATTTATACTTCAGTTATTTTAATAGGTTTTATGCACTATGAATTTTCCGGTCGGGTGGACTCGGACATGGGTGACCTCTGATCTGGGAGGAGCCCATGTCCATTCGTGCTCACGTCGGATTATTCGGCGATGTGCATTGTAGTTTTTTATATGATTTTCCGGTCGGGTGGACTCGGACATGGGTGTTCTCTGATCTGGGAGAAGCCCATGTCCTTTCGTGCTCACGTCGGATTATTCATGACCTATTGTTGTTTTATCCTCTATATGATATTTTTATCTTGTTAATTTCAGTTTGTTTAATTTATTTCGATGATCTGTGGATTTTCCGGTCGGGTGGACTCGGACATGGGTATTCTCTGATCTGGGAGGAGTCCATGTCCTTTCGTGCTCACGTCGGATTATTCATGGTGTATTATAAATTTGCATAGAATTTTATCTGTTATAGAATATCGTATTTTTATCATTTCTCCTCTAGATGTTTATGTAACTAATACATATTCCTATACATCTTACCCCCAGCTGTGGAGGGGGATTAGAAATATCCCGGCTGCCGTGTCCTGTAGCAAATGGTAAGACCCCAAGCAAAGGACAGTGTGTCTGTAACGGACCCGCTTGTTGGCCGTGAGTGGATACTCGTAAGCCGGAAAAGAGGATCCTGGTTAGTTGAGGGAAGCCCAGGGCTCTCCAGCTTCCCAACACGCTGCTTTGGCCTCGGCTTCGGTGTAAACGGGAGCTTAGATGGACCCGGTCTAGGCAATCGGCTGGTCGTTTTAGGCTAGTGCATGTATCATCGTTTTACAAAATAGCTTTATCGACAATATTGTCAAGATACTCTATTTTCAGTCATATAATACTGAACCTATTTAGGGTATATTTCCCGTTGTCATTTAACAAGTTTTAGCACTAGTCTATGCAGGCTCATGGGTTAATTGGGTTGATTACGTGGCTTGATCGACGTCAATTTGCATGGCGAAGCTCTGTGTGGAGTTTTTTCATGTACTTTTTTGTCGAGCTAGTTGGTTGGTTGGCTTGAGTATATTACCTGGGTAACCTTGGCATGGGGAGTTGGATAGCCACTCCGAAATCCATGTCCCCTTGTTGGACCCCATGGTGGGTGAGGGCCCGGGTAATGAACCTTAAAAACCTCAAAATGGATACGCAAAACTCAAAACGAAAATGTACTGAAATGGATTCTGACTCTGGACTTGTCTCATCGACTGCAACGTTTCCGCGATTTTTACTGCTCGAATCAAAAGATGAAAGTAAACCACTATCAAAATTATCTCCGTTTGTGATTAACAAAGTTTTGGTTTCCCTGGCTGGTGAGCCTAAATCGGTTAAAAAATTGAACTCCGGTGCTCTCTTGGTAGAAGTTGTGAAACGTGGACATGCAGAAAACCTTTTAGCTATTAAGAAGTTTTTTGACATTCCAAGCAAATGTACTCCTCATGCTACCTTGAATACATCAAAAGGTATCATTCGGTGCCCTGACCTTCAAGGGGTATCCGAAGATGAAATTGTTGCCGAACTTGCTTCGCAAAATGTAACAGGTGCAAGGAGATTGAACTTTTTCAGTAATGGGGTCAAAAAGTCCTCTAATACAATTGTGCTTACTTTCAATTCCTCTTTGCTTCCCAAGTGTATCAAAGTTGGTTATTTAAGAGTTGCTGTTGACATGTATGTTCCAAATCCATTACAATGCTATCGTTGTTTTGGATTTGGACATCATGAATCTAAATGCCAAAAGGATAAAATGTGTCGTCGTTGTGCTCGTCCTGCCGAGTCACACGATGTAGATCATTGCGAGGATTCTGTCAAGTGTGTTAACTGCGGTGAAGCACACTTTGCGACCTCCCGATCTTGTTCGTATTGGAAGAAAGAAAAGGATATTGTTATTGTGAAATGTAGGGAGGGTCTCTCTTTCTTCGATGCGAGAAAGGTTGTGGAAAGTAGGAACAACCTAGGCACATACGCCCACGCAACAAAAGTAAATGTAGAGTCGGCAAAGGGAGAAAGCGGTTGCCAAAACTGCAAGGATCTTTTTGGAAAGTTGTGTATACTCTTTCCGGAAAAGAAAGCAGAAATTAGCAAGTTATTTCCATCCGCAAAATCTCATCCTTCTTCGTCGTCCTCTTCCAGTACTGAACAGACACAACGAAATGTAGACACAAACATCCCGGCAAATACTAAGAGTTCATCTTCAAACAGAGTGGAAAGCACAAACGAACCAATTTCTATAAACAAAAAGAGTACAAGTACTACAAATGAAAACGTTACATCAAATCAAAAGAAAAAACCTGCGACTCAGGTGCTTTCGGATCGTCGACCCAAGGGATCAGATGATCCGATTAAGCAGTTCAACCGTTACAATTGTCTTGATGAAGACATGGTAACGGATGAACCATTTATCGCAGATTCTTCCAAAAATAGGCAAGGTAGCAACATTATCAAAATAAATAAAAGATGATTAATTCCAAACTTCCATTTATTTGTGGTTTCTTTATATTTCTAATGTCAATCATGGCTAATACGATAATACAATGGAATTGCCGTAGTATCAAATCAAATTTCGAGGAACTAAATTTACTTGTCTCGAAGGAAAAACCAGTAGCAGTTTGTTTGCAAGAGACTTTTTTAAAAGATACGGATAAATTTTCCCTCAAATATCATTCTTGTTACCTTAAAAATTCTATGGGAAGTGAAAGAGCTTCAGGCGGTGTGGGTATCATTGTGAATAACAATGTTCCACATCGTCCTGTTCAGCTCGACACTACCTTACAGGCAGTGGCCGTTAGCATCTCACTTAATAAAACAGTTACGCTTTGTTCTATTTATCTTCCTCCTAGTTCTCCTGTTGACAGCAGGAAACTAGATCGTCTTGTTGAACAGTTGCCCAAACCTTTTATTTTAATGGGAGATTTTAATTCTCACCATTCTTTATGGGGATGTTCTAACACAGACAACAAAGGCCATATAGTTGAAGACTTCATTTCAAGGCACGATCTTTCTCTTTTAAATGATAAATCATCGACATATCTTCATCCTGCTACTGGTTCATATTCATCTTTAGACTTGACAGTTTGCAGTCCTCAAGTTTTTCCAGATTTCAACTGGAAAGTTGATGACGATTTGCATGGTAGTGACCATTTTCCGATTCTTGTATCGGAAATTGGACCATCAGTACAGGAGCGACCACAACGGTGGAAACTCCACAAAGCAAACTGGGGCTTGTTCAAAACGGTATGTGAACAGTCCATTACACCTCAAGCTTTTGAAGATTGTGAGAATCCTGCAGAATTATTTACTTCTTTATTATATGCTTCTGCTGAAAAGGCAATTCCGAGAACGTCTAAAAATCCTAAACATCCAAATAAGCCGTGGTTTAATGATGATTGCAAGAAGGCTGTAGCAAAGCAAAAGTCGGTTCTTAGAGAGTTTGATCTAAGGCCGACTAAGGAAAATCTTATAAAGTTTAAAGTTGCACGTGCGAGGGCACGGCGCACTATTAAACGCAGTAAACGTACGTCTTGGAGACAGTATGTATCTAGATTAAATTCTAGATCGTCTGTCAAAAAGACTTGGGATATGGTGCGGAAAATTAGTGGCAAGAACTCTTCGCTCAGTGTTGGGCATTTGAATACTGATGATGGCGTTGTTTCATCTAAGCCAGACATCGCAAATGTTTTAGCGGATACTTTTGCCAAGAAATCCTCCTCTTCTAATTGTTCGCCAGAATTTCAAAAACATCAAGAACAAAAAGAAAAAGTTAAATTGAATTTTAAGTCCAAAAATACAGAGCATTATAATAAAGAATTTACTCTTAAGGAGCTAAAAACAGCCCTTAAGAAATGCCATGATACTGCAGTTGGATGTGATGATATCCACTACCAGTTTCTGAAGCATTTACCGCACCAATCCCTTCAGTGTTTACTCGATATCTTTAACAGTGTTTGGAAAACGGGAGTACTTCCAGCCTCGTGGTTGGAAGCTATTGTCATTCCAGTGCCCAAACCTGGTAAAGATTCAGATAATCCTTCTAATTATCGACCCATAGCCTTAACGAGTTGTGTTTGTAAAACCATGGAAAGAATGGTAAATGACCGTCTTGTATGGTTCCTTGAGAAGAACAAACTTATTACGTCAGCCCAAAGTGGCTTTCGTAAGCAGAGAAGCACTCTAGACCATTTAGTTCGCTTCGAAACATTTATAAGAGAAGCTTTTATCAAAAAAGAACATGTTGTTTCCGTCTTTTTTGATCTCGAGAGTGCTTATGACACCACATGGAAGTATGGAATAATGAATGACCTCTATGATTTCGGTGTACGAGGTCGCCTTGCTTATTTCATTTCTGCATTTTTGGATGAACGGCAATTTAGAGTCCGGGTTGGAGATACGCTCTCTGATCCTCACGAACAGGAGATGGGTGTCCCCCAGGGCTCTATTCTTTCGGTTACACTCTTTAGTATAAAAATCAATAATATTATAAAAGCAACTTGCCCTGGTATTGAATATTTCCTTTACGTTGATGACTTCTGTATTTGCTACCGATC
Source organism: Fragum sueziense (assembly GCA_963680895.1). Lineage (NCBI taxonomy): Eukaryota > Metazoa > Mollusca > Bivalvia > Cardiida > Cardiidae > Fragum > Fragum sueziense. The sequence continues at coordinate 48,493,799 of OY804600.1, forward strand.
AAAACACATGCATACCATCGAACGACAGTTACAACAGGTTTTAAACAACCTTAGTAAATGGTCGAATGAAAATGGTTTTAAATTTTCTAAAACCAAGACAAAGTGTATGCATTTCTGTAAATCGAGAAAACTCCATCCCGATCCAGAACTTACTCTGGACGGGATCCGAATAGAAGTTGTCCCAGAATTTAAGTTCCTGGGACTGTTATTTGACTCTAAATTATCGTTCATCCCGCACATTGAATATTTGAGCAATAAATGTAAGAAAGCTCTAAATCTTTTACGTGTCGTCTCCAGTATGGACTGGGGAGCAGACAAAAAAGTTTTACTACGCCTTTATAGATCTCTTGTGAGATCTAAATTAGACTATGGTTGTGTTGTTTACGGATCTGCCCGTCAATCCTACTTGCGCAAGCTTGATTCTATTCATAATCAAGGTTTACGTATTGCGTTGGGCGCATTTAGAACATCGCCAATTAACAGTCTCTATGCGGAAGCCAATGAGCCATCTCTAAATTTACGTAGAAAGAAATTATCAATGGATTATTATTTAAAACTTAAATCTAATCCAGATAATCCTACACACGACGTTGTATTTGAACCTCTTTATGAAGAGGAATTTCATAAGAAGGAATCAATTATACCTCCTTTCAGTTTACGTTGTAAGGCAGATGTGAATTCTCTAGATTTCGATCTAGAAGACGTGGCCGAACATAAAGTTCCAAACGTACCTTTGTGGACGTCCAAAAGTCCCACCTTTATTTATGATCTTGCTTCAACGAAAAAGTCGGAAACTGATCCTTTGGTGTTTAAAAACAAATTTCTTGAAGTACAAGAAAAACACATGCTTCATTTGCAAATTTACACCGATGGCTCTAAAAGCGAAGAAAAAGTTGCTTCTGCTGCCATTTTAGATGGCTTCAAATATCAGTATCGTTTGCCCGATAACTCGTCCATTTTCTCTGCTGAGCTCAAGGCTATTGACCTTGCGCTCGAGCACATCATTGAAAATGGCTATTGGCGCTACATTATTTTTACAGACTCTTTGTCCTGTATGCAAGCGCTCGAGCACGAAAAAACGGACAATCCTATTATTGTGAAACTTCTTGAGAAGCTATCTCGTCTCTATGCTTCTGATGAAGATACTGATATTGTTTTTTGCTGGCTTCCAAGCCATTGCGGTCTACGTGGCAACGAACAGGCAGACAAAGCTGCCAAGGAGGCGTTGTCACTAGATATTTTACCCTTTAAAGTCCCTTTTACCGATTTTAAACCCCTGATAAACAGTTTTATTCAAAATGTATGGCAAAATTGTTGGAGCGACGAGGCTAATCACCAAAATAAATTGTTTAGTATTAAACCTGCACTTGGTGAATGGCTGCCAGGTCTTCGATCTGACCGCCGCGAGGAGTTAGTTTTGGCACGACTGCGAATCGGGCACACACATTTGACCCATTCGCACCTATTAAAGAACGAGGAAAACCCTCAATGTATTCCTTGTAACGAGGAGCTGACTGTCCAGCATCTCCTCATTGATTGTGTAGATTTAGCCATCATTAGAAGCAGGCATTTTAACGCTAACAGTTTAAAAACATTATTTGATACTGTTAGGCCTGAATCAATTTTTAACTTCCTTAAAGAGTGTAATCTCTTTAAAAAGATTTAGCTGTGATATTTAATCTGTGATATCTTATATGTTATATGGATTTTCCGGTCGGGTGGACTCGGACATGGGTGTTCTCTGATCTGGGAGGAGCCCATGTCTATTCGTGCTCACGTCGGATTATTCATGGTACATTGTTATACAATATTTTGTATTATATTTTTAATCATTTATACTCCATCAGTTATTTTAATAGGTTATATGCCCTATGAATTTTCCGGTCGGGTGGACTCGGACATGGGTGACCTCTGATCTGGGAGGAGCCCATGTCCATTCGTGCTCACGTCGGATTATTCGGCTAGGTGCATTGTATGTTTTGGTATGATTTTCCGGTCGGGTGGACTCGGACATGGGTGACCTCTGATCTGGGAGGAGCCCATGTCCTTTCGTGCTCACGTCGGATTATTCATGGTGTATTATAAATTTGCATAGAATTTTATCTGTTATAGAATATCGTATTTTTATCATTTCTCCTCTAGATGTCTATGTAACTAATACATATTCCTATACATCTTGTAGTGAGGTATAATTACTGTGAGTGCGCCCAATATGACCTTAGTAGTCGACGGGCCTTAAAACTTCATTCATTCATTCATTCATTCCTATACATCTTGAAGTGAGGTATAATTACAGTGAGTGCGCCCAATATGACCTTAGTAGTCGACGGGCCTTAAAACTCCATTCATTCATTCATTTATGGCATCTGCATAAGTCTCTGTACTACTCTGACCCCCAGCTGTGGAGGGGGATTAGAAATATCCCGGCTGCCGTGTCCTGTAGCAAATGGTAAGACCCCAAGCAAAGGACAGTGTGTCTGTAATGGACCCGCTTGTTGGCCGTGAGTGGATACTCGTAAGCCGGAAAAGGGGATCCTGGTCAGTTGAGGGAAGCCCAGGGCTCTCCAGCTTCCCAACACGCTGGCTTTGGCCTCGGCTTCGGTGTAAACGGGAGCTTAGATGGACCCGGTCTAGGCAATCGGCTGGTCGCTTTAGACTTGGATTTGTTTGTACATTTATGTCATTCCATACATGTATACCACTACATTTTATATTGTTATTGTAATACCAACTATCGCTGTATACAATTATATATTTGATATGATTTGTCCTTGTCTATATAGCCTCATGGGTTAATTGAGTTGATTGAATGGCTTGATCGGCGTTGAAATGCATGACTGGTCTTTGTTTTAGAGATTAAACATGTATGTCTTTGCCGCACTTGTTTGTTTGGTTGGCTTGAGTATACCATCTGGGTATCCCTGGCATGGGGAGCTGGATATCCGCTCCATTTTCCATGTCCCCTTGTTGGACTCTGTGGCGGGTGGGGGCCCAGATGATGAACTTTAAAAAACTAAATATGGATTCTAAAACTTATAAAAGAACGCGTGCGGAATATGACTCGGACTCGGATAATCGATCATGCAACTTCCCTAGATTTCTAATCCTCGAATCTACAAGTAGTGAAAAGGCTCTTTCAACTCTTTCTCCTTTCGTAATTAATAAGTGTTTACTGTCATACGCTGGAGAACCAAAATCTGTGAAGAAACTTAAGTCTGGTGCCCTTCTTGTCGAAGTTGACAAGAAGTCGCATGCAGACACTCTTCTGAGACTAAAGACCTTTTTTGAAATTCCTGTCAAATGCTCTGAACATGGTACTTTAAACTCTTCCAAAGGCCTAATCCGATGCCCCGATCTTCAAGGGGTTTCGGAAGAGGAAATTGTGCTGGAACTTTCATCACAGCATGTCACTGCGGCTCGCCGTATACACATTTTTAATAATGGCTCTAGGAAACCGACCAATACTATTGTCCTTACATTCAACACAGCTCTACTCCCGAAATCACTGAAAGTTGGGTATTTAAAAGTCAATGTCGACTTGTATATACCTAACCCGCTCCAGTGCTATTCTTGTTTTAAGTTCGGGCATCACGAGAAGAACTGTAAAAGTGCATTCGATCTATGTCATCGTTGTTGTGAATCACCTGAAACACATGACTACCACAATTGTAGTAACACACCAAAGTGTCACAATTGTGGCGGAGATCACAAATCCACTTCTCGTGCATGTTCCCACTGGAAGCGGGAAAAAGAAATTGTTACAGTGAAGTGTCGTGAGGGACTCTCATTTTTTGAGGCCAGGAAAATTGTTGACAGCCGTATGAACCTTTCTTCTTCATATGCACAAGCTACTAAGGCCAATTCAAGCAAAACAGACAGTGACTGTGAAAACTGCAAAACTCTTTTCAGTAAATTATGTATTTTATTTCCTGAAAAGAAAGAAGAAATTTCACAGTTATTCTCCCCGCCAAAAGCTTCATCAGTTTCCTCTTCAAGTCCTGACATGCTTAAAGTATCCACTAAAACTTCTGAACAAAAAGTAACTAAAGCCCCTCCACAAACTCCTTCAGTCGCTCCACCTTCTCCTTCTCCAGCTGTTAAAAATGTGTCGAAACCAGACTCTATGTCCGAGTCAAAGTTAAATAGTAATGAACCTGTTAAACAATCTAGCACTGAATCAGTCAGTCAGAACCGAAGGCCTGTACCTTCGAAACCGGTGATCTCTGATCGCCAGCCAAAAGGATCACAAGATCCGATTAAACAATATAATCGGTTTGGGTGTCTTGAAGAAGACATGATGACCGATGAACTTGCAGATTCCAGAAAGAATAAGCAAGGTAATAACATTATCAAACTAAATAAAAAATGAATATGTTCAGACTTCCGTTACTATGTGGTATACTTTTAATTTTATTATCTATCATGGCGAATACAGTTATTCAATGGAATTGCCGAAGTATTAAATCAAATTTCGAAGAACTTAATCTTCTAGTTTCGAAGGAAAAACCAGTAGCAGTTTGTCTACAAGAAACTTTTCTGAAAGATACTGACAAGTTTACCCTAAAGTATCATTCTTGTTACTTTAAAAACTTTATGGGGAGTGAAAGAGCTTCAGGTGGTGTTGGTATCATTGTAAATAACAGTGTTCCACATCGTCCTGTACAGCTTGACACTAATTTACAAGCAGTTGCTGTTAGTATTTCTATGAACAAAACTATAACTCTTTGTTCTATTTATCTTCCTCCTAGTTCTCCTGTCGACGGCAGGAAACTAGACAGACTAATTGAACAATTGCCCAAACCTTTCCTTTTAATGGGCGATTTTAATTCCCACCATGCATTGTGGGGTTGTTCAAATACTGACAACAAGGGTCATATTGTTGAAGACTTTATTTCAAGTCATGATTTATCCCTTTTAAACGATAAGTCATCGACTTATCTACATCCTGCTACTGGTTCTTATTCATCATTAGACTTGACAGTTTGCAGTCCTCAAATTTTTCCAGATTTAAACTGGAAAGTTGATGACGATTTGCATGGCAGTGACCATTTTCCGATTCTTATTTCGGAAATTGGGCCATCAGTGCAGGAGCGACCACAACGGTGGAAACTCCATAAAGCAAACTGGGGCTTGTTCAAAACTGTTTGTGAACAGTCCATTACACCGCAATCTTTTGAAGAATGCGAAAATCCTGCAGAATTGTTTACGTCCTTATTATATGCATCTGCAGAAAAAGCAATTCCTAGAACGTCTAAAAATCCAAAACATCCAAATAAGCCGTGGTTCAATGATGACTGCAAGAAGGCTATATCAAAGCAAAAGTCGATTCTTAGAGAATTTGATCTAAGGCCGACCAAGGAAAATCTTATAAAGTTTAAAGTTGCACGTGCGAGGGCACGGCGCACTATTAAACGCAGTAAACGTACGTCTTGGAGACAGTATGTATCTAGATTAAATTCTAGATCGTCTGTCAAAAAGACTTGGGATATGGTGCGTAAAATTAGTGGCAAAAACTCTTCACTAAGTGTTGGGCATTTGAATACTGATAATGGCGTTGTTTCATCTAAGCCAGACATAGCAAATGTCTTAGCAGATACTTTTGCCAAGAAATCCTCCTCTTCTAATTATTCGCCAGAATTTCAAAAACATCAAGAGCAAAAAGAAAAAGTTAATTTGAATTTTAAATCCAAAAATACAGAGCATTATAATAAAGAATTTACTCTTAAGGAGCTTAAAACTGCCCTTAAGAAATGCCATGATACTGCAGTTGGCAGTTGGATGTGATGACATCCACTACCAGTTCTTGAAGCATTTACCACACCAATCCCTTCAGTGTTTACTTGATATCTTTAACAGTGTTTGGAAAACTGGAATACTTCCAGCCTCGTGGCGGGAAGCTATTGTAATTCCAGTACCCAAACCTGGCAAGGATTCAGATAATCCTTCAAATTACCGGCCTATAGCCTTAACAAGTTGTGTTTGTAAAACCATGGAAAGAATGGTCAATGACCGTCTTGTATGGTTTCTAGAGAAAAACAAACTTATTACGTCGGCCCAAAGTGGCTTTCGCAAGCAAAGAAGCACCCTCGATCATTTAGTTCGCTTCGAGACTTTTATACGAGAAGCTTTTATCAAGAAAGAACATGTTGTTTCAGTCTTTTTTGATTTAGAGAGTGCATATGATACCACATGGAAGTATGGAATCATGAATGACCTCCATGATTTCGGACCCCCAGCTGTGGAGGGGGATTAGAAATATCCCGGCTGCCGTGTCCTGTAGCAAATGGTAAGACCCCAAGCAAAGGACAGTGTGTCTGTAACGGACCCGCTTGTTGGCCGTGAGTGGATACTCGTAAGCCGGAAAAGAGGATCCTGGTTAGTTGAGGGAAGCCCAGGGCTCTCCAGCTTCCCAACACGCTGCTTTGGCCTCGGCTTCGGTGTAAACGGGAGCTTAGATGGACCCGGTCTAGGCAATCGGCTGGTCGCTTTAGATGAGGCAATTATTTTTGTTCTAAATATTGTTGTCACAGACGGCATATATTATTTGTAAATTTTAATTACTGGATGTTCCATCGTTCTTTATCACTTTACTTATCTAATGGTTGTATGTTATCCATTGGAATCTTTTGAATGTGCGTTTTTAATGCTACATTTATCATATATAGAGTAATGTATGAAATTGTCTTAGCTCTCATCTATATAGGCTCATGGGTTAATTGGGTGAGAAGCGCTTTTTGATTTGGTATTGACATGCATGGCGGGGCTCTGATCTGGGAGCACTGTCCATGTATCTCCCTATCACACCATCTTGTTATTTTTGCCTGAGTATACCATCTGGGTAACCCTGGCATGAGGAGCTGGAGACCCGCTCCATTTTACATGTCCCCTTGTAGGACCCCACGGTGGGTGGGGGCCCGGATGATGAATAGCCTAAAATCAAACATGGAGAACCAAACTTTTAAACGTAAATGTACTGATATGGAAGCTGATATTGACCACAGACCGTCTAATGGACCTTTCCCAAGATTTCTTGTTATAGAAGCAGATGAAGACGAAAGATCTCTTACTAAATTGTCGCCGTTTGTAATCCACAAAGTTTTAGTTTCTGTAGCTGGCGAGCCTAAATCGGTTAAAAAGCTTAATTCTGGAGCCCTTCTTGTGGAAGTTGAAAAGCAGAAACATGCGGAAAATCTTCTGAAATTGAATTCTTTCTTTAACATTCCTGCAGAATGCAACCCTCACGAGACCTTGAATTCCTCAAAAGGAATAATTCGCTGTCGCGACTTGCAAGGTATATCAGAGGAAGAAATTGTGAAAGAACTTGGATCACAACATGTTAAATCTGCCAGAAGAATAACTGTATATCAAAATGGACAAAAGAAAAGCACAAACACAATAGTTCTTACTTTTTCTACTGCCATACTTCCGAAATCAATTAAAGTGGGATATTTGAATGTAGCCGTTGATATGTACGTACCCAATCCTCTACAATGTTACCGGTGTTTTCAGTATGGTCATCATGAGAAAAGATGCCAGAAGCCGCAGATTTGCCGTCGTTGTGGTGAATCTGCAGATTCTCATGACATTGACAATTGCCAGGCTGACCAAAAATGCGTCAACTGCGGTGAGGCTCACTTGGCGACCTCTCGCAGTTGCTCGCATTGGAAGAAAGAAAAGGATATCATCACTGTGAAGTGTAGGGAGGGTCTTTCTTTCTTCGAAGCACGGAAAATTGTTGAAAGCCGTAATAACCTTAACTCCTATGCACGAGCTACTAAGCAGAACACTGAGACCAGTAAGGGTACTAATGGGTGTCAGAACTGTAAGGATCTGTTCGGGAAACTATGTATACTCTTTCCCGAAAAGAAGAACGAACTTGTAAAATTGTTTCCCCAATCTAAAGAAACTTTGTCTTCTACACCCTCTAGTTCCGATAACCAAATTTCAGCAACTAAAGCTCCACAACAGGCTACTACATCTACTAAATCAAACCAACCTTCCGTTGCTCGTGAAAACCCTAACAAACAAGGGCCAAAGTCGGATTTGAAATCCAACAGCAGTAGGTCTTCTTCGCCCAATAAGAACTCTAATGAGGTCAATTCTAGTAGAAGGAATGTTAATATAAAACCAACGACATCTGATCGTCAACCAAAAGGATCTGACGATCCAATAAAACAGTACAACCGTTATCATTGTTTTGAAGAAGACATGATGACGGATGATTCATTTAATGCAGACTCCAGTAAGAATAAGCAAGGCAGTAATATAATTAAACTCAATAAAAGATGAATTATTCTAGACTTCCAACATTCTGTGGTATTTTTGTTATTTTACTTATATATTATATCATGGCGAATACAATTATACAATGGAATTGCCGTAGTATAAAGTCAAATTTTGAAGAATTAAATCTTTTACTTGCTAAGGAAAAACCAGTAGCAGTTTGTTTGCAGGAAACATTTCTTAAAGATTCTGATAAGTTTTCTCTTAAATATCATTCTTGTTACCTTAATAATTTTAGTGGGAGTGATAGAGCTTCAGGTGGTGTTGGTATCCTTGTGAATAACAATGTTCCACATCGCCCTATACAGCTCGACACTACTTTACAGGCAGTTGCTGTTAGTATTTCTCTTAACAAAACTGTTACCATTTGTTCTATTTATCTTCCTCCTAGTTCTCCTGTTGACAGCAGGAAACTAGATCGTCTTGTTGAACAGTTACCCAAACCTTTTATTTTAATGGGAGATTTTAATTCTCACCATTCTTTATGGGGATGTTCTAACACAGACAACAAAGGCCATATAGTTGAAGACTTCATTTCAAGGCACGATCTTTCTCTTTTAAATGATAAATCATCGACATATCTTCATCCTGCTACTGGTTCATATTCATCTTTAGACTTGACAGTTTGCAGTCCTCAAGTTTTTCCAGATTTCAACTGGAAAGTTGATGACGATTTGCATGGTAGTGACCATTTTCCGATTCTTGTATCGGAAATTGGACCATCAGTACAGGAGCGACCACAACGGTGGAAACTCCACAAAGCAAACTGGGGCTTGTTCAAAACGGTATGTGAACAGTCCATTACACCTCAAGCTTTTGAAGATTGTGAGAATCCTGCAGAACTATTTACTTCTTTATTATATGCTTCTGCTGAAAAGGCAATTCCGAGAACGTCTAAAAATCCTAAACATCCAAATAAGCCGTGGTTTAATGATGATTGCAAGAAGGCTGTAGCAAAGCAAAAGTCGGTTCTTAGAGAGTTTGATCTAAGGCCGACTAAGGAAAATCTTATAAAGTTTAAAGTTGCACGTGCGAGGGCACGGCGCACTATTAAACGCAGTAAACGTACGTCTTGGAGACAGTATGTATCTAGATTAAATTCTAGATCGTCTGTCAAAAAGACTTGGGATATGGTGCGGAAAATTAGTGGCAAGAACTCCTCGCTCAGTGTTGGGCATTTGAATACTGATGATGGCGTTGTTTCATCTAAGCCAGACATCGCAAATGTTTTAGCGGATACTTTTGCCAAGAAATCCTCCTCTTCTAATTATTCGCCAGAATTTCAAAAACATCAAGAACAAAAAGAAAAAGTTAAATTGAATTTTAAGTCCAAAAATACAGAGCATTATAATAAAGAATTTTCTCTTAAGGAGCTAAAAACAGCCCTTAAGAAATGCCATGATACTGCAGTTGGATGTGATGATATCCACTACCAGTTTCTGAAGCATTTACCGCACCAATCCCTTCAGTGTTTACTCGATATCTTTAACAGTGTTTGGAAAACGGGAGTACTTCCAGCCTCGTGGTTGGAAGCTATTGTCATTCCAGTGCCCAAACCTGGTAAAGATTCAGATAATCCTTCTAATTATCGACCCATAGCCTTAACGAGTTGTGTTTGTAAAACCATGGAAAGAATGGTAAATGACCGTCTTGTATGGTTCCTTGAGAAGAACAAACTTATTACGTCAGCCCAAAGTGGCTTTCGTAAGCAGAGAAGCACTCTAGACCATTTAGTTCGCTTCGAAACATTTATTAGAGAAGCTTTTATCAAAAAAGAACATGTTGTTTCCGTCTTTTTTGATCTCGAGAGTGCTTATGACACCACATGGAAGTATGGAATAATGAATGACCTCTATGATTTCGGTGTACGAGGTCGCCTTGCTTATTTCATTTCTGCATTTTTGGATGAACGGCAATTTAGAGTCCGGGTTGGAGATACGCTCTCTGATCCTCACGAACAGGAGATGGGTGTCCCCCAGGGCTCTATTCTTTCGGTTACACTCTTTAGTATAAAAATCAATAATATTATAAAAGCAACTTGCCCTGGTATTGAATATTTCCTTTACGTTGATGACTTCTGTATTTGCTACCGATCAAAACACATGCATACCATCGAACGACAGTTACAACAGGTTTTAAACAACCTTAGTAAATGGTCGAATGAAAATGGCTTTAAATTTTCTAAAACCAAGACAAAGTGTATGCATTTCTGTAAATCGAGAAAACTCCATCCCGATCCAGAACTTACTCTGGACGGGATCCGAATAGAAGTTGTCCCAGAATTTAAGTTCCTGGGACTGTTATTTGACTCTAAATTATCATTCATCCCGCACATTGAATATTTGAGCAATAAATGTAAGAAAGCTCTAAATCTTTTACGTGTCGTCTCCAGTATGGACTGGGGAGCAGACAAAAAAGTTTTATTACGCCTTTATAGATCTCTTGTGAGATCTAAATTAGACTATGGTTGTGTTGTTTACGGATCTGCCCGTCAATCCTACTTGCGCAAGCTTGATTCTATTCATAATCAAGGTTTACGTATTGCGTTGGGCGCATTTGGAACATCGCCAATTAACAGTCTCTATGCGGAAGCAAATGAGCCATCTCTAAATTTACGTAGAAAGAAATTATCAATGGATTATTATTTAAAACTTAAATCTAATCCAGATAATCCTACACACGACGTTGTATTTGAACCTCTTTATGAAGAGGAATTTCATAAGAAGGAATCAATTATACCTCCTTTCAGTTTACGTTGTAAGGCAGATGTGAATTCTCTAGATTTCGATCTAGAAGACGTGGCCGAACATAAAGTTCCAAACGTACCTTTGTGGACGTCCAAAAGTCCCACCTTTATTTATGATCTTGCTTCAACGAAAAAGTCGGAAACTGATCCTTTGGTGTTTAAAAACAAATTTCTTGAAGTACAAGAAAAGCACATGCTTCATTTGCAAATTTACACCGATGGCTCTAAAAGCGAAGAAAAAGTTGCTTCTGCTGCCATTTTAGATGGCTTCAAATATCAGTATCGTTTGCCCGATAACTCGTCCATTTTCTCTGCTGAGCTCAAGGCTATTGACCTTGCGCTCGAGCACATCATTGAAAATGGCTATTGGCGCTACATTATTTTTACAGACTCTTTGTCCTGTATGCAAGCGCTCGAGCACGAAAAAACGGACAATCCTATTATTGTGAAACTTCTTGAGAAGCTATCTCGTCTCTATGCTTCTGATGAAGATACTGATATTGTTTTTTGCTGGCTTCCAAGCCATTGCGGTCTACGTGGCAACGAACAGGCAGACAAAGCTGCCAAGGAGGCGTTGTCACTAGATATTTTACCCTTTAAAGTCCCTTTTACCGATTTTAAACCCCTGATAAACAGTTTTATTCAAAATGTATGGCAAAATTGTTGGAGCGACGAGGCCAATCATCAAAATAAATTGTTTAGTATTAAACCAGCACTTGGTGAATGGCTGCCAGGTCTTCGATCTGACCGCCGCGAGGAGTTAGTTTTGGCACGACTGCGAATCGGGCACACACATTTGACCCATTCGCACCTATTAAAGAACGATGAAAAACCTCAATGTATTCCTTGTAACGAGGAGCTGACTGTCCAGCATCTCCTCATTGATTGTGTGGATTTAGCCATCATTAGAAACAGGCATTTCAACGCTAGCAGTTTAAAGACATTATTTGATACTGTTAGGCCTGAATCAATTTTTAACTTTCTTAAAGAGTGTAATCTCTTTAAAAAGATTTAGCTGTGATACTTAATCTGTGATATCTTATATGTTCTGTGGATTTTCCGGTCGGGTGGACTCGGACATGGGTGTTCTCTGATCTGGGAGGAGCCCATGTCTATTCGTGCTCACGTCGGATTATTCATGGTACATTGTTATACAATATTTCGTACGATATTTTTAATCATTTATACTTCAGTTATTTTTAATAATTTTATATGCCTATGAATTTTCCGGTCGGGTGGACTCGGACATGGGTGACCTCTGATCTGGGAGGAACCCATGTCCATTCGTGCTCACGTCGGATTATTCGGCGAGGTGCATTGCATTTTTTGATATGATTTTCCGGTCGGGTGGACTCGGACATGGGTGACCTCTGATCTGGGAGGAACCCATGTCCTTTCGTGCTCACGTCGGATTATTCATGGTGTTTTATAAATTTGCATAGAATTTTACCTGTTATAGAATATCGTATTTTTATCATTTCTCCTCTAGATGTTTATGTAACTAATACATATTCCTATACATCTTGTAGTAAGGTATAATTACAGTGTGTGCGCCCAATATGACCTTAGTAGTCGACGGGCCTTAAAACTCCATTCATTCATTCATTCATTCATGATTTCGGTATACGAGGTCGCCTTGCTTATTTTATTTCTGCATTTTTGGATGAACGGCAATTTAGAGTCAGGGTTGGAGATACGCTCTCTGATCCTCATGAACAGGAGATGGGCGTTCCCCAGGGCTCCATTCTTTCTGTTACACTTTTTAGTGTTAAAATCAACAATATTATTAAGGCTACTTGCCCTGGTATTGAATATTTTCTTTACGTTGATGACTTTTGTATTTGTTATCGTTCGAAACATATGCATACCATCGAACGACAGTTACAACAGGTTTTAAATAACCTGAGTAAATGGTCGAATGAAAATGGTTTTAAATTTTCTAAAACCAAGACAAAATGTATGCATTTCTGTAAATCGAGAAAACTCCATCCCGATCCAGAACTCACTTTGGACGGGATCCGAATCGAAGTTGTCCCAGAATTCAAATTTCTGGGTCTTTTATTTGACTCTAAATTATCGTTCATCCCGCACGTTGAATATCTGAGCAATAAATGTAAGAAAGCTCTAAATCTTTTACGTGTCGTCTCCAGTATGGACTGGGGAGCAGACAAAAAAGTTTTATTACGCCTTTATAGATCTCTTGTGAGATCTAAATTAGACTATGGATGCGTTGTTTACGGCTCTGCCCGTCAATCTTACTTGCGCAAACTCGATTCGATTCATAATCAAGGTTTACGTATTGCGTTGGGCGCATTTAAAACATCGCCTATTAATAGTCTCTATGCTGAAGCAAACGAACCATCTTTAAACTTACGTCGAAAGAAATTGTCTATGGATTACTATTTGAAATTGAAATCAAATCCAGATAATCCTACACATGATTCTGTTTTTGAACCTCTTTACGAAAAGGACTTTAAAAAGAAGGAATCAGAAATTCCACCCTTTAGTTTACGTTGTAAAGCTGACATAGAATCTCTAGATTTCGATCTAGATGATGTGGCCGAACATAAAGTTCCAGACGTTCCTTTGTGGTCGTCTAAAAGTCCCACCTTTATTTATGATCTAGCTTCAACTAAAAAATCTGAAACTGATCAAGTTGTATTTAAAACTAAATTCCTTGAAATACAGGAAAAACACATTATGCACTTTCAAATTTATACAGACGGGTCTAAAAATGAAGAAAAAGTTGCTTCAGCTGCCATCTTGGATGGTTACAAATATCAGTATCGTCTGCCTGATAATTCATCCATTTTCTCTGCCGAGCTCAAGGCTATTGACCTTGCGCTTGAGCACATTATTGAAAATGGTTATTGGCGTTACATTATTTTCACAGACTCTTTATCTAGTATGCAAGCGCTGGAACACGAGAAAACGGACAACCCTATCATAGTTAAACTTCTTGAAAAGCTGTCTCGTATCTATGCTGCTGATGAAGATACTGATATTGTCTTTTGCTGGCTTCCAAGCCATTGTGGTCTACGTGGCAACGAAGAGGCAGATAGGGCTGCCAAGGACGCGTTGTCACTAGATGTTTTACCTTTTAAAGTTCCTTTTACTGATTTTAAACCTCTAATTAATACTTTTATCCACAATGTATGGCAGAACTGTTGGACTGACCAAGCAAATCAACGAAATAAATTATTTTCGATTAAACCTTCACTTGGTGAATGGCTGCCAGGTCTTCGGTCTGACCGCCGCGAGGAATTAGTTTTGGCCAGATTGCGAATCGGTCATACTCATTTGACCCATTCGCACCTATTAAAGAACGAGGTAGAACCGCAGTGTATTCCTTGTAATGAGACACTTACTGTCCAACATCTACTCATTGATTGTGTAGATCTTGCCATCATAAGAAACAGGCACTTTAACGTTGATAATTTGAAATCGTTATTTGATACCGTGAGGCCTGAGTCGATTTTTAATTTTCTTAAAGAGTGTAATCTCTTTAGAAAGATTTAGCTCTTTTTATTATAGTCTGTGATATTTGATCTGTGATACTTTAGTTACGTTTAATATTCTATATTTATTTGTTCTGTGGATTTTCCGGTCGGGTGGACTCGGACATGGGTGTTCTCTGATCTGAGAGGAGCCCATGTCTATTCGTCCTCACATCGGATTATTCATGGTTCATGGTTGTTTTTGTCTAGTTTTAATATTGTGTTATAATACTAGTATTGATAAATATATACAAGGTAACATTATCTATTCTTGAATTAGATATATAGTCACTATAATTTACCTTTCTGGATGCTTATGTAAATATATACATATCAGTAATTTTGTATACATCCAGGTATGTGTTGCTGCTGCGCCCAATATGACCTAAGTAGTCGACGGGCCTTAAAACACTATTCATTCATTCATTCTGTACTACTCTGAGTATGTCAACATAGATTCCGTCTGTCGGTGTCTTGTTCAAGATGTCATTTCCGCAAAGATTCAGGAACACGTATCTGTACTACTCTGAGTATGTCAAAGTAGATTCCGTCTGTCGTTGTCTTGTTTAAGATGTCATTTCCACCAAGATTCAGGAACACGTATCTGTACTACTCTGAGTATGTCAAAGTAGATTCCGTCTGTCTTTGTCTTGTTCAAGATGACATTTCCACCAAGATTCAGGAACACGTATCTGCACTACTCTGAGTATGTCAACGTAGATTCCGTCTGTCTTTGTCTTGTTCAAGATGTCATTTTCACCAAGATTCAGGAACACGTATCTGCACTACTCTGAGTATGTCAACGTAGATTCCGTCTGTCGTTGTCTTGTTCAAGATGTCATTTCCACCAAGATTCAGGAACACGTATCTGCACTACTCTGAGTATGTCAACATAGATTCCGTCTGTCTTTGTCTTGTTCAAGATGACATTTCCACCAAGATTCAGGAACACGTATCTGCACTACTCTGAGTATGTCAACGTAGATTCCGTCTGTCGTTGTCTTGTTCAAGATGACATTTCCACCAAGATTCAGGAACACGTATCTGCACTACTCTGAGTATGTCTACGTAGATTTCGTCTGTCGTTGTCTTGTTCAAGATGTCATTTCCACCAAGATTCTGGAACACGTATCTGAAAGTAGAATGGAAATAAGCAATATTTAAATGAAGCAGGTGTCGTTTCTTACAACATTGTCTATAATTCACCGTGTTTCTACTTTTTTTGTCGGGGGGAATATCATTTTCCCTCACAGGATGTCTGTTTTACGTCCCATATAAAAAGATAGTGGGGAAACGTTGAACCAAAAGAAAACTATGTATTTTCTTCCTATGCTCATACTCTTTTTTAAGTTTTCATTAAACTTACAACGTTTAACATATGCAATAACATATGTAACGATTGAGCTAAATTTTCAAAGTCTGAAACTATGACCTGTGATAATCAGCCAAACCCAGGATTTTTCAACATTACATGAACTTGGATTATAAATGTCAAAATGACAGATATACCACTCTTGCCGGGGAACTTTGAATTTGGCTGCCAATGTTTGCATGAAATATTAACAATTAGTAATATGTTTTACCCAAACATTTCTTCATTGTTCAATTTGTATAGATACTCCTCCTGATTTCTAATAAGCATCGGGTTTGTTTTGCATAAATTTGGATATTTTCAGCATGTTCTCCTTTTTCTCATCCGTTCTTTAATGTCTCTAAGTATGTGATTCCAACAGAGAAGTTTTGTCATATTTGGAAAACCCATACTTATTGCATTCAATGTCCCTTGTTTTCTATCAGTAACTAGTGTTGTTTCAATTTTAGAAAGTTTTGGAACCTTCGTTTTAACATCATCAAATAGCTCTTCATGTTTTTATTTAATTTCCGTCTCGTGAATTAAATGAGCTTATGGGGAAACAGTGGGGAAATTTAAAACAGAATGTGCAGGTATGATAATTTTGAAACATGAAATTCTTCATTCTCAAATGTAGTGCCATGGACAAGAAATACTGACTCATGTGATTTTATTTGTAAAATTCTGTCAAATTGGTCAAAAAGATTCATTCAGGCACACATCACATAGAAGTCCGGTCTCAGTTTAATGTCTGAAATGCAATTTTTCATGTGAAAATATAGTTCCGCCAAAGTGTACACCGAATCATGGCTTAAGTTCTTTTTACAACGTTCACTAGCTCTTACTTTTTTAACCTGTCTGTCTAATGCGTCGAATGGTCCGATTCATTTGCCGAATTGTTTATTTTTACGTGAGATTATTTTTACATTGCACACAATTATGGGGATCTTCTCGTTTTATTGCTTCAAGAACTGACTTCTTGATAGGAATAACGGGTGTTATGTGGTGCTGCTTCATACACTTGTTCCTCTCTATAATAATTATAGACAAGCAGTTAAAAGTGCCAATGTCATGACATATTTAAAAATAGGAATGTATATTTTTCAAATTTATTGTTTGGATCATCTGCATAAGAAATAAAAAATGACAACAATGATATTTTGACCATCAAGTGATGCAACCTTTTTTTTCTTCGTGTTATAATGTCTCCATCTGTAGCCATCGATCTTCCAGTCATTATTGGTAATGTTTTTTTATTTTCTAAGCTACCAGATTTAAGAATTACAAAGAGTTACCATGTGGGTGGAAAAATATATTGTCTACAGCCAAAGCCAAGTTTTCATATGTAAAATGGACAGTTCCTATATAGCTCAGAGGTTTAGTAAATAAGAATTCTTTACTGTCATTGTTCTCGTACTCCATAGAAATATTGGTCTTTGTGCTTAGATTCTCTTTTGGTTGTTGTTGATTGTCTGGTTTTTTCTGTGGTCTTGGATTTTGTAGTCACATTCTCCTTTGGTTGGTGTTGGTTGTTTGGTCTTTCTGTGGTCTTGGATTTTGAAGTCACATTCTCCTTTGGTTGGTGTTGATGATTGTCTATTTTTTCTATTTTCATCAGAACTTGTTGTTTGGACCATTTGCACAAAAAATGAAAATAATCTTTTTGATAATAGTTGTATTTTGGCCATCAAGTGATGCCACCTTTTTCTTCGTGCTATAATGTCTCCATATGTAGCCATAGACCTTCAAGTCATCATTGGTTACCATAATACCCACACCTAAGAAGTAGAGGGGGTATAACGGTTTCACCATGTCTGCCTGTCTGTTCGTCCGTCCGTCCATAGAACCGTCCGTCCGTAGACTTTTTCGTTTCCGTGCTCTAACTCGAGAACCGTTTGACCAAGGATCATGAAACTTTACACAGTTGTTGCCCATGACCTAAGGAGGTGCCCTATCGTTTTTGGGTCACGATGGTCAAATGTCAAGGTCACCATCAGACTTTGTTTATTATCCGTTTCCGTGCTCTAAGTCAAGAATCTGTTGCCCTAGGATCTTGAAACTTTACACAGTTAATGCCCATGACCCAAGGAGGTGCCAAATTGTTTTTGGATCACAAAGGTCAAAAGTAAATGTCACAATCAGACTTTGTTTAAAATCCGTTTCTGTGCTCTAAGTCAAGAACCGGTTGACCTATAACACTTTTTTAGTGACAAAGCGCTAGTGGGGGGTATTTGTCTACTTTGCGACAGTTCTAGTTTTATTTATTTTTCAAAATCACCAGATTATGCCTTAGTTAATCGCAAATCGCCCGCGAGTAACGAATATATATGGCAACTTTACAAATATAAACGATCCTGGGTGTTTAATAAGGCGAATAAAATTTGTAATAATAAAATAAATAATTGCCCGGAGGATTTTGGATTCCGTATTCTGATGTGGTTGCCATCTGTAGCCCCGCAAGCATGAGGAATCTTCCATCCAAGCCGTTTCAAATTCTGTTGAGATACACATCCATATAACATCATCGTCATATGCCACGTAATCCGCATTGCATACTTGAGGCATGAAGGGTAACATCGCCTTTTTTTCAACGAAAACATCGTAACTGAGCTTGTTTTAAGCTGCAATTACGAGGTGTTCGTTGAAAAGCGACGATATTTTGTGTTTGATTGTACGAAAAAAATAAATAAGCTCTGTATTCGTTGCACCAGTTGCTAAATGTCTTAGAGTAACTGCTAACTTGAGCCCGGGTTTCATTATATCCCTGAAAATAGAAATATAAATGGTTAATAAACGTATAATAATTATGTTGTTGGTTCCTATGCACAAGACTGTATGGGTGAATCCAGGAGAAAGGAGTAGTAGAACATGAGTGATATAGAGATATGTTAAGGTAATCCAACCCTAATGATATTCATGCGATGCCGGAGTATTTCTTGCGTCGTCTTTAACATTAGTTACATATCCAAACCTCTATCGCCGAAGTATAGCTCAGTTGGTAGCGCATCTGTCTGGGTTCGATCCCTTGCCGGACCAGGGTTCGAACTCACGACTCCTGGATTGACAGACCCCGACATTATCGAGTTAGCTATCTGGGCTTGGATGTACTATTACTGGAAGTCTTCAAATGTTATATGGCTACATCAAAGATTAGCCTTTAAGCAGGCATAAATGTTTAACAATCATCCCTTTTTTATAAAGATGATACAGCAATTTGGCATCCTTTGCTTGAAATTCTTCTATGAAATGTCGGAAAAACTGTGTAAATGGCTATAAAACATACTCTTGGATACGCAAAAGTGTTTACAGAAAGTAATACATATATTATGCAATTAACATACACATTCCACTCGCGGATCCAGAGATGGGTCTGGAGGTCGGAATAAAACGCAAAAAGGGTTATCCAAATAATTTGGTGTGGATCATTCATATGCAAAAGGTTAGTCGGACATCTCTCTGGAAGCAATGACTAGTGAACCCCATTCCCCGAGAAAAAGTCTGGATAACCCCTCTTGAGGACATCATGTCAAATTGGGTAATTTTCCCGTGGAAATGCTCCATTAAACTTTGTAACATGGTGCTCTGATGAGCTAATGAAAGCAGTTTGATATTTTTAAAACAGTATATTAATTAAACAAGTACATGCATACCTGAATCCGTTGCCTTTTTCTTGATTGTAGGGGTAACCCCGTCAAGTATTTGCCCCCCCCCCCCCCAAAAAAAAAAAAGACATAAAAGGGTCACCATCGACCCTTAGATAGTTTTTGTATGCAGATGAATCTTTTCTGTTCAGCTCGTGTAGGAGATGTTCATAATGCCCGTACAGAGGTCTGTGTGCAAGCCAACTCCTACACCAAATTCTTTGAGGTGCTGAGCGGGTCCTTTGTATACGAGTATCATGTCGCTTTATATCTTTACGACAGTCGAGTTCTCGCAGCATTTTTAGAAATTGTTGGTACAACCCAAGCTAGTCGTAGTTCTAAACACGTTAACCGTCCGGTAAATTCGCTCAAATCGTTACAATTTGTGTACTTTTCCGCATTCTGATGAAAGGAATTCTTATTAGGGAACTCACTGGAATCGACTCCTGGAGACGACATAAAACAAAGTTTTGAATTTGAATAACAGGATTTAGAATGCCTTTTATCTCCTCTCATGTGTTGCTCACGTGTTGCTCTACCACTGAAGTATTTCACCCATGTCTTATTCTTTTGAGTTTTTTGTTTGTTTACTAATAGTACTTTTTGAGTGTAGTTAATTTCATTATTCGATAAATCTTCAATCTAATTTTTCACACCTATTTTTTATCTGAATATTTTGTGCATGCACTGTGCTTTAGGGTAAAGAAAAAAGTGAAAGGATTATTTTAAAAGTAGAACCATGAATGAAAAGATATGATGGTTAAAAGTACGATCGAATGTGAAGGAGAGATAAAACGACCGTCTAGTATATAGTGCTTAAAATGGTCTAAATAATTATAAAATGGTTAAATACTGATAGTACACAACTTAATTTAGGTATGAATTGTTGTAGTCCTTCAACTGCTGCCATTAAGCTTTCAAGGAATGGAGAGATTACCACATTTGCAGGGATGAAATTCCATTGGAGAATAGCTAAGGGGTAAAACGAATATTTGTAGTAGTCCTTGCCTGTAGGGATTTGGTGAAATGTCATAGAGTGGCAGTATCTAAATACTCTTCGGGTTGGTTGTATGTAATCAGGGAGGGGGGTGGCTACAATACAGTGTAAAATCTTGTAAAAAAGACAAAGCCGCTAATTACCTGTGCTCGAGGGTTTGTCAGGACAGTTGGGACATTATTGACGAGACACTAGTGGTCCTGGAGTAGTCATTTACAGCCCAAGGTACAGCTCGTGCAGCACGTCTCTTAACCCTTTCGAGTTTACGTATATTGCCTTTGGATTGGGGGTCCAACACCGCAGACGCGTATTCGAGTTGGGGTCTGACAAGAGTCTGATATGCTGCTTCACTTACTTTGGGTGACTTGGTTTTGACGTGCCAAGTACCTGACGCTGGTGAACGTCTCCAGGACCTGTCCATGCAGTACATACTGTGTTTGGACAGGAGTTATGTCACCCGAACCACCTGGCACTTGGACGGGTTGAATTCCATGTCCCACTTAGTATCCCGTGTCTATAGTTTGTCCATGCCACACTGTAGTTTGTATTTGTCCTGTATGTTGTCTAAGGTCATGTATATGACAGTGTCGTCTGCAAAGAGGCGCACATGTGAGACAAGGTCATGTGGAAGATTGTTAATATATGCAAGGAACAAGATTGAGCCCTGCACAGATCCTTGGGGAACCCCGAATGTGACTGAAACCGAATCTGATTCCTCGCCATGAATAACTACTCTCTGACTGCAAATGCTAACGAAGGCTTGAATCCAGCGTAAGGGTTTTTTTTCTATTCTTCTGGATTAGTTTTGAATGGTTAACCTTATGATGATTATTAAGCTTTCGAGAAATCCAGAAGTAGCAGATCAGTCTGTTTCTGTTTACTGGTTTAACGGGCAAGATCCTCAATTAGTGCAGTTAGTTGGGTCTCGTAAACCCATGTTGCAGGTCTTACATTAGTCGAATTGGTGTCTTAGCGCTTGACAATGTTCAATCACCATACATAAGATATTACGTTTACTAATTGACCTTGCGAAGCTTAGCCTCTATTACCATAAATTGTACACGTCACAAGTTGGATAATAATAGCTTCGGGTATATTCGTGTATTACCGACGGATAAATATAGATTTAAAGAGTTTGATTGTATCCAGAGCAGATTGCATTCATGTCATTACGCTAGGCGAGCTTCTTCGATGCACTCTCCAAAGCCGATGTCTATTGATTAACCTTCAAATATGACCTCTGCCGTTTTTGGTACACAAACAGCCTATTTTGTCGTCATAATCTAATTATAGCACATCTTTTGAATTATCGAATCAAAATCATTCAGTTTTATCTTGCATGATCATTACGTATACATTACGTTGCTTCTATTTTTGGCTGAAGCCGATAACATTTGAATTATCGAATCAAAATCATTCAGTTTTATCTTGTTTGATTACGTATACATTACGTCGCTTCTATCTTTGGCTGAAGCTGGGTAATTTGAAGCGTCAGCCAATGAAAGTTTGTATCAGCTTTTCAATTGTTTTGTTGTGTAAAGCCAGCGATTGGATACCGAAATCCCACCAAGGCCCCGAGATTAGACGCGAAATGACCCCGCGGGAACAGAGCATCATTATATCATAATTGAATGAAGAGAGAATGTGCTCTGTTCTTAACCCATTACCACACAGTGACTCTTTTTGACTCCCCACACGAAAATGACTATGGAAAACAATTGTGGAAAACTTTGTTTTCTACCAAAAAATACCAAAAGATTTTAAATTCACTTAACTTGAGATTGTCTTCTGCAACATCTTTCAATTTGGACCAGTCCAAAATGTTGTCGTTTGTGAATGGGTTAAGAGAGTACTTCGATGTTGAAGATCGTGGGTTCGAGACTTGCATAGAATCTTTTTTTATATATTTATTATTGCACTTGATTATTATCCTAATTTTATATAATATATTATACCTTTATTCTTTTATCTACGTGTATGTATTTGAAACTATTTTACCATGATGTGGCCTTTTGGGTTTTGTTTTGTTTTTCGTATTTGGTATTCAAGCATTTTATTCGCATTTATATTTACAAAAATAAATTTCAAAACAATAGCATTCGATCGCTGTCATCTTCAGAATCTATATCGTCTCTCAGGTCTTTGAGAAAGCTCTCAATAAGCTGGTCCATGTAATTATTTCTCTCTTTACATTTTCCTAAGCAGGCCCGTAGGAAGCAATTTCATATTTGGTGGGCTAAAGCCCCTGTGTCTGAATATTGGGGGGCTAAATTGGATTTTGCCTAAATAGGGGTTTGTCAAGCAAATAACGCGCATGCGCACAAGCCGTAATTTATTTACCTGTTTCCCTCGAGGGGGCAAGTCGATAATGGGATAATAAGCGTGACGGATTAATCTGCAATTGTGATTCGTTAAATCGAAAAAATGGGCGGGCACGATCATTGTTGCGTGTATGGGTGTGATCATAGACGGAATAAACTCTCAAATAATTGTAGATTCTTCACTTTTCCAAAAACATCGGCATTAAAATGCGATGGATTCATGCGTCGGGTAGACATAACTTGAGTTTAAAAACACTTACAAATAACGTGAAAGTTTGTGGATGCCACTTTATTTTGGGAAAGCCAGATAGAACTGATAACAATCCTGTCTATGTACCAAATAGAAATATACCAAGTATTTTGACGAAGAAACCCACCAGACAATCTAAAACGAGCAAAAAATCGTCGGAATAGACCAAGACTCTAGAAGCGGCCGAACATAGCTCAACCATAGTTTCTAGAGTTACAAAGAGAAATCGACGACAATTATCACTCTGCGAAATCCCCAGTCCCTCCAATGTGATTGAGATATCTTCCGAAGTAAGTATTATTCATTTATAACTACATGTATTATGTCCGTCATTCAAAGGCCGAAGAAGATTTTGAGGTACGGAAATAACGAGAAAACTCCACAAAAAATTCTAGATTGACTCCGTATTGGATTAAAATTTTGGAAAAGAAGATATATAATGGTCTGTTGAAATATTTATATACAAATCAGTTCACCATAAGGATCCTGTTCAAAACTGAATTATCATTTAAAAGTGCAAATATCGTATGGAAAATACTGCATTCCGCATGATTTCGAAATCTTAAAATACCTACTCTTCGCATTTTCTCGAGCCAAATCCCACTATTCATCCGTGAGCTATAAAATTTCATAATTAGGCTATAGCCTATAGGCCTAATATATCATATCATCAAAACGGTATCGAAACTTAAGTTGATTTCTGTTCTGGGGTAAAAAAAAACTGACTTTTATTAACCCATTACCACACAGTGACTCCTTTGACTCCCCACAAAATAATGGCTTTGGAAAACATCGTGGGAAATGAAGAAATTGCTTGTGACAAGCAATTTCTTCAATTACCACAATGTTTTATGCATAAATATACCAAAAAAATCAAAATTTCATTCACTTCAAATTGTCGTCTGCATCATTTTTGATTTTGGAATAGTCTAAAAATTGCCGTTTGATTATGGGTTAAGACACTATTAAATTCAAAATAAAGGCCAAATGAATACGTTCGTTTCCCTTCTTATTCGAAAAATAGGGAACCTGATCAGTAAAATTAATGCTTAAATTGCGCTCCGACTGGGATGTTTAGCATTATTGATCATTATTTGGTTTTAAAATAATGATACCGATGATCTGTCTCACTACCGTATTGCTATTAATTTCGGTTGTTCGATTTTTTTTCCTTCGAATTCCGTTCAATGACAATTTCGTCTGATTTGTCACATATCTTTGATTGGTGTCCAAAATTATCATTTTTACAGCTTGATTAAAGGTAAAAGTACATTTCGATTGCCAATATTGATGGGATCAGTATTGTCTATGCAAAGGGTTTTGCAGATAGGCCTACTGGTATATCACGCGTTTGACAGTCTCGTCGGTACATTACTTTAATATCGCCTTATCAGTATATCACAATCAACGTTATCGGCTTTTCAACAGCAACAAAAAAACCTGTCATTCCAAAACCCTTTCCTCGCCGATATGTTCCAAAGAAACTAGCCAATGCGAATATTAAATCTCGAGGAAAAAAAAGAAAGAAAAAAGAAGGCTCGTTAGAACAGGGGCCGATCGGTCATCAATCAAACACCATCTTTTATAACGCTGAAGCAAATTAAGGGGAAATGCTTACCATCACCGTTTTATTCTTTTGTCAGAATGTTTTCACGAGTCAGGGACAGGCTTAGCAAATATTATGCAAAATACCAAGTGGGGTTTATTCATAGTGGCGGATCCAGAGTCGTTTCGGGGGGATCAAATGCCCCACATCCTGTAGTGTAATTTATTCATTTTTTAAAACTTGTTTAACTATTTCCAAGACAGCAAATATTGAGACTGTTCTGATCGAATACAGTTGAACACGACATTACTATTACTGACAACAGAAACTGTATAATAAATAGCCCACGATATATTTAGGGAGAAAGACAACACTGGTCAGCAACTTTTTCCCCTTTGACATTTAAGTTTTCGTAGGCTATTACTTTCGAGGACGTGATAGCCTTGTCTTTGGGAAAGGTAAATGAACCCCTCGGTGGTGCTATAACATTTCATGTTTTACTTTAGAAATCAACAATTTTATAGCCCGTAACACATTTTGAAAATTGTGCCAGCCTTCAGTCGTTGGAGAAAGGGTAAAATTTCTCTGCAAAAATCGCCTTTAATGGCAAAAACATCGTAAAAGTTGATTTGATGATTCGTTGTTACAATGTTCTTAAAAACGAAATGTCGTTGACTGAATGGTTAAGACTATTATGTTGGAATATGCCAATCGCCGGTGTTATTGCAAAACCTCGTAACTGCAGTTTGATATAAGCTGTAATAACAAGATTTTAAAATTTATATTTGATATAGGAGTCGACATATACCGACTATTCATCCCATCAAAATGTATGCGCAGACAAGTGAACGGGCTTCGTGGTCATTATGGGAATATGACAATAGGGATAAAAAAGAAACCGATAGAAATGATGAAGTACATCTATTTATTTTCAATTTTGACCAATTTTGACATCTTGGAGTATAAGTGATTCATCTCGCACACAATTCGATGTATAATCATGCTTAAATGTGTAATTAAACTTAGTTTTTAAACGTGTATTCTACAAACAAAATAGAGCGATAATTTACCGGGAGTAAATAGTGCCCCCTCAAGAACACTGGAAGTACATTTTTAATTTTCTTTGTGAAGAGTTTCGCAAGGGGAATAACTCTTTGACAAACCTCTATTTTCAGTGTAAAATAAAGAAAATCCAGCGGTTTTGGTCCCCCCCCCCGTCCCTACGGGCTTGCTATGTGCTTGTGTATCCATCTTTCTAGGCCTATTTCGGTCATGGCTGCTTCTGTCAGTCGTAGGATATCATTATATTGTCTGTCCAAGTTAAACCGGGACAACTTAATTTCCGCGTGCAAAGTCCGTTAGTTGAGCGTCTTAACAAAACATTGCCGAAGTGGGGTCATTACATATGCAGATGTCCCGGGTTAATCTTGCTGACAATACCTGCGAATAGGGAATGAAGTATTTGAGAAAACGGTACAACGGTACCCATAAGAACAATTTGTGCATATAACACACGGTAGTTTATTAACTTACTTAAAGGTAACATTTCTGCTCCTGACAATATATTTCAGTTGACCCCAAATTAATTCAAGCGGATTAAAATCCGGGTGGTACGGAGGAAGACGAAGAACCTCATGCCCGTACGATCGAATAAGACCATCCACCACATATACAGGAGCCTTCATGTTCATGCGGACCAGCTGTAAAAGTTAGGGCCTCAACATTTTGGGTTCGAAACTTCTTCTTCATATTATTATTATCAATATTATCACATGTTTACCAAACAAAATTTGAATTTAGCAAAGGCATGCACCGATCCGCGGCGCACACAGCGTCATAAAATAACAACGTTACATTATCAGGAAAATGCACGCAGAAGTGACCCGGATGCTTTCATCTGAACCGCATTTGCTTGTGTTATGATTGAACACTGTACACATCTATCGGGTACTTGTGATGTTAAAAACATTTTAAATGCCTTTGTACCTGTATTATCTCAAAGTTATCTTTATCTTTTTATTCGACATTGTGCTATACAGTTTGCCGTTTTTCCTGATTGGTGAAGTCTTCTTTACTCTCGAACGCTTGTTTTTCTACTTATTAAATTTGGCCTTCTCTGTGAAGCAAAATGTCCATACATGTACCCTGGAAACAAGGATGTTTATTTTATTTGTTTCGTCTCTATTAAAGAGTCCTAGGTGTCATACTGCTCTCTACACCAAAAAAGAGGACGAGTTTACGGTGCGCCGCCATTTTCAAAAATGCCGTGTTTTGTGCATTTTCGTTTAAAACATCATAGTTGGAAAACAAATTACGTCAATGCTTTGAAATTAGGCACAACTAAAAAAACATTATTTGCTCAATACGGCTATGTAAAGGTTTTTTACTAGAAACAAGAACCAATGTGTCAAATCACACCAGTTAACCAGGTACGATGAGCAGAAATGACGCTATTTTTACGTGCGCCGCGTGACCATTATTCGCTTAATGTAAGCGGCTAAAACGGCATTTAAACGAAATGTAATTAAGTATAACGGGTGAAGATTAATTCGAAAATTGACAAACTATATTCACGCGAAATATAAACCTTGTTCGATTGTTCGACGTCAAAATGACAAGTTATTGTCCACGCAAATTAACCCGGAACAACTTAATTTTCGAGTGCAAAGTCCGTTAATTGAGCATCTTAACAAACAATGTCGAGGTGGGGTCATTGCATATGCAGATATCCCGGGTTAATCTTGCTGGACAATATTTAATGTGTCTACGATTTATTGGGACAACCCTCGTATATCAGCTTTCTTGATGTTCGATGTGGGACATTTGTAAGTTCTGGTCGAGTGGTATGAGGCGCCGTCCATCACAATAACAATGCAATGTTCCTAGCAGTCTCTCCTGTATCCACCCCCTAAAATTCGCCCCATCCACCTCGCTGTGATAGTCACCCGTCCTTCTCTTGGCCTTATTTATGAGGCAGGCTCCAGGGACAAACCCATCAACGGTGCCAGCGTTCACCGCTATAATACGTTGTCCCCTATTACATGGTGGTATGGTCTCCAGGGTATTGGGTCCTTGCCGACATTTTTGTGCGGTCTACGCAGTGTCGATCTACTTCTCATCTATATACACTAGCTGAAGTTTTCTTTCAACGAATTTTTCTAAATGTCTATAAAAGGATAATGCGTTTGTCCACTATATTTTGTCCCTCTGGTAACACTTTCCTGTTGTCTCTCGTTCTTATCCATTTCTCTTATAATTTTCGGTAGTGCTGTAATACTTCCATAAAAATATATATCACTCTTTAGCGTGGTGTGAAGCATATGTAAAGTTGGAAGCTGTTTCAAGACGGTGTACAATTCAGCGATCTTGGCTCGTATGACTGAGTCGACCGACTTGTAGGCTTCTCTCTGTGTGTCTCACTGTGTTGACAGGAGACACCCTGTATCCTTTTTCTCTGTTCGAATCCGACAAACGGTCCTCCTGCAAACACCAGTCGCCTCAGCCGTTTCTTGCAAATAAGCCGATGGTCCCTCTGTCACCAGAAGCCTTTCCCAAACATTGTAAATAATTTCTTTTGTCCTTGATCCCAACTGTCGGCGTGGTTGCACATTCGTCATTTTATTTGCAATAATGGTCAAATGCGCAGAGCTCTTATAAGAAAGTCTAACATTGCACGAGACAAATGTGCTACTAATAGACAAAAAAGAAAAGAAAAGAAAAATAGGTAAAAGAGGGATTCGAACTCGGGTCGTCAGATTCAAACGCATCGATCTTTTCTTATCACGCATTATTGCATGTAGGTACAAGCGCCAAAATAAATACCTTTATAGATTTGTTTCTTCACGGAAACAACAGACAACCCATGTAAATGAACGAATGCGAACGAAGAATTATTTATTCAACGTTACGTAATTTATGCTTTGCATAAGGTCAGTGCCGGGTCATTTGGTAATCTTAATACATGTAAGAGGGATGGCTCTGAAGTTAGCAGCAGCTGATTTGTCCCCCTTTATAAAAATAGGAGAGACATTTGCATACTTCAAAATGGATAGAACAGCACCAGCCTCGAGAGAAAGTTGAAATAGAACCTTAAGGATAGGGACTAGCTCTACACTTAATGGTGGTGAACTCGGCCAAAGCGATGGACGTTTTTCGCTGCAACAAGGTACAGATATTTTGCGTTTAAATGTGAGTTTACAGATCTGATTGGATAGGTTTTATAATGACAATAAATTTGTTCTAGAAATAGACCGGGTTTACCGATATGTATTGGCAAACAGTCGGTGTAATTATACAAAATCTCGTAACTACGGCTTTATGGAAACCGTAGTTACGATATTTTATAACAACGCCGACGGAATACAATGATCGCGAAAAAACGTCCCACGCTTTGACCGAGTTCACCACCAGTGACGACTTCTATTGACATAGGGCCATTTTACTAGATCCAGGTTCATATGTGTGTACAGAACAACAGCAAGAATATCAACAAAGAACGACAACAACGACGACGACCGGCTTCATTCTAAACAAGAGGACCATGACGGCCCTTAATCGCTCACCTGCACCTAAATATAATGAACATCGCAATGTTGTCAAGTTCAAGAGCACATGATATGAGATGCTAGATTATGATCCAGCAGAAAACTGTTTTCATTATGATCACTATTTGTAACTGTTACAGTAAAAACAGTGGAAGAAAACAACAATTTTGTCACAGTCAAGGGCACATAACTCTGTTTTGATAAAGATTCTCTCGTCAACATAATGTCCATTTTTTTATTGGTTAATATTTATTGCTGTTTGAGAGAAAACAAAGTCGAAAACGGCAATTTTGTCACCGCCAAGGGCACACGACTCTGTTTTTTAGTCCGATCAATCAAACAAATAAAAAACATTTAAGATCTTATTTTCACAAATATTGCGACCAATTTGTGTCTTGATTGGTCCATATGTGTGTTTGTTAGAGTGAAAATAAAGTCGAAAACGGTAATTTTGTGAAATTCAAGGGCCAATAGCTCTGGCTTTTCTAGTCATATCAAGGTGAAAATTAAAAATCATCCAGGATGGTCACAAACATTGTGGCCAAGTTTTGTCTTGATTGGTCAATAAATATAGATGCTACAGTGTAAACAAGAGTCGAACATGACTCCAACGTTCCTGCTTCGATCACACTGAAAATCGAACTCATCCAAAGTTTATGGTTACCAACATTGTGGCAAAGTTTTGTCTTGATCAGTCAATATTTGTAGATATATGCTAGAGTGGTAACAAAGTCAAAAGTAGCAATTTTTGACGTTCAATGGCACAAAACTCTGGTCTTCCTTGACCGATCTGATTCAAAATCAAACTCACCCGAGAACTTTATAGTCATACATGTTTTGACCAAGTTTGGTTAAGATTGGTCGATATTTGTGGGTACTAGGGCGCTAACACCAAAACGTGAACGGACGAACGGACGGACGCCGACGAACTAAAAGCGATCACAATAGCTCGCCTTGAGCACTTCGTGCTCAGGTTAGCTAAAAATGCACACCAACCCATTAAACTGATATCATTCTTTAACAAAATTGACCAAGACTTTACCATAAATATGTCGCACTCGATCGTGGTTTTACATTTGTTTCAGAAAGGGAAATAACTATGTATGCACTCACTGCTTCTCTTGTAGTAAGTTATTTCCCTTATATAAATGATATACATTGTACATACATTGTCTTCCCTGAATTGATTTATTGGGGTTTTTCGCCGTTTTCAACTGCTATGATCATATTGCGGCGACTGGGACACCTAACCATCTATCCAGCTGCTCACCCACATGCGTTAACGATATCAGACCATTGGCGGGTGGCATTTCTGTCAGAAAGGATATTTGCCGCGGCCGAGGATCAAACCCGGGACCTCTCGAGTAAGAGACAGATGCGCTGCCAACCCACTACGCTATGGCCGCGGCCACTTGCTGTCCGGACAAGTGGTAAGTTGAACTAGATCTAGTCTGCTAGATCTAGTCTGAAATTGTGGTATATAGACAAAGCTCCAATTATCTATACTCACTGGTGGTGAGCTCGTCTAAAGCGAGGGACGTTTTTTTTGCGAACAATGTATTCTGTCGGTGTTGTTATAAAATCTCGTAACTACGGCTTCCATAAAGCCGTAGTTACGAGATTTTATAACAACACCGACGGTTTGCCAAAACATAACGGTAAACCCGGTCTATTTTTATAACAAATTCATTGTAAAATCTTTAAACTCACATTTAAACGCGAAATATCTATACCTTGTTGTAGAGAAAAACGTCCCTCGCTTAGGCCGAGTTCGCCACCAGTGATACTTATAAGAAATTGTTTAATCGATTCAGACGAATGAGTTTATCGTCTGTATTCCTTTCATTTAATTTCAGTTCGGGAAAATGCTTTCATCTTATAACGAATTATGTAGATATTAAATTTTGTATGGTACCAGTTATTTTGTGAAAGAAGAACAATATAGAGGATCTTGCTCCTTTCCCAGAATGTTTTTTTTAATTATTATTCTTTAACATGCACATCATAATAAATCGTCGCTTTTCTACGAAAACCTCGTATCTGCAGCATGTTATAAGCTGCAGATACGTGTTTTTGCAGAAAAGCAGCGAAACTCTACATTTCAAATTCTGTCACTTGTAGCAGCATAAGTGAAGAAGGGACACTACTCGTCCGCTACTGTTTAAAGCTAAACGGTCGGTATTGTACGAGTTGCGTCCCATGTCTTGCAAACCGTGCTTTTATTACGGTGTCATTTTCTTGTTTTCGGATAGTCTTATCGCAATATTAACCCATTCCCACATGTTGACGCCTTTTCAATCTCATCAACAGCAAGGAATTGGAAAAATACAAGCAGTTTCTTCATTTCCCACAATGTTTTATCCCAGACACAAAATTGTAAAGTCATACGCTTGACATTGGCGTTTGTATGATCTTTGAATTTGGAACAGCCCAAAACTTTGACGTTTGGTAAAGGGTTAAAAAGCACAGGCTTACAGGATTTACTCATTTAATTAAACGACGGGAAACACGTTCTTAACTTTCAATACATTTGCACATGCGTTTGTTCGAATCGTTCTGATGTCTCACACAATGCAAAATTACAATAGTTTAGAGTTGGATATAGACCTCTTTCATTTATGTTTTAGTCCGTCCCGCAGAAGCCTTCCGGTAATCCGAGTCTTCTCTGATGAAAATTCGCTCGATGATATTTTGATGTCGCTATTTGCAACAGAACGCTGTCCCATTCAAAAACAAAAGAAAATTCCGACACAGCGACATAACTTGTGTCGGAATTTGTTCTTCTTTTGTTTTTGAATGGGACAGCGCTCTGATGTAAATAGCGACATCCAAACATCAAAGAGCGTATTTTCAACAGAGAAGACTCGGATTAACTTCCGGAGGCAAACAATGGGTTTATTGGAAATTTACATTGTATACATAACATGCGAATTGTTACTAAATTTAGTAACAAATCGACAATATGAAAACGAGGCTCACAAAAAATGCGGAGAAAACAATGACGACGCACGTGCATTCAATATACAGCGATAAAGCGCACGTGCATTCAATATACAGCGACAAAGCGAAGTTTTATGTTGAACAAAAACTATGGAATTGAATGAATTCGTTAATAGCCGGTAAGATGTTTTTTTTTATTGGATTTACAGTCAACCGTTCCCGGTTTAAAATTTCGCCTTTTCCCTCTATATATAAGGACGCCTTCCGGAGGCTGTTGTAATGGGGGGGGGGGGGGGTCTTATTGGAAACTTGTCCATTGTGCTGTTTATATAGACAAATTTTGTAAATGTGTGACATTATATCGTTACCACACAGTGATTATCAACGGATGACCAATAAAAGACATGAATTATTATTACATTCCTTTTGCATTGTTTGTTTAATTACCCATACCAAGACGTTATGAGACGTTATGACTTAAATCTGGTCCATAATTAACCCTTTCCCAAACGACAAAATTTTAGAGTGATCCACTTCAAAAACTGTCAGAAATGACAAAATGGATATTATTAAAGATAGGTTTTGTGTAAAATATGGCATAGAAAATATTGAGACAAAAGGAGAAACTGCTGGTTAACAGCAATTACGTCTTTTGTTTCAATGTTTTCTCAAGCCATTTCTAATAGAGACGTCAAATTCAGGCCTTGTTTTGGAATGGGTTAAACGTATCGTTTGTGTTTGTCTAAAGCCGCGTAATAGGTACAGCTGGAATCGACGAGGTTTTAGAATAATATAGACGACGGGCAAAGAAAGATGTAATTATTAGCAAGATTCACGGTAATATTATTTTGCTATAATATTATATGTGTATAGCAACTTATGTAAAATGAAATATTTGATTGATTTTTGATGCCATAGAAGAACATTTGGTGCCACAAAATAACCACAAAATCTATAAGCCATGTGACCCCCCCCCCCATTACAAAATAGCTTTAAGGGTCATCAAATATGTGACTTTGATTACGTGAAATATCTTAAGAACCTTTCTTTTAAATCCATTACCAGACGGCAAAAATTTTGACAGGTCAGTTTGAAGATTTTGCTGACAATATTTTCACATGAACGAATTTAAACCTTGGCACAAACATTGTTTCCATTTTTCCACAATGTTTTAGAATACCTTTATCTTATGGGGTGTAAAAAAGCGTCATTGTGTGGGAATGGGTTAACCCTTTCCTAAACAAGACCTGGTTTTGACGTCCTTAATGTAAATGGATTGGGAAAACATTGAGCCAAAAGAAGAAACTGCTGATAACCAGCAGTTTCTCCTTTTGTCTCAATATTTTCTATGTCACATTTCACACTAATCCTACATGTATCTTTAATTACATCCATTTTGTAATTTTTGGTAGTTTTTAAAGTGGCTCACCCTAAGATTTTGCCGTTTGGGAAAGGGTTAAACATACAACACAATAATGACTTTATGTTACTATTGAAGGACAGCAACCCAAAATACAAATATTTCTTACATGTAATCATGTTCGTGACAATATTTTAATTTCATTAAATAAATGTGTTTAACAATATGAATATGGAACTATTGTACCCTTGCCACAGGGGCATATGTGAACAGTCACCTTAACCATTTCCCTAACGACAATCATTGTGATCAACTTCAAAAACTGCCACAAGTGACAAAATGGAATATATTAAATATATATAACTTGTGTAAAATATGGGATAGAAAATATTGAAACAAAAGGAGAAACTGCTGGTTATCAGCAGTTTCTTCTTTTGTTTCAATGTTTTCCCAAACTTTTTCTATCAGGGACGTCAAAACCAGGTCTTGTTTGGGAAAGGGTTAAAGCATATAAGAAGGCATTTCATAAATCGGACCAGTCTTGCCAGATCTTACGTCAACCAGATATCACAAAGTAAACATAATAAAGATATAGTAAGATAGGGAAAACAATCTAGACTAAGAAAATCATTTCAGTGATACTTATATCGATCCAGGCCAGTCTGCAGAAACCAAGCAGCCTGACTGGAGTCGATACTTTTCACACTTCCCATACGGTCTCTTTTAGTATGACGGGTAACGTATATTTGCCACTTGAAGTAGGCCTAAAAGGGTAATGTACGGAAAGCGTGAAAATAAGCCTATGCGATGTCACACACAAGTTACATAATTTAGATGAATAAAACTTCCATTACATTGCCGTAACATCCTGTATTGCTCGTGATAGAACTAATTGTCGGGTATCTTCTTCAAATGCGTTGTCATCATGCTAGTGATTTTAACAACTTTCCTAGAAATTGACACAGGTTTCAGATGTTCGCATTTGACGACTTGTTATACGGTGCTATGTAATACAGAGCTTTATTGAATTTGCGAAAGGTTCGAAAGTCGAAGATTTTCCAATTACATTTTAGTACAAATAGGATATATAAACTCGATGAAGATTGTACATGATGGGATGGGTAAATCTACGGATAACTTTCTTATTTCTGTGTCAATTTTCT